>CM066033.1:628296871-629496871 GCA_033557465.1 Ichthyophis bannanicus
CATTGATGGTCAAGCAGTGCCTCCCATACGCTTTGAGCGTGCGTGGTGGAGTGTCTGCCCCCACTGACCCCTCCCCTGGAACCACCTCTAGTGGCATACGTTTTCATTCTTGTTGTGTCCAAAGCTATGAGAGCCCTGTCTGAGGCCCTGGAGAATACGTCCATACTGTTTATGTCCTTGGTGCTACACATTTGTGCCAACACATCATTAGGGCATCACAGTGGGGTTGGAGCTAAAGTGGCAAGTGCCCCCTACACAGGAATCCAACATGATATGGATCCCCTGTGGACATGTACACATGTTATGCCTATGGTGGATGTGTACATTCATTTGGTCAAGCTGCATCATCTGCCTTTCTCCTTCCCATAGCCCCATGGCCCAGATGGAGGGAAGGAACATTGCACTGCAACATATCTGAGAGGGCTGGCACACTATTTGCAGGGGACCCAGCTACACATAGGGTCCCCTCAGCTATTCCCTCACTCTGATCCATTCCATGTGAGAACAGCAGTGTCACAGAGACATGTCTCCTATATAATTTTTAAAGTGTCTCACATACCTCTTTCATGGCACACCATCCGCTGTGCATATGCATCTCAACACTCACAATGTGAGAGGCATGGGAGCCTCCAGGGCTCAACGTCATCCTGCCTGTGTGCAGGACAGTTGATGGGCAGTTACATGGTGCACATCTCACACCTTCACGGGCCATGACGGCTCTGGTGGAGGCCCATACATGGATCGTATGTTTAAGCAAGCCACAGAATAACACCAATCCCATATATACCCAACTCTGAAGTGCAACCCATAGGGGATGGTGGGGATCCATGGGAGGAAGTGGAGCCCCTCCACAGGGCACTGCCACTCTGGGGACACTTCCCTGGCATCTATGACTAGCAGCCCCCACCAATGTGAAGTATGTGCCTCACTGTTCTTGGAAACGCATACCTACACACCTGTACAAGATGATGTCACAGAAACTAAGGTGTTGATCCACACAAACACAACATTGCCTCTATGGAAAGGTGTCACCATCTCTCACCCTCCCTGTCTCTCCCACTGTCACATACTCCCCCTCTCTCTACCCCCCTCTGTCTGTCTCTATCTATCCCACCATTCCACCAATGTGTTGTATGGAGGTGGTGATATGGGGGGGGGGGGGGTTGCATGTAGGCGCTGTGCAATGTTGCTAGCTGGTGTTCTGTATGACGTTCCTTGACAAATCCAGATACGCCCCATTGTTTCCACCTCATCACACATGTGCAGCCCTAATCATATATTTCCCATACAACAACTGTTACAGGTGTGTAACTATGCTGTATGTGCACAACACACAGCAGGGGATAGGCAGCTGACAGATGGTGGTCACACTGATGTTTGTATATGTTGTGCAAACACCTGTGTTCACCGGAATGAGATTACCCCAACCTATGTTTGCATATCCACAGGTGGAGGACCTGAGGAAGAAGGGTCGGGAACTAATGCTGTTCCATCCTGAATACCTCGAGCGGTTCAGCAGGGGGCCGGAACAACAGCAAGATGGTGAGTATTTCCAGGGATGACTCCCATTTGCAAATGTCACATTGACCTACCAGCCTGTGTGTTGCCTGCATATGTACAGGTGTTATGTGACACACATGGACGTGACGTAATGTATGTAATCTTTCACAGAGAGAGAAAACAGCAGTGCCAGACAGGGTGACTCGCCACACACCCTTCAACGGCCCACCACCCACCGTGGATGGGAGAGGGAGGTGGTGGAGGTGACGGAGGAGGAGGAGGAGGGGGAAGAGCAAGTGGAGGAGCTGGAGACAGAGGACGTGGAGGATGCGGATGAGGAGGAGGACGATGAGGACGCGGTGGTGGTGCTTCACGACTCTGAGGTGGAGGAGGAACACGCCGAGGAGGAGGATGTGGGCCACCATTTCCTCTCCGAGGGGGATGAGTCACAATCGGGGGAGGATGCGGGGGAGGGGGGTCAGGGGGTGGGGGGCATGTTGGACATGTTCGTGTGGGGTTATAGCATGGGCGGAGAGGGTGGTGGGAGGGAGTTTGGGGAGGGAAGCAGGTAGGGTGGAGGGTTTGGGGGCACACAGCACAGCACAGGTCTCTGTGGGCCCCCGTCAGACACTGCAGGCGGAAGCACAGAACGGGTGTCGTCGTGTCACCGTGCCATCTACAGCCACCAACGTATCACATGCACATGCCAGCACACAGACCACGGACACTGTTTGTCTGTGTGCTGGCAGGTGCATGCATGATGTGATGGTGGCAGTGGATGACGTGAGACGCGACGTCCATCTTGTGTATCATGCACTGCAGTGTCTGACGGGGGCTGTTCAGCAGGTGAATGCCGATGTTGCACAGCTGCAATGTCGATGTTCATCTGCTGAAGGGCGTTACAGGCGTCATTGATGGCACCTGTGACGTCCACATGTGGCCTGTGCTGTGCTGTGTTCCAAAAACAGACAGGGGGTGTGTTGATTTTGGCATGTTGCCAGTGTTTGTACACTTTGTAAAATAAATGTTTGCAATGTTTTTTTGGACACAATGGTCATGGGTTTCCCTTACACACTCACTATGGATGCAAGCATGGGATATGTGTGGGGACCATGATATGCAGTGAAGGTAGACATGGATTTCATACGTGGACTGGCTCAACATGCAGTCATGGGGGGCTATCCATGTGTGCGGGAGTGTGACACCTGGGTAGGCGTATGAGATGTTGCATTTGAAGGGATTCCCGGGAACAACCATGTCACATGGGTGGGCGTGACATCAACAGATTTGTTAGTGGTCATCTGCATCATACATATGCATGTCACCCATGTCTGTTAGTGCCACATGCATGCCATGGGGTTGGTTGCACAGGCATGTCATCAGTGTTGCAGCCAGGGGCAATGGTCACACATATGCTAACAATGTTTGCTGTATAAGGGATGCAAATAATGATGGTTGTGACCAGTCACCATGCAAACTCTAAACAGTCCCCCAGCCAAAACATCGGGGTGTGTGTAACGGGGCCTGCTGCAGCCAAGGGCCAATGAACACACTCTGTGCAGGTGACACATGACATGTGGTGGCATCTGTGTAGAAGTACCTGCCAGTGCAAACAATACAACAGCAACGTGCCTGGGTGTAGGTCAGATGTTTAGCTATAAAACATGCATGTACACAGTACATAGGGGAGCACAGGGACAAAGATTGTACGCACACGTAGCATCTATGTTACCACATAATTTTATTCGCAGTTATGTTCGTTGGCGTGGCCGCCCACATCTGCCACGTCTCAGAATCCCCTCCCCTGGTGGTCCACGCTCCTGCTGTGCTTGTGGCGGTGGTGGAGGCGGTGATGGTGGTGGTGGTGGTGGCAGTGCCAATCATTCCAACACCCCAAAAATGCCCTCCAGGGCCACAGCAATTCTTTCTAATGGCATGGCCCTCACCTCTTCCCGCAATTCCCTTAGTTCATGCCGTAACAGGTCTAGAGAATTCCGTATGGCTTCAGATGCCTGACGATTGCCTGTGGGTGGAACAAAGGGTGGCCATGAGACCCATCTCCAGTAAACAACCATCACACGCAACAATGTTACACATATAGCACATATATTTCTTTGTGATCGGACAGACTCTACTGAAAACATGGTAATATTTGCAATACAACTTTGTCAGAGATGTTAATGTCACAGCCACACACAGCACATGGCTCAGTTATGTGATGTGGGGGGAAAACACAGATATACACTGCCTGCGCATACACGCCTACGTAATGCAGACTTTACAATAGGCCCGGGGACAGATACCAAACAAATGTCCATTGTATAGGGGGGTGGAGCATGTGCGCTGGACAGCATCCACATCTGGGGAGTTGCATTGATGAAGCAGAATTTGCTTGTGGACACCCAGGCCAGGTGGCACCACAGTTGGATTAATATTCGCAGCATGGACAGGTTACAAATTCATCGGAATTGACTCTGAGAGATGGGATGGAAGCACCAGCATTAGCAGCCATACGTGGGCATGTCCACTGCTGCTTCATGTGTCTGTGAACACAGGGGTTCACTTACACCTAGTGGCAACAGAGCACGGGTCTCATAACAGTGCACGTACACCTCCATACACATGTGTGGGTATTAGACAGAGCATGGGTAGCACCAGATGGTGCAGCAGAGGGGGACAGACCGCAAGATTGCACAGACATGGTTATGATGGGCAAACAACAGCACATGATAACCCCTAGGGATGTGTGTTGAGTCACAGAGCTGGGGGGGGGGGGGATCCGTGATTTACGTTGGCAGCAGGGGTGAAACCTTTGTGGTGTATATTCTTTCCAACAACAAAAGGGGCCAGAAGCTGACCTGTGTGATCAGGTGGTTGGGTCATAACCCATGCAATTGTGACAGCCAATGTCAGATATATACAGGACTGGCACATGTTGATAGCCCTGTCTGTATGTCTAGCAGCCTACCTTAGTTGGGTACATACAGGGAGTCTCCACGGACCTGTACGCCTCCCAAACCATACCTATATGACCATTCACCCTGTCCTTTCCGTACATTGTGCAATATGGGTGTCTAAACCCATTTTAAATGCTAATGTCATATCTTATGATCGGTTTTCACCTGGAACGCAGACTGTAGGGTATGGGGTCTTTGTGACGTAGCATTACAGACAATGTTTAGGTTTGCGTATGGTAGGTCTGATTATCCATGGACTGGGAGATAGTGGGCATTATTTTTTCTGCCACACGGCTGTGCTTCTGTGATGAGGCTGACTGTTGCAAGTACAATTGTAGTATTGAGGTTATTACTCATAACATGTCTACCGTCTACGGGAGGCAGACATGACACAGCTGTTTAAGGTATGTTATGACATCCACCACACACACCCCAACCAGGGACTAATGGTTTGTGTGTTGTGGTTGTGCCAGACCTTGGTCACCACTGTTGTCTCCCAGCTGTGCTCATGTGTGTGCGCAAACACCTTGGAGAGCTAACAAAACAACTTTATGACAGAGTGCACATACATTATGTCTCAGATTCAGATCAACACATACGTGTTAAACTGTACATGTTATTGTTTATTTCTGCATTCCACAGGTGCTAAGATATGTTTCATTAAAATCACTGTGGTGCACATACCGAATCCTGACGTGTAGTCTACTGGTACGTTATATAAGTGTGCCTCCCATTGTGTGCAGTGGACCAAATTTACAATACTCCCATATGATGCACAGCTGATATCTTATGCACACTCAGCATACAGAACATTGGAGGTAACGATGGTTAACACCCACCTTCTGCATCTTGGCGTGCAGATGTAGCATAGGCTCTCAACTCTGCCATCAGCACATCATCCCCGACCTCCTCCTGCCTTGGTGTTTGGCTTGCGCCTGGTGTTCGAGACCCCATTGTTGTACGGGTCATTATGTGTGCCTCCACGGGCCCCTCGGCTGAAGATATGCTGCCCCCTGACACAGCAGCCTCTGGCTCCTCCATAATGTGTGGGGCGGACATTTCAGCCCCCTCCTCCTCCTCCTCCTCCACTCCCTCCTCCTCATGGGTGATCATGGTACTGTAGTCACCTGCATTGTGGATAATCACACGCAGCAAACATATGTTTATGCACTTCAGCTTTGTATACGTGTGTGGTGATGACAACACATACATGATGTTGGGTGGAGCCTGCATGTATGCTCCAGCCAGGATCCCCTACACCCTCCCATACCTGTCTGTTACCACCATGTACCTGTAACAGGGGAACAGGTGTGCTTATTTGCCCTACACACCTTGTTTATTTGTGAAACATCTGTTTCTGCTCAACTTGCGCATGTATCCGCCATTCCATGTCACAACACATGTGTTCAAAATATGTCCATTCACGGCTGCATGTTCAGTACCCTTACACCTGCTTGGCCAATCCCCTGATGGGGTGTGCATGCCATTGAGCAGGGCATATGTCCTTGTGTCATACTATCATCACAGTGCTACATGTGCTTGGCAAGCTCATACTATGCAGCAAGCTGCAAATGTTCATCACCTTGGGGCCATGGACAAGCACATGCAGCACTGTGCGTATAGTATATCACAGAAACATGCCATTCTCACAGGCCAATGCAATAAGACAGAGGATGGCAAGCACTGTTGTGGGGGTAGGTTGGGGACAGCTACAGGTGGACATGTTTGTGACAGGTGGGTACAATGATGGTTTGAGGAACACATGTAGAATTTATCCCAGAAACATGGCAAAAACACAGGGTGTTCCTTGCCAATACCACGACGTGCAGACCTCAGAGGGACCAGAAAGATATTTCATAAGATACATATGTCACTAACCTAACAAAGGCCATGTTTCGCTGCCTTCCTCATGTGCATTACGTGGACCACACATTTGCTCTTTTTTCATGAACATACATGTAATAGTACACCTTGTCAATTCATTGACAAACGTGTGTGATAGGGGAGGTTACCATACAATATGCTGCAACTGGAGACTGTTGATATGCCAGATGTAGCTGCAATGCACATCAAGACACTCTTGCTGTGTTTCACTGTGTTATCTCCTTCCTTCACTACAAAGTTGGATGTGAACACATTTAATGGACGGTTGTTCAGATTCAACTGTGATGTGATGGTTGAGCAAAGCATAGTAAAAGATGAAATGCGTGTTCTGATGTACATTACATCTACGCCTGCCATCTCTGCATCTTCCAATTGCTGCATAGTGTATGGGAACCCTCCCTTTCACACACTTTGTAGGTTAAGCTGCTAAGGTGTGGTGTTACATGTATGTTTAAGGTGGTAGAGAAGTTTGTAGGTCCACCTCTTGCCCCTGATGCCGGCAGCAGAACACAGCATGTGTTCGGTCAATGCCATATGTTTTTAACAGCAAACCATAGAGGTGAGTTTGAGTTCTGTATGTGTTGGTATGGCCTTGATTTAAACTTTGTCTTTGGTTTGTGCCTTTGGGATGAACAGAACAGGGTGTTGAAAGGTACATCACACACACCTGTGACACCTGCATAGGTAAATGATGTTGTTTGGGAGAGAGGTATGGACTTACATTTTCAGATGTTTAATGTCTACACAATGGGGATTACAGGAAGGTCTTGAGAGGTTAGAGGAATAAGTAGCATACTTACCTGCTTGCGGATGGGCTGTGTCCAGGGCCGCAGGAAGACCATATGTATAGATGGGGCCCAGTCTTTCTGCGAGCTGCTGTTCGAGGGGTATGAGTATAGGGGGGAGGGGGCCCCCGCCACCTGTGCCCCTAGCATGTTCCTGTTCAACAGCCATGTGGTGGCGCACCCCTCTTTTTATATCAGAATATCGTTTTTTAAGGCTGTCAATATCTCGGGGTGGGCCCCCTGCCTCAGCAACTGCAGTGCGAACCTCCTCTCACACCGCGTTACGTCCAGCCGCAGTTGTGCAGCTGCTGAGCCTCCCAAAAAGGACATCATAATTCTCCAAAACCATAGCGAGGAGGTTGTGGTTCTCTTCATCTGTGAACCGTGTGGCCCTCCTCCTCTGAGTTTCCAGCACAGGGACCCTTTTTCTTTTGGCAGTGTGTCTGCTCAGTGCAGCTGGACCCTTTGCTGATGGCCCTGCTGCTGGCTCAGCCTCCATAGGGCCGGGAGGCCCTGCCTCCACAGGAGCAGGTGCACACACCTCCCCCACCCCCTTGCCCTCCCCCTCCCTCTCTGTCACTCTCTCTCTCTCTCTCTCTCTCACTATCACTCTCCCTCTCCCTCTCCATCATCCTGTCCTCTCCTCTCCTCTCCCCACTCCCCACCTCACCCGACCTCACCTCACCCTTTCTCCCTCACCTACACACAACACAACACACAGAACAAATATGACCACACTACAAACAACAAAACACAATCTACGACACAGTAAACAGCACACTACAGACACAATACAGTACAATACAATACAGTACAGTCCAATACACTACAATGACACCTGAACACTACCTCCAGAAACTACACACCAGCTACACTACTCCCTGCTCACACACTGCTCTCACCTACCTAGCACTCCTCAAACAACCCTCAACGTGGACCAGGTGTGCAGGGTGTTTTATAGATTATTTTACGTTAGTTACATTGCGCATGCGCTGTTTGTGTGACAGCGCTGCTTGTGCGCGGTGCGTAATGTCAATCGCGCATGGGCGGCCGTGCGTTGGTCAAGGTGCCTTTGTCTGAGTGCGTTGCGCATGTGCAAGTGTTTGCACATGTGCTTTTCAATCCCTAAATTTTGACGCACATGCGACGCATACACCCATGCATAACAAAATGCACATGCGCTATGCACACACACACACGGGCAAACATTTGCACATGCGCACAGTTTCACATGCGCGACACGCACAAACGCCCATGCGTAAGGAGTTGCACATGCGCAACGCGCACACACATACACACATGCGCAAACGTTTGCACATGCGCATCGCTATCAAGCTGCGCCCTCGCAATGCGCATGCGCAAATTACGCAAATCCAAACACCATTATAAACCATGCCTGCAGATTTAAACCACATTGAGGGTTTTTGCGTAGGCGAGGTGTGTGTTGGTTGTGAGATACGGAGAGAGCAAGGCAGGTGTTGTGGATCACATTGAGTTTGTTGTTTGTAGTGTGTTGCATTGTATTGTGTGTCTATTTTGTTGTGTTAATTGTAAGGTGTACACTGTATAGGGAGGTGTGTGTGTGTGTGTATGTGTTTGTTTAGCCACAGTAGAGGGGTATATGACGGGGATTTATGTAGCTGCATGTGCCCGAAGACGTGGGCGGATGCTGCGGTTGCAGGACAGGGGAGATGGTGTCCATGGAGCTGAGGCACAGGGCATGGGTGTAGTCCCGCAGCAACTCAGACCTGCAGCTGTAGGGGAAGTCCGGCCAGGTGGTGTGCTTAGAGGACGCAGAAGGCGTGCTGAGGTGCAGGCTCGGCAGCCTCGCCTCTACAGGCCCAGGACTCAGCTCCAGGGCATGCGTGAGGACCAGGTCATCTCCCTGTACCGACTGAGCACAAGGGCTATTAGGGAGCTCTATGAGGATCTGAGACCTGACCTCGAGCCCCTGACTGCTCGGTCCCATGCCATACCAGGTTTAGTCAAGCTCCTTGCTGCCTTACATTTCTTTGCCTCTGGCTGTTTCCAGTCATCTGTGGCTGCAGTGGGTGGCATGAGCCGCCCCACCTTCTCACGCTGTCTCCACCAAGTACTGCGTGCCATGGTCAACCGGGTGGGGAATTACATATGCCTTCCTCACAATAGACAACAGTGAGTGACCCTGAACCAGGCCTTTGAGGCGATAGCCGGGATACCACACATGATGGGAGCTATTGATTGCACACATGTTGCCCTGGTCCCGCCTAGAGACAGGGAGGTGGTGTTCCACAACCGCAAACACTACCATTCCCTGAATGTTCAGGTTGTATGTGATGCTAATCTGCATATTCTGAATGTGGTCCCTAGGTTTGCAGGGTCCACCCATGACTCCTATATCCTGCATCGCTCAGCACTATTCAGAGAATTTGAGGAGGGGCAGTATGGGAACTGTATATTGCTGGGTGAGTATTTCCTGATTACATATTTATGAATGCATCTATTTATGTGTTTAAGTAACATCTCTTATATAGTGCACTATTATCTCTCTGTGCCTTTGTAAACGTACCTTACGGTAAGACAAAAAAGGTGAATTTTTTGAGTTTACATTGCGACCAGAGTGTAAACGTTGAGTAACAGGGAAACTGATTCCACATGTGACATAAATATTGTAACATTATGTGATCAAACCCTGCTGATGGTGATCAAATAACTTTGCATGTGTGCAAATGTGTGTCCAGGTGTTGGATTACTAATAGTGTGTGTGTGTGTGTGTGTGTGTTCCATCTGCACACATGGGGTGGGTGGGGGGTGTTGGTGCCCTTCCCACCCACCTGTGATGGCCATTTAATTTCAGGTAGTTGCGTTATGTCATGTTACATCTATGTTATTTAGAACCCATACAGCGAAGCCTTGTCATGTGTGTGTGAGTTTCACACAATCAATCAGTACTGGTGTTTTCACCCTGGAAGTAGTAGATTACATGAGGGTCTGTGTAACTATGTATGATGCATGTTTCTGACCTTTACAAATAGCAGTACATGTTTGCATATGTATGATCTTGCATTTGAACTACCTCATAGCAGAGGAGAAACAAAGTCAAGGGTTTGCAGTACCGTTGAACACTGTAGATGTGGGGGACATAGGCGTCATTGTAGGTGGTGGTACTAATGTGGTAGAGCATTGTGCAAAGGTGACAGCAAGGACAAGGGGGCTATTTGGATCCATACTGAGAGGTATTGGTAGCACATACACAGGGAGGTACTCTGCCTCAGTATATGTGATTGTTGCAAGCTCAAGTGGGCTACAGTGTGCAGTTATGTGGACTACAGCTTCAAAATGCTGGTAACATGATGGACATAGTGCAGAGGATGGCTACTAGAATGATTGATGGTCAGCAGTAAGCAGCATATGGAGATAGCCTCCTAAAAGTTGATATGTAGACCTTGGAGAACATGGGAAATATAGGTGATATTGTTTGGACCTTGTCATACCTGCATGGCATACATGTGCTTGATATGAGCCTGCATCACATCACATCACAGTTTAGTGTTGTGTAGTTTGCTGACATATACTTGGCACATGCGATCAGTGTATTGCTGGTATAGTCTAACGTTGCAGGTGGTAGAAATAATGACACTAACTGCAGTACAATACGCATGTGCCACACCTAGAGGGCCTTTACAGGTACAAATGGGACTGGTGTGTTCTTTGCCATGTATGTACAGACTCCATGGCCCATGTGTTGCATTTCTATCACCATATGGCATTTTGTCAAAATGCATAGTTGTGCTGTCATATAGTTATGTCAGCAAGTGTTATTGCTTTGTTTCTCACGTCTATACATGTGTCGATTTAGGGTAACATGCGCTCATACATTCACATGCGACATTTCATTCTGCAGGTGATGCAGGGTATGGGTGTCGCCCCTGGCTGCTGACCCCTGTGCGTCAGCCACGGACACGTGCAGAGCGGAGGTACAATGAGGCCCACGCCTCCAGCCGCACTGTCATAGAGCGCACCTTTGGCGTATTGAAAAGTCGCTTCAGGTGTCTGGATAGGACAGGCAGGGCATTACAATATAACCCAATCACTGTAGCAGAAATAATCATAGCCTGTTGCATCCTGCACAACATTGCTCTCAGGCACGATATTCCTGCAGAGATTAATGAGGATCTTGAGGATGAACCACCGTGCCCCCCTGTACGTGCCAGTGGTGACACACAAGAGGGCACAGCAGTCAGGCGGAGGTTGATTGGAGAGATATTCTCTGGTACGTATTGCATATCTTTCCACATATATGTGCTGTCCTGTGTGTGTGATGTTTCTAAATGTATAATTTCAAGATCATATAGCATTCTAATGAAACCATGCAATGTCATTAGACTGCAAAGCATAAGTTAAAACTATAGCCATGGGTGTGTGAATAACCATGTGGACAGGCCAGAACACCAGCTGTTGGAGGATTATGTGGGTGGGTGTTCCTACGCCCTTGGGAGGTTGACTGAAACACATTCCCAGTTACTGTCTGGTTGTCTTAGCAGTTGCTGTGCAAACACAGTTAGTTGGTTTGATGGTGTGTGTGGAGCAAGATGGCAGGCATATGGTGCGGTATTCTCATTGGACGGGAGGGCCATGATTGTGGACAACTCTCCTGTGTGTTGTTTGTTTCTATAGGCCAATTTGTAGGTGCTTGTATGGATGTTCGCCTCGTGTCATCTGGCTATGTCTGTATGTTTCTTAGGTGTGGTGCCACATGTCATACATATCACAGTACACATGTGCATGACTACTTTCCCATTATGGTATTGATTGTGTGATGGGTGTAAATGAAACCCCACAGTATGGGCTAATGTATACTTCATCACGTAGCCCTGACATGACTATGGTGAAGGATGGGGACCTGTGCAGTGTGGAGCCCGTGGACCATATTATTAGTTTCTTTTTTTAAAAGATAATAGCCATTTGGAGCAGTATTACATATGTACACACATACAGAGGTGACGCGTGTCTAATCAGCAAAGTGTGGGTTACAGTAGGCAAATGATACGCTGCATGTGTGGTTTGATTTTGCTTTTTTCCTTATTTTCATGAGAAACCTTGCATATGTAGGTGATGCTATCTCAACATAGGCCACATGGCTACGGTACATGCTGTGTATGTGTGTGGGGCAGGGGCGCACAGTCAACAACAACTAATACTTTGCTGACCCTAGCCAGGGATGTTTGGTCCACATACACACTGAGATTTGGATGTAATTTCTTTGCTTCAGGTGCACATATAGGTTCTGCGTGGTTTGACATTCTCACTGTCACACAGTGGGATGACATGCAGCGATCATGCTCATGTCACAAACAGACATGGGGGTTTGGTTTGGTAGACGTGGCACTGACATTGCCATGTATTGTAGCACATCATCAGCACACAGCTGTCACTATTATTTGTGGTATGAGATGTACACTGCGGAATATGTATTTGGTCAGGGTATACAGGAGGTGTTAAATGTTCAATTCCATGTGTTGCAGGAATTTACTGTGGGGTAACAAACAACATTGGGACAGCACTACACATGGCAAGGGGGTATTGGTGGCAACATGGGGGACACAGACTAATAGTGTGACCTTTGTATGGTGGAAAAACATGGTGCCACCATACACCTCTATTGACCAGTGTGGACAACTACAGAGAGGTAAGGGAGGCAACAGAGAAATTAGTGAGACCTTTCTTTAGCATATGACACCTCCGTGCTGCCTCTCCCATGTGAGAGATAGGTACAGTGTGTGAGTGAACAGTCAGTCCGTAGGTTATGTTGTGGGTTCAGACAGCTGGGGACAGGGAGGTGCAGTGTGTGTTTCACAGCTTATATTTGACATATGTTTTTTTCCTTTTCTGTTTTCCAATGCACAGGGCATACTTTGTGAGGATGCTGTTGGTGTGGAGCAATGGCACGTGACTGTACATCAGCCAAGATGTTGTGGACAGGGGTAGGTGGATTTACCAGTACATTGTGTGTGCGTGCAATCACGGGAACAACATGTTGTCTGTGATGGTTCATATTGGGAAGATGTTGTGGTTCACCTGTTTTCCATAAGCACCCCTTACCCATATCTTGCTGTTGTCACACATATCCCCATGTGCTTGTGTCCAGTCTGTCCTCTACAACACTGTTTATGGCATATTTACACCATAGCTACATGTGTGTGTACTTCTTTCTTTTGTTGGTAAACATACACTTGCTGCCTCACCCAAGATTGTTATATCAGCCATCAACAGGGTATCACTGCATGTCAGGCCCTTTATGTCCAGAAATTGGCACTTGTGCACATACAGGCCATGTATTACAGCTGTCCCGCTGACCAACACATACTGTGTGGGTGCGTGTTTATGGGTTGACTGTGTGGTGATGCAGTGTTGAGGCATGGTGCATTATCATATGCTGTGAGGGCTCTGAGTACCTGGGGGGCAGTGGTGACTGTGATACCTCTACCATAGTGCTATTTACCTTGTCAACATTGACAAAATGTGTTGTGAGCTGGGAGCAGAATTGTGTCTTGTGGTTTGAGGAAACACTATCGAGCAACTGTTTTTTATCTCAGATATCGCCATCATGTGGACAAGCATCAACAGTGAATTTACATGGTGATTCAACATGTTTGCCTGACATTGTCTCCCCTCACTGTGACATGATGTGGCTGTTGATTAGCTCAACGAATTGATGACGTACACATGATGCACACACAGGGTATGTTGGACTTGTGTTATTTCGGGATTACATCTGGCTGTACCTGTTGATGAGTTACTGTTTGACTCATGTACATGTCATGTTGCTTCTCTGTTCAAACAAACAGATGCATATAGTGTGTAGCAGTGAGATGTGCGTGTGACATGAAAATGGACATAACCATATCCATGTGACACCCGTGTCTCCATAGACATTTACTGATATTTGCATTCTGGAGTTTATTTAATGTTCCCATCATGTAATGTTTGCCTTTGCATCCCTTTCTTCAGTGTTTTGTGATGTGTGACTCTATGCATATTTTTGTTTTAAAAGGTGTCTAACAACACCATACTTATTTTATCCTGATACAGGGCAGAAGACATAGCGGACCCATTTATTACAGTACATTTGGCTGCACCATCAAACACCTGTTGTGGGACAGAACACCATGGAATTGTTTATGGAGAATTGTGCCATTGGATGTTTGATTTATGAAAGTGTTACACATGCCTGTGGTGGACAGTATTGCTCTGGGACTGCTGCTTTGGCCATGACAGACCTGTACAACACACTGTTTCTGCCATGCTGTGGGTGGAAGTCCTGCTCATTGCAGGGACACAGATGAACTTTAAAGGACTGTGGCATATTGGACTATGACACTTCACTGTGCATGGCCAGGGTTGCATGGAGACTTTTGATGTTGCCTTTTGGATTGTACATACACTTTGCTCTTTGGACGCTGTGTGCAGCAGAGACTGACATTGTCACTGTATGTTCTTCAGTCCTTGCCAATTGTGTAGTTGTGAACTTTTGCACATGTGTGTTTGAGGGCACACAGGATACGCTCATCTGCTTGTTTCAACAACAGCATACAGCCATGTTTGTGGCATAGGGGCAAAGATGGAGGGCTCCTATTATCTATGTCCACCTGCCCTCCACCTGGACATGATACAGGTTTTGCAACAACAACGCTTTCCTGCCCGCCACCATCCGTGAATGATGTTTGCAATGGGCAAGGGTGTTTACATGCATGTGTGGCCTCCCTGTATCATCTTGGTATGCGGTTGTTGTTTGTGCTTATGACTGACTAGGTTTGTGAGCCACAGCATGTGGACCTATGGCTTCTGTGTGGTTCACTGTAAGATGTTTCCCATCATTTCCATAATTACATGCTGATTATTGTGTTTGTTTACTGTACAGACATCACACTATGCATGTATGTACACACCTTGCATTGCAATCCTGCACGGTCTGGTTTATCACCTGCATTATGGACACTCTCATTGGCGCATTATATTTGGTGTGTGTCACTGTGGGTGTCCATTGTCCTTCAATTCTGCATCCCATGTAACGTGCTATATATGTAGAAAAAATGTCTAAACAACAAGCACTGCAAGGGGACATCATGCATGGTGTAATCTCTGCAACTTGTTTGCTTTCTATTCTCTCTGTGTTCATGTGTCTCTGCTACCTATTAGCATATGCTCCTTGTGGTTTGGCTGTTTTTTTGGTTTTGTGAAAACACGGCTTTTTAGGTCAAATTTCAGAGGGTTTTAATCAGAATTCAAGGGGGAAAGCCCTCCAGGATATATTGAGAACGTTGCTAAATGAAAGTCAGACTACATTATCTCTTACTACTCATATATTTCTAATATCTAAACCCGTCTCCTTTGAACAGAGATAGAGCGTGAATGCAGGTCTCAGACTCATACTGGCAGTGCTTAAGAAAAATCAAAAGCAAAATGCCTTCTCGCATCAACGACCTTAAGCTTTCACTGTGTAGTTCAAAAGATAATGTAAATTTTTTTGTCTTTTTTCGTTTTATCTTTCATTAGACATTTCTCAAATTATTAACCATAGGTTAGAAAAATTGTTGTTTAAATGATGCTTATCTGAATGCTGTGTGGTAAAACTCCCCGACGCCACCATGTTGGTACCGCTGAATGCGTTTCGAAGCCTTCCTCAGGGGGAACTTTGCTTAGACAGCATAATCTCACAAGATGCAGTGGAACGGCGCGCACAAATCAGCTGTAGTATTCATGGCTCAAATTTATTCAATGTGCAAAAAACGCCGCATGGCGTTTTTTGCACATTGAATGAATTTGAGCCATGAATACTACAGCTGATTTGTGCGCGCCGTTCCACTGCATCTTGTGAGATTATGCTGTCTAAGCAAAGTTCCCCCTGAGGAAGGCTTCGAAACGCATTCAGCGGTACCCACATGGTGGCGTCGGGGAGTTTTACCACACTGCATTCATATAAGCATCGTTTAAACAACAATTTTTCTAACCTATGGTTAATAATTTGAGAAATGTCTAATGAAAGATAAAACGAAAAAAGACAAAAAAATTTACATTATCTTTTGAACTACACAGTGAAAGCTTAAGGTCGTTGATGCGAGAAGGCATTTTGCTTTTGATTTTTCTTAAGCACTGCCAGTATGAGTCTGAGACCTGCATTCACGCTCTATCTCTGTTCAAAGGAGACGGGTTTAGATATTAGAAATATATGAGTAGTAAGAGATAATGTAGTCTGACTTTCATTTAGCAACGTTCTCAATATATCCTGGAGGGCTTTCCCCCTTGAATTCTGTTTTTTTGGTTTGACATTGTAGCATTCCAGATGTTACACTCTGGCATTATGTGTTTGTTGTAACATTGCTTTCTGAAAGTGTTTGTCACATTACAACATTGTCACAACATATCTTATTTTAATGTGTGTGCCTCGTGTGTTGCCTGATGGCTATGTTTGGGGAAACAGGTGATGTGGTTTGGGTCCTTAACATTCAATGCCTGCGGTCTACATGCACTCATATGTGTGTCACACATTTGAGCCATGCAGCAGCAGGTGGGGGGTGGGGGCCTACTGCCCAGTGCACAACATGCACCTGATGCACATTATGTCTCATGCCCTTTATTTGTGCTCAAGGCAGTGACCTTTCAGTAGCATGTTGGTTTGTGCCCTGATAAATGTGTTCCCATTTTTCACGAGGGATGCACTCACCTTGATATTATGATTGCACTGTCTACAGTATCTGTGAGGGTTAAGCACAATAAATATATTTATTTGACAGACATTTGTCTCTTTTGCTGCTTCATCATGTTGTCACACATGGAATGCTATGTGTGCCTTTGAATCATTCTTGAATCCTTGTAAACCTGACACTCCAGGATTTTGGTGTCAATGTCACTGGGGTGTCTTGGCCAAGGCCACATTGAGTGCTAGTGTGAATTGGGCCCCCGTTGCTTGGTGTCCAAAACAGTTTTCTGACCACTAGGCTACTCCTCCACTCTTTGAGCTAATGTACACTTGTGTGTAATGATTTTCTGCTCATGTCCATGGCCCACCTGTGCTCACATCGTTGTACGATGGCAACTGTGTATGTGTCTGCCATTTGGCACATCACTGGGTATTACAGATTCCCATGCAGACCCACCATTTGGACTATTAGTTCTGCCTTGTGCTCAGTGTGTTGGTTGTGGAAGTGGTGGGAGACATGTGCTTTACCTCATGTGTTGTTTGTAATGTTTTAGTGTTGTGGTAACTTAACCATTAGTTATCAGCAGATTCATCACCTCTACACACACCCTTGCCTCTCTTCAGTGTAGAGCAAGGTGTGCACTCTGTGTTGCCTAGCCATCAGATATTATCTGTTACATAGGTCTCTTTCGTCATGCTGTTTACAGGGCAGTGCACCTGGGGATTGGATAGTGCTGCGGCTCAGCTGGTGTGTGGTACACCTGTTTGCATGTTGAGTTTCCTCCTGTCCTGTGCCAGATTGCTAACCAACTCCACCAAGCATCCTCTGCTGCCCTTGGGGTTTATTTTCTTACCTCTTTTGCATGCTGTATCCACTGCATAACATTTGCATGCTGTATCCACTGCATAACATTTCATTGTGTGTGTGCATGCATGTGTCCATGGTAACAAATACAGCCTGGGATCAGATCTGTACACAGCAGATCTGCATGTGCATTTCTTCATGATGACTGTTGGGGGTTTGCCTGTCCTTACAACCAGCATGCGTCTGGTGTGATGGCCTGCCCTATTTTTGGAATGCAGCCTTTGCTAATGAGCACACGTTGGTGGTGTGGCCTACTGGTTAGTGCATTCGCATTTGTGTAAGTTGTCGTAGGTGTGATTCCTCTCTGTTCTCTTGGATGTGTATGCTTGTCCTGCAGAGGTGGTTTCCATTTGTATGACGGTCATATGTAGCCAGCTTTAAGCTGCGAACACATTGTAGCCTAATCTGAGTTGTGACCACACTTCTGTCCATCTTCTGTCTGCCAGCTCTTGTGCCATCCTACCCTGATGTGCATGCTGCTACACCACATCCTGCAGTCCTACACATTCCTGCATTTCATCTCTCCATGGTTACCTCTCTTGTGTGTGCTCTGCATAGCACTCCAACTCCACTGTCATCCTGATATTTCACCTATCCTGCCATTTCAGACTCCTCTGCTGCACACATCTTCCCATCCTCTGTCACACACTATCATTGTAGCATGGTACATTACCATCACTCTGAGCATAGCTACAGCTAACCCCAATATGTTTGTCCATTTCTGTAGATGGCACATGGCCTGGGGCTGATTTGTGTAGTCCAGCAGCTGTAATGTACATCCTTCTACTTATGCATTGTGTTTCCTTTCAACTCTGTGTTTTGTTTGGCTTACATGTGTGTTTGGCACATACCTCTGTTACCCTTCAGATTATGGGATTTTACAGCTCTTAACAAGCAATTTTGCATTGACCTGCACATCCTTACGCCATCTTATGTCACACCTTCGATTCAGCCAGCTTATGGCCTACCTACTATGGGGCCCTGGGAGTTGCCAATCTTTCAAAATGGCCTCTGGGGAACATTATAAGTCGCCTTTGCTGACATGGTTGTTTATGATTTGCATTCTGGTGCACCCTAAAAGGTGCATTCATTTAGGACACTGGGGTGTGGTTGATTTTAGATGGCAGCACAGATTGGTGTACAGTTGCATGCAGTAAGCAGACATACCTATGCCTGCCTTATTCACTGGTGGTTTTAACCCATGACCCCTGCACCGTCAGTCAACGTCTTGACCATTGTGCTATACTGCTGTTCCTTCGTGCATGTCTGCACACCTACGTAACATATCCATACGTTACTATGGCCATTGCTGCCAGCAGAAACAGTGCTCGGACCTTGCCCTGCCTCATACGGCACCCTATAAAGCGCCCTATCAGCAACATTGTAGGGTGCCTTGGTGGACAGTGCACTTTAAAAGGTTACCTCTAGGGTACCTTATGCAGCACCTTATATTACAGTGCTTAGAGAGTGCATTTACTATCACTACTAATTTCAATAAAAGTGTAATATGGCCTCCTACAGTTATTTGACACAACACAGGTAATGACTCGCCCAGCCTTAGTCATGGGGCACAGCGGGGGACTGAACCCCTGATCCCTGCACCATTTCTCAGTGTCTTAAACATAGTGCTGTGGTTCTGATCCTGTGCATGCACATCAGCGAGCAAACTTATGACGCACAACATTAACAGCGCAACGCCTTGTGCCGTACACACCTGAAAACACACCGTCTTATGCCGCACAAACAGAAGACACATCAACACACAGCCTTATGCACAAAATTTACAGCGCAATGCCTTATGAGGCCACAACTTAACAACGCACCACCTTATGACGCAAAGAATTAAAGGTCCACCGCCTTAGGCCTTACAAAATGATTACGCTTCCTATGGCACTTTTAGAAAAACATCACTACCTCAGGCAGGATATTTTTGGTGTACTGTTGGGATTGAACACCTGATCCCTGTACCATTGGCCAATGTCTTCACCATTGGGCTGTTTTTGGGGTCCTATGCTTGCACATCAGCGAAACGCCATATGCCACACAATATTACATTGCCCCCAAAACCATTAGCGCACTGCCTTATGAAGCCCATTATTAATATGCCTCCACAAACATTAGCGCACCGCCTTATGCCGCCCATTAAATCAATACCTCCTAAATGAATGCCTCAACCAGCCATGTTTAATGGACTCTGTGGGGATTGAATCCCTGATCCCGGCACTGTTGGTCAATGTCTTAACCATTTTGCTGTGGCTCTGCTCTTCTTCCTACACATCAGCATGCCACTTATAACGCCAAGTATTATTCTGCCTCCATAGACATCAGCGCGCCACTTTAGGCCGCCCAGCATTACTATGCCGCAAGAAACATCAGTGCACCGCCTTAGCCCGCAGAGTATTAATATGCCGCCAATAACTACACCGCGCTGCCTTAGGCCGCACACTATTCATATGCCGCAAAAAGAACGTCAGCGCCCTGCCTTAGGCCGCACAGTATTCATATGCCGCCAAAACCATCAGCACTCTACACAGTATTTCTGCGACTCAAAAATCACTGACTCAGCCAGCTGTCTTCATTGGGCACTGTGGGGAATTGAACCCCTGATCCCTGCACCTTTGGTCAGTGTCTTAACCATTGGGCTGTGGCTCTGCTCTTCTTTCTACATATCAACATGCCACTTATAACTCTCAGTATTATACTGCCTCCATGGACATCAGCGCGCCAACGTAGGCCGCCCAGCATTACTATGCCGCAAGAAACATCAGCGCACCGCCTTAGCATGCACAGTATTAATATGCCGCCAATAACTACACCGCGCTGCCTTAGACCGCACACTATTCATATGCTGCAAAAAGAACATCAGCGCCCTGCCTTAGGCCGCACAGTATTCATATGCCGCCAAAAACATCAGTGCTCCACACAGTATTTCTGCCACTCATAAATCACTGACTCAGCCAACTGTCTTCATTGGGCACTGTGGGGAATTGATCCCCTGATCCCTGCACTGTTGGTCAGTGTCTTAAACATTGTGCTGTGGCTCTGCTCTTCTACTTGTCCATCAGCGTAACACATATGCCTCCCGCACAGCCATCTGATGCGCTAAAGTGCAGGGCATACAGGTGCGCCGCGCACCTTAGCGCATATTTAAATTCTGCCTTTTCTTTTTCACGACGGAACGCCCACTCCTTATATGGCATCCGCACTCTAACACGGCCCGCACTTTAACGGGGTTTTAGTAAACATACCCCTAAGGGTGGTAGCTAAGTGTTAAGCGATAACCATCGGTTAAACTTAGCTTTAGTAAATAAAGAACTTAGCTTTAATAAATAAAGAACTGCACAATTCAATAGGTGTGGAGTGTTCAAGGCATACTAAAAATAATTCTCATATATTTTGTGTCAAATCATGCATTGCTTTTGTATGTCTGTGTTAAGAGACAGCATGTGCTGTCTTAAGCGGATTAATATCACTGCCAACTTTGCTGTGCATGCCTAGTTCTGCATAAAAACATAAGAACATCAGAAATGCCATATTGAGTCAGACCAAGGTCCATCAAACCCAGTATCCTGTTTCCAACAGCGGCTAATCCAGGCCACAAGTACCTGGCAGGTTCCCAAAAAGGCACATGGGTTCAACAAGACTTGTCCCGGGGAAGGCAGTGAGTTCCCAGGATCCTAGTTTATGAACCTTTCCTCCAGGAACTTGTCCAAACCTTTTTTAAACCCAGCTACACTAATAGTTTTTACTACATCCTCCGTTAACAAATTCCAGAGTTTTTAGGGATTCTCAAAATTTGTTTTTTAAAAAATTATTAAAATGTTATCTTAATTTATTTCAAATTTCCACGCCATCACGCTTTAGCAGAGAGCCGAGGCCCACAAACTGCCCATTTAATTCCTACAAAAGAGAAATCAGGTATTCTTCAATTTAATAGTATACAATACCATACTAGTAACAAAAGTTCACTTATCTAGACGTTGTAAAGTTGAGTACTTTTTGGGTGTAGGTAATTTTACTATATTTGGATTAATTTCTTGTAAGTTTGAATTAAAGATAGGAAGGTTATGACCCATGATGTGAGGTTTGCTACCTGACCCTATGGTGATTTATTTCGCCACATGTAGGGAGAAGGTTATCCTGAGGTCATATATAACTTATATGGATATGTGAGAGTTGTGATTATTTAGTTATAGAATTTTGTGATTTTGGTAGGTTGGTGTTTCTAAGGGTGTTGGTATTATGCACAAAACTAAACCATTTGAGGAGATTGTCCCATTTTGTAACCCACATCTGGAGTGAGGACATCCATGTCTGACTGGGAGCGTGGAGTGAGTATGTGTGGGGTACACCCAGAACTTGGATGTCCTCACCAGATTTCAGATATGCCCAGGACGTCCTGAGCTGTATCCCAGCCTACATCGGCCTAGGGCATGAATAGGTAGTAGGAAATAGCTCATGTTGTCAGACAGATATCTGGAAGGTGTTCAGAAGGAGGTTAGATTCTAGCCCATATATAATCCACGAAAAAACACTAATGGGGAATGCGGACTCAGGATTCTGTTTTTCTACGTTCGGCCACACCTGCTCACAGGACATGGGCCCGCAACAGTCCATGGCATGCCCAGCATGTGCGTGGTAGATAGCGGAATGTGTGCTGCATGTCTCGAACATACCTGCTTGTGAGTCAGCCATGTCCAGCACCGGGGAGAGGCCATGTATGTAGATCAGGCCTAGGCGCTCAGCAAGCTGCTGCTCCAGGGGCGTGAGGCTTGGGATGAAGGGGCCGTCCACTCCAGTGATGCTAGCATGTCGGCGTTCTGCAATCATGTGTGCACAGACACCCAGCCTGATATCGTTGAACCTCTTACGGAGGCTGTCAAGGTCCCTTGGTGGCCCCCCAGCCTGTGCCATGGCCCCCTGCACCTCCTCCCACACCTGGGTCCTTACGCTAACAATTGTGTGTGAGCTCATGTGCCCATACAGCTCCTCACAGTGTTCGAGGACACTTGCCATCAGGTCATGGTTTTCCTGCTGGCTGAATCGTATGGCCCTCTTCCTCTCCCCATCCGGCACAGGCGTCCGCCTATGCTTGCCTGTGTTATGCCCCTCAGGCTGCTCCTGGGTGGGGTCAGACATACCCGATGGGCCCGCAACCTCGGGATCAGAATAACCCATCCCTCCCGTCCCTGGGGACTGTGGCCCTGGCGTTTCCCCAGACACCCCACCTATCAGGTGCAGCCGCAGCATGTCCCTGCTCTCCCTGTCCTCCCTCTGCATCCCGGACCTGTCTGACCTCCTGTGGCCCTTGTCCCCTCCCCTGTCACCTTCACCAGCCCTCACCACCTTATCCACTCATCAGCCCTGCCTCCTGTCACCCCCACCATGCATCAACCCAGCCACTCACCACCACTGCCGACCACCCTTGCCACTCACCTCTCCCACCACTCACCAACCTAGCCACCCACCTCCCCCAGCACTCACCAAGCCCGCCGCTCACCTCTCCCACCACTCACCAACCAAGCCACCTACCTCCCCCACCACTCACCAAACCTGCCACTCTCCATGCCTAACCTGCCTCTGACCCTCCGTTCGCTTCACAACCAATAACGCACGCCTTCCACCTTGCTCACCTTCCACCTTGCTCGCCAGCACTAACCCCTCATCGTGTACCAGTTGTGCACATTCATTTATGGTATGTTTGGACATCTGCGTGTGTGCGCGCGCATTGCACATGCGCAGAGACGATGCATAGAGTGCGTATGCAGAACGGTGCACCGCACATGCGCAAGATGTGTAATTGTCTGTGCATGTGCGGCGCACAGTTCCGCTGACCCCTGTCACCTGTGGGACAGCCACAGAACCAGGCGATGCACATGCACATACAGGCAACGTATTTGCATGGGAGGCATATGCATGTGCAGCGGCAGCTCACACCATACCATTCGTTACGGCCACTGTTCCCTCTAAGCTGTGCGCATGTGCGCGCGCACACACCTCGCCGAGCGAGCGCACATACTTTACAACAGAGCGCACAAAAATTACGTCTCTGATTCTGATAGAAAACAACAGACATCTTAAAATTTAAAAGTTATGATTGTAATTACTAGAAATTTCCCGCTTCATTTAGTAATCGTCTATTTTCATTTAATTTGATTAAAATCAGTGTGGTGTACATACTGTATTCTGATGTGTAGTCAAATTTTAAAGTATATAACTCCGAGTGTCGTTATGTGGCACACAAAAATTTAACCTTCCTTCAAAAGCTGCACACAGCTGATATTTTATGCGCACACAGCCTACAGAAAATTAGAGGGAACATTGGTTACGGCTTGCGCATATCCAGGCGCAGCACATGCACAGACCCGTACATGTCTTGCGCATGAGCGGCGCACAGTTCCACGTATGCCCTCTATGCATCATCTCTGCACATGCGCAATGCACGCACACACGCACAGATGTCCAAACATACCATATATGAATGTGCACACCTGGTACACGCTGAGGGGTTAGTGCAGGCGAGTGAGGTTGAAGGCAAGCATTATTGGTGGTGAAGCAAACGGAGGGTTAGAGGCAGGTTAGGCGTGGAGAGTGGCAGGATTGGTGAGTGGTGGTGGAGGTAGGTTGCTTGGTGCTTTGGGAGGTGCGTGGCTGGGTTGGTGAGTGGTGGGGGAGGTAGGTGACACAGTTGGTGGGTGGTGGGTGAGGTAGGTGGCAGGGTTGGTGGTGGTGAGGGAGGTGTGTGGTACGGTTGGTGTGTGGTGGGTGTGGTGTGTGGCAAGGTTGATCAGTGGTGGGTGTGGTGTGTGGCTGGGTTGGTGAGTGGTGGGGGAGGTGTGCGGCGGGGCTGGTATGTGGTGGGGGAGGTGAGTGGCAGGGTTAGCGTGAGGTGGTGAGGTGAGGGGGGTTGGGTTACTAGTGTCCGCTATGGCGGCTTTTGTGGTTGCTTCATGTACACTAGGGGAACGTGCAGGGCTTGTGATTGCCTGATAAGGGAGATGGTGTCCATGAGGCTGGGGCACAGGGCTGGAGTGCTACAACACCAACCTGCAGCTGTGGGGGCAGGCCAGGCAGGGGCTCTTCTGGCACAGTGCAGGCGGCATGCTGAGTTGCAGGCTCGCCAGCCTCACCTCTACAGGCCCAGGGCCCGGCTCCAGGACATGCATGAGGACCAGGTCATCTCCCTCTACCGCCTGAGCACAGGGGTTATTAGGGAGATCTATGAGGATCTGAAACCTGACCTCGAGCCCCTGACTGGTCAGTCACATGCCATACCGGGTTTGGTCAAGCTCCTTGGTGCCCTACTGTGCCTCTGGCTGTTTCTAGTCATCTGTGGCCATAGTGGGTGGCATGAGCCGCCCCACCTTCTCACGCTGTCTCCACCAAGTACTGCATGCCATGGTCAGCCGGGTTGGGAATTACATTGCATTTCCCTACACTAGGCAACAGTGGGGGACCCTGACCCAGGCTTTTGAGGCATTTGCTGGGTTACCACTCGTGATGGGAGCTATTGATTGCACAATGTTGCCCTGGTCCCGCCCAGAAACAGGGAGGCAGTGTTCTGCAACTGAAAACACTACCACTCCCTGAATGTTCAGGTTGTATGTGTTGCAGATATGCGTATTCTAAATGTGGCCCCGTGGTTTGCAGGGGCCACCCATGACTCCTATATCCTGCGTCACTCGGCACTGTACAGACAATTTGAGGCCGGTCAATTTGAGGACTGTATACTGCTGGGTGGGTATCTGTCATCTCTGACATGCACATCGTATACCCCTGCTAGCTGTCTGCACACATGTCTGTCTGTGACGTGTGTCCTGAGTTGTGTGTGTCATCTGTGTATGTGGGAGCTGATGTGGTGGGGGGGGGATGACTCCAGGTCTTCTGTGCTGTGGTGCTGTGTGTTAGTGGCAAACTGACATTTGACGTTACACGCCATTTAACATTGTGTGTTTAGGTTGGCACTGTACAGCACAAATGTATGCTTCCCATTTATCAACAGTGTGGTGTTGTCTATGCCATCCTGCCTGATACAGTGGGGTACCTGTTTCTGTTGCACCATCTGTGAGTGGACAATAGCATGACTGTCACATGCTTGCACATGTGTGTATCTCTGCCCTTGTCCAGGGTGCATTGCATGTGTGTCTATGATGTGTTAAGGGCTGGTGCTACTACCTTTTGGCCTCTGGTGTCTGGCCTGTGGTTCTGGATAATGTTGTTTGCACTCCTTCTACCTCCCCCATGCTCTGTATCTCACACTTCCAGACACTGGCACTTAGTTGTTGTGTCCCATCATGTGTTCCCCTATGTTTCTGTATGACCTGTAGGTGCTGTGGGTTTGCACGTATATTCATTTGTGCATGTGTGTGGACATCAGCTCCTGGTTTAACATTCAATATTTCTTTCTGCAGGTGACACAGAATATGGGTGTCAGCCCTGGTTGCTAACCCCAATGCGTCTACCACGGACACATGCAGAGATGTGGTATAATGAGGCCCATACCTCCAGTCGCTCCGTCATCGAGCGCACCTTTGGCGTTTTGAAAAGTCGCTTCAGGGGCATTACAATGCCAACCCGTGACAGTGGCAGAATCATTATTGCCTGTTGCATCCTGCACGACATTGCTCTCAGGCACGATATCGATGTCAAAATTAATGAGGATCTGGAAGACAATCCAACGTGCCCTCCTGTACATGCCTGTGGTGACACACATGAGGGCGCAGCACTCAGTTGGCAGCTGATTGAGGAGCTATTTTCATGTGAGTGCTGGATGTTTTGGGAATAACATTTGGATAGATATATGTACTACTACTACTACTGAGCATTGGTATCGCATTACCAGTCATACGAAGCACTGCACTGACATTGCTGACACAATGCCTGGCCATCTGAGCTTACAATGTAGTCCAACTGCTAACACAGAAGGTGTGGGCAGGGAACAACAGTGGGTGGAGGTGATTAATGTAGTCAGGAGTATTAGGCATAGGTGATGTGGTAGGCTGTCACACAGGGTTTTTAAATGGTTGGTGAGGGTGGCTGCCCTGCAGCCACAGGTAGTTAGTTCCAGGCATTGGATGCTGCAAGGTGACAGGTGTGTGGTCCCGCGTTAACAGTGGGGGAGCGGCCCTTAGATAGGAGCAGTTGGCTTGACGTGTGGGGATGACATTTGGGGATATGAGGGGATTGATTGGATTGTATGCTCTGATGAGCAGGGACTGTGTGTTACATGTTTCGGTATGGCGATGCATACAGGTGTTAGCACTGTTTACATGCTCAGTTGTAGTAGTATTGTTATGCGAGTCATGGTACAGGGCAACCACAGTGTGACTGCATGTATAATCAGCAGGTGCGTCTTGACCTCGCCTGGAGCCTGTGAGGTGTCGTGACAGGTGGGGTGATATTGTCATATTGAGGCTGTCGGTAGATTAGCCATGCAGCACAGTGTTGCATACATTGTGGTGGACAGAGATGATTTTGAGGCAGACCAGCAAGGTGTAGGTTACAGTGACCAAGATGGCAGGTGATGAATGGGGGCATTAGCGTTTTATCTGTGTGTTCTGGGGTGACGGCAGGAATCTTGCTGATATTATCTAGGGGGACACCACAGGCCTTAGCTACATGATGGATGTGTGTGGGGAAGGGGAGCAAGGGGTCATAGAGTCCTGCTACCTTGATGACCACGTTGACAGAAGGTGTATGCAACCTATACACAGACACTGTAAAGGTTGGAGAGGTTTTAGGGGCGATGCCCAGATGTCCGGTCTTGGCCATGCTCAATTCATGCAGTGGGGGAACATGCAGCCAGCAATGTCAGGGGGCAAGCTGAGGTCAGGGTGTGGATTGCCAAACATAGTTCATGCGTGGAGAGATATCTTTGGGACACATCAGCGTACAATTGCTACTGATAGCCAGGGGATGTGCCTGCTGCACCAGGGAACTGGGTATGGGGCCATGGGACTGTAGCAGCCCCTGCATATATTCCTTTCATACAGCACCTGGGAGTGGGTTAGCAGGGGAGGTGGACCCACAGGAACATGGGGGACATATGGGGGAAGCAGGATTGTACCGGGACCTTTGGGCCGAGCACGTACAGGGTAGCACAGTGATGGTTGTGGTTAACGGTTTCAAGGGCAGCAGAGAGGTCACAAAGGGGATGGAGAGGCTACAGACCTTGGACCTGGCCAGGAACATGTCAGTGGTGGGTTTGGGTAGGGACAATTAGGTACAGTGTCATGACAAACTGCCAGACTGTGACGGATCTAGGGGGTTATGAGAGATGAGGATGTGATGCTGGTGTGTTTGTTGCACAGCTCAGACATGACACATGTATGTTTCCCTTGTGTTTCTCAATCCACAGGACATGCTTGGTGACGTTCCTGGTGCTGTAGTTCAGTGGCAGCTATGTGTACCTCATTCAACGTGCAGGACACTGGGGTAGGTGGACATACAGGTAATTTGTCTGTGTGGACAGTCAGGAGCAGCACATGTCAGAGGTTATCTGTCTAATGCACATATGTTGTGGGTGACCTATTTAGCGTGCTCCACGTACCCCATATGCTGATGTGTTCGTGCTCAGTTTGTCTTCTCCAGCACTGTCTCTGGGACACATCCAACAGGGCTGCATGTGCCTACAGGTCCTAGGTGTTCTGGTGGTGGGCCGCACATACACCCTTCCCTGCCATTGTAGCATCGGCCAACAGCAGTGTATCATGGCATTTGCAAGACCTTTATCTCCACTATTCTCCAATTGTGCACATACAGGCCGTATGTTACGGGTGGCATGCTCACCTTCTCATACTGTGTGTGTGTGTGTGTGTTTGTGGGTGGCTCTGTTTTGATACAGTGTGCATGCCGTTTGCATTAACATGTGGTGAGCGGGGTCTGCACACCTGTGAGCGGTGGTGAGTGTGTTATCTCTACCTTACTGGTGTTAACCGTGTGCACAGTGTGCACGTGTGTTGTGTGTTGTGGGTTGACCTATCTCATGTGTGTTGACAGACCACTGCACAACAGCATTTATGTATCCCAGATATCACCATAATTTGGACATGCGGCAACAGCGGCTGGACATGGGGACATGGTTATTCGGCACATTTTGATGACATCTTCTGCCTTTACTGAGACGTGCTGTGGACCTTGCCTGCCTGTGAGGATCCCAAGCAGACATTTGCTGAGGACACACAGTAGGTAGCATCTTGGCTTATTTGGGTGTGACATCAGCCTTTATATGTTTGTGTTTTGCTGTTTGTTTCATGGACCTTTCCTGTTGGGTCTCTGTGCATCAACGCTGATGGACATGGGGTGCAGCTGTGATACGCCTGTGTTACTTGGGCATGGATATGACCATATCCATGGGACACGCTCGTCTGCGGTTGCATTTCCAAATGTCCACAACATGCACATTGTTCTGTGTTATGATCATGTTATGTTTGCCTGTGTGACATTTAATTATGTCGGTACTGATGTTTGACTCCCTGCAATGTGCCCTGCTGTTGCGTCCAGCATACCAAGACAGTGTTTGTCCTTATTCTGACACAGGGCAGTGGATACACACAGCACATCTACTTTCGTGCATCTGCGGGTGACATCACCCACCTGTTGGAGTACACAACACCATTCAACTATCCCTGGGAGATGGTACCATAAGATGTTTGACCTCTGCGAGTGGGACACATGCCTATGATGAACATTACTGTTGGACTGCTACTTTCCGTATAACAGGCCTGCCCAACATACCGTTGCTATGGTGGGCTGGCTGGGTGTCCTGTTGATTGTGCGAGACACACATGACCGTTCAGGTACTGTGGCACATTGAGATATCACACTTGACTATGCATGCCCAGTGATTCAAGGACAATCTTAACAGGACATGTGGGGTTGCAGACACCCTTTGCACTGTGTACACTGTGTACTGATCCGTATGTGTGCATCATGGACTGGAATAGTCGCTGTATGCTCTACATCCATCTGACATTTTGTTAGTGTGTGTTGGCCATGTGTGTAACATGCACCGCATGTAACCTCATCTGTTGAGGTCACAGGGGCATACAGACATGCGTGTGGCACAGGGGCAACATTGTATACATACTCTGGTATATGTCGGCTTACCCTGCACTTGGACATGACACAGCTGTTACCACCACACCAGTTTAATGGCCGCCAACATTTTGTATTGATGTTTGCCCTCACCAAGGGAGTTACAGTGCGTGTGGAGCATCACTATGTCATGGTTCACCGTACACGGTGCATGTGCATGTGACTGAGTATGTTGGTACACAAGAGCATGTGGCAGTGTGGCTTCTGTGCGGGGTACTGGCCCATTTTTTACCTTTCTTTCACACTCCATCTACAGGTCATTGTGTTTGGCTACTGTACAGATGTGCTGCTGTACATTGATTTACAAACATAGTGTTGCATGTCTGCACAGTCCTCTTTATCCCCTGACGTTCCGCCACTCACCTTCGCCCATGACATTTGCAGTGTGGCAGTGTGATTGTCCATTTTTGTCCTCCATTTGTGCATCCCATGTACTGTGATCTATGTGTACGGTTTATGTATCCACAAGACCCATTGCAGGGGACCTGCTGCATGGTGATATCTCTGCATGTCTGTGAGATTCCTTTTTTGGTCTTCTCTGGGATCATGTGCCTCTTGTACCTGTTACCTTATCCTCATTTTGCATTTGGCATTTGTTTTGGGTTACATTGGTGATGCTTTCATTGCTATATCATGCATTCTGGGGCAGCTGTGAAATATATATCTATATCTGTGTGTACACTTGCTTACATGTTGCTACCTATGCTTTTTCAGGCTTTTGCCACCTGTCTTGGCAGATGGATATGTTTTTGGGGACAATTCATGACTGATGTGTGTTGGTCCCTCATCATCCACCGCCTAGTGTCTACATGCGACTAGGGATTCTGGGACGGGCAGCAACATGTGGGGGGGGGGTGGGGGGATACTGCATAGTGAACACCATGCAGCTACGGCACATTATCTCTCCTGCCCATCATCTGTAGACATGCCAGTGACTTTGGGGTGATATGTGGGTAGCTGGAATGCTCAATGTGTTTTCAGTTTGTTCACTGTAAACCAGCCACCTTGATATGATGACAGGCGGTATATACGATATGTCTACTGATTGACCACAATAAAAGTATGTGTTTGACCCACATTTCTCTCTGCTGCTGCTTGACCACACTGACACATGTCTTTCGTTATGTTCTGGTAATGCACATGGCCCACCTGTGCTCACATCCTTGTACAGTGGCAGCTGGCTATGTGGCAGCCGTCTGACACATTACAGGGTGCTAAGGGTTTCCATACTGACATTCCCTTTGAGAGGACATATTTGGATTGGGCTTGCTGTGGTTGTTTGGGATAGTGGTTGCGGACATGTGTTGGTGCACCATAGGTTGCAGGTTTGAGTCCCAGATGTTCCTCATTTTGTGCTAACCTGACCAGGAGCTGCCTGACGATTAGTCACCTCTCCGCACACCCTTCCATCTCTTCACTTTACACCACAGTATGCCCTCGATGCAGCCTATCCGTCGCATATTAGCTGTTACATATGGCTCTTTATTTGTACTGTCCATGTCGGCTTGGGGGATTGGCATTGCTGTTGTTGATCTGATCTGGTTCATGTCTGTTTGTAGGTTCATGTCTCACATGCTCCTTTTCCGTTCTGTCCCCCATTTTGCCCTGCTCCACAGAGCATCCCCTGCCACCCAATGGGTTTAGGTTCTTTGTTCTTTTGCATGCTGTGTCCACTGCATAACATTTCATTGTGTATGTGTATGTGTTTATATGTGGCTGTCATCCGAAATTACTGACTGTGATATGAGCTGTACACACCGGTTCTGCATGTGCATTGCATCTTTGTTACTGTTGGGGTTGCCCTATCCTGGCAGCCAGCTGTGTTTTGGTGTGGTGTCCTCCAGTGTTCTTGTATGCATCCTTTGCTGTGACACTTATGTTGGTGTTGTGGCCTACTGGTTTGTGCATTGTTGTTTGTGCTACTGGTCATGGGTTTGACTCCTCTCTGTTCTAATGATTTTATGCCTCTCGTCCACACATACTTTACATTCCTGTTACAGTCCTATCTGTGACGATCTGTGCTGCTGGCACATTATATCCTCATCACTGTTGCCAAACATCCTTCTGTCAGTCTATCTGTGTCTGCGAGCTCTGTGGCGTCCTGTCATACTGTGCAGGCTGCTACCCCATGTCCTGCACTGGCACTCTTTTCTGCATTGCGGCTCTTCATTCTTGCCTCTCCTGTGTCACTGCTACTCCTCTGTCCTCCTGTCATTGCACGTCTCCTGCCACCACTGGCTCCTTTGCTGGACACGTATTCCCATCCTCTGCCACACACTGTCATTGCTGCACTTTACAGTACCATCACCCTGTGCATCGGTACAGCTGCCCCTGATATATTTGTTCACTTTACCAGCTGCCACATGGGTTGCTCGCAGATATGGCAGGTCCATCACCTCAGACATCTACTTCCTTACATCACTGTAACACCAATTTTTAAAAAGGGTTCCAGGGGTGATCCAGGAAACTACAGACCCGTGAGCCTGACATCAGTACCGGGAAAAATGGTAGAAACCATCATAAAGAATAAAATTACTAAGCATGTAGATAGTCATGACCTAATGGGAGACAACCAACATGGCTTTAGACAAGGAAGATCTTGTCTTACTAATCTGTTATGTTTCTTTGAAGGAGTGAATAATCAGGTGGACAAAGGTGAGTCGGTTGATATTGTGTATCTGGACTTTCAGAAAGCCTTTGACAAGGTCCCTCATCAGAGACTTTTGGCAAAACTAAAGAGTCATGGGATAGGAGGCAGTGTACTATTGTGGATCAGGAACTGGTTAAAAGATAGAAAGCAGAGGGTAGGGCTAAATGGCCAATTTTCCCAATGGAGAAAGGTGAATAGTGGTGTACCCCAGGGATCTGTGCTGGGTCCGATGCTTTTTGACATATTCATAAATGACCTGGAAAGTGGAATAACGAGTGAGGTTATCAAATTTGCAGATGACACAAAACTATTTAAAGTTGTTAAAACCCAAGAGGATTGTGGAAAATTGCAAGAGGCTCTTGATAAATTGGAAGACTGGGCATCAAAATGGCAGATGAAATTTAATGTGGACAAGTGCAAGGTTATGCACCTAGGGAAGAACAACCCAAACTATGGTTACACGATGCAAGGTTCCACATTAGGAACCACCACCCAGGAAAAAGATTTAGGCGTCATTGTGGATACCATGTTAAAACCCTCGGCCCAGTGTGCAGCGGCGGCCAAGAGAGCAAATAGAATGCTAGGTATGATAAGGAAAGGAATGGAAAATAAAACAAAAGATATTATAATGCCTCTATATCGTTCCATGGTGAGACCGCACCTTGAATATTGTGTGCAATTCTGGTCGCCGTATCTTAAAAAGGAAATAGCGATTTTAGAAAAGGTTCAGAGAAGAGCCACCAAAATGGTAAAGGGGATGGAAGGATACTCCTATGAAGAAAGGCTAAAAAGGTTGGGGCTCTTTAACCTGGAAAAGAGACGGCTGAGGGAGATATGATAGAAGTCTATAAAATTCATGAACGGAGTGGAATGGGTAAACGTAGATCGATTGTTTACCTTATCAGAATATAGAAAGACTAGGGGACATGCAATGAAGCTACAGGGTAAACTATTTAAGATTAATAAAAGAAAATATTTTTTCACTCAACGTGTAATCAAACTCTGGAATTTGTTACCGGAGGATGTAGTAAAGGCTGTTAGTGTAGCTGGGTTTAAAAAAGGTTCGGACAAGTTCCTGGAGGAAAGGTCCATAAACCATTATTAAGAAGGGACCCAGGATATCAATGCTTGAACCAATACAAGCATTGTGGAACCTGTGTCCCTTGAGGAAACTGCTAGGTACGTATGACCTAGATTGGCCACTGTTGGAAACAGAATACTGGGCTTGATGGACCTTGGTCTGACCCATTATGGCATATCTTATGTTCACTTCTTCATTGGCTTTTGTTACTGCTCTATGCAGTGTTAGGGTTACATCTGTGTTTGACCGATACATTTCATGCTTGTGAGGTTGGTGCACCTTACTGCCCTTGGCCAACGTTTCTTTGGTCATCTTAACATCCTTGGGGCATCTTTTGCAACACCTTGGGTTTGGACAGCTTCTGGGGCGCCTTATGTGATGCCTTGGAGGGTACCACCCATTTGTGCCGCCCTCTGGGCCACATTCTGACCCACCTTGGTTGGCATGGCACTTAATGATGTGCCTTATGGTGCGCCCTAAAAGGTGCTTTAGGTTAGGGCACAGGAATGAACGTTTTTTTGGGGGACACTGCAGATTGTTGAGATGTGTCTGACTGTTCAGGTGGGAAAAGGGATTGGCTCAGACAGCCTAATCACATATCACCACTGTAGAATCAAACTCATGACTGCTGTATGAGCAGTCATTGGATTAACCAGTGTGCTACTCCTCTAGTCCTTTGATCACAGCTCAGCGCGCGAACTTAGGGTTACCGCGTGATGACGTGCCACGGCGTGTCTATCACGCAATGTTGGCCAGGGCCCCCTCTATCGCGCGATACCCCCCAATTGCTTCCTTTACGCCGGAATGCCCACCACCTTATATGGCATTCCTCACGTTATCGCTGCAACTAGCGCTGGGAGCATTAGGACCGTTTAGTAAACATACTCCTTTATGAAAGTTTATTCTTTAGTAGAGAACAAGAACCGAAAAGAAGTGCAGATCGATTTGCAGGAACATTTTTGACCTGGTGCCCTTCTGGCAACTTCTGGAAGGGCAGAAATTCTCCAGAAAACAACTAAGGAAAGCATGCAGAGCATAACTCATGCAATTCTTTCCATTTCCTCTCTGTGTGTGTGTCTTATATACATGTTTTGTCTGTGCGTATGTGTGCAGATATCTCTCTTTGATATGTTTATCTGTTGTGTGTAGTTTTGAAGGGTTGTTTGTGTGTACGTACTTTTATGTATGTCTACATGTTTGTCACTCCACTTGTGCTTGAATGCGTGACTATGCATGCTTGTGTGTGAATACCTGAATGCTTGCAGGTATGTGTCCGTGTATTTGTGGATATGTCAGTATCTACAGTATGTGTGTTTATATCTGTGTTGTTTCTCTGTGTTTGGGATCAGGAGAGGGGAGGAGAGAGGATGGCCGTTTGACAGATGCAACTCCATAATCAATATGCGACTGTGAATCAGTGCTGATGTATACTGCAGATGATGGAACCACATATTCCTCTAGAAATGCACCCAGATTCTGTTGGGTTTTTTTTGTTTTTTTGTTTGTTTTGTTTTTTGGTTTTTTTTTTTGGGGGGGGGGGTCTTCATTTCTCTTCCATCCCCAGCACACAAAGAAATCTAACTTGTACAGCATGGGAACTCTGCCCCCACCCCAGCTTACTTCCATCTTTCCTCTGACTAAAGCATCAGTGCTTCACCCCCCACTCTCATTCTCTGTGTAGTACCAACAGTCTAGCTTAACATCTTTTCTAAGTTCAACCAAGCCGGGGGGGGGGGGGGGGTTCAAAGTTCAGGAAATAACATAATTTTAATTTTAATCAGTAGGGTAGGTTTATAATTTTACTTACAAATGTGCCGATCAGGCCTACTTGCAGCTCTCTACAGAGTGAATTTTCTTCAAAATAGCAACATTTCCACTAAGATAATTAAAAAATTCTAAGCAACTCAACTCAAAATTGTACTTTATAATCATTAAACATTTGAGTCTCTACATGCAGTTGTTTTTTTTCTATAGACCACACTTTCTTGATCATTGAAAAGCACCATTCAGTTGGAACATTGGAACCTGGCAAACATTAAAAAAAAATTCAACCAGTTTCCATACAATTTATATGGTACCTCATTACTTTTGAGGTGTCCAAATAACTCCTTCCATTTTTCATCAGCCATGATGTCTGTTTTTTTCCATTCTTGAACTTTATCTTCAGACACTAGGCTGGGTCGTGTTGCTCCTTTCCAGTTTCCAGCTCTCTCTTGCCCCCTCTGTCAGCTCCTTTCCTGTTTCCAGCCCTATTTTGCCCCCTCTGTCAGCTCCTTTCCGGTTTCCAGCCCTATTTTGCCCCCTCTGTCAGCTCCTTTCCAGTTTCCGCCCTCTCTTTCCCCCTGTGCAGCTACATTCCTCTATCCCCATTCCTCTATCCCCCTGTGCAGCTCCATTCCTCTATCCCCCATTCCTCTTTCCCCCATGCAGCTCCATTCCTCTCTCCCTATTCCTCTTTCCCCCTGTGCAGCTCCATTCCTCTATCCCCCATTCCTCTTTCCCCCATGCAGCTCCATTCCTCTATCCCTATTCCTCTTTCCCCCTGTGCAGCTCCATTCCTCTATCTCCCATTCCTCTTTCCCCCATGCAGCTCCATTCCTCTATCCCCCATTCCTCTTTCCCCCTGTGCAGCTCCATTCCTCTATCCCCCATTCCTCTTTCACCCATGCAGCTCCATTCCTCTATCCCTATTCCTCTTTCCCCCTGTGCAGCTCCATTCCTCTATCCCCCATTCCTCTTTCCCCCATGCAGCTTCATTCCTCTATCCCTATTCCTCTTTCCCCCTGTGCAGCTCCATTCCTCTATCCCCATTCCTCTTTCCCCCTGTGCAGCTCCATTCCTCTATCCCCCATTCCTCTTTCCCCCATGCAGCACCATTCCTCTATGCCCATTCCTCTTTCCCCCATGCAGCGCCATTCCTCTATGCCCATTCCTCTTTCCCCCATGCAGCTCCATTCCTCTATCCCCATTCCTCTTTCCCCTTGTGCAGTTCCATTCCTCTATCCCCCTGTGCAGCTCTATTCCTCTATCCCCATTCCTCTATCCCCCTGTGCAGTTCCATTCCTCTATCCCCCTGTGCAGCTCTATTCCTCTATCCCCATTCCTCTATCCCCCTGTGCAGCTCCATTCCTCTTTCCCCCTGTGCAGCTCCATTCCTCTATCCCCCATTCCTCTTTCCCCCTGTGCAGCTCCATTCCTCTTTCCCCCTGTGCAGCTCCATTCCTCTATCCCCCATTCCTCTTTCCCCCTGTGCAGCTCCATTCCTCTTTCCCCCTGTGCAGCTCCATTCCTCTATCCCCCATTCCTCTTTCCCCCTGTGCAGCTCTATTCCTCTATCCCCATTCCTCTATCCCCCTGTGCAGCTCCATTCCTCTTTCCCCCTGTGCAGCTCCAGTCCTCTATCCCCCATTCTCTTTCCCCCTGTGCAGCTCTATTCCTCTATTCCCCATTCCTCTTTCCCCCTGTGCAGCTCCATTCCTCTTTCCCCCTTTGCAGCTCCATTCCTCTATCCCCCATTCCTCTTTCCCCCTGTGCAGCTCTATTCCTCTATCCCCCATTCCTCTTTCCTCCTGTGCAGCTCAATTCCTCTATCCCCCATTTCTCTTTCCCCCTGTGCAGCTCCATTCCTCTATCCCCATTCCTCTTTCCCCCTGTGCAGCTCTATTCCTCTATCCCCCATTCCTCTATCCTCCTGTGCAGCTCCATTCCTCTATCCCCTTGTGCAGCTCCATTCCTCTATCCCCCTGTGCAGCTCTCTTCCTCTATCCCCCTGTGCAGCTCCATTCCTCTATCCCCCTGTGCAGCTCCTTTCCTCTAGCCCCCTGTGCAGCTCTCTTCCTCTATCCCCATTCCTCTCTCCCCCTGTGCAGCTCCATTCCTCTATCCCCCTGTGCAGCTCCATTCCTCTATCTCCCATTCCTCTTTCCCCCCGTGCAGCTCCATTCCTCTATCCCCCTGTGCAGCTCCATTCCTCTATCCCCCATTCCTCTATACCCCTGTGCAGCTCCATTCCTCTATCCCCCTGTGCAGCTCCATTCCTCTATCCCCCAGTTCTCTTGCCCCCTGTGCAGCTCCATTCCTCTATCCCCATTCCTCTTCCCCCCTGTGCAACTCCATTCCTCTATCCCCCATTTTTCTATCCCCATTCCTCTTTCTCCCTGTGCAGCTCCATTCCACTATCCCCCATTTCTCTTCCCCCCTGTTCAGCTCTTTTCCTCTTCCCCCCTGTGCAGCTCCATTCCTCTTTCCCCCTGTGCGGCTCCATTTGTCTATCCCAAATCCTCTATCCCCCCATACAGCTCCATTCCTCTATCCCCCATTCCTCTTTCCCCCATGCAGCTCCATTCCTCTATCTCCCATTCCTATTTCCTCCCATGCAGCTCCATTCCTCTATCCCCATTCCTCTTTCCCCCAATGCAGCTCCATTCCTCTTTCCCCCTGTGCAGCTCCACTCTGTTCCCCTTCCTGCCACCTCTGAAGCTCCGTTCCACCCCCTCCTGCAGCCCCCGAAGCTCTGTTCCTCTCTCCTTCCTTCCGCATCCATTCCGCTCCTCCTATTGAAGTCCATATTGGCTCTGTTATGCTCCTTCCCCTTCCCAAGCAGCTGCCATAGCGGTAATTTAAATGAAAAAGAAAGCAATGTAGACCCTTCTGGCCCTTTGGAACCTCTGTAATTGCGTCACGCTCTCTTGCATCACTTCCATATGAGGGGGGGGATGCAGTTTCAGGGGTCACAAAGGGCTGGAAGGGTCCGCATCACTTTCTTTTTCATTTAAATTACCACTACGGCAGCTGCTTAGGGAGGGGAAAGAGCATAATGGAGCTGATACGGGCTGCAGGAAGGGGAGCGGAATGGAGCTTTTATTTGTTTGTTTGTTTTTTTAAACTGAAGGCAGAGTGAGGTGGCTCTTTTCCGGGCATCTTGGCTGCCCCCAAAAGTTTGCCGCCTGAGGCCACTGCCTCATTATAGAGCCATCCCTGGGTCACTGATTACTCCAGCCACCTCTATCATTGAGATTTTTTGAGACTCAATTTTTAAAGTCACATTTTGGAAAATCACTGCCTGACTGTAAATCCCAACTTCTGCTGATTCATTCTCAAAAAGGTTTTCGATGATAACTGGGCATTTTTCCTGGCTCAGAAAATATGATTTCACTGGTTGGAACAATTTAATTAACCTCTCTATGGCTGTATCCAAGGAACATTTGATACTCACTCTCATCAGAGTCACACATCTCTAAGTTTATTTATTTATTTTTATTTATTTAACAGGTTTTATATACCGCTTTATCATTTCAATCAAAGTGGTTTACATTGTAACTTAAACTCGGCAATGTACATTAAACAGGGATATTTATAACTTGGATTTTTCTGAGGCAATGGAGGGTTAAGTGACTTGCCCAAGGCCACAAAAGTTCTTCAATTCCCACTGTATAAATGTGAATATATCTGAATACCTTATGAACAATAACTTTGATGTCAAATGGCAGGCATTCAGGTTTCCAAGATGGCTATCGCTGCAGTCTGTGCTGTGTGGCGGCGCTTGTGAATGGGGAGAAAGCGCAAGGGGAAGACAGGGCCATTGCCCTCACAGCCCGTTGGTACCTCTACGCCGAATTTACCTGTAATAGGTCCTTTGGATCCTTTCCTTGTGCGCACCACCAGGGCTATGGAGCAAACGGGAGGAGCTATGCGACTAGCAGACTCACCGGAGTCGGAGAGCCCGGCGTCTGCGTCGCTTTCATCTGTCTCCCCCGTATTGAGTCCTGCACCTCCGTTGACTCGTACTCAGCCCTTGCCTTCTGGTTTCCTGGAGCTAGCCTCTCCCCTCTCTGTGGTGGGGGTGGGGAAGTGCTCACGAGGGTCAGGTTGGGCTGTTTCTACAGAGTCAGGATCTGAGCCCTCTGGCGAACTGGGCTCACGTAGACCTATGGCGGCGGTGATGGGAGAGACACAGTTGGAGCAGTTGTCTCTCTCTTTGAGTGGTGACCGACCGGGTGCGTTAATGGAGCCTGCTGCACCCTCTTTTTGTTCAGGAGAAGTTTTTTCTTTACAGAAGCCACAGAACTTCACGTTGGAATCCATCTGGAATGCGATTGTCTCCCTTGGTGAGTCTTTGTTGCCACAAGTTTCTCTGTTGGCTAATAAGGTAGATTCATCTGCAGTTCTATTGACTGAGCTGGAAGGAAAGGTTTCTACGCTTCAAGTGGAGCATACTGCTGTTTCTTGCAAGGTTGAACGTTTGGAAGAACACTCGGATGGACATAGGAAAAGTGTAATGTCTTTACAGATGAAGATTGAGCACTTAGATAATTTGACTCGAGTGAATAATTTGAGAATTATAAATTTTCCCAAGGTACCTTCCATCTCTCCTCGAGACATGTTTGTTAAATATCTCGTTGAGACACTTGGGGGTTTCCCCTGATCAGGTTCCCCCCCTGGTAAAAATTTATTATTTGCCTACTGCTAAACGGGCTTTGGCTCCTAGTGAGCTGGGGGTTAATCAGAATCAAGGGGATGTATTAAATCTCACAGATATTATTGAAAATTCTGGTTTAGAGTCACAAGTTGCATCTACATTGTTGATTACCTTTGCTTTATTATCCGATAAAGAATGGTTACTGAAATTGTTTTTTCAGAAGCGGAAACCTTTGTTCCGAGGTTTTTCAGTGCGTATATACCCAGACTTATCAAGAGAAACACAAAAGCGACGTAGAGAGTTCTTGTTGCTTCGACCGGGGGTACTACAACTGGGGGGGCTGTTTTTTCTTAAACACCCTTGTAAGTGTTTGGTGAAATTCCAAACTTTTTCCTATATTTTCTTTGAGCCCTCCCAGCTGTTGGCTTTTATTAATGCTAAGCATCTGGAAATCCCCTCAAGCTCATAGATTTAGGCTCCGGGCTTAGGCTGCAAGCATATTTCTTCTTGTATTGTGTATAATTTCTATGGAATTCCTCCTCATTGTGGGCTAGAGAGAATAGGCAATTTGCTGTGTCATCAGGTTGCTGTGTCATCAGGTTTCTATGTTTCTATTCCGTGGAATAGTCTCCCAGTGGAGGTGGTAGAGATGAGGACAGTAACTGAATTCAAAAAAGCATGGGACCAACACAGAGGATCTCTAAAGGTAGAAAGTGGACTGTTGTAGTTGTTGTTATGGAAGGACAGACTAGATGGGCCTTGTGGTCTTTTTCTGTCATCAGGTTTCTATGTTTCTATGCTGTATGTTATGATATTTTCTTCATTGATTCCCGGTTTATGGGGATTATTTCTGTTTGCCTTTCTGTTACTTCAAGAATTGGTGTTGTAACCTTCTTGTTATTTTTTTTTTAAATTGCATAAATTAAAAAAAAATGGCAGGCATTCAGCAGCAGTGCTGATACAATTGTGAGCAATGTGAGCTGCACAGTTTGCACCAATTAAATCACTTCCTAAATCTTTTTGCAGCTTGTAAAAAAATAGTGTTACTACCCCTCCTAGTGGCCCCACCAAAATTGCAATTGATATTGTCAGCACACAATGCATTACAGAAGTTTGCTTCCGTTTTGGTTCACACACAAGAGTATTTTTCATCAAAACATGTTTGACAACTTTGAAGTACAGTCTGACAACCAAAAAGAATGATTATGAACAACACAGTGATAAGCCTATGTACCCTCAGTTGTAGCCAGTGACTGAATTTTCTCATCAAATGCTTGACTTTTAAAAAAATAAGTCACAGTTCTACTTGAAGAAGCACTTACATCTGTTGCCTTGTGTTTGTCCGTTCTTAGCAGCTGAACAATATCACCCCTTTCCTGCTTGTACAATTGAAAAGGAAGACTGCCATTTGTTATAAAATACTGTGCTATCACAAGAATGTTTCTTAATGAATGGGTTCATTTGGTATTGGGTCATTAAAAACACAATTTCTTTTCTGCATTTTAAAATGAAAATAATGTCTAAAGACAAAATAGAAACACGTACCCTAGGCTAAGAGCCTACACAGACAACAGAATCAACCAAATCAGCTGACCATTGACCGTGATGCTGATGTTAACCCCAGGATCATAGGCGCTAGCTCTGTGGGTGCTTAACCACCCTCAATATTTTCTCCTGTAGGTGTGTATATCTGTAGCAAAAAAAAAAAAAAAAAATACCATACTTCAGAGCTCCAGGACAAGGGAGAAAAGAAGGTTTCTATATCCTAGCTACTGCTCCCACCTCTGCCTGTTTCCTATTGACTGGATGTGTTGGTTGCAGTCTATTGGTTGGCTTTAACTGGCTGATGGTTGCCTGGGCCCTGGGGAGGAAGCTGAGTCAGATGTGCTGAAGACTCAGGAGGAATGCCAACTATCTAAATTATTTTAAGATTCTATAACTTTGTAAAGAAGTTGTCTTAGTTAGAATGATGTCTAAATTGTCTGGATATATTTTTTTTTGTTAGAGTTTAGCTCTACAACTCGCCAGTGCTCCTTCCTCACTGTGCAGAGTAAGTGGTAAGTTCCAGCCAATGGCAAGGCTGCACTAGTCACAGGAAGGGTGGGATGATTTTCTGCACAGGGTCTGAGAGAAAGTCATTGGAATAAGTGGGTTTCTTAGTAGGGGTGAGTGGGGTCTCTGAGCGGGTAGAAATGTAAGAGAAATGGGGTAAAGTGTAAGGAGGCTATTGCAGGCTGAGAAAAAGAACTGGTAGCAAAAGCAAGAACTGGGGGCATTGAAATAGAGGAGTGCAGAGGCAGCAAAGCACTAGTAGTCAGTCGTATAATCTGTCTGTCTGAAAGTGCTAGTGTGCATGTGTGTATCTGATTTGTGGGGTGGAAGGGTGGATGAATGCATGTGCATGTTTGTGTGACTGAAGTACAACAGAGTGCATGCATATATATATTTCTGTGTCTATGATGGATATAGTCTAATATAAATTGTTTCCCTTTGAAAATTATCTGGAGTGGTGAAATCTGCTGGTACAAATGTGGAGGAGTGTAAGAGCAGGACACATGTTTTAAAATAGGGGACAATTAGGCATCCTTATTGAAGTATTATTTCTTTAACATTTTTATATACCGCCTTTCAGGTTCTCAAGGCAGTTTACAGTGAACATAACTTTGTTTACATGGAACTTTTCAGCAAAACTATTTACAATGTCAATTATCCACAGTACTTACAAATAACATTTTAACTATTTACATGGGAACTTGAGCTCTTACATACGCTTAGAGATTTACCAGTTGTCTTATGATTCCAGGGACAAATCCTTAAAATACAGGGCTGTCCCATATAATACGGGACAGTTGGTCACTTTATCTAGCTGCTAGTTATATTGGAAGAAGGATGGCTCACTCATATAGTGCGGAGGATTAAAGAACCACAGATAGAAGTTTTAAACTCTGAACAATATCTAAACATATCAACCATATTTCTAGCTCTCTGATATTTATGCAAAAAACAGTAGAATCATAAAAAGAAAAACAGACAGTTGCTAATCTTAACTTTCCGAGTACAGAGCACATCTAACAGTGCCCCCCATCTCCACCCCCAAACTCTGGACCCTAGATATGTTCCTAGCTTGCCAGTACTTTAAACTAGCCATGTCCATAGCAACAGATTTTAATTGTGAGTACACATAGCTGATTGTACTCTGCTCTACCCCCCACCACCACCAATAACAGCACCTGGGCTCTTGGGAACGGATTTCCATGCTCAAAGCAATGAGAAAGAAGCAATAACAATTAATAATACAATTCATACACACAATTGTGGTACACACAAAGGACCACAGCGCTTTGGGAGAGAGAGCAAAACTTGCAACTTCTCTCTCTAAACCCCGTCTACTTCAATCACCTTTTATTGGTTTAAAAACCCATCTCACAGCATAATTTCCACCTTATTATTCTATGTCAAACATCACGTTAAATCTTTTACTAATGCATATTCATAATGTGCATCTCTAGGTCATAGGTCAAATCTTATTAGTATTGGTCAGGAGGAATTATACAGGTATTCCCAGACATAACGTCTTAAACAATAATTCTGACGCAAGCAGTTTTCACAGTGTATGTTACAAGACTGAAGAGGAAATTCTTCCCTGCGACTTTCTGTTCTATAAACAGGCCTACAGTTTCTCTGCTATCTGAACTTTCTACAGAGTTTTTAGTAGAGTCTCTTCAAGGTCATTAGTAATAGGCTTTGGAATATCTGAGCTACTGAATCTGTGGTGTTAATTCTTTCTGAGGGTTTTCAGTGATATACTGTTATTGAGTACCCTCACAGTGTACACAGCCCTGTACAGACAAGCCTCCTTTCAATAGCAACCAATAAGAAAACAATACAATTCAGCTTGTACCTTTAACAGCAGAAATAACATAAAAAAAGAAATATTTATGTGAATAATTGAAATTAGAGTACATCTGGATTAGGGAATTATTTCTAATCCCTGAGTGTGTGGTGTTCCGGTTGTGGCCCTGTACGTCCAGGGCGGCAGGACTGGATGGGGGATTATTCCTCTTCGGAGGTGGCATAAGCCTCCCCAAAGAAGGGAAGTGGCACCGGCAGACCCCCTGGAAATGGTGAGGAGCACCTGGAGGTTCCCTGCGGCCCGATCCCAGCCTTCGCAAGCCCTTTCGGGGGGTCTGGTGACAGGGAAACATAAGTTTGAGCAGTGGCAGAAGTTGGAAAGAATTGTACAAAAGGGGTTGAGAATGTCTATCTGTCCGTTTGTTTGTTGCTCTGTCTGTTTTTCTGGGGGAAAAATAACTCTCTGAAAAAGTAACAAAATTTGATGCAAGTGGCATGTTGGAAAAATAGGAAAAAAGAAACATCAAGTTTTAAAATGGATCAAATTGGACAGGAGATTCCAGAGAAATAAGCCCCCCCCCCTAAAAAAAAAAAATGGACCGATGCATTTCTATGGGGGAAGGAGTTCAGTTGTTGTAGTATCTAAAGCTCCATACAGTCAGACATAGCAGTTACAGAATTTGAAAATCGCTCTGCCTGTTCTCTACTCTCCTAATCCTCCAAACTGTCCCGCCCCCAAAAAATACTCCTTCATAACTGCCTTACCAACTTGTCAACTGCCCACTCTGAAAAAAATACAGTAAAACTGTCCCAGCGCAATGCAGACTCCTTCACTTCAAAAAAAACAATCTCCTGTAAATGACTCACCACCCCACAAACTGCCCCACCCCTATAAATAGCTCCCACAAAGGCCTCACTATCCCAAAGACTGGACCTTCCCCAAACCTAACCCCTGCAACTGTCCTAGCACCCTGTCAACTGCCACACACTCCAAATAAATACCCCCACAATTGCCCCACCACCCTGTAAACTGTCCCTTGCCCTGCAAACTACCCTATCCAAAAATGTCTAGCCCATGGAACTGCCTTACCATCCTGCACATTGTCCAACCATAAAAAAATATCCCCTACTACTGCCCACCACCATGCAAGCTGTCCCATCCTTCAAGACTATCCCCTGAAACCATCTACCACCTTTTTCTTCTGGCTCCCACCAACCTGCAATTGTTTCACCCTCAAAAACATCCCTATATAACTGCCCCAGCCTCTAAAACTCTGTATTGCAAATGCCCCACGCTCTAAACTACCTCCCTATATCTGTCTCTATTCTCCAAAACTATATCCCTTAGAAATGTCTCCCACCCCATAAACACAATCCATGCACAACACACACAGAACCAGGGGCAGTTCTATCATTAGGCAGGGTGAGGTGGCTGCCTCAGGGTGGCAAATATTTTGGGCTGGCAAAAAAATGCCCCAAATCATGCCATTGGAGGCCGCCTCATGCTGCCTTTACACCCCCCCCCCCCCCCCCGCAGAAGATCACCAATTTGACGGTAGCTCCTCCATGCGGTTGCTATTGCCGCTGTTGCTTTTCCTAGTTTGATGTCAGCGGCAGCAGGCCTTCGAAATTCAGACTGAAAAATAAAAGCACAGGTCGGTGCTTCCTTACGCTCCTGTGTGTGGCCTGGTTATTCTTGCCCCCTCTGATGTTGCATCAGGCCCCTGCACAGGAGCAGAATGATGCACAGGCACTTTTTTTTTCTTACAGTCTCAGGCCTGCTGCTGTTACTGCTGACACAGAAGAAGCAGCAGCGGTTGTAGGGGCTGGGGCTGAAAGAAAGATGGTAAACAGGTATGGAGGGTAGATTTGAACACAAATTTGGGGGGGGGGGCAAGGGCAGTTAGACATAACTGGGGGAGTTAAGAGAAGATCAAGGAAAACAAACCAGAGGCTGGGATCAACAGGATTAGAGAATAAAATGGCCACACAGCAAAGGTAGTAAAATTAATTCTATTTTTAATTTAGAGATTGAAATATGTCTGCCTTCAGAGTTTGTAGGACCGATATTCAACCTGCAGCGGTCAGCATTTTTAAAGTGCCTGGCCACCATGGGCAGAATTGAATTCAGATATTCAGCGCCGGAATCTGAATATCCTACAGCAATAAACACCTGGTTTCAGTGCTGACCAGCGCAACTATCCAGAAAATGGCAATACTCAGCTGCTGTCCAGATAGCCAAATTACATAAAGTTAGGACAGTTATTGAAATGTCCTGACTTTATATGGGCACTTAGCCGGTTAGCGAACTAAAATATCACTGCTAATCAGCTAAGTGCTGGGACTACTCTTGCCCTGTCCATGGACCACTCTGGTACTATCTAGAACCAGAATTGGCCCTGTACGTCTGGGTCTTTGGAATGCCTCCATCCCACCCATGCTCCTCCTCTGGACCATTACCTCCCAATCCCATCCAGAACTCCCTGCACATCTCCTCTATACATGCAGGGAGCTTTGGGTTGGGGATCAGCCCCTGGTGTTGAGCCTGGATATTCGACCATACTGGACATACATTCCCACTAAACGCTGCTCAGAATGACGCCCATAATGAAAGTTGTTCTTCGAATAAATGCAGTAGCCTCCACCATCCCTGGATATTAAGTGGCGCAATCCAGACAGTGCAACTGAATGTCCTTACAGACCACCTTGACACTATCTGGATAGTGCCAGGGCGCTTTATGGGCAGAGCGACAGTAGAGCAGTGAGCTATCCAGAGAATGGCTATTGGGATAATGCCAATGGTGACCACATTACTATTACTGCACTGCCCAAGTATTCAGCAGCAGCTGCAATCCAGATAGCAGAAGTCGAAATCCATGAATTCGTAAAACACTGCAGCCAGAGCTTAAGAAAAGCATCGCCCACAGTTATTGACTCAACTATATTTTGAGAGCAGAAAGAAAACAAATTAATTAAAAGAAAACCTCTTTGGCTATAGATTTTTTCAAAATAGTCAAAATACTCCTCTTGTCTTTCCTAATTTTGGAGAAATTGCTCTAAATTTCATCAGAAAACATATCCTAACAATTCTAAATAAAGCCCTGAGTTTTCACTACTTTACTTAAAATTTGTTAGCAATTTGATTTTAATTTGTTGATGGCTATCAGAAGCCTTTTTCATGATTTATACATGTACAATGAGGCACGTACATGTATAAATGGCCATTCTAGAAAGAAATCAGTTTACTACCACTACTAACAAATTTTAAATAAAGTAGTGAAAACTCAGGGCTTTATTTAGAACTGTTAGGATATGTTCTCTGATGAAATTTAGAGCAATTTCTCCAAATTAGGAAAGACAAGAGGAATATTTTTTACCTGGCAAAATGCGGTATATGAATATGGCTAAATAAATAAATACTAATCACACGTGGATGCCTTTACTACATGAAAATTTCAAAGGAGTGTGTCAGGGACGTGGTTATGGAGTGGCCAGGGCAGGTCATACATGTGTATGAGCAAAATTGTGCACAGCAGGATTTAAACTTGCCCCATGTAGGTTTTTAAAAAATACATGTTTCAGTCAGCTTTTTATAGGAGGGATTAAAGGGATAATCATCCTTATTTTATTTATTTTATTTTTATTTATTTATTTAACAATCTTTTATATACCGCAACCTTCCAGTGATCAGGTGCGGTTTATATATAACAGTTAAGGAGACAGAAAGACATTTCTGTTTTTACATTGAACATTGCATGAATTATGTACATTAACAGTTACACTATTAAACTTTTAAACTTTGGGGAACTATATACAGTTAACTATGTACAGTTAGTAAATGAGGTCAACAGTAAAGGTAGCTATGTAAAAACATCATATTCAGTGTCACGGTCATAATATCATGAGGCAATTGAAGTGTTAGATTTGATGAGTTAAATAGATTATCCCTTTTCATATTGGTTTTGAGAATTTGCCAGTGGACCGTAGTGGGAGATAAAGAGGTAAGTTTTTAAGGTTTTGCGTAAGTCTTTAAGGTCGGTTAAGGCTCTGATTTCATCTGGTAGTGAGTTCCAGAGTATAGGGGCTGCATGGGAGAATGCTTTTTTATTTGTTGTTTTTTTGTTCTTTGTGAATTCTTTTGGAATCTTTATTTTATTAGCGTTGCCTCTTCTATGTGCAGATTTGGGTGTGTCTTTAGTGATTAGGTTATTTAGGGTAGCTGGGGCAGTGTTATTTAATGCTTTAAAGGTAGTTATTATTAATTTATAGTTTATTCTACATTGGATAGGGAGCCAGTGTAGTTTGGCTAGATAGGGTGAAATATGCTCAAAAGGGTGTATCTTCATTATAGTTCTGGCTGCATGGTTTTGGGCCAATTGGAGCCTTTTGATGTTTTGGTTAGTTGTGCCTAGTAGAGAGAGGTTGGCGAAGTCAAAATGTGGTGTGATGATAGCTTGAATGATGCTCAGGAAGTCTTGCAGGTGTACTAGCGGATGTAATTGTTTTAATACTTTGAGCTTGAAGTATATTTTCTTGGTTGTATTTCTTATGTGGGTGTTCATGCTAAGGTGTGTATCAAGTATCACCCCTAGATATTTTATTTTGTTTTTTTATGTGGATGTTGTGTTTCTGAAGTGTAATGTGGGTAGGGGGGGTGTAGGATTTGTTTTTTGTAACAATCAGTATGTCAGTTTTGGAATGGTTAATATAGAGGTTGTGGGCTTCTAGCCAAGTTGCTAGTTCCTTGAAGCAATCTGTTAATAGTTGAAGTGGAAGCGTAGGGATTGTAAAGGGGATGTACAACATAATATCGTCCGCGTATATGTGATAATGGATTTTGAATTTTTTAAAGATGTTGCAAATTGGTTGTATATATATTAAATAGGAGTGCAGAGAGTGCAGATCCTTGGGGGAGGCCTATTTCCTGTTTGTATGTGTTGGAGGTTTGAGTGTTGATCCTGACAGTTTGGGTTCTGTTGGAAAGATACGATGTGAACCATTTAAGAACTATTGAGTTAGCACCTATTTGACTGAGCCTATTGAGCATTAGTGTGTGGTGAACACTGTCAAATGCTGCAGAGATGTCTAGAAAAAGTAGTAAGAATGCATTTTTAGGGCTATCTATTCCTCTTACTAGTGTGTCTAGGAGTACAGTTAAAAGAGTGTCTACCCCATGGCCAGGGCGAAAGCCATATTGTTGGTCATCAAGGGGAGCTGAAGTGTCAATGTGTTCCTGTGTTTGGGTTTGAACTACTTTTTCTAATCCCTTCTAGTTTATTTGTCACTCTCAATTTAATTTAGATAAAAAAGGTGTCTGCTGTAGTTCATAGGTGGGATTTCTATGTGTACTGTCGTGGGGAGCCCCGTCTACGTCATTAGAAATATGGGGCTGCTCCACAGCAAAGATTATTTTAGGTAGCCAAAGGGAATGTAATGTTCATCTGGCGTAGTAAAGATGTTCTTACTTATTCCAGCTGCCTAAGAGCACTCATTAACGAAAACCAAGTGTAGAGAAATTAAGGCTTTTATTCCCCGTCAGTGCAAGGGTTCAAAATAAGACATTTAGAATCAACAGAAAGTCCTTTGTTTCAAAAGGTACCAGCATTCAAATCATATGCTTAATTGTTAAACTTCACAATTAATGCAAGGCTTGATTAAATGAATTCAGCTCATTCCAATAGCATAGGAATTCTACAAACTTCTTCTAGGTTACACGGTGGCTACAGACTCCTGGCACAAGGCTATGCACAACTCACATTCCATCTGTTCAGGTTGAGACATGGGAACAGTATTTATGCATTCTATCTCCATGGATTCTTCATCAGGGGAATAATCACTGTCCCTGTCTGACACAGGTCTGTGTGCAATGTCTCTAGGGTCTTGTCTCCAGTACCACTGTGTTCTAAGTGCTTTAGGGTTTTTATGAAACCAATCTGGCTTCTCCTTCTTTACAGAGTGAGCACGTGTTTCAACAGGGCCTTTAGGACTCAAGCATTTTATATCATTAATAAATCTTTCATACCTGGAGTCTGGCTCATTTGAATCCGCGGAGTTTTCCCTTTCAGAAACTTTCCTCCTGTAACAGGTTCGCGGCCTGTAAGCTTTAGGCAATGCTCTGCTTTCTGGCAGCCTGGTAAAACCTTACGTGGATTCCCTTTCTCCTTTGGTAAGAACTCAGCCTTTTCACAAAGTGCTTTTCCTTTCTTGCCTGTTAACACTTGGTTAGCATTTCTCAGAGACTGCAAGCTTTTCTCTAAACCATTCTCTCTGGTTCTTTGCTTCTGTCTCTCTGCTCTTGAGTCAGGAACGCTGTGAGAACAGGGCGTGGCACACTAACTTCAGAGCTGGCTCTAACAAACTTCCCTTGAACAGCAGCACGCTTAGCCTGGCCCTTCTGAACTTCACCCTTGTGAACTCTGTTCCTTTGGGCTTGCTCACATAGGATTCTTTCACTTCTTCTCTTGGAGCTGATCCTCTTAATAGAGCTGTTCCTCCTTGTGAAGACGTTCCTCCTTTCCCTGTTCCTTTCTCTGCTTGCTCTCTCTCCTTCTCTCCTTGCTCCTCCGCCTTCTCTTCTGCCTTGCTGGCATTCAGCTCTGGCTTATAAAGGAATCTTTCCTTCAAGAGTTCCGGGGTCATTCCCAGGTGCAAATCATTAGCCCTCTTAGGCTCATTAGCTCCTGTATGGTCATTCCTGCTCCCTCTAGCTGTGCCTGGAGGTAACTGCACATCTAGATTCCTAAAAGAAACAGGGTTTCTTTTCAAGTTCACATCTTTATTGATACCCACATCATGACACATCCCCCCTCTTAAAATATTACGGGCTGAATGTATATCATTATTACAGCATGTAATCCTAGACCTCCTCTGTGCTGACAAAAATAAGGCTAACCTCTCGTGCCATTGTCGCAGAACATTTATGTGGTACACTTGTTCATGTCCTTTTGCGTCCCGTATTAAGTAGGATGCTGGACCAAGTGGTTTGGCCACAACGTAAGGTCCTTTCCATCGGGCTTCAAACTTCGGAGTGGGGCCTGATATCAAGACGATTACCTTCTCACCAGCGGTTAGATGTCGAGGCTTGGTATCTCTATCGTAGTACTGTTTTTGCTTTTGCTGACTGTCCTTCAGCTTTTCTTCAGCAAAACGTGAAGTCCGTCTCAACCGGCTTCTTAAACTTTTCAAAAACTGTGGTATCCCTACTTCATTTTCTTCAGGTTCCACCCATTGCTCTCGCAGGATATCGAGCATTCCTCTGGGCGATCTCCCATACATCAGTTCATAAGGCGACGTGCCTAATGAAACCTGTGTCCTCTCTCTGCATGCATACAATATAAAAGGAAGCATTGTATCCCACTCTGCCATCTCTCCGTCCAGCGCTCGTCGCAGCATCTGCTTGATGGTCTGGTTCATTCTCTCCACCAAACCATTGCATTGGGGGTGATATGCGGCGGTTTTGAGATGCTTGATACCAAACGCGTCCCATACCTGGGCTAAATATTTGGACATGAAGTTCATGCCTCTGTCGGTCAAAACGTCTTGAGGGAATCCCACCTCGCAAAATAGATTTATCAGCTCCATGGCAATGGATTTGGCTGATATATTCCTCAAGGGCACTGCCCAGGGGAAACGTGTTGCCTGGTCCATGATAACCAATATATATTGGAAACCCCTAGGAGTTTTTATGAGGGGACCAACTATATCCATAGCTATCCTTCTGATGGGAACGGTTATTACCGGCATTGGCAGTAATGGCACCTCAGCTGGTTTTATGGAGGTCACCCTTTGGCAGGAGGCGCAGGACTCACAAAAACGTGAGACCTCCTTAAAAACTCCTGGCTAATAGAATCTGGCCAGTATCTGGTCAAGGGTCCCCTGTACCCCTTTGTGACTGCTCATTGGGTGATCATGTGCTAACCTCAGCACTACAGATTTGAACGTATTAGGGATTACCAACTGTTTGCGGACATCTTTAGTCCGGGGGTCTATACTATCTCTGTATAGGAGTCCTTCTTCCTTTATGAATCTTGGAAAAGTATTTCTCTCCGTTTGAGCATATTCCAATGCGCGTGCCAGTGCAGGGTCATCTCGTTGCTCTGCTGCAAATGAAGGAAACTTCTCCACAAGCTCTGCCGGAATCAAGGGTAGTTCCTCACCCGCTTCCAACTCTGCTCTGCCTTGAGAATGTTCTTTTCTTTCTTTGTGCTTTTTGGCTTTAGTCTTTCTATCTTTCCCTGAAGGAGTGTTTACTAAGTCATCATGGGATGGGAGGTCAACTAAACTTTCTTCCCTAGAGCATGAAGGTTTCTTTGAATCACTCGTCTGATTACGAGTGGAGACGAAAACTTCTCTGGGGTTTAAACCCTTCTCTAGGCCTCTTTCAAACTGTGACCAGTCCCTACCTAAGACTAGCTCTTTAGGTAATTTGGGAACTACCGCTATTGACATATTTTTTTCTATTCCCAAACCTCTGACCAGTAATTTGTACACCGGATAAAAGGTGGCAGCGCCATGCACACATTTTATCTTGACTGTGCCCTCTGGTTGACTTGGGACGGACACAGCTTTCTCTTGGATAATGGACCAGAGCTTGCACGAAATCATCGTCTGGTCTGCGCCAGAGTCAAGTAGAGCTTTGGCAGCTACTCCTTGTACAGTGACATCAAGGACAAAACCTTCTGATAATAGGTGTCTGTTCTCTCCCATGAGAGCAGTACGTACTCGGCACTCATTCATTACCTGAGCCAACTTTCCACAGCCAAAACATCTTTTGGAATGACTTTTCTCTACATTCCTAGCATGTTTTACATTCTGTGTCTTAACCTGTGAGAGACTTCCTGATGACTGCTTAAACGTCGCTACTGCCATCTTTGCTACCTCCCCAATATGCTGGGTAGCTGACTCAGCCTCTAAATACCTTTCAGTTAAGGCAATAGCCTCTGCAGTAGTGCGACAATTTTGTAGTATAAGGAAGCTCTGTTTACTACTGGGTACAGCAATCATAAACTGCTCAAGGATTATCTTATCCATCAGCGTTTCAATGGTTCTTTCATTAGGCCTTTGCCACTTTTCAGCTAAGCTCTTCAGCCTGTGACCTAATGTCTTCGGCGTTTTGCCTATTTCCAAACGCGCCGCACCTAGCTTATGGTTATAGACAAGAGGAGTCAGGCCGAGGCGTTGCCTGATGGCCTTCGTCACCTCACTATAATTGTTTGCTAACGAAGCGGGCATTGCCCTATAGGCTGACAGTGCCTCTCCAGTGAGTGAAACTGCCAATCTAATGGGCCACTGCTCTTCCTCCCAACCCACGGAAAGAGCTATTCTTTCAAAAGAGTCCAGGAAGTCATCTGGATCATCATTTACTCCTAACTTCCCTAAAGTTAGAGTCTCGTAGGACCCTAGTCCTACCGAACAGTTGCTCAGTCCTGAGCTCTGCTTCAAAAGTCCAGCGGCTTCTTCCTGTGTCTTCTGTTGCTGGCTTAGGCAGGTCTCCAGCATCTGCAGGACTGGCCTTTGTTGCTCCTGCATTGCCAGGATTGCACGCTGCTGTGTTTGCGCAGCCAGTTCTGCTTGCCTGCTGAACTGTTCCGCCATCCAACTCAACATCTCCCGCTGCTCCATGGCGATGAGATTCCTGGAAAGGAAAGAGAAACAAAAAAAACCCCAAGTGTGGCTGCACACAAAAATCAGACCTACACTTCCCTTTTTTTTTTTTTTTTCAAAATTTTCCCCTTTTAAACTTTTACTTGTATCCACACAAGTTATGCCCTTCTACCTGTTACCTGGTAGAAATGTAGACTCAAACTCTCAGCAAGGGTGATGCTGCTCTGCGTTGTAGCAGTCTCCAGCGTAGTCAGCAACCTCGCCTTCCGATCCAGCTTCTCTGTAGTCCGGTCCACGTTTTCTCCCTCCAAACCAGCTTTCTTTACTTCCGGTCCGGGTTTTCTTTCACCTCCAGTCCGGGTTTTCTTTCACTTCCGGTCCGGGTTTTCTCTCTTTTTTTTTTTTTTCAAGCTGAATACTGGTAATTTTCTATTTCTTCTCAGTATGTCTCAGGATTATATCCAAATCCAAACAACTACGCCATTTGTCGTGGGGAGCCCCGTCTACGTCATTAGAAATATGGGGCTGCTCCACAGCAAAGATTATTTTAGGTAGCCAAAGGGAATGTAATGTTCATCTGGCGTAGTAAAGATGTTCTTACTTATTCCAGCTGCCTAAAAGCACTCATTAACGAAAACCAAGTGTAGAGAAATTAAGGCTTTTATTCCCCGTCAGTGCAGGGGTTCAAAATAAGACATTTAGAATCAACAGAAAGTCCTTTGTTTCAAAAGGTACCAGCATTCAAATCATATGCTTAATTGTTAAACTTCACAATTAATGCAAGGCTTGATTAAATGAATTCAGCTCATTCCAATAGCATAGGAATTCTACAAACTTCTTCTAGGTTACACGGTGGCTACAAACTCCTGGCATGAGGCTATGCACAACTCACATTCCATCTGTTCAGGTTGAGACATGGGAACAGTATTTATGCATTCTATCTCCATGGATTCTTCATCAGAGGAATAATCACTGTCCCTGTCTGACACAGGTCTGTGTGCAATGTCTCTAGGGTCTTGTCTCCAGTACCACTGTGTTCTAAGTGCTTTAGGGTTTTTATGAAACCAATCTGGCTTCTCCTTCTTTACAGAGTGAGCATGTGTTTCAACAGGGCCTTTAGGACTCAAGCATATTATATCATTAATAAATCTTTCATACCTGGAGTCTGGCTCATTTGAATCCGCGGAGTTTTCCCTTTCAGAAACTTTCCTCCTGTAACAGGTTCGCGGCCTGTAAGCTTTAGGCAATGCTCTGCTTTCTGGCAGCCTGGTAAAACCTGATGTGGATTCCCTTTTCTCCTTTGGTAAGAACTCAGCCTTTTCACATGTGCTTTTCCTTTCTTGCCTGTTAACACTTGGTTAGCATTTCTCAGAGACTGCAAGCTTTTCTCTAAACCATTCTCTCTGGTTCTTTGCTTCTGTCTCTCTGCTCTTGAGTCAGGAACGCTGTGAGAACAGGGCATGGCACACACTCTAACTTCAGAGCTGGCTCTAACAAACTTCCGTTGAACAGCAGCACGCTTAGCCTGGCCCTTCTGAACTTCACCCTTGTGAACTCTGTTCCTTTGGGCTTGCTCACATAGGATTCTTTCACTTACTCCTTCTCTTGGAGCTGATCCTCTTAATAGAGCTGTTCCTCCTTGTGAAGACGTTCCTCCTTTCTCTGTTCCTTTCTCTGCTTGCTCTCTCTCCTTCTCTCCTTGCTCCTCCGCTTTCTCTTCTGCCTTGCTGGCATTCAGCTCTGGCTTATAAAGGAATCTTTCCTTCAAGAGTTCTGGGGTCATTCCCAGGTGCAAATCATTAGCCCTCTTAGGCTCATTAGCTCCTGTATGGTCATTCCTGCTCCCTCTAGCTGTGCCTGGAGGTAACTGCACATCTAGATTCCTAAAAGAAACAGGGTTTCTTTTCAAGTTCACATCTTTATTGATACCCACATCATGACAGTACGTATGCTTTGGAATAAGAAGTTAACTTAACCACTATTTTTCAGATATAATGTGTAAGAGGATAAATTGTATTTACCATCTTTCAACTTTTTATTGCTGTGGTGGATTTGCCAACGTCTGTTAAGACTTTTGGGACTGCGGGCTCAATCTTGTAATACCTCCAGAAAGTATATATTAAGAAAGATAAGTAATACTGTCCCTTGGGTTTTCAGGTGGATAGTTGAGCGGTAGTCGCTCTTAATTAATAGAGATAAAGGAAGGTTTGCCGTGAGAAAGGATTTCCCTTTCAAGGCAAACAGTTTGACAATAAAAATAAGTTTTATTTTATGCTTGAGTTAGAATGTTCATGGTAATGGTACCATAGGATTTTTTGTTGGAAGTATTTTGTAGCGAATCACTTTAGTCTTTTTTTTGCCAGGACATGATAATCGGCACCCTTATATATCAAAGCAGTTTGAACAGAAGAATCACTTTCCCATTGCAGTAAAATTTGATGCACCTGTGATCAATTACACAGGTACACTAAAAAATTTTTTTTTTAAACTGTCTCTAATGTTTCGATTGATTTTTACGTTTTTTGGTGCGCTGAATCCAAATCTGGTAACCAATTTGCTCCATCACGTACAGATTTTTTGCTACATTGGGTTAGCAGTTTGAGGTGAACGTTTCAGATTGAGTGCGATCGAGATAAAAGTTTCTTGGATGAATTCTTTATACTAATTGTTTAGTAGTTATTCAAATAAGAATAAAGAAAATTGTAACAAGGCAGCACATAAGAATAGAGTAATGTCAACAAAACACACTGTGATGGTAGCAAAATTGTCTGCACTTAAAACAGCCACATACATGTGCACAAACATTGAGCATATAAGAGCGAGGTTAGACACAAAGCAAAGCAAAGAAATGTGCAAAAAATGTTGTACAGGTATGTATGTAAGAATAGAAAACGCAAACCGCACCATTGCAATACATGAAGACAAACACCCGATGGTGTGAAAATAAAATTCTAATAAATGAGATCCGACACTGTGGTAATAACTAGCAAATTTTTATTTCAAAGTTTAGTAAAAACACGATATTTGTCAACACAGTTTAGATTTTAAAGTCATTCTTCGGTCAATCAATCTCCTGGTGTGCCCGTTTCTTCTTCCCCCGAATGCTTCTCTTGGTGCGCTGCTTGGCGTATTTTTCATCTGGGGTTTCCCGCAGCAGCAACCAGCAGAAATCAGCCATCATAGTGGTGTTCCATCTTCCTTGGTACCTTCTCTCTGCGTCCTTGATGTCCTGGTGAAACCTTTCACCTTGTTCTTCACTGTACGCCCCCAAGTTTTCGGGAAAGTAGTTCACATGGGAGTGCAAGAAATGGACTTTCAGGCTCATGTTACAGCCTTGTTCTTTGAAGGCATTGAGCATCCTGGCAACAATATCCTTATAGTTCTCATCCCGCCTGTTCCCCAAGAATTTGAGAACAACATCCTTGAAGGAATCCCAGGCTTCTTTTTCCTTCTCAGACATCGTTTCAGCGAATGCTCCATCTGAAATGAGTTTCCTTATATCAGGGCCAACAAACACTCCTTCCTTTAGCTTTGCTTCAGAAAGTCGGGGGAACTTTGAGCAAAGGTACCGAAAGCACTCACCATCTTTTGGAAGGGACTTGATGAATTGCTTAATGAGACCCAACTTAATGTGGAGAGGTGGTAATAGAAATTTTTATCACGAGGTACCAAGCTCTCATGAAGAACATTTTTCTCACCGGGTCTCAAATACTCCCGAATTGGCCAGTCTTTTTTCCCCCAGTGTAGGTCGCAGGCCCGGCTATCCCACAAGCAAAGGAAACAGGGATATTTGGTGAAACCGGATTGCTGCCCTAATAGCATGGATAGAATTTTAAAGTCTCCACAAATCATCCACTTATGCTCATCATAACGAATCTTCTGAAGAATCAGGGCCAAATTCTCGTATTTTTCTTGGAGAATAACAGAGTGAGCAATAGGAACTGAAGCGAATGTGTTGCCATTATGAAGAAAAACACCTTTTATGCTGTCTTTTGACGAATCAATGAACAGCCGCCATTCAGCAGGATCATACTTGAGTTTAAACTTTTCCATCACTCCGTATATATCGTTGCAAAATACCAAATCTTCCTCTTTGCTGAAATACTTCAAAAATTGTGTCTCGCGGTTGCGGTACCAATAAAAAGTTGTTCCTGGTGACAATAGATTTTTCTGTTTAAGCCGAGAACCTAGCAGTTGGGCAGCATCTTTTGGGAGTCCTAAATCCCGGACTAAATCATTCAATTCAGCTTGAGAGAAAAGTTCAGGTTTCGGATCTGGTTCAGTTTCAAACTCGGAAGTACTGGACTCATCGGGAAAAGCCATCTGATGAGTCTCATCATGATCAGAACCGTCCACACAAATATGATCCAAAGATTTTGGTGGTTCAGGCACAGGTACTTCGTTGCTATGAGGCATAGGCCTAATTGCTGAGGGAAGGTTGGGGTAACTTATTACGTTCTTATTTTTTAAGTTGTATCCCTTCACAATGCAAGAGCAAAAATAGCAGTCACTGCTGTTGTCTCTTTGTTCACGCCACATCATAGGTATTCCGAAACGAAATGCTTGTTTTTTACCTTTCATCCATAAGCGTAGATCTTCCTCACATGTCTTGCACACTTTGTGAGGAGCCCACGGTTTTGTCTTGATCGCCTAACTTCAAACCGAAATAGGCGAAATATACTTTTTTAATAAATGCAGAAATGTTCCTCTGCCGCTTTTTCACGGTACATTCCCCACAAATAAAACAAAAACTGTCCGGAGAGTTGACGCAACCTCTGGCTCTGTGAGCCATCACAAATACACAGCACTGCAAACTACAACTGTAGTGAACCACTTCGGAATAAAGCTGGATTACGACTGAGCAAACAAAAGGTAATAATGAACTTGCAAGAAACTGAAATTTGACAGGAACGTTCATGTCGCAACCACCGTGTTTGAGCGAGCGAACGAGGCGAGGCAAATAGGAAAGAACATGCGCCAGCGCGAGTACTGGATTTAGCCCCCCGCCTCCCAATTGTCCTGTTAATGTATAAAATGAATACAAAACACTCTAAAATATCATGAGGGAGTGTTTCTAGTTAGTTAACCATTACAACCTCTATTTTGGGCCAAGAAAATAAACTGCAGTCGGCTAAAAAGAAATTATGTGAACATTCCTTATATGGGTAAGAAATCTAATTTTGCAAGAAAACGTGACGTGATGGAACATTTTGGCTATTTTTCCTGAATTCAGCACCCCAAAATCTATAGGAATCAGTTGCAAAACTGCAGGCAGTTTTTTGGTAGTGTACCTGTGTTATCAGTAATTCCAATGAACTGTGGCTCTAATGTTTAAAATGTCTACATTCACACCTTGTTCCATTAACCGAGGTATCCGGAAGCCCGACCCAATGCATTTTCCAAATCACTCTCACCTAGGGCAGCTATATCCCCCCCCCCCACCCAACTTACTCCGCATCTAGCCACCTCCCCCAACCCCCAACCTGGTAACCCGAATAAACATGCAAACAACAGGTCATGGTAACAAATTGCTTGGTCGCAGCTTTATTAATGACAATGAAAATCCGGCCCAACATGGGCCAACTCAATCTTAGCAAATGCACGCAAGTCCCCCCCCTACCCCCCTCCTTTATCCGGATGATTCCCCCCACCAGCCGTTTATAGCAAAGTGGTTCATCATCCTCCCCCCCATTCCCCCTACCGCCCGCCTCGCCATGTTATTAGCAAAGGCCGGCTCCAGTTGCCTTCCACCGGGCAGAGACCCCAGCCGGGACGTCTCTCCCAACCTAAGGAGCAGAACCGCTCCCGTTCAAAGTGGCATCAGCCTCAAATGCCCCACCGGGTCGGCAAGCGCCAGCTCGCTACCCCGCCACCGGCACAAGGTGAACCACTAACCTTGTGCCCCCCCCCCCCAAGCTGCAACCAGCACCAACCCTCTATAGCCTCCTGCCAGTCGTTCAACAACAGATCCTGACCCACCGGGGCAAGGTGAACACCATCCAAAAGATAAAAGACCGCACACTTGACATCCGCCCAAGGATGCAACACCTGAAGCCCACCCGTCTGCTGAACCCAACGCCCGATCTGCCTGTTGATCTTGATAAGGCCTCGCAACCAACGATGCTGGGACCAGCACGCAGGGCGAGGAATGATGTCCGACCATATAATGGCCACACCTGGGAGAAAGTCCCGCACCCAAGCGATATCATGCTGCACTGTCCTGATGAGCTGCCGGCACGACCAGCAGGCCATGTCGTTGCCGCCCAAATGTATCAACAGACCAGCCGGCCGCTGCCACTGCACCATCTTCGCCTGTACGCAGGCCACCAGTTGCCACCATCGCATACCGCGTTGACCCATCCAGCACAGGTGTACGCCTGCCTCGTCCAGACCAAGATGAATGTCCAACGGCCGCACGGACGCCTGACGCTCCGCCCAGTAGACAAAGGAGTGCCCGATGATCCACCAGTCCCTAGAGCACGCGCCATCTGAAAGGAGAAACCGTACTGCCACCAGCAGGCAACTCTGCAACAGGAAGGAAAAAACTGTTAGCACGCCCCCTCCCCCCCTTCCAGAAAGGAACCCCCCACTCCAGAACCTCCCCGCGGCATGATGTTACGCCCGGGGCCTATGGGCGAACATAGCCCTCGTAAGCCCCCGAGCGCCACCTGCCGATGCGCTGAATGACCTGTGCCTCGAGGCCTGCGGCAGCCGCACTCGTGGCCGCCCCAATCCGGAAAGAATGTGAAGCATAGCTCCTGTCATCAAGACCCAGGCACCGCAAGACCAGGCGCAGCACCGCAGTAAACTGGAACTGCGTGACCGGCTTGCCATCCTCATGAATGAAAAAATACCCCCGCACCGCCGGCCGTAACCGCAGGTAGTCCCGCAAAGCGTGGACCGGGCAGGATATCAAGGGGAAGATAGCATGCAAGACCACCCAACTCCCTTTCCCCGCCTGGTCCGTCTTGGAGTGCGGTATGTGAATACGCACCTGGGCCTCCTCCACTGATACGTGCTCAAGCGCAAGCCCGCCAAAAGCACCCCACCTCGCAGACCTAGGAACGAGCTCGCACACCCAGAACGCACCAAAAAAAGCAGTTGCAAAAAGCGCATGGAAAAGAATGGACTCGAAACACGAGGCCGCGATGCGTGGCAAAGCCTCGCAAATAAGCAATAAGAGATCATGGGAAACCGGGAGCCGCCAATCGCGTACCCGGGGGTGCACCTGGGCCCAACCCGCCAAAAGGTGCTTAACCAAGAAGGATACCCTGGGGTGGCCCCAACCGGCCGCCTTGCAAAAGAATGAAAACCCGGCCAGCGCAGCCACAACCACAGACCGTGCCCAGCCCTCCCTCTTGGCCCATATCACAAATTGGCCCACCAGCCCGTCCATAACAGACCCACCAGACCAACCCCTAGCACACAAAAATGAACTCACCTGGGAGTATCCCTGCCGATACAGCGCCCAAGTGCCGCGCGCCACAGACGCCGCCAGTAATGCCATTAGGTCAGGGTCCTAACACTCCAAAGATGCTCCGGAAACCGCGAGGCCGACTCCTCCGCCTCTGGCGCCAAGCATCGGAACTGCACCTACTGAAAACGGGACAAAGCATCAGCTATAGCATTTTGGGCGCCCGGCACATGCCGCGCCCGCACAGTCACGTTCAATCGCAAGCAAGCCAAAATGAAAACTCTCATCAAGGAAGCCACTCTCGGACACCGAGGTGCATGCCGGTTGACAACCTCGACCACTGCCGCATTGTCGCACCAGAACACCACCCGCCGGTTGCGGAGACGCTCGGGCCAGACCCAAAAAGACACAACTATCGGAAAAAGCTCCAAAAAAGCAATGTTATGGGTCAAGCCAGACTGCACCTAGTCTACAGGCCAAGGCTCGGTGCACCAAGCCCCTTGGCAATAAGCCCCAAAACCAGAACTGCCCGCAGCATCCATAAACAAATGCAGATCGAGGTTCGAAACCTCTGGCAACTGCAACACCGAGCACCCATTGAAAGAGACTAGGAAAGCATCCCACACCCGTAGATCCTCGCGCATTCCAGCCGACACCCGAATCTTGTGATGCGGGAGCCGCACTCCCGCCATGGCCAGCGATATCCGCCGCGCGAAAGGACGCCCCATGGGCAGCACCCTGCAAGCAAAGTTAAGGTGACCAACCAACGACTGCATGACCCACAGGGTGGTCTTGTGCGTAGAGCCCACCGACGCCACCAACTCCCTAAGCCGATCAACCTTCGGGGCAGGCAATCGCACAACCATATCCTCGGTATCAATCTCAATCCCCAGGAAAGTGAGGCGGGTAACCAGCCCGTCGGTTTTGTCGTTCGCAATAGGAATACCAAAATTGCCAGCCAGGCGCAGAAAGGACCCCAGCAACATGGAACACGTTCGGGCCTGACCCGGACCAACAAATAGAAAAATCATCCAGATAATGAACTATGGTCCCAATGCCCGTCTGCCTCTCCAGCACCCAGTGCAAAAAAGTACTAAATGTTTCGAAGTATGCGCAGGATATAGCACAACCCATGGGCATGCACTTGTTGAAATAAAAACGGGAATCGAAACAAAAAAAACAGCAATGGGAAAGCAGGAGGGTGAACAGGCAAGAGTCGGAATGCAGACTCAATGTCGACCTTAGCCAGCAAAGCACCCGCTCCAGACTGGCGCACCAGAAGCACCGCCGCATCGAAGGATGCGTAGCGTACCGAACACCAGTCCCGCGGTATGCAATCATTCACCGGACCTCCAGGTGGACAAGAAAGGTTATGAATCAGCCTAAAGTTGCCCGGCTCTTTTTTGGGCATCACGCCCAACAGGGAAACAGTGAATGAAGGAAACGGGGGCTCGCTGAAGAGCCCCGCTACATGACCCAACGCACATTCCTCCGCAATCTTCTGCCGAACAATCCCGACATGCGCCTCGATGGAGTTAGCGTTACGCGACCCGCCCGTCACCGGTGAGCCCTGACACAGGATCTTAAAACCCTCAGAAAAACCCTCCAATAGCAACTTAGCTACCCCCCCACAATGAAAATGCCTGTAAAGCGCCAACCATGGACGCATAGCATCGACCCTGATGGGCGTATGCGCCAGAATGCCGCAAGCCCCCTTACTTACCCCCCGCAGGGGCGCCCGCCACACCCTTTCAACTGCATTTGGTGGCCGCGTGCCCACACCCACACAACGAGCAGACATGCCTGAATTTGTAGTCAGGGAAGGGGCATGACGCCTTGTTGAAGCGCCAACAGACGTCACTCCCAACCACACCCCCTTTTGACTGGGACTGAGCAGGAGCGGAGGCCCGAAAGGGCCGCAACCCACCAGAGGAAGTGGACGGCCCCGCCTTACCCCCTCTGCCTCCCGCGCCACCACCCCGACTCCTCGAGGACATCTGCGTTAACCATAAATTGACGTCCTTCGTCCCCCATGAAAGCTACCCATTCTCTTCCATCAAGTCCCGGAACTCCTCATCGTAATTTAACCAAGCCCACCCATCGTGGGCTTGTGACGCAGCTAAGATCGCATCCGCATAGGCAAGCAAGGCTCCGTATTGATCCGGGAAATAATGGCCCCACACACTAGCCAAACGCAAGAAGGCGTGAGTCCAGTTAAGGGTGTTGCGGGAGGCCTTCCGCACCCTGCCCTCTTTCTCGTCCTCCTTGCACTTCTTCCTGCTTTCTCCGGAGCATTTCCTGCCATCAAGCAGGCAGAAAATATCGATATACTTACTCCGCTTGATCCGATGACAGAGCTTCCGCGGCACACACTCCCACAATTCGGAACATCGTACCACCGTGGACCCCCCGACCTCCCCTTTACCTCCCCCCGCAATTACTGAGCTACCTGAGGAAGGGGAAGAGGACGTCGAAGAAGAAGATGAAGATGCCCGCCGACAACGATGCCCTCGTCGGTGCTTGGATTTCGACCCCATAGCCGCATCGCGCCCGGCACTAAGGGCTGGCACCTCACCCCCCCCCCCACATACTCACCAGCTGCAGAGGTAGGAGCTGCCGTAACACCCATGGGCTGGACCACTGCCGCCGATTCATTCTGCTCCTCCGAAGAACCTGCCGGACCCGCACCACGAACCAGAACAGAGTCGGTCATGTCCGTCTGTGGCGTCGAGTTCTGGAGAACCTGGAGGGGAAGAGAAGAAGACAGGCCAGCAGCAACAGGCCCCAAAGTGCTGGGTGCCACAGCCGGTCCTCCACCCCAACCCCAGGCCGAGGAACCAAGCCCGCCAGCCTCCCAAGCAGCCACACCCCTACCCTCAAAGCCGCCGACCCCACCACGCCTGGCGCCGAGCCAATCACCCCAACCACCACTCCAAGGGCCCATACCCCCCTACGGACCCACTCTGCACGCCGACTGGCCCACAGACCCACAATACCCCGGATGTGGGAAGTGCCCCGACACCACAGAAGGGGAAGGGGACACAGCTGCAGACCCGCCAGCCGAAATGACCCCCACTGCCCCCGCAGCCACAGAAGGGCCCCCGGCACCAAGCACACCGGAGGGACCAGGCCCATCCCCACCGACCACTGCCTCAGGCAATGGCCCTGGTACCAACAACCCCGAACCCTCCGATAAAAGCCCTCCCACCGGAGGCTGGAGGGCCTCACCCAAACCACCCCGGCCCCTCGCCCTCGAGGACTTGCCCCTACCACACCCTCGACTAGCCCCCCGCTGTCCCGCGGCCACCATAACAACATCAGCCACCGGGCCCACGCTGGGGGACGGATGACCACGCCCCACCAAACCATGACCTCTGGCCACCGCCGCTGCCGCTGGCTTCTTCCCCAATCCCCTATACACACACCGACAAGCCATAAGCCCCAAATAACTATATATTTAATTGGGTGCTTTATTGGGGTTTTTGTTTGTTTTTTTGTTTTTTTAAATCTATGAAGATTAAAATCCGTCCCAAAGCTGCCTCTCACACCTCGAGGAGCACTGCGGAGTGAGCCTACAAAACAGTGCAGACCCCAGGTGACCCAGAAGCTCCCGGGATTCCCAAAGTTACCTGACCATGGCAACCCACAACGCCCACGAAGCAGGAATAAACCCCCGCAAAACGGGAGCCCGTTAGCACGTGCAGCAGGCCGCAGCCACATGCACCGCTGACGTGCCCTGCCCCGTCCCCATTTTTTTTTTTTTTAGATATATAGCCGCCGCCGCGGCGAACACCTCCCCTGACTCAACAACCGAGCTGACCCAAACTGCCGCCGCGCACGGAAGAGCAAGCCCCCCCTTTCCCCAGCAAGAAGAAACAAAACGCACCTTTCTTCGGTGAGAGCAAGCAGGAAGAGGGAGAACACACAAAGCTGCTCTCCCTCGCACCCTGCCGCCCCGCCCACCCACGTCCCAGCCAGCCAATTGCAGCACCGTGCTACAGCAACACGGGCTACTGAGCCCAGTCCGCCCCTCCTACTCAGTTCTGCTCATTCCCCCCCCCCCCAACAGCGCATCTCAAAGTGCGGCATGGGTTCGGGCCCCGGGGACCCGGTTACTATGCCGGCCTCGGGACCCGACCCTGCGGCACCGCTGGATTTTCACAATGCTGAAGGCAAGAGAACAGCCTGAGACTGTCAGAAAAGCCATTATCACCAAATATCAAACCTCAAAGGGGGACAAGGCTACCTCCAAAGACCTTGGGATTCCTGTGTCTACAGTTTGCAATTTTATTAAGAAGTTTTCTGTTCATGGAACTGTGAAGAACCTCCCAGGATGTGGTGGGAAGAGGAAAAATAATCCAAGAAGTAGTTGAAAATTAGCGTGACCTGTTCGAAAAACACCACGTTCAACATCCAAAGAGCTTAAGGCTGACCAGGAGCAATCTGGAGTGGTGATTTCAACCTGCACCATACACCATGCACTAAATAAGAAGGACTTCATTGGAGAAGGCCAAGGAGGACCCCACTGCTCAAAGACAGACATAAAAAAACACGCATGATCTTTGCCCAAACCCACCTTGAGAAACCACAATCCTCTGAGAAAATGTTCTGTTGATCAATGAAACCAAACTTGAGTTCTTTGGCAATGCAGACCAGTGGTACATTTACAGGCAAAGAAATGAAGCTTGTAAGGGAAAAATTGACTACATCTGTGGAAGTCAACGATGGAAAAGTTCTATAACATCAACAAAGACAAAACCTGGAGCTGACTGTGGTACAGATCATCAACTACTAGTATGCAAATTCAAGCTAAAGCTGAAAAAGAGCAAACCACTCATGAATGCAGCAAAATATGACCTTGAGAATATACCACTGGAATTTAAAAACTGCCTGCAAAATCGATTTGTTGCTTTAGAAACAAATGATAGAGTTCCAGAAGAGTTATGGAATGACATCAAGAAGGTTGTGTTGGAAGAAAGCGAGAAGTCTCTACAAAAGGTAAAAAAAAACAAACGGCCAAAATGGATGACTGAAGAAACTCTGAAAATTGCCCAGAAACGCAGAGAAGCTAAAGCCAGAGGAGAAAGAAAGACAATCACAGAACTCAACAGAGATTTCCAACGTGCAGCAAGACAGGACAAGGAAAAGTACTACAATGACGCATGCAAGGAAATAGAAGCAGAAACTATTAGAGGAAGAACAAGATCAGCTTTCCTAAAGCTACGAGAGTTAAAGAAAAAGTTCCAGCCTCAAATTGGAATGTTACAAGATGCTCAAGGTTCTATGTTGAATGATGCTGAGAAGATCAAGAAAAGATGGAAGGAATATACAGAGTTTTTATATGATAAAGATCAAGTGGACCAACAGCCGTTTCAACCTGTACCTTATGATCCGGAACCATTGGTGATGAAAGAAGAAGTTGAAGCAGCATTGAAAGCCTTATCAAAGAACAAAGCACCAGGCATTGATTGCATTCCCATAGAAGTATTACAGCAATCTGATGCAGCTGTTACCATACTTACAAGGCTCTGCCAAGAAATATGGAAGACAGCATCATGGCCAACTGACTGGAAAAGATCTGTGTTTATACCAATACTAAAGAAAGGTGATCCAACTGACTGTGGAAATTATCGCACAATCGCTCTGATCCCACATGCCAGCAATATTCTACTGAAGATTATTCAAAAGAGACTAGAATCATACCTGGAACAAGAACTACCTGAAGTGCAAGCAGGGTTCAGAAAAGGGCGAGGAACGAGAGACATCATTGCGGATGTGAGATGGATCCTTGAAAAGACTAAAGAATACCAAAAGGATATCTATTTGTGCTTTATCGACTATAGCAAAGCTTTTGACTGTGTAAACCATGAGAAACTCTGGGCCACATTAAGAAGCATGGGTATACCAGAACACCTGATCGTTCTCTTGCACAATCTGTACATTGATCAAGAAGCAACAGTTCGAACAGAACAAGGAGAAACAGAATGGTTTAAAATAAGCAAAGGTGTAAGACAAGGCTGCATACTTTCCCCCTACCTGTTTAATTTATATGCAGAACAAATCATCAGAGAAGCAGGATTGTATGAAGACAACAGAGGTGTGAAGATTGGTGGAAGACTCATCAACAACCTTCGCTATGCTGATGATACCACATTACTGGCGGAAAGTGAAGATGATCTGAAACATTTGCTTTCACAATCAAAGAACATAGTCTCAAAATGGGCCTGCACCTTAATGTAAAGAAGACAAAGATCATGACAACTGGCATAATCAACAGGTTCATCGTCGAAGGAAAAGAAATTGAAATTGTGAATAACTTTAACCTACTTGGATCAACTATCAATAAAGAAGCAACAAGCAGTCAAGAAATCAGACGACGCATGGCTCTTGGCAGAATGGCTATGAAAGACCTAGATAAGATTCTCAAGAGCAGAGATGTCTCTCTCCATACAAAAATTCGACTTGTTCAAGCCATGGTATTTTCAATAACATCATATGGATGTGAAAGTTGGATAGTGAAAAAGATAGACAGGAAGAAAATTGATGCCTTTAAATTATGGTGCTGGCAGCGAATATTGTGTATACCATGGACTGCCCGAAGAACAAACCAGTCTGTACTAGAGGAGATCAAACCTAAGCTTTCTTTAGAAGCTCATATGACAAGACTTCGACTTTCATACTTTGGACACATCATGCGGAGAGAGAGAGATCATTAGAGAAAGACATCATGCTTGGCAAGATAGAAGGTCAACGCAAAAGAGGAAGGCCAGCAATGAGATGGATCGATACAATAACAGCAGCTACGGGTACCAGTCTGTCAACAATAAGCCGCCTGACTGAAGACCGAACACAATTTAGGATAGCTATCCAGAGGGTCGCCATGAGTCGACTCCGACTCGACGGCACTTAACAACAACAACAACAAAGGGAAAAAACACCCTTCCTACAATTAAATATGGTGGAGGTTCCTTAATGTTGTTGGACTGTTTTGTTACTTCAGAAAATGAAGGCCTGGAATGTATTAAAGAAATCATGAAGTCAGAGGACTACCAACGTATTTTGAGGTTTAATGTACTACCAAGTGTCAGAAAGCTAGGTCTGGGTTGCAGGTCATGGGTCCTCCAGCAAGACACTCACCCAAAACATGAAGCCAAAAATACAAAATAATTTTTAAAAAGGAACACATGGACTGTTTTAAACTGGCCAGTAATGAGTCCTTTTCTCAATTCAATCAAGACCTTTGGAAATAGCTGAAATCTGCCATTGGTAAAAGGAATCCTGGAAACATTCATGAGCTGGAACAAATGGCAGTTGAAGAGTGGGAGAAACTACCAGCAGACAGATGTACAAAATTTACAGATGGCTACAAGATACGTTTGGAGGCTGGCATCACTGCCAAGGGTTGTGCAACCAGATATTAGTGAAGGATGCCATTAATGCTGTCCAGGTCACATTTTGGTTTTTTTCTCAGAAATTACTATGTCTAAATTACACAGACATCTTATTTTTTTATTGTTGTATACCTTTGAACATATTATTAAAATATTATGATGGCATACTGTTGGAATATTTCCAATTATTTCTCAAGATATTGTATACAACGGGCCCAATTTTCATCTGGGCAGTGCTATGCGCTGCATTAGTGCATAGCCTGTCCCCCTTCCATCTAACCCGGAATTTCAATGCCGGGGTCATATGCAGCCCTGGCATTGAAAATCTGGGTCTGGCACACAACCCAGAAGCCGCAGGAGCTAGACAGGTAGCAGAGGGCTAAGTGGGTAGCATTGAAAATTGGTGCTATCCAGTTAGCCCTTTCCTCCGCCCCGGAATACCCCTAACATGCCCCAATGTTAACCGAAAATCCCGGATATGGCATTTACATGGGAAATTAGGGCAGTTACCGGTGTAAATGCCTTCGAAAATGCCACCCAACATACCTAAAATGCAAGGGTGCCAATAATGCTGACCACAACTATATATGCTTTTCAATCTAGCCTTTGCAAATCTGATTTCCAAATAGCAAAACATTTGGGGATGTTTTTGTTTTTGTTTAAAGAATCTTATATTGCATTTTAATGGCCAGGTTAAAGACAGAATGGTCATGTCATTTGGCAGTTCGCGTTTCAATGTACTGAATCATAGTGAAAGAACCAATTAGCGCAGGGAAACCTTTTCTCACTCCTGAGGCAATCCTCTCCTGGTAGCCTTCTTCCTGATGATGGATACCCCTGAAGCTACCCTTTACCTGACCACCCCTCTCCCCATCCCTCAAGGCAGACATTTGTGTGTATGATATCCTTTAGTGCATAAGTCCCTATATCAGTGATGGCTAACCTTTTTGAGCCCGAGTGCCCAAACTGCCGCACAAAACCAAAGAATTTCCTCAAAGTGCCAGCACGTCAATTAAAGCCTCATTTGCATAAGGTGCCTCATTTGCATAACTATTTGCATAATGTTACCATACACTAACTTTTAGTAAACATGCCTCTTAATGAGTATATGGATAAAGAAAGACTAAAAGGTTTCTACATTACTATAATCCAGTACCAACCGCCAGGCACATTAGGAACTACTACAAACGCTGCCCATTTAGAACCCATAGCAAACCCGCCGTATCCTAACAGCACTACCAGGACTCACAAAGCACCATACCCTAACTATCAAAAGGCAACACTGCAAATATTAAACCAATACATTTCAGAGAACAACAATACATGACCTACTGGGGAAAGAACAAGTGGCAATGTCAAATAGGAATTATATAAACAGAATACCTCAGCTCAGTTACACATGCAGAACAGACCATCACCAAACAAGGAATCACAATTTAGAAACAGGAAGACAATAATTAAACTGGGAACCCCAAAAGCCAAACTTGGAATATACAACAACACTGTAGAAATAAAACTATAAATTAATTTCCTCTTGTACTAAACAAAGCGCAAAAATTAATGATGCACATTTCCCAGAGCTGACATATTCCAGTTAATAAATTCAAAATAAAGAGATATTTTTCTACCTTTTGTGCATTTTTTTTCAGTTGCAATTGTTCCAGCCACTTTCTTCTGGTTTCTTCGTGTCTTCTGCTAACTCTCCATCTGCTGTCCATTTGTCCTTTCTTCTGTCTTGTTTTTTTTTCCATTCTCTCTCTACATCTGCTTTAACATACTAATCTTTCTCCTTTTGCTCTTTCCTCATTCCTATTTCATCTACTCAAAATTTACCACTCCATCCTCAATCCCCACTTATTCTCCCAATACCCGGCCAATTGTAGATTTTTTATCCCTCCCACACAAAATATTTTTCCCCTCTCCATTTTACTCTCCCAGCCCCATCCCATTCTAATCCTCCCCCAACACCAGCTCCCTTCTAGTTCCAGCCTCACCCAGCATCCATTCCCTTCTAGTCCCTGCATCAGCCCATTTCCAGTCCTAGCAGCCCCCCAACCCATTTCCAGTCCTAGCAACCCCCCAACCCAATACCAGTCCTAGCCCCCCCTCATCAACCCACTTCCAGTCCTAACCCCCCATCACCCCATTTTCAGTTTAAGCCCCCCCTATAACCCATTACCAGCCTTAATCCCCATCAGCCAACTTCCAGTCCTAACCCCCCATCAGCCCACTTCCAGTCCTAACCCCCATCAACCCATTTCCAGTCAGCCCCCCATAGCCCATTGCCAGTCCTAACCCCCCCATCAGCCCACAGTCCATGACCAGTCCTAACCCCATCAGCCCACCTCAAGTCCTAACCCCTCCCCATCAGCCCATTTCCTGTCCTAGCCCCACCCATAGTCCATTATCAGTCCTAACCCCCCATAGCCCATTACCAGACAGCCCCCATCAGCCAACAGCCCATTACCAGTCTTAACCCCCCCATAGCCCATTGCCAGTCCTAACCCCCCCATCAGCCCACAGCCCATTACCAGTCCTAACCCCATCAGCCCACCTCAAGTCCTAACCCCTCCCCATCAGCCCATTTCTTGTCCCAGCCCCCCATAGCCCATTATCAGTCCTAAACCCCCCCATAGCCCATTACCAGTCCTAACCCCATCAGACCACCTCCAGTGTTAACCCCCCATCAGCCCATTTCCAGTCCTAACCCCACCCAACAGCCCACCTCAAGTCCTAACCCCTCCCCATCAGCCCATTTCCTGTCCTAGCCCCCCATAGCCCATTACCAGTCCTAACCCCACCCAACAGCCCACCTCAAGTCCTAACCCTCCCCATCAGCCCTTTTCCTGTCCTAGCCCCCCATAGCCCATTACCAGTCCTAAGCCCCCTTCAACCCACTTCCAGTCCTAATCCCATCAGCCCATATAGACTTAGCTCTCCCAGAGCCCATAGCCCCCACATAGCCCATCACCACTCCTAAACTCCCCCAGCCCATCACCACTCCTAACCCCCCCATCAGCCCATTTCCTGTCCTAGCCCCCCATAGCCCAGTACCAGTCCTAGCCCCAACAGCCCACAGCCATTACCACTCCTAACCCCCCCAGCCCATCACCAGTCCTAACCCCCCAACAGCCCACAGCCATTACCACTCCTAACCCCCCCAGCCCATTACCACTCCTAACCCCACCAGCCCATCACCACTCCTAACCCCCCCATCAGCCCATTTCCTGTCCTAGCCCCCCCAGCCCATCACCAGTCCTAACCCCCCAACCGCCCACAGCCATTACCACTCCTAACCCCCCCCCCAGCCCATCACCAGTCCTAACCCCCCCCCCCCGAAATTTTTTTACACAGAAAGCTGTCGCTGCCGGGGCCGGGGCCGGGGCCGCCGCGGCAGAATCGAGTGTGCCGCGGGGCCCCCCCCCCCGCCCAGCAGAGCCTGCCCTCCGTCCCCGGTATCACCTCTCTCAGCTGCCTCCAGTCACACGCGCCGGCTTTCAGAGCGCGAGGGAAGAGTTTCTCCCTCGCTGCTCTGTTAAGCCCGCGGGGGCTGATGGGAACTTGCCATCAGCCCCCACGGGCTTAACAGAGCAGCGCGGGAGAACCTCCCCTCGCGCTCTGAAAGCCGGCGCGTGTGACTGGAGGCAGCTGAGAGAGGTGATACCGGGGACGGAGGGCAGGCTCTGTTGGGCGGGGGGGCCCCGCGGCACACTCGATTCTGCCGCGGCGGCCCCGGCCCCGGCAGCGACAGCTTTTTTTTTTTTTAATGCCGCATATCTTGATTGCGAACCTTCCCGCGTGCCAGCTGCAAGGCCTTCGCGTGCCACAGCTGGCACGCGTGCCATAGGTTCGCCATCGCTGCCCTATATCATAATGCTTTCAAACACGATAATAATATGTCAAGAAATGATATTGTAACCAATAATTCAAAATGATGGAAAAGAAGATTAGTCACTAGGTATTTGCATTAGTTTTCATCTGAATCAAAACCAATGTTCTCCCCAGGAGCTTTTGAATGGATGTGCCATCCAGCTGATTTTACTGGCCACCCAGCTAACTTAATCCAATGAATTGACATGGCAAAATAATGAGTAGGGATGGAAAACTGGTTTAAGTTATATCGAAATTAATACTTAAACAAGTAACAGTATATGTAATTATGGTATGAATGAATGAGCCACTTAAATGAATTTGAAACATTGATAAATAAATGCATAGTGTGGTAGGCAGGGCCGGCCCGTCCATTGAGCAAGAATGTTTTTTGCACAGGGCCCCGCGTTTCAGGGGGCCCCGCGCAAAAAACATCTTGCATCCCAGATTCCCAGCTAAGTTTTAAAAAAAAAAAACAGAAACCGGCTGCTGCTGCCGCTGCCGCCGTGGCAGCGGCAGAATGGAGAGGGGCCCATTTACAGTCCTTACCCCCCCCCCATCAGCCCAACTAAGTTAAAAAAAAACAAACCAGAAACCGGCTGCTGCTGCTGCTGCCACCGTGGCAGCGGCAGAATGGAGAATCCCGCGGGGCCCCCCTGTCCTGAAGCCTTCTATGCGGCCTCCGTCGGCTGTCAGAGCTGCGCGAAGAGAGAGAGCTTCTCCTCTCGCAGCTCTGTTAATCACGCCGCGGGGCTGATGGGAAATCCCATCAGCCCCGCGGCGGGATTAACAGAGCCGCGCGAAAGGGAAACTCTCCCTTCGCGCGGCTCTGAAACGCCCGCGCTGTGGCCGCTTAGATTACTGCTGGACCGGGGGGCCCCGGGGGATTCTCCATTCTGCCGCTGCCACGGCGGCAGCGTCTGCCGCCGCAGCAGCCGGTTTCTGTTTTTTTTTTTTTAAACTTAGCTGGGCTGATGGGGAGGGGGGAGGGGTAAGGACTGTAAATGGGCTGATGGGGGGGGGGTAAGGACTGTAAATGGGCTGATGGGGAGGGAGGGGGGTAAGGATTGTAAATGGGCTGATGGGGAGGGAGGGAGGGTGGGTAAGGACTGTAAATGGGCTGATGGGGAGGGAGGGGGGGTAAGGACTGTAAATGGGCTGATGGGGAGGGAGGGGGTAAGGACTGTAAATGGGCTGATGGGGGGGTAGGACTGGTAATGGGCTATAGGGGATTCGGACTGGAAGTGGGCTGATGGGGGGGGTTAAGACTGGGAATGGGCTATGGGGGGTTATGACAGGTAATAGACTATGGAGGGGCTAAGACTGGAAATGGGCTGATGGGGAAAGTTATGACAGGTAATGGGCTATGGGGGACTACGACTACAAGTGGGCTGATGGGGGGATTAGGACTGGAAACGGGCTATGGGGCGGTGGGCTAAGACTGGAAATGGGCTGTGGGGGGCGTTAGGACTGGTAATGGGCTGTGGGGGGCATTAGGACTGGTAATGGGCTATGGGGGGGTTACAAAAGGTAATGGGCTATGGGGGGGCTAGGACTACAAGTAGGCTGTTAGGGGGTTAGGACTGGTAATGGGCTGTGGGGGGCGTTAGGACTGGTAATGGGCTGTGGGGGCGTTAGGACTGGTAATGGGCTGGGGGGGTTAGAACTGGTACTGGGCTATGGGGGGGTTACAACAGGTAATGGGCTATGGGAAGCTACGACTACAAGTGGGCTGATGGGGGGGTAGGACTGGTAAAGGGCTATAGGGGATTCGTACTGGAAGTGGGCTGATGGGGGGGTAAAGACTGGGAATGTGCTGATTGGGGAAGTTATGACAGGTAATGGGCTATGGGGGGCTACGACTACAAGTGGGCTGATGGGGGGATTAGGACAGGTAATGGGCTGATGGGGGGTTACAACAGGTAATGGGCTATGGAGGGGCTAGGACTACAAGTAGGCTGTTAGGGGGTTAGGACTGGTAAAGGGCTGTGGGGGGCGTTAGGACTGGTAATGGGCCATGGGGGTTAGAACTGGTACTGGGCTATGGGGGGGTTACAACAGGTAATGGGCTATGGGGAGCTACAACTACAAGTGGGCTGATGGGGGGGTAGGACTGGTAATGGGCTATAGGGGATTCGGACTGGAAGTGGGCTGATGGGGTGGTTAAGACTGGGAATGGGCTATGGGGGTTAGGACAGGTAATAGACTATGGAGGGGCTAAGACTGGAAATGGGCTGATGGGGGAAGTTATGACAGGTAATGGGCTATGGGGGGCTACGACTACAAGTGGGCTGATGGGGGGATTAGGACTGGAAACGGGCTATGGGGCGGTGGGCTAAGACTGGAAATGGGCTGTGGGGGGTGTTAGGACTGGTAATGGGCTGTGGGGGGCATTAGGACTGGTAATGGGCTATGGGGGGGGGGTTACAACAGGTAATGGGCTATGGGGAGGTACGACTACAAGTGGGCTGATGGGGGGATTAGGACAGGTAATGGGCTATGGGGGGGTTAGGACAGGTAATGGGCTGATGGGGGGTTACAACAGGTAATGGGCTATGGGGAGGTACGACTACAAGTGGGCTGATGGGGGGATTAGGACAGGTAATGGGCTATGGGGGGGTTAGGACAGGTAATGGGCTGATGGGGGGTTACAACAGGTAATGGGCTATGGGGGGGCTAAGACTACAAGTAGGCTGATAGGGGTTTAGGACTGGTAATGGGCTGTGGGGGCGTTAGGACTGGTAATGGGCTGTGGGGGCGTTAGGATTGGAAATGGGCTGATGGGGGACTAGGACTGGAAATGGGCTGATGCAGGGACAAGAAGGGAGCAGATGCTGGGTGGGGCTGGAACTAGAAAGGAGCTGATGTTGGGGGAGGATTAGAATGGGATGGAGCTGGGAGAGTGAAATGGAGAGGGAAAAATATTTTGCGTGGGAGGGAAGACAAATCTACAATTGGCCGGATATTGGTGCGAAATAAGTGGGGATTGAGGATGGAGGGATAAAATTTGAGTGGATGAAATAGGAATGAGGAAAGAGCAAAAGGAGAAAGATTAGTATGTTAAAGCAGATGTAGAGAGAGAAAGGAAAAAAAAAAACAAGAAGACAGAAGAAAGGACAAATGGACAGCAGATGGAGAGTTAGCAGAAGACACGAAGAAACCAGAAGAAAGTGGCTGGAACAATTGCAACTGAAAAAAAATGCACAAAAGGTAGAAAAATATCTCTTTATTTTGAATTTATTAACTGGAATATGTCAGCTCTGGGAAATGTGCATCATTAATTTTTGCGCTTTGTTTAGTACAAGAGGAAATTAATTTATAGTTTTATTTCTACAGTGTTGTTGTATATTCCAAGTTTGGCTTTTGGGGTTCCCAGTTTAATTATTGTCTTCCTGTTTCTAAATTGTGATTCCTTGTTTGGTGATGGTCTATGTTCTGCATGTGTAACTGAGCTGAGGTATTCTGTTTATGTAATTCCTATTTGACATTGCCACTTGTTCTTTCCCCAGTAGGTCATGTATTATTGTTCTCTGAAATGTATTGGTTTAATATTTGCAGTGTTGTCTTTTGATAGTTAGGGTATGGTGCTTTGTGAGTCCTGGTAGTGCTGTTAGGATACGGCAGGTTTGCTATGGGTTCTAAATGGGCAGTGTTTGTAGTAGTTCCTAATGTGCCTGGCGGTTGGTACTGGATTATAGTAATGTAGAAACCTTTTAGTCTTTCTTTATCCATATACTCATTAAGAGGCATGTTTACTAAAAGTTAGTAGTGTATGGTAACATTATGCAAATATTTATGCAAATGAGGCACCTTATGCAAATGAGGCCCCGCACCGAGTCTCCGCACATGGCCCCGCACCCCCCTTGGGCCGCCCCTGGTGGTAGGCTATGGCCTAGCATGGCCTGCTACTATGAAAGGCCTGTAAGTTAGGCCTGGATCCTAACTCCCATTATAGCTAGAAAAGAACCAAAAATCTGTGAAAAATAAGAAAACTGTTTTAAAATGCTTAATAAGAAGTTTTCATGAATTCATAAGTCTTCTATTATTCTCTTGTGTGTGAAAGAACAGAAATGTTTCAGTATATGCATTCCAGAAGCCAAAGTTAACCTTGCAGTAGAGAAGTAACGAAATTAAGAACTATACCATTGTTCAAGCAATCCTAAAGGAGGGGGTCGGTTGCTAGGCTCCGGAGGGATTTCTAATTGGACAAATGAAGGGAATGTATAACCAATGAGAAGTTTGCATGTATTGAGTTAGAACCAATAGAAAGTTCTCATGTATCAAACTGAAAAAGAGGTATAAATGGTTATGTCTCTGTATAAACGTTTGCTCAGTTCCTTTTGAAGCTTTGACTGACTGGGCCTTGTGCACAATAAACTGGCTTGGACCCTGTCAATTGACTCCTGGACTTATTCATTGATTGCACTTTGCCACAGCATATTCTTGGTGTGTTGGCCGGGAAGTGCAAGTGGTAAATGGTATTCAAGTGAGTAATCCACGCAATTCGCCTTGAGGTTTGGCCTGGTTGGAACCATGTCTGTCTGACCGCGGGGGAGACCTCAGGCGCTGCTGGCCCCTTTGTGCCGGAGAGGGTTCTGCCTGCCTCTGCAGGCCATCGGGTCCAGCTGACCAACACCTCCGACCCGGGGGAGTCCAGATTCCAACTCAGAAGCTGGTGTGGTATCGGGGACGGGATCCGGTGAGTAGACATTTTTGTGATTTGATAGTCAGAAAGAACAGCCTGGGACAACGTCTTGCATGTGCAGGACTGATTTGGTATATTTGGTATAGACTAACTGGGAAATCTCGCATGAGTATGCGCGAGACAAGGGAGCCTGATCACCTCCCATAAGGGCGGTCCTAGTAAGCTCCGCGTAAGGAAAGCGGAAGCCGAAGCCATCGACCCTTCTTGTTTGGAATAGTCAGTTAGTCAGAAAACCTGGGCACTTGAAATATTGAAATATGATATCTTGTTGACATATGCTTGCGTGTGTGAGTGAGAGGTCTTGAAATACAGACCGAGCGAGAGCGGGCTCCTAAGTAGCGCAGTTCCTGGCCGGGCGACCGCGCCCAGGTCACGAACAGGAGGAAACGAGTGGTGTTTGTCCCCCTCAGTGTTCTGTGGGCTGTACGGACCCCTTACCTACAGCCATCCTACCTATCCTTATTGTTCGTTGTCTTGTACGTCATTACGTGTACGTAGGGACATAGGGTACGCAACGTACGCAGGTATGTTGAGTACGTAGGTAGTGTACGTAGGTACGTTTAGAGTATGGGAGGGACGGAGTCCACGCAAACTCCGTTGGCATGTATGATCAAGAATTTCCATAAAGGATTTTCGGGCGATTATGGTACGAAAATGACTCCATCCAGATTAAAAATGTTATGTGAAAGGGAGTGGCCCGCATTAGCTGCTTCATGGCCCCGAGGGGGCACCTTTGATTTTGAGACAGTTTTACAAATCCATCAGCTCATATTGAGAGCGTATCCTGACCAGTTCCCCTATATAGATTCCTGGTTAAGTGTATGTGAACAGCAGCCCTCATGGATGAAGTGCTGTTATGAGGAGCACTGTAAAATATTTGTAGCTACTACTAGGGGAACCAAAAAGGCTAAGGAAGCGAAGCCGCCTGTGTATTCTGACCCAGAGTCCCCAGATATTCTGGATAGGTTACCCCAGCACCCACAGAAGTTAGTCCCCACAGCACCATGACTTGAAGTAGAGCCCGAAGAGGAGCCCCAGCAAATACCAATGCAACAGCCTAAGAAGCGCCCTACACCGAGTGAAAGTCCAGAGTCAGGCCCAAGCACAGCAGGGGGACTGGAGTCCTCTGACGAGATAGAAAGCGGAGGCTCTCCTGCCAGTTCAGGGTCACCCACCAAGGAGATTTGTGTCCGGGAGCCATATGATTTAAGAAGCGTAACTCCCAAGAAGAAGGAGAAAGCAGGGCACCTAATGCCATTACGCCAAGTGCCTGGAATGCCTGTTTTAAATGATCAGGGCCAGATGGCGCCAGGACCAACCAGCTTAATTTATGTACCCTTTTCCACCACAGATTTATTAAACTGGAAAACGCATTATGCTTCCTATACAGCCAAGCCCCAGGAATTAACAGAATTAATGTCTAGCATTATGCAAACCTATCAGCCTACCTGGGCTGATTGTCGCCAGCTCCTGTCCACCCTCTTCACTACTGAGGAGCGAGGCCGAATCGGGCAAGCAGCCCTCCGATGGTTAGAAGAGAACCCTGTAGAAAGGGGAGGAATAAATCCCCCGCAAGCAGCAGCTGCAGAATACCCCAATGAAGATCCCAGGTGGGACCCAAATGAGGAAAGGGGGGCGGCGGCCCTAACCAGATTTCGCCAGGCCTTATTGCAGGGCCTGGAGAAGGGAGGCCAGAGGGCCATGAATATCGGGAAAGTATCGGAAGTTCTCCAGGGTCCAGATGAGAGCCCAGCGGCCTTTTATGAGCGGTTGTCTGAAGCTTATAGATTGTATACCCCATATGATCCCGCCGCTCAGGAAAATTTACGCATGGTAAATGCGGCCTTTGTTAGTCAGTCCCAGAGAGACATAAAGCGAAAATTACAGAAATTGGATGGATTTGCGGGCATGAATACAGCTCAGTTAATGGAAGTCGCTCAGAAAGTATTTGTGAATCGTGAAAATGAACGAGACAGAGAAAGTGAACGAAAGATGAAGAAGAAGACAGATCTTCTTGCTGCTGCTATAACTGAATGACGTGGGGGAGGTATTCCTAATCAAAGGACCAGAGGACGTGGAAGAGGCCGCGGAAGCAAAAGGCCTCCATTAGGTGCAAATCAATGCGCCTACTGCAAGGAAGAAGGACATTGGAGAAATGAGTGCCCGCATCTGGACTTCGCCCCTGCGAGGGGAGGAGGGAGTCCCTGGAGGCCAGGAGGACAATTTCGAAGGAGAGGAGGAATGAATCGAACACAGTTCCAGCAGGAGAGGGAAGAAGCCATTGAGGGAGTGGCAGTAGCAACAGGCTATGACCTGGACGACATAGATGAAGACTAGGCCAGACCGGGCTCCAAGTTCACCCTGGGTCCCCAGGAGCCTATGGTCAGTTTAACGATAGGGGACCAATACATGGAATTCATGGTAGATACAGGAGCAGAACATTCAGTAGTAGCCAAGCCAGTAGCTCCTCTGTCCTCACGATCTGTCACCATTGTGGGAGCCACTGGAAATAAAGCCACAAAACCATTCTTGCAGAACCGCACGTGTGAACTAGGGGGACAGAAGATAACGCACCAGTTCTTGTATATGCCTGAGTGCCCTATTCCACTACTGGGCCGAGACATGCTTGCCAAACTCCAGGCCCAAATATCCTTTGCTGAAGGGGAAGAAATGAAAATGACTGTGAACCCAAAGCCTGCTGGATTGATGGTGCTTACTGTTCCCCGAGAAGAAGAATGGCGGTTCTATAGTGCACCTCCAATAAAGTCAACCAGTCCCTGTATACCTACCAACCTCATAGCCCCACCTGAAGTATGGGCAGAAGATAATCCACCTGGCCTAGCGAAGAACATAGCCCCTGTCATTGTCACCCTCAAGCCAGGAGCAGAACCAGTGCATGTGAAGCAGTATCCTCTCCCTCGACCAGCCATAGAAGGAATTCACTGCCATTTGATGAAACTGCTCAAGTACGGACTTCTCAAGGAATGCCAGTCACCTTGGAACACCCCCCTTCTCCCAGTAAAGAAGCCTGGTACAGGGGACTACCACCCAGTACAAGATCTAAGGCGAGTAAATGATTGTCACAAGGAAAACCCAGGGGACCCAGAAGAAATGGAGATTAGCGGAGAAAATCAGGCAGAACCTGATGAGGTAAACAAAAACATGTCAAATAGTTGCTATAAGCGACCACAGCACACGTGGGAAAAGGGTAAAAAGACACACCCAGCCAGCATGAGAATGGAGGTTGATTTACCTGATAGGGATCAGCTGAGAAGGGGTGGAACCCGGGGACAGATACATAAGGCACACTCACAAGCAGTGAGGGAGAGTGAGCACGGACAGAGGTGGAAGCGACAACCTCAGTCGTGGGAACGAAGGGAAAGAGAAAGAAACCCTAGAAGCAAATCTCATCTCCAGGACCAAAGTTGGTGGAAGGGAGGAAATGAGAGAGAGTGTCAGCAATATACAGCAGAGGAAAGCGTGAATGAATCTCAGGACTACGTGAGTAGGTGTGGAGATCAGCTGTTGGGCACAGAGTGCGTGTGTGGAAGCCAGAGGAGAAGAGAGAGAGAAATCCTGTTGCAGGAAGCAAGGCAGGCAAAGGAAACAACTTCTTTCCTTATAGGGATAATTACAAGAGAAAGGAAGGTCACTTACCTTGTAATTCTGCTAGCAACTTTAAGTATTCAGACTTCCCTCGAGTGCCGTCGTCAAGACTGGAAATCCCCACAGCTGTAGCTGAAGAACTAGCCTTTAACCCATTCAGGGCAGGACACAGGCTGCTGAACTCTAATACCAGTGTTTTTGGGCAGTTGCCTAATAGCTCTACTCAGGAGGAGTGCTCTTACAACTCCTTATCCAGAGAATATGGTAATTCCCAACAGTGTTTGAGCCTAGGGCCAGGAAGCAGCCACGTAGCTGACGTAATCAAGCAGAAGGAGCTCGGCAAGGCAGCTGCTACAGACAACGTAGGTACAGCTGGTTATTCTTTATTGCCCTATGATAAATTCAAGGTACCTGATAACAGTGAACCAATGGAATGTTCTTTGGTGATAGCTGAAGGTGAAGAATTGTCATTAAGATAAGGAAATACATGTGCAAGGAAAGTTTAAACTGCAACGCAGGAACTGGCATAAGTTGCTGGGTTTAAACTGAATCCTGTTTGAGTTATACCATCAAAAGAAAAAGGATTATGTGTTCAGGAAAGCACTATTTTTCTTTTGTTAAAAGTTAAGCTGAAGAAAGCACTTTTTGTTACTGTTTACTTCTGTTGTTGCCAGAGTGGCTTTTGATTTATTTTGTGCTTCAAAGAAAAGAATACCTCGTGGGACGGGGAATAAAACCCTTGATTTAAAGTGTTCAACTTTGTGTGTCTGGACTATCTGTGCCACTGGCACTGTGACATAAATGGCGTAGGAGTGAGGATATTTTTTTTTTGGGGAGGCAAAATATTTTTGGAACAGAAGAAACAAAAAGACAATGCCTAAAGGAAGGAGAATATTGGCATCACAAGACAAGTGCAGTGGAATATTCGCTGGCAGGTCGGCCAGAGGACTGGAAAAGACCCTTTTCTCACATGCTTGAGTCTGCCAGGAGACTAAGGTAATAGTAGCCTGTGTAGACTGGGATAGGATATCCTGTGAGGAAAGAGGGGGCGCTCTAGTTTAGAGTAAAGTCCTGTATAAAAGATACCGCACTTGGTGGGCCTTTCTTTTTTTTTTTTCTTACAGGAACAGCGTCTGGAGAAGATGGAACCACAGGACGTGATGTCGTGGATAGCTGAACAGTGGGACAAGCAAGCCCGAATGGTGCAGCATTTACAGGAGCAATACATAGCTTCTGCGAAGGAGCAGCAAAGGCCGCTATTAGAAGCTGTGGACGCTCTGCTGAAAAAAACTGGTGAAGAAGTAGCACGTACTACATCAATACCGCAAGTAGAGATGAACACTAACTTTGCTTTGTCTTTGGGACAGTTAAAACCGGAGGACAATCCGGATGATTTTATAGAAGCTTTTGAGAGGATTGCTAGTAATCTTCAATGGCCATCTGAGCAATGGGCAATGCGGTTTGCAATGACCCTAAGCGGTGAAGCTTTGTCTGCATTTAAAGCTATGCCGGCCAGCCTGGCTAATAATTATGTAGAAATTAAAAGGGCTGTAAAAGACAGACTAGGCCTTTCACCTAGGCACTATAGGCGATTGTTTAGAGAGGCACATATGCATGTAACTGAAACCCCAAAAGCATTGTATCAAAGGCTTAGGAATCTTGCCTATAAATGGTTAGATCCAGAGGGAAAACCACTAGAATCAATTCTAGAGGAAATTATTCTAGAACAGTTCTTGTTGGCAGTAACCCCAGAGATGAAAACGTTTCTTACGTTGCAAAATTGTTCCAATATGGAGGAAGCAACTAGGATGGCTGAAGTATTCAGGGAAACTAAGATAACTGATACATCCAGGGGAAACCTTTTAAAAGTAGCAGGTATGGATGAATCAGATGAATGGATGAGGTATGAAAGAATTAAAGCACCTAGTGGTAATATGGCCAAAGAGGTTTCCTCCACAAACATTAGGAAATGTTACAAATGTGGAAAGCCTGGACACATTCGGAGAGAATGTAAAGTTAGGACGGTCTTTGTAACAGGGGTGGAAAAACAAACACCAGAGGGTATCTTTCTACAAGTTAAAATAGAGGGGATAAATACTATGGCTTTTCTTGATTCAGGGGCTGAACAAAGTTTGGTTTCACGGAAACTTTGGGAAACCATAAAACAGTCTAACCCTGATATATTGAATCAGGAAACAGAACAGGCACACGTACAATGTATACACGGGACACAGTTTCCATATCCCCTATATCAGGTGCATGTTAACGGAATGGGCATCGAGAAAAAATTACGGGTGGCAGTAGTCCCTGAACTACCGCAGAATTTAATTTTAGGGCGTGATTGGCCGTTTTTCCAAAAGGGGTTAAAACAAGGGATGGGTTTAAAGATGGGTTTAGTCTCTACCCGATCCAAAACTAGTGTAGTAGAAACTAGGGAGTCCCCGGTAGGGAAAAAAGATGAACCGGAAGAGAAGGTTAATGTGGAAGTTCCCGGAGAAGAAGGGACAGATACACTTCCTCATCATGATGACCTGGTCCAGAGTCCGAGTGAGGGCGGGAAAAAGGCTAAGGCCAAAAAGCGCCATGAAAGGAGTCAAAGAACTCAGGGAAGAAGAGAATTAGAAACGGGGGAGGGATTACCGTGGGTACCTGCCGCACTGGTACAAAAATTCCCATCCTTCCCAAAAGAACAAAGAGAGGATTTGGCACTCAAAAGAGCTTTTGAGTGGGCCCAAAAGGAAAGGACAGTGTTACCCCGGTTCTTTCTAGATGGGGAAATCTTGTATAGAGAGAGTCTTGATCCCTATACAGATGCGATACGTAAACAGCTGGTGGTACCTGTAAATTTCAAGTCAGTGGTGTTGCGTTTAGCGCATGACCACCCAGTAGGTAGCCACAAAGGCGTTCAAGGAACGCTTGACCAAATTTTGGCACGTTTCTATTGGCCAGGGGTATACCAGGAAACAAAACGGTATTGTGATTCGTGCCCTACTTGCCAAAGGGTTTCTGTAGTAAGACCCAAGGCCGTACCCTTGGTACCGTTGCCGACCATCACGGCACCGATACGCCGAATGGGAGTAGACATTGTGGGCCCATTAATAAGAACACCCCGAGGTTATCAATACCTCCTAGTCATTGTGGACTATGCAACACGGTTCCCGTGGGCCATTCCACTCAGGAACATTTCGGCCAAAATAATATCACAAGAACTGATAAAATTGTTTTGTGAGGTGGGATTTCCTCAGGAAATACTTACAGATCAGGGCAGTAATTTTGTTTCCAAATACCTTGCCAAGGTCTGGGAGGCGTTCGGAATATGCCATATAAAAACAGCGGCGTATCACCCTCAGACCAATGGGTTAGTGGAGAGGACTAACCAGTCAATTAAACACCTACTGAGAAGAGGATTAAGGAGGGGGGAGATGGCGGAATGGGATATGCTCCTTCCATTTGTATTATACGCTTGTCGGGAACGGGTCCAAACCTCCTTGGGAGTGTCACCGTTTGAGCTTTTATTTGGGAGAACACCTAGGGGGATACTAGACATTCTGCGTGAAGAATGGGTAGAACCCAAGATACCGGAAATCGGCATCCCGCAGTTCTTAAAAGAACTAAGGACTCGCCTGGAAAAGACTTCCCAACCCTCAAGGGAGAATTTGAATCAGAGTAAGAAAAGACAAAAATTTTACTATGACAAAGGTACGCAGGCTAGAGAGCTGGCAGCAGGGGATAAGGTTTTAATTCAAGTGGCAGACCCTGGTCCCAAGTTTGAGACTCACTGGAAGGGGCCGGGTACAGTGATAAAAAAGGTAGGATTTGTATCCTATCTCATTGAAAACGATAAAGGTCGTAGACAGGTATACCATATAAATGTATTGAAACCCTGGAGAGAAAGGTCAGCCGCAGCACATTTTGCCTTTTGTGAACAGCAATGTAGAATTAGGACTGGAATTACATGCTGGCCACCTAAAAAGGCGGCAGCAAGTAATGTTTTAAGGGGGGGAATGTGTCACAAGGAAAACCCAGGGGACCCAGAAGAAATGGAGATTAGCGGAGAAAATCAGGCAGAACCTGATGAGGTAAACAAAAACATGTCAAATAGTTGCTATAAGCGACCACAGCACACGTGGGAAAAGGGTAAAAAGACACACCCAGCCAGCATGAGAATGGAGGTTGATTTACCTGATAGGGATCAGCTGAGAAGGGGTGGAACCCGGGGACAGATACATAAGGCACACTCACAAGCAGTGAGGGAGAGTGAGCACGGACAGAGGTGGAAGCGACAACCTCAGTCGTGGGAACGAAGGGAAAGAGAAAGAAACCCTAGAAGCAAATCTCATCTCCAGGACCAAAGTTGGTGGAAGGGAGGAAATGAGAGAGAGTGTCAGCAATATACAGCAGAGGAAAGCGTGAATGAATCTCAGGACTACGTGAGTAGGTGTGGAGATCAGCTGTTGGGCACAGAGTGCGTGTGTGGAAGCCAGAGGAGAAGAGAGAGAAATCCTGTTGCAGGAAGCAAGGCAGGCAAAGGAAACAACTTCTTTCCTTATAGGGATAATTACAAGAGAAAGGAAGGTCACTTACCTTGTAATTCTGCTAGCAACTTTAAGTATTCAGACTTCCCTCGAGTGCCGTCGTCAAGACTGGAAATCCCCACAGCTGTAGCTGAAGAACTAGCCTTTAACCCATTCAGGGCAGGACACAGGCTGCTGAACTCTAATACCAGTGTTTTTGGGCAGTTGCCTAATAGCTCTACTCAGGAGGAGTGCTCTTACAACTCCTTATCCAGAGAATATGGTAATTCCCAACAGTGTTTGAGCCTAGGGCCAGGAAGCAGCCACGTAGCTGACGTAATCAAGCAGAAGGAGCTCGGCAAGGCAGCTGCTACAGACAACGTAGGTACAGCTGGTTATTCTTTATTGCCCTATGATAAATTCAAGGTACCTGATAACAGTGAACCAATGGAATGTTCTTTGGTGATAGCTGAAGGTGAAGAATTGTCATTAAGATAAGGAAATACATGTGCAAGGAAAGTTTAAACTGCAACGCAGGAACTGGCATAAGTTGCTGGGTTTAAACTGAATCCTGTTTGAGTTATACCATCAAAAGAAAAAGGATTATGTGTTCAGGAAAGCACTATTTTTCTTTTGTTAAAAGTTAAGCTGAAGAAAGCACTTTTTGTTACTGTTTACTTCTGTTGTTGCCAGAGTGGCTTTTGATTTATTTTGTGCTTCAAAGAAAAGAATACCTCGTGGGACGGGGAATAAAACCCTTGATTTAAAGTGTTCAACTTTGTGTGTCTGGACTATCTGTGCCACTGGCACTGTGACATGATGCAGTTGAAACTATACACCCAGTAGTACCAAACCCTTATACTCTCTTGGGACTGATCCCCACTGAGGCTACTCACTTCACCGTCCTGGACCTGAAAGATGCCTTTTTCTGTGTGCGCCTAGCACCCACCAGTCAACTTTTATTCACTTTTGAATGGCAAGACCCCACAACAGGAAGGCGGGGTCAGTTCACCTGAACCAGATTACCCCAAGGATTCAAGAATTCACCTACTCTCTTCAGTGCTGCCCTGAATCAAGATCTCTCAAGTTACCCAGTGGACCCAGGGAAAAGGGTTCTTCTCCAGTATGTAGATGACTTTCTCATAGCCACCAACTCAGAAAGTGAATGCCTACAAGCTACTAGTAAACTTTTGTACCTTCTCAAAGATTTATTTATTTATTTATATTCTCTTATATACCGCGCTATTCTGCATCAGTGCGGTTTACATTGAACAAACTGAAATTACATTGAACAGGGCATTATAACTTGGAGATAACTATTTTACAGGGAACATGGGCTATGGAGGGTTAAGTGGCTTGCCCAAGACCACAAGGAGCACCTGTGGGACTAGAAACCCCAGTCCTTCCAGCCCAAGGTTGCTGTCCTCTAGTGGAATTTGAACCCCCGACCTTCCGGCCTGAAGTACCTTGTCCCAACCACTAGGCTACTCCTCCACTCAAAGATGCTGGATATAAAGTCTCAAGAGCCAAGGCACAACTATGCCAAAATGAAGTCAAATATCTAGGATTCCAATTGTCCAGTGGGATCCGACGTTTAGGACCAGAACGCAAGGAAGCTGTATGCAATATCCCCATTCCAACCACTATGAGGCAAGTGAGAGCCTTCCTGGGGGCTGCGGGATATTGTCGTATATGGATCCCTAACTTTGCCCTGATTGCAAAACCACTATACCAAGTCACCAGAGGAATGGAGAAATCCCCACTAGACTGGGGACCCGAACAAGATGTAGCATTCCGGACTTTGAAAAAGGCCCTGATGTCATCTCCAGCTTTAGGTCTTCCAGATGTTCAGAAGCCTTTTCATCTTTTTGTCCATGAGTCACAAGGAAATGCATTGGGAGTATTGACTCAATCTCTAGGATCCTGGCAGCGACCAGTAGCCTATCTGTCAAAACAATTGGATGTAGTTGCAAAAGGATGGCCCCCTTGTCTGAGAGCTGTTGCAGCAACAGCCCTCCTAGTGGGCAAAGCAGACAAATTCACACTAGGACAAACTCTTCAAGTCACCGTGCCACACTCTGTTCTGACTCTTATGGAACACAAAGGAAACTTCTGGCTAACCAATGCACGAATGTTGAAGTATCAAAGCATGTTGTGTGAAAACCCTTGGATACAGTTGAAAGTTAGTCAGGCTCTGAACCCTGCTACATTGTTTCCAATTGGTCCTGGGCCACCTGATCATAATTGCTTAGAAACCATGGACACTGTATTTTCAAGTCACCCTGATTTGACCGATGTCCCTCTAGAGGACCCAGAACGGACTTTCTTTGTAGATGGAAGCAGTCTGGTCATCAATGGACATCATTGTGCTGGATATGCAGTGGTGACCCTTGATCTGGTAGTTGAGTCCTCAGCCCTGACCCCAGGAACTTCTGCACAGAAAGCTGAATTGATAGCCCTCACCAGAGCCTTGACATTAGGAGAAGGACTCCGCATAAATGTGTACACAGATTCCAAATATGCCTTCACTACTTTGCATGCACATGGAGCCTTGTATAAAGAGCGAGGGTTGATCACTTCAGGGAGTAAGGACATTAAGGTATGGGCCCGAGATATTGATGTTATTAGATGCTGTATGGGCCCCCAAACAAGTGGCAGTCATGCACTGCCGAGGTCATCAGGCAGGAGCAGGAGAAGTCACCCGAGGGAATAGATTTGCAGATGCCACAGCCCGAAAGGCAGCCATCACAGGACAAGTTAGGACCCAAGATACTGTAATGCAAGCAGCCCTATTCCCTGTGCCCCTTAGTTCCTGGGCACCCCGATATACTACAAGAGAGTTAGACTATTATTGTGAAAAGGAGGGAGGAGTCTTAACAGAACAAGGTTGGATAGTGCTGCCACCCCCAGAAGGTAGTCCACCTCCAGGTCCTACAGTCATCCCTGAAGCATTAGGGCCAGCCTTTGTTCAAGCTTTTCATCAAGCCACACATTATGGAAAAACAGCCATGAAGAAAGCCCTGAGGCCCCATTTCTGTATTTCACTGCTAGGATCCCTGACCGCCTCGGTGGCACAGCAATGCCTGATATGTGCCAAAAATAATGCCAAGCAAGGTCCTGTTCCACCCCTAAGAGTTCAGTCAGTAGGGGTGACCCCCATGAGTGATATACAGATAGACTTTGCTGAAATGCCCCGTGTAAATGGATATCACTATATGTTAGTGTTAGTCTGCACATTTTCAGGGTGGGTAGAAGCCTACCCCACCTGAACTGAGAAAGCCCGAGAAGTCACTAGGGTATTGCTCCATGAGATCATTCCCCGATTTGGAATACCATCAACTATAGGGTCCATCATTTGTATCCCAAGTGACTCAACAGTTAGCTCAAGCTCTGCAAATAAAATGGAAGTTACACACTGCTTACAGACCCCAGAGCTCAGGGAAAGTAGAACGTATGAATAGAACCCTGAAGACTCAGTTATCCAAGCTTTGTCAAGAAACACACCTGAAGTGGCTCCAAGTTCTCCCCATAGCCCTTCTTAGGATACATTCAGCTCCCACCAGATCCTTAGGAGTCTCCCCTTTTGAGATTCTGTATGGGCGACCTCCACCCATAGTGCAGGGAATAAAGGGAGACATGAGACAGATAGGATCTGAAATAACTAGACAAGAACTATTAGCTTTAGGTTCTGTTTTGCAGAAACTCCAAACGTGGGTGCAAGACCAACTACCCATCAACCTGACTGAGCCTCTGCATCCCTTCAAGCCAGGAACGTCCATGTGGGTGAAAGAGTGGAGAAAGACCCCGCTGGCGCCGCATTGGAAGGGACCCCACGTCGTCATCCTGTCAACCCCCACCGCAGTGAAAGTTGCAGAATTCGAACCCTGGATCCACCACAGTCGGGTGAAGCCGGCAGCTGCTCCTGATCCTGGCCAATGGACGTCAGTAAATGATCCTGAGACTCCATTGCGACTCACCTTGAGGAGACAGCCAGCTTTATAGAGAATCTTCAGAATCCACCTATGTCACGCGAGAGTGACCATCGCAGCGGAAACAGAAGAAGACTCAACAAGTTCGTCATACCCACTTTCCAGTTAACCTCCAGAGACTGTAATCACAATGTTCTTCCACTATTGCCTTGTGGGAGTGGTGATCCTGGGAATCCTGGAAAAGACTTTTGCTCTACCCCCTTGTGCAGCCTGCATAACCACCACCCGAACAGGACAAAAGATTACTCAGACTTTGCTCTATCATTCCTACTATACTTGCACTGGTACAGTCAGCCGGTGTGTTTATAATGGCACTGAACTGAACATTTGCACAAAGGGGAAAAGTAAGACTTGTTATAACCCTCGACAAAACCCATCATACTATACATTTGAGATACGCTGGAATGATGAAGATGGAGCCATCCTGAATGCGACAAAGCCCCTCACCAACCCCACAAAACCTATCATCCTGAACTTTGATGCTTGTGATGCAATCAACAGAAATGCTTACCACAGATGTGGGTCATGGGAGTGAGCATACTACCATGATGATAAATACATGTGTCCAGAAGGAGCCTACGGATGGGGACGGTGTACAGGAAAGAGTACGGCAGCCACCATCTACACCACCGCATCTAGACATGATTACTTTTGTCCAAAATGGGAATGTGTATATTTTGCTACCTGGAAGAATGCACCGACGGGATGAGATGGAGATCATCGGAAAGGCAGCCTAACAAAGATCAGACTACCAGAACCCAAGAAATGCCAGAGAGGTGCCTGTAATCCTCTACAACTCCTCATAGCCAACCCCAGCCACTGGAAGCAAGGATACAAGTTTGGGTTGCGTATTGCAGGAGGAGGTGTAGATCCTGGGACTATCATATATCTGCAATTAAACACCAAAACCCATGTATCCTCACCCTATCGTATACATCACTCCTTCTACGAAGCCATGAAATCAGAGTTTGAAATTCCTCCTGCCTCCCAGAACTTATTTCTTGAATTAGCGGGAGCAGTTGCGTCTAGTCTCCATGTTTCAGATTGTTTGTTTTGTGGAGGAACAACAATGGGAGACCAATGGCCTTGGGAGGCACAAGAACTGAACTATTCTGTTCCGTATAATCAGACTAATATCCACAATACCACAAGTGAATGGGTATTGGCCCACTACATTGTGGGTAACTTATGTTTTTCTCGCTATGGACCAATGTTTAATATGGAAGTGGGGCAGCTGGTCTGTCTCAATCAGAAGTTCTACAACAGTACCACTAAGAAGACATCTTGGTGGTCAGGAGTCAACACTACTGAACCTTCCGATCCTTTAGTTCAATTCCCCAAACTTGCCAGTATCTGGACTAACTTAGTAGCATATAATTCTTGGCAAGCACCACCTGGACTGTACTGGATTTGCGGAACCCGAGCATATGCCAGACTTCCTCATCACTGGGGAGACGCATGTGTGTTGGGAACCATACAACCTTCCTTTTTCCTTCTGCCAACATCCCAGGGAGAACAACTGGGATATCCTGTGTACAGAAGTCGACAGCTGAAGGAGGCCTTGAAGATAGGCCAATGGGACAAATGGGATGCGTCATCTGAAGAATGGCCCCCAGAAAGAATCATCTCATACTATGGACCTGCTACTTGGGAGCAGGATGGGACTTGGGGATATCGTACTCCTGTTTATATGATTAATCGAATAATACGTTTGCAAGCTGTTGTTGAAATACTAACCAATGAAACTAGTAAAGCACTAACCCTTCTGGCAAAGCAAAGTACACAAATGCGCACAGCCATTTATCAAAATCGTTTAGCTTTAGATTATTTGTTAGCAGCTGAAGGTGGGGTATGTGGGAAGTTGAATCTAAGTAATTGTTGTTTACAGATTGATAATAATGGGCATGTAGTCGAAGATTTAGCCACCCAGATGAGAGAGCAGACATTTGTGCCTGTCCAGACCTGGCACAGTTTGAAGATGGATTGGTGGTTTGGTTCATTGTTTTCCTGGAATGGAGGTCTGAAAGCCCTTATGTTTATTGTACTCTTCATATTAGCCATGTGCTTATTGCTCCCTTGTCTCCTACCCCTTTGATTACACATGGTAACATCATCAATTGATAACACTATAGAGCGGAAGGCAGCTGCGAAAGTATTAGCTATGTGGCAATATTACCCTATACCCCACGATGATGATGCCATTACACCAGTATAATGTGTTAATTGACTAATGAGTGATTTAATTCTCACCCTTCCTCACTTGCGGGTGAGAATATTCAAAGGGGGGAATGTGGTAGGCTATGGCCTAGCATGTCCTGCTACTATGAAAGGCCGGTAAGTTAGGCCTGGATCCTAACTCCCATTATAGCTAGAAAAGAACCAAAAATCTGTGAAAAATAAGAAAACTGTTTTAAAATGCTTAATAAGAAGTTTTCATGAATTCATAAGTCTTCTATTATTCTCTTGTGTGTGAAAGAACAGAAATGTTTCAGTATATGCATTCCAGAAGCCAAAGTTAACCTTGCAGTAGAGAAGTAACGAAATTAAGAACTATACCATTGTTCAAGCAATCCTAAAGGAGGGGGTCGGTTGCTAGGCTCCGGAGGGATTTCTAATTGGACAAATGAAGGGAATGTATAACCAATGAGAAGTTTGCATGTATCGAGTTAGAACCAATAGAAAGTTCTCATGTATCAAACTGAAAAAGAGGTATAAATGGTTATGTCTCTGTATAAACTTTTGCTCAGTTCCTTTTGAAGCTTTGACTGACTGGGCCTTGTGCACAATAAACTGGCTTGGACCCTGTCAATTGACTCCTGGACTTATTCATTGATTGCACTTTGCCACAGCAATAGTATATGGCACTTTCTGAAAAACAGTTAGTTACATTGCTACCTGCCGGCTTATAGTGCGCCCACCTGACTACTCCTTCATGCCACCCATGTGCTGAAAATTTCTGGGGAGAAACACTGCAAAAAAAAAAAAAATCAACAAATATCACAATTTTCATTTTGTTCCAGGACCAACTAACTGACAGCGTATGCTAGGAAAATTTTCCCAAATCGTCATTCGTAAATGTAGTTTTCATCAGCCCGCAGGTGCACCCAGAGATAGGGAGAAGATTGCCCCTTAAATGGAAAAAACATGAGCAAGAGTACAGATTTTCTCTTCTTATTTGCATAGGCAGTATTGGATAAAGAGGAGTTCATTGTAAGTAATGGAAGAACATGTAAGAAAGACTTTGACCACAAGATGTCCTCACGTCCCTGAGTTAAAGTGCTAAGCAAATTAAAGGATTTCTTTACATGGTGAATGCCATTTTCATTGTGGAATTAGTCTGCAGTCAGCATCTCTGGGTTACTTCTCATATATATTATTTTTAATTGTTTTCTTTTCCTTGACAGTTTTTCCAGGATACAGAATCTCATGAATATGACGTGCTTGTACAGTATGTCATAGCTTAAGTCATGAGAAACTGTAGTGTATTATATCTTGCCACTGCATAACTACATTATAAAATATAATACTCGCACAGAATGAAATATTTCTCTGTTTGTATCTAAAACACCTAAAGACACATCTTAGATAGCTTGTTTATATGAGGAAATCCATGTTGAAGTGTCTACATGGAAACTGGCAGCAATATTTTAGAAGAGGATGTCTGCATGTGTAAATGTGATGTAAAATTAACAGATCTCCACCCTCAGGAATAGAAGTAGTTTAAAAAAGTGTGTTGCAGAAAATACATGTGACAATGATCTTATAGAGAGGGTCACTTCTACCTGTTCAATATCCATACACGAAAGAGGGGATAAAGAAATGCAAGTTGTGACAAAAATGGATATATATACGTGTCTCATTTGCCAACAGTTGCCTGCCGCAATGAAACTTGCAAGTTCGTCCCATGTGCAAGTGCCACGTGACTGTAACTTACATGTGCCCGCCTGCTATCAAGGTACGCATGTCACGGCTTGCCTTGCAAAATTAAGTCAATGTGTTTCTAGTCCCAGCGTATTCCAGTGGTCACTAGTGGGCCGTATTTAGAGATCATAGAAGCAAGAAGCAGCACGAAGTTTCAGATGCAGAGCGTGACCTCGTGATCTATCAGATGCTCCCCAATGGGGGCATCATCTTCCAGCCTGGTGAGCAGACCACGCTGCAACACAGAGAATGCACCTACTTGAACATCTGTTAGAGAGCAATTTAGCTGAGGGATGACACCATAGAGTAGGTAGCAAAGCATAGAAATGCGAGGAGTGCTCTGCCAATTTGCCAACCTGACTGATTCCCCCTCCCCCCACCCATAAACCCATAAACACACACATGCACCAAAATTGTATCATGCTCTCTCAGGGGCTTTAAATTATTAGAGTAGGTAAGCTGTACTGGCTAACCATATGGTCCGAAGGGAGGCAAGGCAGGCAGGCAGGCAATCCATCCCCCAAATGCATGTCACACTCATTGCTGTAACAAAAAGGGAGGAGTGGTCTAGTGGTTAGGACAAGGTACTTCAGGCTGAAGGGCTGGGGGGTTCAAGTCCCATCTGGGGACAGCAATCTCAGGCCAGAGGGACTGGGATTTCTAGTCCTATAGGCACCCTTGTGGTCTTGGGCAAGCCACTTAACCCTCCATTGCCCATGTTCCCTGCAAGTATTAGTGTATGTGTCTCATATCCCCTTGTGTTAAATGTATCCCCCTGGTGAAAAGTGGGATATAAATACAGCTAAATAAATAAAAAAGGAATCCTTCAAAAAAAAAAAAAAGAAGGTGAGGAATAAATATCAAAATAAAATAGCACACTATCCAAGCACAATAAAAGGAACTGCTAAAAAAAAAAAGTATAAGAAAATTGAGCCTTAATAATCAGCCCAACTTGGCTATATTCAGTGCTGCAATTGACTAGGTTAATTATAACAATGGACTAATTCTTGCAACGGTGCAGCATTCACTGCTATATAATCATTGGCTGTCAATTCATTTTTTAGATTTTTGATGAGTGTTCCTCCCAACACATTCTTAACACAGAACACCAAAACAGAAATGTCCAGAAAAGTACATTCTTCATAATAAACTCATTGGGTCCAGTATTCAAAGACATTTACACAGTTTACAGACCTGTAAACCATGTAAATGCCTCTAAGTGAGATATGAAGTGGCACTAACCATGTTAGCCAGGTTAGCCAGTATAGCCAGGTACTGCCACTATACTCCCCAATACTAACAACTTAGGGAAAAGCTGGCCTATCTCTACCCATGGGAGCCAACTGGGCAATGGCTCAATATCACTGCTGCCTGATTAGCTTCCGGGCTATGCAGTTGACCCAGATATCTAATTCCGGTAGCCAGTGGCCGGAAATGGCCTCCACTGAATATCAGGCCCATTGCACTTAACTACATTCAAAAAGTGAAGATCCAGCATGGGCTGACTTTCCCAACAGCTGATGTCTGCTTGTATTCTCCAAAACACTCCAGACCCGGGTTTCGTTGGCCTAAATCAAACCATGTCGGGGATAACTCAAAATCGTATTGCAAGTAAAAAGAGGCCAATATGGAACCTCTCCAATACAAGTGCTCACATATGACATGGAGATATATGAAATGCAATGGAACATGTATGCCTTTGAGTCAGTCCTGACTCCTGGTGTTAAATGTACCCCCTGACTCCTGGTGACCCAGAAGCTCCTAGGTTTTCTTGGCAGTGTCACTGGAAGTAGATTGTCAGGCCTTTCTTCTGAGGCAATGGAGGTTTAAGTGACTTGCCCAAGGCTACAAGGAGTGCTAGTGGGAATTGAAGCCTGGTTGCTTGGTTACCAATCCAGTGTTCTAACCACTAGGCTACTCCTCCACTCCTAGAGATACATGAAGATGTTATTAAATCAAACTTAAATAACTTCATAAATAGAGGGGTAATCTGCACTGAGTGGCAGAGGTAACTCTACAACTCTAGCCACCTTACTAGAGAAACTAGATGGACCATGTTGGTCTTTATCTGCCATTGTTTACTCTGTTACTATTTAAAAGACTATATGGATTATATGCAATGCAAATCTGTAGATACCAGCTATAGAGCTGAACTTTAGTGATGTTCCCATTGCCATGGTCTTGTACCAGAAAGTCTGTGCAACAGTCTGAAACAAACTATCAGAGACAGCTATCCAAGCCTAATACTGATCATGGGTGGCTAGTTAGTGATGAGCATTCAGGATCTGGAATAGTTTGGGAACATGTCTCCAACAGTTTAGTCAACATGGCCTCTCAGACTCTATGACAGAATAATGGGGCCCAATAAAAATCACTGTAGTACATCTTTAGAGCAGTAGGCAAGAGACTCACAAGGCACAGAAGTCCATTAGCATTTCCCATAGAGCTCCAGACCAGCCACACTTTGGGCCAGTCAGAATACATTTTATTTATTTATTTATTTAACATTTTTATACCACATTTTCCAAAGTTCGGTCAGTTAGAACATAAGAACATAAGATATGCCATACTGGGTCAGACCAAGGTCCATCAAGCCCAGTATTCTGTTTCCAACAGTGGCCAATCTAGGTCATACGTACCTAGCAGTTTCCCCAAGGGACACAGGTTCCACAATGCTTGTATTGCTTCAAGCATTGATATCCTGGGTCCCTTCTTAATAATGGTTTATGGACCTTTCCTCCAGGAACTTGTCCAAACCTTTTTTAAACCCAGCTACACTAACAGCCTTTACTACATCCTCCAGTAACAAATTCCAGAGTTTGATTACACGTTGAGTGAAAAAATATTTTCTTTTATTAGTCTTAAATAGTTTACCCTGTAGCTTCATTGCATGTCCCCTAGTCTTTCTATATTCTGATAAGGTAAACAATCGATGTACGTTAACCCGTTCCACTCCGTTCATTAATTTATAGACTTCTATCATATCTCCCCTCAGCCGTCTCTTTTCCAGGTTAAAGAGCCCTAACCTTTTTAGCCTTTCTTCATAGGAGTATCCTTCCATCCCCTTTACCATTTTGGTGGCTCTTCTCTGAACCTTTTCTAAAATTGCTATATCCTTTTTAAGATACGGCGACCAGAATTGCACACAATATTCAAGGTGCGGTCTCACCATGGAACGATATAAAGGCATTATAATATATTTTGTTTTATTTTCCATTCCTTTCCTTATCATACCTAGCATTCTATTTGCTCTCTTGGCTGCCGCTGCACACTGGGCCGAGGGTTTTAACATGGTATCCACAATGACGCCTTAATCTTTTTCCTGGGTGGTGGTTCCTAATGTGGAACCTTGCATCGTGTAACAATAGTTTGGGTTGTTCTTCCCTAGGTGCATAACCTTGCACTTGTCCACATTAAATTTCATCTGCCATTTTGATGCCCAGTCTTACAATTTATCAAGATCCTCTTGCAATTTTCCACAATCCTCTTGGGTTTTAACAACTTTAAATAGTTTTGTGTCATCTGCAAATTTGACAACCTCACTCGTTATTCCACTTTCCAGGTTATTTATGAATATGTCAAAAAGCAGCGGACCCAGCACAGATCCCTGGGGTATACCACTATTCACCTTTCTCCATTGGGAAAATTGGCCATTTAGCCCTACCCTCTGCTTTCTATCTTTTAACCAGTTCCTGATCCACAATAGTACACTGCCTCCTATCCCATGACTCTTTAGTTTTGCCAAAAGTCTCTGATGAGGGACCTTGTCAAAGGCTTTCTGAAAGTCCAGATACACAATATCAACCGACTCACCTTTGTCCACCTGATTATTCACTCCTTCAAAAAAAATAACAGATTAGTAAGACAAGATCTTCCTTGTCTAAAGCCATGTTGGCTGTCTCCCATTAGGTCATGACTATCTACATGCTGAGTAATTTTATTCTTTATGATGGTTTCTACCATTTTTCCCAGTACTGACGTCAGGCTCACCGGTCTGTAGTTTCCCGGATCACCCCTGGAACCCTTTTTAAAAATTGGTGTTACATTGGCGATCCTCCAATCTTCAGGTATTAGAGATGATTTTAATGATAGTTCACAGATTACTAATAGCAGGTCTGCAATCTCATATTTCAGTTCTTTCAACACCCTTGGATGTATACCATCCGGCCCAGGTAATTTGCTACTCTTCAGTTTATCTAATAGTTGTAATACATCTTCCCAATGTATCAATATTTCCTTCAATTCTTCCGCACCTTTAAATACCACTTCAGTCATGGGTAACATCCCTACATCTTCCTCAGTAAAGACTGAAGCAAAGAATTCATTCAATCTCTCCGCTATCGCCTTGTCGCCTCTTAGTGCTCCTTTAACCCCTTTATTATCTAATGGACCAACTGACTCTCTCATAGGTTTTTTGCTACGAATGTACTTGAAAAGGTCTTTACTTCGCATTTTTGCTTCCGCAGCAAGCTTCTTCTCAAATTCTCCCTTTGCCTGCCTTATCAATGCCTTGCATTTGACTTGCCAGTGCTTGTGCTGTTTCCAGGTTTCGTCGTTTGGCTCTTTTTTCCATTTCCTGAAAGATGCTTTTTTGGCAACAACAGCCTCTCTGACCTCACCTTTAAACCATGCTGGAAGTTTTTTGGACTTCCTTCCACTTTTCTTTAAGCGTGGAATACAGCTGGTCTGGGCTTCCAAGATAGTATTTTTCAACAACAGCCAAGCCTGATGTACGTCTTTAACCTTTGCAACTGCTCCTTTTAGTTTTTTCTTAACTGTTTTCCTCATTTTATCATAGTCTCCCTTTCCAAAGTTAAAAGGTAGTACTGTGGATTTCCTTACTATCCCTCCTCCACTAATTAAATCAAAGGCGATCATGCTATGATCACTATTGCCAAGTGGCCCCAACAACCTTATCTCTTGCACTAGATCTGGTGTTCCACTAAGGACTAGGTCTAATATGGCTTCCCCTCTGGTCGGTTCATGAACCAGCTGCTCCAAGAAGCAGTCATTTATTTCATCTAGGAACTTTATCTCCCTAGCATGTCCTGAAGTGACACTGACCCAGTCGATACCGGGGTAGTTGAAATCACCCATCATTATTACTGCACTGTAACGTTTGTTAGCTTCCTTGATTTCTTTGAGCATGTCATCATCCATTTGGTCATTCTGGCAAAGCGCTCGATAGTACACCCCCACTGCCATTGCCTTCCCCCTTTTATATGGAATTTCAATCCATATAGATTCTACAGCAGATTTTGTTTCCTGCAAAACTTTAATCCTTTCTGACTCAATGCCCTCTCTAACATAGAGAGCAACCCCTCCACCAATTTGATCAGCTCTATCATTACGATATAGTTTGTACCCAGGTATCACAGTGTCCCACTGGTTGTCCTTCTTCCACCATGTCTCTGATATTCCAATCATATCTAACCTTTCATTTAGTGCTATATATTCTAACTCTCCCATCTTATTTTTTAGACTTCTAGCATTTACATACAAGCATTTTAGAGAATGTATTTTACTCATATTAATTTGGCTATTGTTAGACATGGGTAATTTGGGATCTTTAAGCTCAGTCTGCTCCATACTTGAGGGCATTTGGGCTACTTTACTCTTTTGTGGAACCTCTCTGCTTTTGGTAGTATCCTTCAAAGATACATTCTTTCGAACCATCCGCTCTTGGGCGACTGTCGGCTTTCCCCTAATATCTAGTTTAAAAGCTGCTCTATCTCCTTTTTTAAGGTTAATGCCAGCAGCCTGGTTCCATCCTGGTTAAGGTGAAGCCCATCCCTTCGGAAGAGCCCCTCCTTTCCCCAGAATGTTCCCCAGTTCCTAACAAATCCAAAACCCTCATCTCTGCACCATTGTCTCATCCACGCATTGAGACTCCAGAGCTCTGCCTGCCTTTTGGGTCCTGCGCGTGGAACAGGAAGCATTTCGGAGAACGCTAGCCTGGAAGTTCTGGATTTCAACTTCCTACCTAAAAGCCTAAATTTAGCCTCCAGAACCTCCCTTCCACATTTTCCTATGTCATTGGGACCGACATGTACCAAGACAGCAGACTCCTCCCCAGCACTATCTAAGACCTTATCTAGGTGGCGCGTGAGGTCTGCTACCTTCGCACCAGGCAGGCATGTTACCAGGCGATCCTCACGTCCACCAGCCACCCAGCTATCTACATGCCTAATGATCGAATCACCAACTATAACGGCTGTCCTAACCCTTCCCTCATGGGCACATGGCCCTGGAGAGACTTCCTCAGTGCGAGAGGGTTTTACATCACCTGGAGGACAGGTCCTAGTTACAGGATCACTTCCTGCCACACCAGGGTGATGCTCTCCTGTCACGTGACCTCTCTCCTCCATGGCAACAGGGATGCTGCCAGACTGGAGTTGGGACTTCAGGACTATATATCCCTGTAGGTCTCGTCTATGTACCTCTCTGTCTGTCTTATGCTTTCCAAGTCTGCTACTTTAGCCTCTAGAGAACAGACTCGTTCCCTGAGAGCAAAGAGCTCCTTGCACCTAGTGCACACGTAAGACCTCTCACCAACTGGGAGAAAATCATACATGTGACACTCAGTGCAAAATACTGGAAAGCCCCCATCCCGCTGATTGAATTGTTGAATTGTACAGAGGGTACATATTCATTACATATAGCAAATAACTATATACATTAAACAGGGTAACATAGTAACACTGTAAGCATTGGTGCAAAAACAAGGAAGCATGATAACAGATGAGCAGTAGAGAAAGTTTAGCTCTCATGGTTAAACAGTTTAGCTAGCATAGCTCTTATGGAGACATGATGATGTGTTTGTAAGATGCCTGCTTTCAATCCCAAAGGTCACTGGTTTGAGACCAATCTGTGATGGATTTCAAAAAAGTCTGTGGGTTGTTTTTTGGAAGCCTTTGAACTGTTGTTACCTTTCAGCTATGTGTTCCCTTTCGATCACAACAGCCCAGAAATATCTATTTCTACAAAGTGCACGGGAATACAGAATGATTACACCTAAAGAAAATAGGAACAGGCTATTTTAGACACAGGGCATTTAAATTGTGGATGTCCTAGGCCAAACCATGTAGACATCCTTAAAGTCCCAGCCTTATGTCTGACAGACCAATTTTAGAACACTTTCAAAACATATTTGCTGGTATATCACATCCATGACCCCTAAAGCCAAAGATTCCTCCTGTAAAAATAACTTTTTACCAAGGGAGATGGGTATGCTACTTCAGGAGTTGCTATCAAAACACCTATATTCTCTTTGGTCCTGCCAGTGCACAGTATAATGCACACCACATGCAGCATCAATAGCCCTCTGTGTTAAGGTGTATGCCATTTATCGTAGAGGCCGCAACATCAAGGACATGTAAATGGAGAGATATGCGGTGCCATGCTAAAAGCAAGGCCAGGGTGACTGGTGCAGATGGGCAGCCCCCAGTCCCCAACAACTTAGAATAAAACATCATTGCCACCGTATTGAGGAGCCTCTCACAAGGATTGGGAAATCCACCAGCTCTAAGGTTTCCCAATCTCAAGGTGAGTGTGGCACACCTGCAAGACACATACTTAACTGTCAGAATGGATTGCATGCATTTGCTATGATATAATCACAGACAGTATATCTCACCCCCATGCATAGACTGAGGTCAATTATGAACAGGGCACGTCCGGGTTGTTCGGATGTCCAAAGTCTGGATGGCCCGGATCTGCACCCGATTCTGCACCCGTGGGAGTTCTCATGGGAGCAGAATTGGTGCAGAGGGCTTGGATGACTCAGCTGTACCCCGTTTCTGAGGGCCTAGACAATCTACCCAAGGCCTCTGCATGGAGCCCAGTGCCATGGCGTTCCATCGCCATGGCACCAGGATGCCATGCAGGAGCCCCTGCTCACCTTCTCACTGGGTCCCTCTGACAGCTGCCGCAAACGTGTTCTACTTCCAAGGTGAAGTAAGTTCCCTGTCTAACCTTCAGCCCCTGGATGTATAGGACCATGACCGGAATTGGCCCTGTACGTCCAGGTTGAGCATCCTTCCCTCGCTCTTCCTCCAGCCCTCCCCCTCCCACTCCCATCCAGAGCTCCCCGCACATGTCCTCTATAGGTGTGTGGAGCTTTGGATCCGGCATCGGGCCCAAGTGTTTAGCGGGTATGTATGTCCCAACCGAATGTACATCTCTAATAAACACTGCTCAGAATGACCCCCACTTTGTACATGTGTACCTACAGTTGTGGTAAACATTATTGACACTCTTGCATTTTAGATATGTTGTATACAATATCTTGAGAAATAATTGGAAATATTCCAGGTGTATGCCATCATAATATTTTAACAGTATGTTCAAAGACATACAACAAAAAACAGATGTGTGCAACGTAGACATAGTAATTTTTGAGGAAAACAAAATATGACCTGGACAGGATTAATGGCACTCTTCACTAATATTTGGTTGCACAACCCTTGGCAGTGATGACAGCCTCCAAACATTTCTTATAGCCATCTGTAAGTTTTGTACATCTGTTTGCTGGTAGTTTCTCCCACTCTTCAACTGTGATTTGTTCCACCTCATGAATGTTTCCAGGATTCCTTTTATCATTGGCCGATTTCAGCTTTTTCCAAAGGTCTCACTTAGAATGAGATCAGGACTCATTGCTGGCCAGTTTAAAATAGTTTGGTTTTTTTCCTTGTTAACCATTCTTTTGTACCTTTGGATGTATGTTTTGGGTCTTTGTACATTGACCCATGACCTTTGACCCAGACCTAGCTTTATGACACTAAGTAGCACATATCACTCCAATATACATTGGTAGTCTTCTGACTTCATGATCCCTTTAAGATGTTCCAGGGCTCCAGTTCCTGAGGCAGCAAAACAGCCCCACAGCATTTCAGAACCTCCATCACATTTAACTGTAGGAATAGTTCTTTTCGCCTTTTTTTAAGTGTCATTAAGTCATGCTGACCCAGCAGCCCCAGGGTTTTCTTGGCAAGGGATCACTGGAAGTAGATTGCCAGGCCTTTTCTTCTGAGGGTGAAGTGACTTTCCCAAGGCCACAAGGAGAACCAGTGGGAATTGAACCCAGATCTCTGGGGTTGTAGGCTGTTGTGCTAATGGCTAGACATTTCTTTTGCCTGTAAATGTATTGCTTGTCTACATTGCCAAAGCATTCAAGTTTTGTTTCATCTGTCCACAGAACATTCTCCCAGAAGGATTGTGGTTTCTCATGTTGGGTTTGGGCAAAGATCAGACGTGCCTTTTTATGTCTTTGAGCAGTGGGGTACTCCTTGGCCTTCAACCATGAAGTCCTTCTCTATTTAGTGCGCAGCATATGGTGCGGGTTGAAACCACCACTTCAGATTGCTCCAGATCAGCCTTAAGTTCTTTGGATGCGGTACGTGGTATTTTTCCAGTAGTTCACACTAACCTTTGAAGACTTCTTAGATTAATTTTCCTCTTCCCACCACGTCCTGGGAGGTTCTTGTCAGTTCCATGAGCAGAAAATGATTTAATAACATTGCAAACTGTAAACACAGGACTCCCAAGGTCTTTGGAAATGGCCTTATACCTTTTTGGTGTTTGGTGATAATGGCTTTTCTGACAGTCTCAGGCAGCTTTCTTGGCTTCACCATTGTAAAAATGAAACAGGGAGTGAATGTGGCCATTTCAAACACTAGCACCATCATTCATTGGTTGAATCAAGTCATGTGAGTACTGACCATTGATCACAGATGTCAAATATGTGTGCATATATAGTCCAAAGCCTTTTCACTGACCACTTTTTTTTCAGAGATATTGAACATTAAGGAGTTGAACTGCAAGGGTGACATTGATGTTGACCACAATGCTATAGCATTGCCTGCTGTGCACTGATGCTCCTGCACTTCTTCACTGATATCTCAACTCCATCTGCCATCTTATAGCAGGGTCTGAGGTGTCCTGCATTGTTGGGTCACCTGGCTACCTGTAGATCTGTGTGAATATAAAGCATGGGTGTCTGGTCAGTCCCTGTGGCCCTGCAACCATGCAGTTTAACTTCTTCTGAAGGCATGTAGTCAGATGATGGGATCATTATAGTGCAAGTAAGCAGGTTTGGGTGTAGCAGGCTGGAGTACATAGATGTGGCTGGCATGGGTTACCTCCGCACAAATACAGAATAAAATACAGAATAAAATACAAGATTCTACTAACTACATTTAAACTAATAAATAACTTAGCACCATCAGTACTCAATACACTCATCAATTTAGAAATAGATAAAAGATCACAAAGGAGTAGATACACAAACACTATTACAGTACCAAAAGACTACACAAAAGCTAGAAAACAAACCAACATGAGAGCCTTCTCTCATTCAGCACCTATCCTCTGGAATAACCTTCCTGACAACATTCGCCTACTATCAGACATAAAGGAATTTAGAAAAAAACTGAAAACCCATTTATTCTCATTACACTATAACAAAGGAGCAGAAACTAGCCAGACTACACAAAGAGACACAGGTTAACTAGCAAATACAACCATTATATAACTACGTGCCTTGAAGATTAAATTAATGTTTACACCTACAAGCGATATATGATAATTGTAAATATCTACTATGTACATATGTTCTAATAGTTTAACGTTCTAATAATTTACTGTTTAAATATTATACTGTTACCTGTACCTAGTTCACCTGTTCTATGTAAAATGACTTGGTATGATACTACCCATACCATATAACATAATGTTCATTGTAAACCGCACTTGATACTTGTGAAAGAGCGGTATAGAAATGATTGTTAAATAAATAAATAAATAAATAAATAAATAAATAAATATTCCCTTCCAGACACTACAAGCTGATACCCACACCTCTTATGCTCTTTCCCAAGTATCGTCTTAGGGGTCCTCATAAATGCCCCAATTTTTTGGGGTTGTACAAATGGCTCCAAACTCAGAGATTACTCATATAGATGGTACAGCCCCATGGCTAGATAGCAGCATCACTGTCATCCTCTGTTTCATGTGTTTATCTTTTACTCCATACCTGCAAGTGGTAAGGATACCGGTAATGCAACTGATGGTAACAGGGCTGATGATATCCCACCAGAAAACAGGGTCATGTGTCAGGCACAGCCAGGTACATCAACAGAGTCCATGGTCACCAAAGAGACAGCAGAGAAGCAACCATCTAGAGATGCAATGGAGGGACAGGAATCCAAAGGCAACAGTGTGAATGACCTGGAAGAAATGGCAGGGGAGGATCACATGAGTTAGGATCACATGTAACAACCACAACTACCATTGTCCATCTTTGGTATTAGAGACCCACCTGATGGCAATACACATTCCATGCATGAGGAGGGTAGCCTTGCCACAAGCTGGAGGAGCCAACATATTTTGTGCTGTGGCGAAAGGCTGCTTCAACAGAATGCTGAATATCTGCAGATATGCCACGAGCAACTGGACATCATGAGACAGCTCCTGTAGATGCAGAGGGAACACAAGGATATTTTACAGGTCTTCCTGAAAGAGATGAGAAGACTCCATCATGATCTGCATGAGGATTTCAGCCAGCATTATCCTCCTTCCATTCATGTGCTGCTACCACCCAGTTCGCTGAGCAGTATAGCTCACCATCTGTCAGCGGCTCCTCCGCCCAACGACAGAAGTAGTAGAAGGAAATCCACCTCCCATACTGCCCAGCACAACCCTCCACTAAGCAACATACTGGGAGCTCTACCCCATGATTCCAGTTCTGACCTACACTTCCTAGACATCCACAGTGGCAACCAAGGGGGAGAAGGGGAATGATACCTTGTCTTCTAGTGATATCAGTTGCATTCCCTTTATTGCCCCTGCCCCATCCCTACAATGCAGCCAAGGGCCATGTACAAGGGGTAGGAGCAAATGGGGAAAGAGAAGGGGTAAGGGAAAATGTGTAGTGTGGATCTGTGGAACCATGGCAAGTGGCAGGCTGTGTGACACATCCACACATCATGAGCAGGAGACGTCGGATGAGATAAAACTTCTTTATTATAAAGGAACCCCAACGCGTTTCGGCAACGCCTTCCTCAGGGGGAGTAGCTCCAATAATCTCTTAATAAACAAACAGAGTAAATAAATAATTAGAATAATACATGATAATAACAATTAAAACAATAAAACAAATAGGACACCTGGCATGTTGGACATACATGCATATTAAAACGAGACACAAACAAATAAAACATGCTCATACTATATAATAAACAAATAAAAAATGAATAATTACATAAGAACTATTGTGTAAGAAACTCATATGTAAATAACCTTGATGGAATACAACAAAGCAAACGCAGGGCTGAGAACACATAAAATAAACCAAAAAATGAGTATCTCAAAGTGATGTAATCGAGCAAAAAGGGTGAGCAATTCAAAACATGAAGTGGGAAGCTACGTAATATAGATAACAACTTCCAGGGACACAAATAATTATATCAATAAATATATTAAAAACGAACAATTACATCGTAAAACCACAATAAAAGAGGAACAGTAAAAAGAGGGACCAATAAGGGACATGAGTAATATAAATGATCATAAACACAATCTATAAGCATTGAACACAATAAATAATAAAAGCAATAATATAAAGAATCACATAAAAATACCAAATAAGAAATGACCAAACATCTATGTGTATATAACAAATAAGAACACAAGTAAAAATGCATAAAAATATATCTAATATAATAAAAGACAAATACCTTACATAATAAACAGTCTGGAACAATAAATAATAGAGATAATAATATGAAAGTATTAAATGTCTTAAAAAAATAGATAATAAAATACAACAATAGGGAACTTAAAAAATAAATAATTAAATGAAGAAGGTCATATTATGGGTATAATAAACAATAAAAATAATAATAATAATAATAAATATAAACATGTCTATTGATGACAGACACAAATTCATACTAAAATACCTAACTATATGTAAAGATCAGAGGAAACAAATGTAATATATTATGAATTAAAACCTGGTAAAGGGAAAGAATGTATATATATATGTCATTATCAAGCCTGACTAAGCATATGCTGAGCTAAACAGACATATTTGGTAATGAATAAGTGTATATGAAAATAGAGAAGCACTTGTACGTGTACCCATAAGGACTAACTAACAACGAGTAAAAATGCACAATGGCTGTGTAGAATTAAAAAGTATCAGAACAAAGTGGAGCAGCACTTAGAACCAACCAATTTATAAACAGAGCACAAAAAAAACGTTGTATAAATTACAAAAGAAAGCTAAGGTATGACAGTATGAAACGTAAAAGGCAATAAAAGCAGTAAAAGCAAATTTAAATAATGTACAGCCTGATTGTGTAACACGAAAAAGGATGATTCAAGTACTGTGGAACAACAAGCCATAATATACAATTATTCTGCATAATTGAGAAATTTGCATTACGAAGAATGTATTGTAATAAATATACCGCTATATGGAAAGTTAGAAAACGATCAGAGCAGCCACGCTAGTAAGAGAAATGTGATCATAATGAAACAGTACAAACACAGACAGTTCAAATCCTACTTCAGAATGAAGGCATTCAGAACCGGGCTAAAAAACTTACGGAGGTAACTACTGGACAGATACTGAGTGTGCAATAAGTTTTTATATATAGTGTAACCGGGTAGCCGGACCCCACGCTCCCCATTATCCAATTCTTGACACCCCCGAACTCTCTCCTCCCTCCCCCCTTCCATTCCCTCTCCGGTCATAGGCATCCCCACTTACACTCCCAGCCCCTTCACCCAATCAAGCAAAAGAGACAGTAGTTGGGCAGAAACTGGTCGCAGTTTTATTGAACATAACATCAATAACAGTTATAACAGAATAACGAATCCCTGTGCCCCGCGGCAAGATCGGCCACCCGCCATGTAATTAGCAAGGTGACTTCTCCGCCGCCCCCCGCACAGTAAAAGCACCGGCCAATGGGTAATAACCCTTCCCCGACTTGGCCGTCTCAGTAGCACAAGCCGACCCGGGTTTAACCATGTCGAGGGCCCCCGCCCTCCTGGCCTGCCGCTCCGGACCCCGGGAACCCCCGGGACCCCGCAACCCCCCCAACTGCGACAACCCATAACTGACCCCCCCACCACTAGCCAACGGGTGGGCGGGTGGGAAGCAACCAGCGTGCACCTCTCACCGCGCACGATGCAACAGGCTCAAGCGCGTGGAAGTGCACGTTGATGGATCCCCTGCCCGCGCTCCCGCGCAAGGGGATCCAATCAATTTAAACGACTCACTTTGTCCTCCAATCCCGTTTGCTCTTCTAGCCCGCTCCTGATGCCTCCCCCACCGCCCCCTTCTCTTCCCTCGCGCAGCACAAACTGTACCAGCCGGGTTCGCCTCGGGCCGGGGCACCCGGTTACTAAGCGGGCGCTGGGTACCTAGCCCGCGCCCTAGTTTTTCTCTTTTTTGTGACAACCAGCCTGTCTCACATGGATATATTTTTCATTGTTATGCATTTCAGATTCTATTTGCCTTGTCCCTTATACCTTTAATTAGTAGTTTCATTATGTGAGTCTATACACAATAAATAGTTTTTATTCCCCCTTTTTTATCTCTCATGGCCATATTTTCATACCTATTATTATTTGTAACTATAGCCGTTCAATTGTTTATAGCCCTCTATATGAAACGTCTATTTTATGTCACTATAGATAGTCATTCTTAACCCCTCTCATGGTGTCCGGTTACTATCTTTTGGCGGGAAAACCGGCGTCATATAAACGAATCAGATCTGGCACTTCTCTCTTCTATCTGTGGATAGTACCGTTAGTGCAATTATCCTTTCTACGGAGCTGTTCTCTCAGGTTGGTCCTCTGTTCACAATTCCTTTTATTTTCAATGTATCTCAGCGTTTCACAACCTCCCTTCTCTTAAATAGTGTTTATCTATTTTTTTCATGTTTGCATTCAACAATTTGCCAATTTCTTTCTCTTTATTATACTAGGTGAGGCTACATTTAGTAGTTTGTTTCATCTCCCCATTTTTTCTTTGGGTCTCGTTGCAGTGTTTAAAGTCTCTAATTGTGTTAAAACTACGTTCCACCCTATATGTATACCTAACACGAACATCTAGGTGAGTGCGTTTTGGTTTTTAAATGCATTAGTGCAGTTCTCTAGGTATGATAATTTTGTTTTATAAATGTTTGCTCTGCGGGGCACAAAATAACGTTGTTAGTTGGCACTTTTTACTTATATTCGTTTGCCGAAATACTTTATGTCTACAGATTCCCGGTGTTTGTGCAAACTAGAACATTCCTTTTCTCTTCACCCTGTTACACACTCAGTATCTGTCCAGTAGTTACCTCCGTAAGATTTTTAGCCCGGTTCTGAATGCCTTCATTCTGAAGTAGGATTTGAACTGTCTGTGTTTGTACTGTTTCATTATGATCACGTTTCTCTTACTAGCGTGGCTGCTCTGATCGTTTTCTAACTTTCCATATAGCGGTATATTTATTACAATACATTCTTCGTAATGCAAATTTCTCAATTATGCAGAATAATTGTATATTATAGCTTGTTGTTCCACAGTACTTGAATCATTTATTTTATTTACTTTATTTATTTACATTCTCTTATATACCGCGCTATTCTGCATCAGTGCGGTTTACATTGAACAAACTGAAATTACATTGAACAGGGCATTATAACTTGGAGATAACTATTTTACAGGGAACATGGGCTATGGAGCGTTAAGTACATTATTTAAGTACATTATTTAAATTTGCTTTTACTGCTTTTATTGCCTTTTACGTTTCATACTGTCATACCTTAGCTTTCTTTTGTAATTTATACAACGTTTTTTTTGTGCTCTGTTTATAAATTGGTTGGTTCTAAGTGCTGCTCCACTTTGTTCTGATACTTTTTAATTCTACACAGCCGTTGTGCATTTTTACTCGTTGTTAGTTAGTCCTTATGGGTACACGTACAAGTGCTTCTCTATTTTCATATACACTTATTCATTACCAAATATGTCTGTTTAGCTCAGCATATGCTTAGTCAGGCTTGATAATGACATATATATATATACATTCTTTCCCTTTACCAGGTTTTAATTCATAATATATTACATTTGTTTCCTCTGATCTTTACATATAGTTAGGTATTTTAGTATGAATTTGTGTCTGTCATCAATAGACATGTTTATATTTATTATTATTATTTTTATTGTTTATTATACCCATAATATGACCTTCTTCATTTAATTATTTATTTTTTAAGTTCCCTATTGTTGTATTTTATTATCTATTTTTTTAAGACATTTAATACTTTCATATTATTATCTCTATTATTTATTGTTCCAGACTGTTTATTATGTAAGGTATTTGTCTTTTATTATATTAGATATATTTTTATGCATTTTTACTTGTGTTCTTATTTGTTATATACACATAGATGTTTGGTCATTTCTTATTTGGTATTTTTATGTGATTCTTTATATTATTGCTTTTATTATTATTGTGTTCAATGCTTATAGATTGTGTTTATGATCATTTATATTACTCATGTCCCTTATTGGTCCCTCTTTTTACTGTTCCTCTTTTATTGTGGTTTTACGATGTAATTGTTCGTTTTTAATACATTTATTGATATAATTATTTGTGTCCCTGGAAGTTGTTATCTATATTACGTAGCTTCCCACTTCAGGTTTTGAATTGCTCACCCTTTTTGCTCGATTACATCACTTTGAGATACTCATTTTTTGGTTTATTTTATGTGTTCTCAGCCCTGCATTTGCTTTGTTGTATTCCATCAAGGTTATTTACATATGAGTTTCTTACACAATAGTTCTTATGTAATTATTCATTTTTTATTTGTTTATTATATGGTATGAGCATGTTTTATTTGTTTGTGTCTCGTTTTAATATGCATGTATGTCCAACATGCCAGGTGTCCTATTTGTTTTATTGTTTTAATTGTTATTATCATGTATTATTCTAATTATTTATTTACTCTGTTTGTTTATTAAGAGATTATTGGAGCTACTCCCCCTGAGGAAGGCGTTGCCGAAACGCGTTGGGGTTCCTTTATAATAAAGAAGTTTTATCTCATCCGACGTCTCCTGCTCTTTGTGTTTCTCTGGATTACCTGCAGGAGGACCTGCTCCCCTTTGTGTGTACATCCACACATCATGACAGTTCTTGTGCAACCTATATGTCTATGTGACTTTTAACTCATCATTTACCACCATTGGTCCAATGCAGAGGTGGGACATCATTGGACAAGGCGGGATACCTGTGGGACTCTTTGCTGTTATAAGGCAGGAGGGGTAGATTGTTAATTAGTGTGGTGGGTGATAGTGGTCAGTGTAATACTCATGTAGATGGTAGATGGAGTGGAGGAGTGGCCTAGTGGTTGGGGCAAGGTACTTCAAGCCAGAAAGTTGGGGGTTCAAATCCCACTAGAGGACAGCAACCTTGGGCTGGAAGGACTGGGGTTTCTAGTCCCACAGGTGCTCCTTGTGGTCTTGGGCAAGCCACTTAACCCTCCATAGCCCATGCTCCCTGTAAAATAGTTATCTCCAAGTTATAATGCCCTGTTCAATGTAATTTCAGTTTGTTCAATGTAAACTGCCTTGATATCATGAAAGATGGTATATAAGACGTTAAATAAATAGGGAACTTGTGAGTGAGAGAGGGATGCAGATGATAGGGTTAGGACAACCATTATAGTTGGTGATTTGATCATTAGGCATGTAGATAGCTGGGTGGCTGGTGGATGTGAGGATCACCTGGTAACTAACATGCCTGTCTGGTGCAAAGGTAGCAGAGTAGGGTAAACTATTTAATACTAATAAAAGAAAATATTTTTTCACTCAACGTGTAATCAAACTCTGGAATTTGTTACCGGAGGATGTAGTAAAGGCTGTTAGTGTAGCTGGGTTTAAAAAAGGTTTGGACAAGTTCCTGGAGGAAAGGTCCATAAACCATTATTAAGAAGTGACCCAGGATATCAATGCTTGACCCAGTACGAGCATTGTGGAACCTGTGTCTTTTGGGAAAACTGCTAGGTACATATGACCCAGATTGGCCACTGTTGGAAACAGAATACTGGGCTTGATGGACCTTGGTCTGACCCAGTATGGCATATCTTATGTTCTTATTTTCTTATGGCTTAGATGCACAGTATGTGTGTGCAATGGGATTGGTGTTGGGGGTGGATGAGTGCAGGTACCTGTGCTCATGGGTAGCAGTGCATTTTATTGTAATAAAGCACATACCTTCACATGAAATGTCTCTTAATCAGTTCATTTCTGTCTGTTTGGCATTGTTTATATGGCTGTTCCATCTCTTTGTGGCTTGGGGCTGGCCCCTCCTCAGAATCCATCTCCATCAATAGGTCTTCAGGTGGCATTGGTTGTTGCCTCCTCCACGCTAGGTCATGCAACATGCAGCAGGCTATGAAGATTTGACACACTCTAGTTGGGCTATAGAGTAGCTCACCTCCAGATCTGTCCAGGAACTGAAAAGAGGGCTTCAACTAGACAAACATTCTATGATTGCTCTGGTGGTTCTGTGGGATCCATTATATTGCTTCACTGTCTTAGTCCTGGGTGCCATGATTGGGGTCATAAGCTAGCTCCTTCGAGAATGTCATTTGCAAGAGAAGTGGATAGAGGGGAAGAAGGAAAAGAAGATAATCTTCCGCAGATAAACAACCAGAGGAGAGCAGCGTAAGTAATGACCATGGCCTACCAGGTGATAGTTAAAATTCTTTATTAAGGACCCAACTTAACAAGTTTCGGCCGAAGCCTTCGTCAGGGGTCAGGGAACCACATAGAAGGTGTGAGAAACACGTCTATGCGGTGAAGCAATCACTCTTCCCAATCACCTGCAGTAAACAAAAAACCCATTGCCAAACTATGTGTGTGTCTCTTTTATGTTCTGTTTTATGGTTTGCCTACACACATCGTTTGGCAACGGGTTTTTTGTTTACTGCAGGTGATTGGGAAGAGTGATTGCTTCACCGCATAGACGTGTTTCTCACACCTTCTATGTGGTTCCCTGACCCCTGACGAGGGCTTCGGCCGAAACTTGTTAAGTTGGGTCCTTAATAAAGAATTTTATCTATCACATTGTAGGCCGTGGTCATTACTTACGCTGCTCTTCTCCAGAGAAGTGGATAGAACAGACATTTGGAAGGATTGCACAGGGTTCTGGGCATTGCAGCAATGTTTGCTAGTCCTTGGTATGCACAGCTACAAGTCCAAGGATGTCTATGGCTACTGGCTGCCATGGCCCTACAACACATCCACTGTCATAACAACATAAGATAGGCCATACTGGGTCAGACCAAGGCCCATCAAGCCCAGTATCCTGTTTCCAACAGTAGCCAATCTAGGTCAAAAGTACCTAGCAGTTTCCAAGAAGACACAGGTTCCACAATTCTTATATTGGGACAAGCAGTAAATTTCCTAGGTCCCCTTTAATAATGGTTTATGGATCTTTCCTCCATGAACTTGTCCAAACTTTTTAAGCTCTGCTACACTAACAGCTTTTACTACATCCTCTGGTAATGAATTCCAGAGTTTGATTACATGTTGAATGATTACTCGTTGAGTGAAAAAATATTTTCTCTTATTAGTCTTATATGGGTTACACTGTAGCTTCATTGTATGTCCCCTAGTCTTTCTACATTTTGATGGCAAAAACAATTGATCTACATTTACCCGTTCCACTACATTCTTTAATTTATAGACCTCTATCATATCTTTCCTCAGCCATCTCTTTTCCAGGTTGAAGAGCCCTAAGCTTTTAAGCCTTTCTTCATAGGGGCATCCTTCCATCCCCTTTACCATTTTGGTGGCTCTTTTCTGTACCTTTTCTAATTCTGCTATATCCTTTTTAAGATACGGAAACCGGAATGGCACACCATATTCGAAGTGTGGTTGCCCCATAGAATGATGCAGAGACATTATAATATCATTTGTTTTATTCTCCATTCCTCTCCTTATAATTTCCTAGCACTCTATTTGCTTTCCTGGCCGCCACTGCACACTGGTCAGAGGGTTTCAACGTGTTATCCACGATGATGTCTAAATCTTTTTCCTGGGTGGTGGTTCCTAATGAGGAACCTTGCATCATGTAACCATAGTTTTAATTGTTCTTTCCTATGCGCTAACTTTGCACTTGTCCACATTAGGGGGTATGTTTATTGGTGATAAGGGAAGTGTTAAGGTGCCTGAAGCCATATAAGGCAGTGGGCCAGTAGGGGGCATGCTGGTGTTAGGGTGCCTTGTGCCATTTAAAGTGAGCTAAGAGAACCAAGTGCAGTAAGGTGATAAGACATCCTAAGGAGAGACAAGGCATCCTAATATGTGATAAGGTGCCCTAACATGACACAAGGTGCCCTAATATGAAACAAGGCGTCCTAAGGAGAGATAAGGTGACCTAAGGTGGAAAGCATGCACCTTAAGGCAGGAAAATGGCTGTAACCCAAACATTGGATAGAGCACCAAGGAATGTCAATGTAAAGGTGATGGAAGGAAGGACAAGTGGGAATTGATGGAAGGAATGACAGGTGGAAACCCTATGTGGCAGCCACTAAAGCAAACAAGCATGTGGGAGGCAGCTTTACCGATGCACAGGGTAGTGCTAATGTAAAGTGTGGCAATGTCAGTGTGTGGCATAGGATGGGGAAGACGTGTCCCCCAGCGGAGGCAGAAGTGGCAAGATGTTTGGAGCAACAGGAGGACAGAGTAGTAGTGGTTACGTGCAGATCAGGCACAGGAGAGGCAAGCACGAAGAGCCATAATGCAGAAAAGAGTACCACTGTAGGTCATGGAGTAGCAGCCTGCACAAGAAGACAAGACTGTACATAGCCGACAGAGGCAGATAGATGGGCTGAAGGATGGATGGCAGCTGAGGAGAGGGTGGTATGGGCTGGAAGCAATGATCTGCAGAGCCCTGACTGTTTCAGGCATGAAAATGATCTGAGTAGCACATTCACAAAATAAACAAGTAGGAATTGAACTCCTGCCCACTGTGTACAGAGACCTTGCACTAACCAGTAGGCTACACCTCCACCATGCTCCACACAGCAATGGCTGGATACAAAGAGAGTGCAGGTCACTGTCTAAAATGTCTGCTATGTGCATAGGCATAGGGTAGCCCCACCAGAACCCATGATGCAGTGCACATGCAGAACAGTGGTCTACAGCTGATCACCAAACTGCAAATGCACTTATCCATCACCTCTTCTCAGTAAGATGCACTGACAGTATGTGATATAAGCACAGAGCAGCTACAAATCGTGCTATTGAGCAGTTTCTGCAGGCACCCAGCACCAGGTCCCCAGTGCCTGCAGTGCAAGAGATGGTATCCCCCACTCTTGCTGCAGATCCCCATTATCGCCAGTGTGTGTCAGGTATTGTCTGCAGTGTGATAAGCGAGCCACCTTATGTCCTGCAGCATGAGCCAGTCACATCTGGCTCTGGCCCTGCCGGCAAGGGACCCACCTAGAACAGTGTGTGTAAATACCCAGTGTTGCAATGCTGATGCCATGGTGGCCAACTACCTGGGGGGGCGGGCAGCTAGACTTACACAGGGCTGTTACTATGGTCCTGCTGGCTCTACCAGTACCACTGGACTTATGCCTGGAACACCTCACGTCCCAACCACCTAGGTCTACCATTTGCCCACAGCAAGCACAGTCAGACTGCACCTGTTGCTCACCACTGGGTTTTCCAGCCATGCACATACTAACTGCAGACAGTCTGTTGGTCAGTACACAATGCATGTACACCACGTGAACATGTGCACCCAGACTTGGGATATACGGCATGGACATACAGCATGGATCCCTGGCCCTGATCATGCCAAAAATGCTACTTATTCCACCTTTGAGGTGGAATAAGCAGCACATCCCCACAAGCCCGGCAGCATGTACAGGGCCGTGACCTGAATCAGCCCTGTACGTGCTGCCGGGCTGGCCTGCCCCCGCTCAGTCCCGATTTCACCCCCTCCCACCCCCTGCCGGCTCTCCCTGTCCTGGCATCGAGATGTACAGGGAGAGCCAGAGGAAGAATCAGGCACAAACTGCTTGCGGGGCTGCACGTCCCACCGGGACATGCAGCCCCACAACCTGCATTTCTCCATGATGCCCATAGTCTTTAACTGCCATCATTTTCTGTTGTTACATATTTTTCTTATCACTATTGCAAATTATATAGTGGTACTATTCTGTGAATCCAAGCTCAGTGTTTATCAGCTTATCTTTCCTGTTGAAATCGTTGTCATTTTTTTTTCCAATTTGATATCATTGATTTTCTTTTCCTTTGTCCACATGTACTAAAGGGGTTTTTCCATTTTTTTATTTATTCAAAAATGTTTAGTACAATTTACTTTGACTGAGAAGCAAGCCAAAGGTTTTATGAGGTACCAAATGTACTTACTAAAGATGTCTCTTATGTTAAATTCTACAGAGTTGTTGGTGCAAGTTGTACTGTTGCTTTAGGGTGATGTCTGCCTCATTGCTGGCTATGAATTCCTTAACCGCAAAATGCTCATTTTTCTAAATAAGCATGTTTTGCCACTACAGTTGTCATGTGAAATATTTACAGCACACAGAGTTCCTTTCAATATGTTCTCCCTTTAGCATGAATGGTAGAAAAGGAATCTGTTTTTCTTCACATAGCAGTGAAACCTTTTTACGTAACTAGTTTTGAGAACGGTTTGACTGGAAGTGAGAAGGGCACACACAAAGCAGTTTTTTATGTAAATATTGGGCTATTCCAGTGCACATGGTTGGCAGTTTAATTATTCCTGGCATTTTCAGAGTGGTTTTGATGCAAACTAGAATTTGGCACACTGTTTAGGAATGCCTTAGTCCAAACTAAATATTTTAATTTGTATGTTGAACTAAAGTGGTGCATTTAAAATGAGTACTGTACATGGCAACTATGCAGCAAATATTTTCCAGCCTGATGAACTGAAACTTTCATCCTTCCTTAGTGCTAGCTAATATGATGTTACATGATTTTGCTGTTGTGTCAGTTGTATAATCAATGTTTTACTGATAAGAAAGACAGTTCATCACGCATCAACATTGCTTAACTGTTTTATTTATCCTCCTTTTGATCTTTTTCCTGTGTTTTGTTTCTTTTTATTCTGCTAAATTTTGATGTCCTATTGGTCTGGTATTCAGCAGGACTTATGCAGTTAGCTGCACCAGCTAATCACATGAGCCTCGCAGAGCGTGATATTCAGGGGCACTATGGGGATAGTGTCACCAAATATCTCCTCTGACACCTTGGCACTATCTGGATGTGGAGCAGTTCATGGGTTGAGTGAGGGTCATCCCCGGAGTTATCTGTTTAGCGGTGATATTCAGGCTATCACCTGCATAAAGTTAGGTCAGAAAAAAAACAGTCCTAACTTTGTGGCATAGGTATCAGAGTAGGGTGGGCCTACCAAAATTTCCTTGCTGCTCTGCCTGTCTTTTATGGGGATTGCGACCCGGAAACAATCTGTTTGCCCATGGGGATTCAACAGAGCATACCCTTGAATGTACCATGAACAGAACAGCAGCCAGAGACAAGTTACCTGGATTCCACTTACAGTTCAGAAAGATTTTCTAATGCTAGACACGCACTAGGTGATATTTTTATTGGAATGCAGCCGTCACAAATTTAGGGGCTGCGGCAAGAGCCACAGATGGAAGGATATCAGATATTCAAACAAGGGGGCCTGATGTCTCGCTCTAAGTCATCTCTCAGTCAGCAGTGATTCATTTAAGAACATAGGAACATAAGAAATAAGATATGCCATACTGGGTCAGACCAAGGTCCATTAAGCCCAGTATCTTGTTTCCAACAGTGGCCAATCTAGGTCACAAGTACCTAGCAGTTTCCCCAAAAGACACAGGTTCCACAATGCTTGTATTGGGGCAAGCAGTAGATTTCCCGGGTCCACTTTAATAATGGTTTATGGACCTTTCCTCCAGTAACTTGTCCAAACCTTTTTTAAACCCAGCTACACTAAAAGCTTTTACTACATTCTCCGGCAATGATTTCCAGAGTTTGATTACACGTTGACTGAAAAAATATTTTCCCTTAGTAGTCCTAAATAGGTTACACTGAAGCCTCATTGCATGTCCCCTAGTTTTTCTACATTTTGAGGTGTAAACAATCAATCTGCATTTACCTATCCATTCCAGTTATCAGTATAAAGACCTCTATCATATCACCCCTCAGCCATCTCTTCCCCAGGTTGAGGAGTCCCAACCTTTTTAGCCTCTCTTCATAGGGGTATCCTTCTATCCCCTTTACCATTTTGGTGACTCCTCTCTGTACCTTTTCTAATAACGCTATATCCTTTTTAATATGTGGCGATCAGAAATGTATACAATATTCAAGATGCGGTCGCACCATGGAACGATACAGAGGCATTATAATATCCTTTGTTTTATTTTCCATTCCTTTCCTTATGATTCCTAGCATTCTATTTGCTTTATAGGCCCCCTCTGCACACTGGGAGGAGGGGTTCAACATGTTATCCATGATGACGCCTAAATCTTTATCCTGGGTGGTGGTTCCTAATGTACACCCTTTCATCGTATAACCATAGTTTGGATTGTACTTTCCTAGGTGCATAACTTTGCACGTGTCCACATTAAATTTCATCTGCTATTTGGATGCCCAGCCTTCCAATTTATCAAAATCCTCTTGCAGTTTTTCACAATCCTCTTGAGTTTCAACAACTTTGAATAATTGTGTGCCATCTGCCAATTTGATTATCTCACTTGTTATTCCCATTTCCAGGTCATTTACCAATATGTTAAAAAGCAGCAGACCCAGCAAAAATCCCTGGCGTACTCCACTATTCACCTTTTTCCATTGGGAAAATTGGCCATTTAGCCCTACCCTCAGCTTTCTATCTTTTAACCAGTTCCTGATCCACAATAGTACACTGCCTCCTATCCCATGACTCTTTAGTTTCGCCAAGAGTCTCTGATGAGGGATCTTGTCAAAGGCTTTCTGAAAATCCAGATACACGATATCAACCAACTCACCTTTGTCTACCTGTTTATTCACACCTTCAAAAAACCATCAGATTAGTAAGACAAGACCGTCCTTGGCTAAAGCCATGTTGGCTATCTCCCATTAAGCCATGACTACCTACATGTTCAGTAATTTTGTTCTTTATAATAGTGTCTACCATTTATCCCAGTATTGACATCAGGCTCACTGGTCTGTAGTTTCCCAGGTCACTCTTGGAACCCTTTTTAAAAACTGGCATTACAATGGCCATCCTCCAATCTTCAGGTATTACAGATAATTTTAATGATAGTGTCCTGCCACCGCCTAGGGCCGGTGACTCTAGAGCAAGGGTGACCTCTACTTTGTCTTCAAGTGTCCTTTTTGACTAAGGTAGCAGCAAGGTACGCTGGGAGTTGTAGTCTAGGTTTACTATCAAACAAAGGTGTTGTGGCACGAGGGTCATTTGAACAGATAAATTTTTATTTGGGGGTTTTCCCTTTCACACATAGATTCTTGGCTCAAAACATGACACGGATTACTTTCCAAAACAATAGGAAACAGGAGCAATTCAAAGTTAGAAAATAAAGCATATGGCAAACTGTTTCTTCACAGCAAACATTCACGAGAAAACAACTTTGCATTACCTTCATGCAAAGGTTGTCTAACGTAGGTCCAAGTGATCAATCTCACATAAAGAACAATCCATCTCACAGATATCAGTGGTATCAGGAGTGCTTTCTACGTCAACAATCATCTCCTCGCTGTAATCATTATAATTCTGCTTAGGGGAACTTCTAGACTGCAGGTCACTGAGAACTTCTTGCAGCTGTTCAATAAAGTTGTCCCTCTGATTGGCAGTAACTTTCTCTAGTGCAGGAAACTGATTCTTACGTAAGCTCTTAGCAACAGCCTTTACGTCTGTTTCAAAACACTTACTAAGAATGTTTCTGACTGGAACTGTTTTCGCAACAGTGCTCTCTCTGCTCTTATTAGCACTGTTCTTTAACTGCTGTACAATCTCCTCAGCAAGTCTCTGGCTAGGAATTATGACAGACATACCTTTCTCACTCGCAATGCCTTTTCTGTAATCAGAGCTTTCCTCCCTCGTATAGGTAAACTCTTCTACCTTTTCTTCGGGTAGTTTCCACAGAGGTTTTGGCTTTGCTTCTAGTGCTCTCGAGGTAAAGGAAATGGACCTTCCAGAATCCTCCTTTGCTAGTTCTGGGTTCCAAAGTTTCCCTCTTTGCTGCTCTCCTCTTTGCCTTCCTTGCCTGTGTTGCTCTGTCTGCTGTCGTTGCTCGCCTTGTGGCTTCTGTGTGCTCTCTCTCTCTCCACCTCTCTTCCTGAACTCTAGCTCTGAAGCAGGTTTAAAACGGCTTCCTTCAGCAGCCACACCCCTCTGGCTACTCAGGTGCAACTCATTAGAGTTCCACTCAGCTCCTATGTCACTGCTATGGCTGGGCTCGATTCTAGTTAGAAGCTTTCAGTTTCTATGGGAACCTGACTTGTCCTTACTCTTAAAGGTACAATGCTCATTATTTTCCCAATCCATCTGCTCAGCATTGCTGTCATTATCACATATTCCCCCCCTTAAGATATTACAGGCTGGGTTGATGACATCATCACAGCATGTAATCCTACATAAGCTATTGATGTCCTTCCTGTTCTCCGGGTATCTATGGGAATGTGTAGCCAGCTGGGAGAGTGCCACCCTTTCATGCCATGGGCTTAGCAGATTAACGTGGTTAATCTGCCTGTGGCCTCTCCTATTTTGTATTTCATAGGTCACAGGACCTACCTGTTCTACTACTCGGAAGGGCCCTTTCCACTGCCTTTCAAACTTGGGTACAGCTCTGGGCACCCTGACAATATCCTTTTCACCTATAGCCAACTGGCGAGGCTTGGTATTGCGGTCGTAGTAATTCTTTTGTTTCTGTTGACTAGCCTTTAGGTTACTTTCTGCTATTTGGGAGGTTCGTGCTAAACAACCTCTTAAGTGCACAGCAATTTCCTCAGCTCCAGGTTCTACCCACTGTTCCCGGAGGATGTCGAGGATACCTCTGGGTGAGCATCCATACATCAGTTTGTATGGGGAGGTTCCTAGGGATGCTTGCTTCCTTTCCCTGCACGCGTACAGCTCAAAGGGAAGCAGAGTGTCCCACTCTTTCATTTGTCCCTTCAACCCCCGTCTTAGCATACTCTTCAAAGTCTTGTTAAATCTTTCAACTAACCCGTTGGATTGTGGGTGGTAGGCCGCCATCTTTACATGTCGGATGCCGAAGGCATCCCACACCCTAGCTAGGTAACGCGACATGAAATTACTGCCACGATCAGTCAATACTTCTTTCGGGAACCCCACCTCACAGAACAATTTTATTAGTTCTACTGCCACCGTATGGGCCGAAATGCTGCGTAAGGGAACCACCCAGGGGAATCTCGTCGCATGATCCACCATAACTAATATGTATTGGTAGCCGCGTGGCGTTCTAATCATGGGACCCACTATGTCTACTGCTATTCTGTGTACGGGTACCGCAATTACTGGTAACGGAATCAGTGGTACTTCTGTTGGCCTAATTGGGGTAACCCTCTGGCAAGACGGACAGGCCTCACAAAACTTAGTAGTCTCTTTAAATACGCCTGGCCAATAGAATCGGGCTAATACCTGATCTAAGGTTCCTTGAATGCCTTTATGCGCTCCTATGGGATGATCGTGGGCAAGTCTTAATACCAGGGCTCTAAATGTAGTGGGTATTACCAGTTGCTTACGTGTATTACCAGTAGCTGGCTCTAAACTCTCCCTGAATAGAATACCCTCATCCAGGAAAAGCCTTGGCAATGTATCCCTTCCTTCTTGGGCATATTTAAAAGCTTGACTAAGTGCTGGATCGGCCTGTTGCTCTTTTGGAAATGAGGGGAACTTGTCCATCAACTCAGCAGGGACCCATGGTAATTCTAACCCTGCCCGTATCTCTGCTCTATTCTGAGAGCGAGTCTGGCATTCCCTGCGTTTTTCTCCCTTACTCTTTTTGTTTTTATTCCCTGGAGTATTGATCAGGTCTTCATGAGAAGGTAAGTCTATCTGCCCTGCCGTTGAAGATTCTCCTTCATCTTCTAAGGCTTTAGACTGGTTTCTCGTGGAAACCATCCCCTCTCTTATCTGTACCTGCTGTTGAATACCTTTTTGAAACTGTAGCCAGTCTCGGCCCAGTACTAATTTGTGTGGCAAGTGTGGAACTATGGCTACTGGAATCTCTTTTTCTATTCCAAATCCTTTTATTAAGACTTTGTAAATAGGGTATGAGGATGCCGCGCTATGCACACAGTGGATTTTTACAGTGCCACTGGGTAGACAAGGTATGGTTTTACTTTGGGCTTCTATCTTTTGCCAAAGGCTTTGGGAAACCATACTCTGATCAGAACCAGAATCTAGTAAGGCATTCGCATTCACTCCCTGGACTGTTCCTGCCAAGAGGAATCCCTCTCTAACCTGTCCTGGGTTAGTGGTTACTAGCGCTATTTTTACCTTACAGTTACGCTGTAAATGATCATCACTGCCACATTTAAAGCATCTTTTCCTTACATATTTTCCTCTACATTCAGGTAAACATAATGCATTAACATTCATTGCTTTTTCCTTCCTTTCTGAAAATGCATTGGCTGCCTTCCTAGAAGCTATGCTTTTCTCCTGCGCGTTCCCTTCTGCTTCAAGGAATCGCTCAGTGAGCATGGTCACTTCCTGGGAGCTTTTGCAACCTTGCAAAGTCAGGAAAGTGCGGACATTTTCAGGGACAGCATTCATGTATTGTTCCAGTATTATACTGTCTATCACTGATTCAAGGCTCTTACCATCTGGTTCTAACCATTTGTTTACCAGTCCCTTAAGACGATGGTATAACGCTCTGGGTGTTTCACCGAGCATCAATTTAGTATCCCTAAATAAATGGTGGTACACCGAGGGAGTTAGACCTATCCTATCTTTGATAGCTCTTTTAACCTCGTCATAATCATTGGCTAAATTTGGTGGTACGGTCTGGTAAGCAGTCAATGCCTCACCTGTGAGAGACATTGCTAACCTGATCGCCCATTGGTCTTTAGGCCAATTTATCAAGTGAGAAACTCGTTCAAATGTTTCAAGATAATCACCCAGATTGTCTCTATCAGTTAACTGTCCAAAGTTCCATGCTTCCCTGGACCAGGGTCCTAAAGCATGAGCTTGGTTTAAGCCTGATGAACCTGGTGAAGGAGAATCAGGATCTGGTTCCTTCCTAGTACTCTGGATGCACGCTTCCATCATCTAAATGAGCGGGCATTGCTGTGCTTCCATCCGGGCTGCAGCTCGCTCTAGAGCTTCGGTCACTAGCTCCCGTTGTCGCTTAAACTGTGATGCCATCCAGGTGAGTACTTCCTTCGTCTCCATAGCCATTCTGAAAAGACAAAGCAGACAAACGCAACCACCCAAGTGCGGTACCACAGTATAGAAGGTATTTTAACTTTTCCCACCAACTACACTGATACCCACAGCACAAGTATCCTCAGGTAACCCTGTTAGACACCAATTACCTGATACTAGTGGTGCGTCAGGCTTGTGAGAAACATTGGTCTCCTCAGTAGCAGACACGCCTTCTCCGTCCGGAAGTAGCTTTGCTAGACGTTTTCCTGTAGCTTGATTTTCAAAAAATTTTCTTGCACCTTTAAATCCTTTGCGCATGCGTGCTTGTGCCTTGATCCGTAGCAACTACGCCAATCTGTCCTGCCCCCGCCTAGGGCCGGTGACTCTAGAGCAAGGGTGACCTCTACTTTGTCTTCAAGTGTCCTTTTTGACTAAGGTAGCAGCAAGGTACGCTGGGAGTTGTAGTCTAGGTTTACTATCAAACAAAGGTGTTGTGGCACGAGGGTCATTTGAACAGATAAATTTTTATTTGGGGGTTTTCCCTTTCACACATAGATTCTTGGCTCAAAACATGACACGGATTACTTTCCAAAACAATAGGAAACAGGAGCAATTCAAAGTTAGAAAATAAAGCATATGGCAAACTGTTTCTTCACAGCAAACATTCAGGAGAAAACAACTTTGCATTACCTTCATGCAAAGGTTGTCTAATGTAGGTCCAAGTGATCAATCTCACATAAAGAACAATCCATCTCACAGATATCAGTTGTATCAGGAGTGCTTTCTACATCAACAATCATCTCCTCGCTGTAATCATTATAATTCTGCTTAGGGGAACTTCTAGACTGCAGGTCACTGAGAACTTCTTGCAGCTGTTCAATAAAGTTGTCTCTCTGATTGGCAGTAACTTTCTCTAGTGCAGGAAACTGATTCTTATGTAAGCTCTTAGCAACAGCCTTTACGTCTGTTTCAAAACACTTACTAAGAATGTTTCTGACTGGAACTGTTTTCGCAGCAGTGCTCTCTCTGCTCTTATTAGCACTGTTCTTTAACTGCTGTACGATCTCCTCAGCAAGTCTCTGGCTAGGAATTATGGCAGACGTACCTTTCTCACTCGCAATGCTTTTTCTGTAATCAGAGCTTTCCTCCCTCGTATAGGTAAACTCTTCTACCTTTTCTTCAGGTAGTTTCCACAGAGATTTTGGCTTTGCTTTTAGTTCTCCTGAGGTAAAGGAAATGGACCTTCCAGAATCCTCCTTTGCTAGTTCTGGGTTCCAAAATGTCCCTCTTTGCTGCTCTCCTCTTTGCCTTCCTTGCCTGCTTTGCTCTGTCTGCTGTCGTTACTCGCCTCGTGGCTTCTGTGTGCTCTCTCTCTCTCCACCTCTCTTCCTGAACTCTAGCTTTGGAGCAGGTTTAAAACGGCTTCCTTCAGCAGCCACATCCCTCTGGTTACTCAGGTGCAACTCATTAGAGTTCCACTCAGCTCCTACGTCACTGCTATGGCTGGGCTCAGTTCTAGTTAGAAGCTTTCAGTTTCTATGGGAACCTGACTTGTCCTTACTCTTAAAGGTACAATGCTCATTATTTTCCCAATCCATCTGCTCAGCATTGCTGTCATCACAATAGTTCAAAGATTCCTAATAGTAGGTCTGCAATCTCCTATTTCAGTTCTTTCAGCACCCTTGGATATATACCATCCGATCTTGGTGATTTGCTACCCTTCAATTTATCAAATAGTTGTAATACATCTTCCCGGTGCATCGATATTTCTTTCAATTCTTCTGTGGCATCATCTTTAAATACCATTTCAGTCATGGATAACATCCCTACATCTTCCTCAGTAAAGACTGAAGCAGAGAATTCATTGTCTCTCTCCTATGGCCTTGTCCCCTCTTAGTGCCCTTTTTACCCCTCTATCATCGAATGGTACAACTGACTCTCTCACAGGTTTTTTGCTACGAATGTACTTGAAAAAGTCTTTATTATGCATTTTTGCTTCCACAGCAAACTTCTTCTCAAATTCTCTCTGCCTGCCTTATCAATGCCTTGCATCTAACTTGCCAGTGCTTATGTTGTTTCCAGTTTTAATCATTTGACTCTTTTTTCCATTTCCTGAAAGAGGCTTTTTTGGCAACAACAGCCTCTCTGACCTCATCTTTAAACCATGCTGGCATTTTTTTGGACTTCCTTCCACTTTTCTTAAAGCATGGAATACAGCTGGTCTGGGCTTCCAAGATTGTATTTTTAAACAACACCCATGCTTGATGAAAATCTTTAACCTTTGCAACTGCTCCTTTTAGTTTTTTATTAACTATTTTCTTCATTTTATCATAGTCTTCCTTTTGAAAGTTAAAAGGTGTACTGTGGTTTTCCTTGCCATCCTTCCTCCATTTATTAAATCAAATGTGATCATGCTATGATCACTATTGCCAAGTGCTCCAACACCCTTATCTCTTGCACCAGATCATGTGTTCCACTAAGGATGTGGTCCAAAATGGCTTCCCCTCTGGTCGGTTCATGAACCAGCTGCTCCAAGAAGCAGTCATTTATTTTATCTAGAAACTTTATCTCCCTAGCATGACCTGCTTTGACACTGACCCAGTCGATACCGGGGTAATTGAAATCACACATTGTTATTACTGTGCTATAACTTTTGTTAGTTTCCCTGATTTCTTTGGGCATGTCATCATCCACTTCTTCATTCTGGCTAGGCGGTCGATAGTACACCCCCACAGCCATCGCCTTCCCCTTCCTCTTTTTACATGGAAATTCAATCCATAGAGATTCTAAAGGGTATTTTGTTTCCTGCAAAACCTTACTCCTTTGCGACTCAATGCCCTCTCTAACATAGAGTGCAACCCTTCCACTAATTTGATATGCTTTATCATTATGATATAGTTTGTAACCAGGTATCACAGTATCTCAATGGTTGTCCTCCTTCCACCATGTCTCTGAGATATCAATCATATCTACCCTTTCATTTAGTGCTAGCATTTGCATGCAAGCTTTTTAGAGGCTGTATTTTATTCATATTAATTTGGTAACTGATAGGCAGGGGCAATTTGGAATCTTAAGTTCTGTCTGCTCTGTACTCAAGAGCATTTGGGTTACTATTGTCTTTACTGGAACCTCTCTACCGATATGTCCTAACTTTTTAAAGACGTTTATTTTCATTTCACAACAAACAAAAGTAACAACACACCAAAAGATACAAATACACACATACAATAAGGAAAACAACCCCAATTACCCCCCACCCCTATGCTTCTTCTCTAAACTAATAAGAGTCATCACATAAGCGCTTACACACAACAGTTATTGTACAGCAAACAAGCAGAAATGGTATTGATGATACAGGCTGATCCTGTGGCAGAAATGTATACAAAAGTAAACAGCCAAATGAGAGCAGTTAGCAGTTAGAACATAATCATGGAACACCTTCCTGTTAAACAAGCAGTGAAGGGCTTGAATGGAAGAGATTGACAGACGAGGTAGTTGCTCATAATTACAGTAAAATGGACATAATTCCACCAATCATTGAGATTCAGATGGGAGCCAATTTCCAGTATTTCGTAATGAAGGAGATAGGAAATAGCTATGCCCAGTAAATGGGCCTCCTGAAAAAACACTAACTCAAAATAATCATGATTAAGAGAGCTAGGGATTGTCCCTCCTTGGAATGAACTATTGATGCCTTTTACAGTCAGTAATGATAACGTACATAAAGCAATGCCAAGTAGTTAAACAATCTGAAAAGGAAACATAATAGCGCACAGAGGTACACAATGTCGCTCATAGTACCAGTAAATGACTGCAGAAACAACATGATAGGAATTAAACTAAGGAAAACCATGAAGCGCCCCTTATAACAAAATAAGCACCGGAGTGCCTAGAGAAGAAGCAAAACCCCAGAAATCACTGGCGGCCTGATGTCTGCGGGGAGAGAAACCCCAGAGAAGGCCTGAATTGAAACATAAATCCTACAGTGCTATACAGGTTCCGAAACTAACCAAGGATCTCATCGTGGAAAGAAAGGAGACCAATAAGGTATATATAAAGAGAAAGAAAGTCCAGGCAGTCTCCGTTTCAGGCAGCGATCACCGCATCGGGCCATTCAAAATGGCGGACAGTTCCAGCGGATTCCATCCAAGCTGTTGGGTTAGCGCATCTGGTCTGCTTCTTTAGAAGCTAGAAATGTTGCTAGCAGATCAGGATCTTCGAAGGTACGAGTTTGGTTATGGAGAGTCACTCTGAGCTTCGCTGGATATAAGATGCCGAAGCGAGCCTGTAACTGTTGAAGTCTAGGTCGAAAAGCAAGGAGTCTCTTCCGACGGTCAGCTGTGGGCTTAGCCAAGTCAGGGAAGAAGGAGACTTTATGATTTTCAAACTCCAAATGACGATTCGCCCGGGCAGCATTTAGAATTTGCTCAACTTGCTGATATCTCAGTAGACGAAAAATGATGGGCCGGGGGGTCGTCCGATTGAGCGCCATGCTGGTAGGAACACGATGTGCTCGGTCAATTTCCAGATCTCTGTGAAAAGTAATCTTCAGCAAGGAGGGAAGAGTTTTAACCAGGAATTCTCTCATATCTCCTGCTTCCGCGCCCTCCGGTACACCAATGAGCCTTACATTGTTGCGACGGGCTCGATTATTGCTATCCTCTAACTCTTTTTGTAGATTCTGTATCTGACGCTCAGCCTCATCCAGTTTCACCAAGCGCACCACGTGCGAGTTGAGGACCCCCGCCATATTGTCCTGCCGTAATGAAAGACCTTCAAAACGATCCTGAAGCACACCAAAATCTTCTCTCATGGCTCGGAGCGCTTCTCCGTTAGACTGCACCAGTTCCTTCACACCACGTATTTCCTCCAAGATCTCCTGTTGCAGTTCGGGGTTATCCCGAAATGGCACCATCTTTTGTGGGGAAGGCAGCTCTGTCTTGGAACGTTTTCCGTGTGAAGAAGAGGGAGATCCGAAGTCTAAGCGCGCTGGTTTATGGGCCGCCATCTCCCCCGAGGCACCCCGGTAAGTTCGGAGCAAAATATCAAGTTAATGTAGGTATTAAGTCAGGATTCTGAGTAGGCCCCTCGGGAGCTTCAGCGCAAAGCGTCTAACCCGCTGGACATCAGGCTCCGCCCCCCCGATATGTCCTAACTTTAATCATTTACTAGTATCCTTCAAGGATACATTGTTCTGAACCATGCACTCTTGGGTGACTGTTGGCTTACCCCTAATTTCTAGTTTAAAAGCTGCTCTTTCTCATTTTTAAAGGTTAATGCCAGCAGCCTGATTCCATCCCGGTTAAGGTGGAGCCTGTCCCTTCTGAAAAGCCCCTCCTTTCCCCAGAATGTTTCCCAGTTCATAACAAATTTAAACCCTCTTCCTTGCACCATCATCTTATCCACGCATTGAGACTCCAGAGTTCTTCTTTCCTTTTGGGTCCTGCACATGGATTGGGAAGCATTTCGGAAAATGCTACCTTGGAAATTCTGGATTTCAACTTCCTACCTAAAAGTCTAAATTTGGCCTACAGAACCTCCCTATCACACTTTCTTATGTCACTGGTACCAACATGTACCAAGACAGCAGACTCCTCCCCAGCACTAAGACCTTGTCTAGGTGGCACATGAGGTCCGCTACCTTTGCACCAGGCAGGCATGTTACCAGATGATCCTCACATCCACCAGTCACCCAGCTATCTACATGCCTAATGAACAAATCACCAACTATAACGGCTGTCCTAACCCTTCCCTCATGGGCACATGGCCTGGAGAAACCTCCTCAGTGCAAGAAAGTTTTACATCACCTGGAGAACAGGTCTTAGCTACAGGTTCACTTGCTCTCCTGTCACATGGCCTCTCTACTCTATGGCAACAGGGATGCTGCCAGACTGGACTTGGGACTTCAGTACTACATCCCTGTAGGTCTTGTCTGTACCTCTCTGTCTTCCTTATGTCCTTCAAGTCTGATACTCTAATCTCCAGAGATCGGACTCATTCCCTGAGATCAAACAGCTTCTTGCACCTAGTGCACACATAAGACCCCTCACCAACTGGGAGAAAATCATACATGTGACATTCAGTGCAAAAGACCGTAAAGCCCCCATCTCGCTGCTGGACTGCTCTCTGCATCTTAGTTTTTATGTTGTGTTTAGGTATTTAAGTTGTTTACTTACCCCGGTTTGCTGGGGATACTTTTACTAATAAAATTATAACTAATATATTTAATGGACTTTGTTCACCTCAAGATTATTTATTTATTTACTTATTTATTTGGATAGTTTTTTTTTATACCGCCCCTTCCAGAGATCAGGGGCGGTTTACATGGAATAACAAGTTACATAGAATGGATATTAAACTATTTACATTGTAACTAAAGATTTGACAGTGTGAACAGTTACACCATGAACTATTTACATAATTACTGTTAGCTTATGTACAGATTGCTCACAAATCCAACATTGCAAATTATGCATAATTTCCCGGTAAAGATTGCTTCTGAGAGGGGGGAAGGGATTAGGGAAGGAGAGCTGACTAGGTACTGCTGATTCATTAATCTCAGGTCCTTAATATATGCCTGATGAGGATAAACAGCTGCACCTGAGAGTGAATATGGGTACCTCCTTCCCTTTAAGAGGTTTAAGCACCTATAAAGCTATGATTATCCCAGGGGTGGGTGGGAGTCTAGGAAGTAGGGAGGGTGGGAAAGAAGACTTATTAAAAGCTGGCTGCTAAACAATACTTCAAGAGTGGTTTGGATTGATACTGTATATTTATTTATTTACTTAATTGTGCTTATATACCGCCTTTCGAGAATCAAAGTGGTTTACAAAGAACTTAAAAATGAAAGGAAAATAAAATTAGCAATTAACAAAATACATTTAACAAGTTAAAATTAAAAAAATTTAACAAATAGTGCTGAGGATAAAACTAAACAAATTTTCAAATAAGTTTAAAAACTAATACATGAAAAGAAGTAAACTCTCTAAATAACATTGACTAATTATATTTAATAATTAATTCACCAAAGTAGTCCTTAAATAGAAAAGGTTTTAGAAGTTTTTGAAACGTATTTGGATCATCAGAAGTTCTAATTAATTGAGGAAGCAAATTCCATAATTGAGGAGCAAAAACGGAGAAAGCTCTCTTTGAAGTAATGGCACTGTAGAACTTGAATTCAGAAGGAATAACAAACACTTTATAACTCAAAATACAAAAATATTCTGTTCAAATTCTGATGTCACATGAGGAATAGCAATGCAAAATCCATGTGTGAAGCAACACAAAATCCTGTAAATGAATATTTAGAAACTTATACCATAATACGTGCATAATAGTGCTGTACCATGCAGGAGCATACCAGCACTAAGTCCAAGAACTCATTTACTGTCTCTGATATAGACCTTCCTCTAGCTCTGTATCCTTCTACCCACTCCACAAAATATCTACTTGCTTTGTATACGAGTAGACCATTTGCTGCTTTAATGTTATTCACTGCTCTTAAACATGTGAATTGTTTGGAACCCCGTATAATCATCCAAGTTTAGCACTCTTGTTCTATATAAATTTCTTGGTTCATGTTATAAGTAAACTGCTCTAAATTTATGATTGGATGGTATAAAAAATGTTAAATAAATATATAAGTTTATCTATGAAAAGTCAGCACTGCAATATTTGAGCACCAGTACACCTCCAATCAGGAAAAGAGAAAAAGATTGACTCCTATGGATTTCTACACACAATCCACACATTAACAGAGACCCTCACCATGGTTACATATATAAAACACCAGACATCACCTAATAATGAATAAGATATTACAAGTTAGAAAAATACATACAGACAAAAAATAAAATGGAAAACCCAAGAAACCATACTGTGAGCAGTGGAATACTGAAGAAAGAGAAGCACAAATACATTTTCTCACCCATGGATCATAAATATAAGAAATGCCCATTTTCAAATTTGCCATATTTTATTCTTTAGAAATTGAAAATACACCCTTGTGCATATTAATTGAAACAAACTGAAAAATAAATGAAAACTGGAATTTCCATTGAAAATCTTAATAGCCACATATTAGTATATAATATGACCTCCTCTGTTTTTTACTAGCATCTGGAAATGATTTGGCATGGAAATACACTAATTTCAAGCAGTCTGCAATGATTTTGCAGACCTGAATCAGAGCTTGAATAAGCTTCTCCTTTGACTTACAGTCCATTCTACGAAGGCGAAGTTTGCAAATGGACCAGAGATTCTCTATGGAGTTTAAATCTGGAGAGTTTCCTGGCCAGTCCAGTACCTTTATTTGTATCTTTTGAAAAAACTTTTCACCAATTTTGATGTGTGGCATGAGCAAGATCCTGTTGAAAGATGCCAGATCCATCAGGAAATGTCTTCTCTAGCTCTGGAACAACTCTTCTTTGGAGAACATCAATGTATTGTTGTGAACGCATAAAACCACAAATATCCTGCAACTGGCACAAAACGTCGCTGCAAGAATCATCATGCAAAAAGGCCTCACTGAGCACATTACACCCGTACTAATTGAGTTGCATTGGCTCCCCATTGTGGCCCGCATTCAGTACAAAATGATAGTCACTACCTTCAAACTCATTCACAATTTAGCACCCTCACATCTCAACAGCCTAATCTCCAATCTACCCAACAACAGAAGTAGAAGAACAGCAAGCCTCAATACCCTCTCTCTCCCGAAATGCATCAGAAATGTTAATGCTTGCACAAGTAAAAGAGCGTTCTCACTGATAGCACCTCTACTCTGGAACCTGCTGCCATGGGAGCTGCGTGCAATCTGTGATTTGAAAGATTTCAGAAAAAAGCTTAAGACGCACCTCTTCCAATCCCATTTCAATGTAACCTAGCACCATTACCCCGCCTCCTCTTCACCCCACCACTAACCATATACCTTGGAATGGGAAAGCCACCCTACCCTAAGTATTAACCCAGCTGGTAATGCACTCAGCTTATATGTATATATGTATATAATATTTCCTGTTTGAAGTGTTCCCAACAATCAACTGTAAAATGTAACTCTATGATTGCCGTGCTCTTTCCTCCCCCCCCCCCCCAATCTCAATGTATACCCTTCTAATTCTTGGCCCGTACAGCCACCCTTACCTTGTATAGCAACTGCTGCTGATTGCTGGAAGCAGCAGGATACAAATGTACGCTAAATAAATAAATAAAATTCCCTTGACTGGATACAAGCTGCTGACTCCATAATAACCGCAACACCCCAAGAACATCTTCTTTTGGAGGTATTTCACATTCTGGTTTATGTGGGAATCACAAATCTTTTCTCCAGGTGAACACCGAAGATGTTGGCTTCTTTGGCCCTGGACGAAGAAATGACTTTCATCACTGAATATTACTTTTCTCCAATCTTCTTTAGTCCACTCTTTATGTTTCAGTCCTCATTTATAGTGCTTCTCTTTCATAACCTTGTCAGAAGTTGTTTTTTCAGAGGCCATTGTGCTTTTCGACCAACTTCCAAAGTTGCCGGTGAATTGTGGAAAAACTGACCATTATATCTTTCTCTTCTAAATCTCTTTTTAATGCGTCTTTTGTCTTCCGAGGGTCTTTTCTACTTTCCTTGAGAACATAGTTGTCATCTCTGGGTGTAGTTTTCCTCTTATGACCACAATTTCCCTTTCGTTTAGGCGGGATGGATCCTGTATCCTTTTTAGGATTGATCACAGGACTTACGGTTGCAAGATTGACACCAACTATACTTGCTATATCCCTGTAGGTCTTCCCTGTATGTTCATGCAGGGTGATGATCTTTGTACATTTTCTGGGTGTTGCATCCATCATGCACAATGGTTGAATACACTTGAAAGAAAATGTGATGCAATGTTGGCTATTATAGTCGCATACACAATAAGTCATTCCTATATTACATCACGTCATCTATTACATCATTTAATCCATAAACCCATAAATAATGCTGAAACATCTCATATGTGATGATTTAACCCAGTTGATTAAAAAAGGATCAAAATTAAATACATATATAATTTGTAGGCTGAAAAGTTTAAAAAATATGGTTTGTTTCAATTAATTTGCACAAGGTTGTAAGTGTATGTGCTTTTGCCTGATCATGTTATTTCCAATTGGGTTGCTCCTGGTCTCTTTATACAACTTCTCTGATTATTTTTCTCTTAAGTCCTTTTCCAGGATCTCATTTCCAGTTTTTTATTTCTTCACTCTCCCTGTCTTTTCCCCTCCACTCCTATATCTATCTTTGTCATTGATCTTTTTTAATTTCTTTATCCATTCTTTTATCTGATTTTTTATCTAGCTATAGCTATATTTTAGTGTTCCTTCTCCCATACTCCAGTCCTTAGTCACCCTCTTTTCATCTGTCACCTACTTACCAGCTTTTACTTCTATGCTTACCTCAATAGTCTTACCATTCCAAATCTCTATCTCTCATTCTTTTGCCAGCTTCCTATTCTCCCTCTGCCTTTCATACACTTTTTAGTGCTCCATTTCTACTGTCTGCACTCATTCCTTTCTCACCTTCATCTATTTTTCCTTTTCATCCTCTCAACCCAATCTCCTTCCCTGTCACTCATCCCATTTCCATCTCATCCCTTCCTGTGTCTTACCACCTTATCCAACTCCAATTCTTCCGTCTACTTCCCCTACCCTCTCTTAACTGCCTTCAAAGATCTGTTTACTTCCTTTGTCTCTCACTCTTTTCATAGCCCTCTCTTTCTCCCCTTTCCCCAGCATCCATTCCCTTGCCGCCTTCTTCCTTTTTCCCAGTAAACAGCTACCTCTTTCTCCAATATTAATTTACCCTGCCTTTCCCTCTCCTTACCCCAACATCCATTCCCCTGCCCATCCATCTTCACCTTCCCCTGCATATGCTCTTGCTTCTCCTTCTCACCTCACAGTAACTGTCCTCCTTTTCCTTCTAGTGGATCCAGCATCAACTCCCTTCTCCCACCAATCACCTGTATCTACCAGCATCAGCCCCCTTTTCCATCCCAAAACCCTGCATCAGCTGCCAGTCCTTTTCTTAAACACCAGCATCAATTTCTTGTGTGTTATCCATCAGAGAACCAATCTGGTTGAGTCTCTTCCCCAATCTTTATTTCATAGAAGCAGGGAACTCTTATAATCTAACATCATTTACCCACAGATTGAAGGTTGGGAGGTAGTGGTCATTTCACAGAATCTGCCTGATAATGTCTCTCAAACACTTCTGGCTTTTCATTCCCTACATAAAAACATCTTGAATGCCTTCATCCTGTGGAGATGGATTTGAAAATTATCTCTGCTAAGATTCATCTCAGTGCAAATGGCATGTCTACCCTGTAGAAGTTGGTGATCTCTCTACAGTCTTTAGTACAATTCATGCGAGGTTTGCTTCTGTTGAATTTTCCCATCAAGCCTACTCCTTTATCTTGGGATCTCAGCATCCAAATTAGATAATGAAAGCTTCCTTTTGTAAGGGTGGGTCCTTTTCCCTTCCCAGCACTTATATCACTTACCCTGGGACATCCGTTTATCCTCTGGGTCAAGGAATCACCTTACCTTCTCTGTCTGGGAACTTAGGGGAACAAACACACACACACACTCGCACATAAGTAGCATGTAAGTTTATTCCAACAGTTAAAAAGGGTGGTTCATCTTTTATACATTCCAGGGAGCATATACATATGTCATCAACCCATTTCAGTATTTACATTTTTATACACTACAGCCTTGGGAAAGAAACTAAACTATTACCTTTAAGTCATTATACTCTTGTGAACTGAACTACCTCACCTGGAAGGTCTTGTTTTCAGTAGTGATCTCTTCAGCACACAGTCAGTGAGCTCTAGGCCTTTGTTACTAATATGCAGTTTTCAGTAATAGGGTGGTTTGCGCACACATCCTAAGTTCCTACCTAAGGTGGTGTTGGATTTCCACTTTAGCAGTGAATTAGCCTTCCAACATGTGTCTCTATGCCATCTGTCCAAAAAGGTGAATTTGCCTTGCATAGCTTGTATTGCAAAGGGGCTTCAGCCCTTTGCTTGGTGCAGACTAAGGAGACTATTTTAAAAGTCTTAGTCATGATTTGGACAGCAAAATCAGAGACGTCCCTGGATCCATTTTATAAATGATGTTTAGAGATGTCTCCAGTGTAGGGAGGTTTTAAGTAGACAGGGGGCATTGTGGAGGTGTGTCCAGGGAGGTGCAATGAGCTTAGAGGCCCCCGTTATATTTCATAAATGCCAGGTTCATCTGCATTTAGACCTGCTCCAGGCACAAACAGGCATCAGGAAAGTGCTTGTTTGGTCTTAAAACATCCAAACGGTATAGAGAAGTTGAGAATGAAGTGACAAGCCTAAGAGCACAAAGACCCACACTGGGATTTGAATCCTGGCCAAACTTCTCCTAACCCACTTAGCCATTAGGCTAATAGACACCGCTGTTCTGAAATGTTATTCTATGTAGTTGTTAGTCATCTGGAAGCATTTTCTTTTTCTCTTTTTTCCCTTTGTTATAGACTAGGAGGATCATTTTAAAAGGTTTAGTCATTATTTGGACATCTTAAGATATGCAAATGGATGTCAAAATCATAGACATGTCTCCATAGCCATTCCAGAAATGACATTCACAGACGTCTCCAGTGCAAGGGTGTCCAAGTAGGCAAGGTTGTGTGGCAGACACATGCCCAGGGTGTGGCAATGTACTTACACATCCCCATTCAATCTCAGAAATATCAGAGACATCTATATTTATACTTGCTCCGAGCATGGATAGGCATCAGGAAAGTGCTTGTTTTTACCTTAAAACATCCAGAGAGTGTATAGAAGATGGAGAATTAAGTAGCTAGCTTTAGATGACAACGGTCCACACTGGGATTTGAACCCTAACCATTCTGCTATTAGATATCTTGTTTCTAAAATGCTATCCTGGGGATGTCTATATAGATGTTTGATACAAGTGCATATTGGGCACGTCCATGTTTCCAAAATCATGCCTGAACTTGTATGTTCCTGCTTTTTTTTCAGACATTTAGGCTTTGATGTCCCAGATTGCACTAGGACGTCCCATTGTGAACTGTACCTCCAACTACAGCTGGCAACCTGTAACAAATACTGTATATATCCCACTTGTCCTCAGAGAAAGCAAAGTGGCTCAACTGTAACAGAAGCTCTCTGAAAATAACAGGATATTAATCCCGACAAAAAACATTCACCTGTCCTAGGACATGACTTACAGTATCCAAAGTTAAAGCTTTATATGGAGCTGAGATTGTCTCACATGATAACAACACGGTACATTACTCTAGAAAGCTCTGGTAGTCTAGAGAACTTTGTATGGTTTTTCTCTGACCTGGATTCTGTTTAATGAGGTCACCCACTTGAGAGGACTAATATTCTGTTGTCAATGTAAAAGACTAAAAATAAGCAATTAACAAAAAGCGAACAGGTAATTGAGCAGCAGTCCACATCAAGGGAAAATAGAGCTATAAAGAAAGAAAAACCATAAGAAAAACATAGAAAGGTAAAAGGGAAGAAAAAAATCCCCTTCCTACATAAAGACCACATGGGCATTAATTCTTGACTACAAACTGTCCAACAACTTAATTATCAATAAATTTTCCAAATGAGATGGGTCATAGAAGAAATAGGTATTTCCAAGTAAGGACACTATATACTTGCAGGGAAAATGCAAAAAGAAAATTGCACCCACTCCCAAAAGCCAAGACTCCAGGGCTAAAAATTGTTTCCTACAGAGTTGAGTGTTCCTTGACATATCCAGGAAAACATTCAGCTTTGGGCCACAAAATATAACATCTTTGTTTTTAAAGAAGAGCATCAAGACCTGAACTTTATCATCTTCAGAAAAGAAAGTTACAAGAAGAGTCAGTTGGTCTATTAGATGATAGAGGGGTTAAAGGGGCACTAAGAGGCGACAAGGCGATAACGGAGAAACTGAATGAATTCTTTGCTTTGGTCTTTACTGAGGAAGATGTAGGGATGTTACCCATGACTGAAGTGGTATTTAAAGGTGAGGAAGAATTGAAGGAAATATTGATACATCGGGAAGATGTATTACAACTATTAGATAAACTGAAGAGTAGCAAATCACCTGGGCCGGATAGTATACATCCAAGGGTGTTGAAGGAACTGAAATATGAGATTGCAGACCTGCTATTAGTAATCTGTGAACCATCATTAAAATAATCTCTAATACCTGAAGATTGGAGGATTGCCAATGTAACACCAGTTTTTAAAAAGGGTTCCATGGGTGATCCGGGAAACTACAGACCGGTGAGCCTGACGTCAGTACCGGGAAAAATGGTAGAAACCATCATAAAGAATAAAATTACTCAGCATGTAGATAGTCATGGACTAATGGGAGACAGCCAACATGGCTTTAGACGAGGAAGATCTTGTCTTACTAATCTGTTATGTTTTTTTGAAGGTGTGAATAAACAGGTGGACAAAAGTGAGTCAGTTGATATAGTGTATCTGAACTTTCAGAAAGCCTTTGACAAGGTCCCTCATCAGAGACTTTTGGCAAAACTAAAGAGTCATGGGATAGGAGGCAGCGTACTATTGTGGATCAGGAACTGGTTAAAAGATAGAAAGCAGAGGGTAGGGCTAAATGGCCAATTTTCCCAATGGAGAAAGGTGAATAGTGGTGTACCCCAGGGATATGTGCTGGGTCTGCTGCTTTTTGAGATATTCATAAATGTCCTGGAAAGTGGAATAACGAGTGAGGTTATCAAATTTGCAGATGACACAAAACTATTTAAAGTTGTTAAAACCCAAGAGGATTGTGGAAAATTGCAAGAGGATCTTGATAAATTGGCAGACTGGGCATCAAAATGGCAGATTAAATTTAATGTGGACAAGTGCAAAGTTATGCACCTAGGGAAGAACAACATAAACTATGGTTACACGATGCAAGATTCCACATTAGGAACCACCACCCAGGAAAACAATTTAGGTGTCATTGTGGATAACATGTTAAAACCCTTGGCCCAGTGTGCAGCGGCAGCCAAGAGAGCAAATAGAATGCTAGGTATCATAAGGAAAGGTATGGAAAATAAAACAAAATATATTATAATGCCTCTATATCGTTCCATGGTGAGACCGCACGTTGAATATTGTGTGCAAGTCTGGTCGCCGTATCTTAAAAAGGATATAGCGATATTAGAAAAGGTTCAGAGAAGAGCCACCAAAATGGTAAAGGGGATGGAAGGATACTCCTATGAAGAAAGGCTAAAAAGGTTAGGGCTTTTTAACCTGGAAAAGAGACGGCTGAGGGGAAATATCATAGAAGTCTATAAATTAATGAATGGAGTGGAACGGGTAAACATAGATCGATTGTTTACATTATCAGAATATAGAAAGACTAGGGGACATGCAATGAAGCTACAGGGAAAACTATTTAAGACTAATAAAAGAAAATATTTTTTCACTCAACGTGTAATCAAACTCTGGAATTTGTTACCGGAGGATGTATTAAAAGCTGTTAGTGTAGCTGGGTTTAAAAAAGGTTTGGACAAGTTCCTGGAGGAAAGGTCCATAAACCATTATTAAGAAGGGACCCAGGATATCAATGCTTGACCAAGTACAAGCATTGTGGAACCTGTGTCTTTTGGGGAAACTGCTAGGTACGCATGACCTAGATTGGCCACTGTTGGAAACAGGATACTGGGCTTGATGGACCTTGGTCTGACCCAGTATGGCATATCTTATGTTCTTATGGTCTTAGTGGCTCTTTTAGAGATAATATCTGAGGAATTCTCAAGAAATTTTAGTCAATTTAGTCAAATCCTAACAACCCTCCCTCCTCCCCCTCCTCCTCTTCCTCCTCTTCCTCCTCTTCCTCCTCCCCATCCCCCTCTCCCTCCTCCTCCCCTCCTCCTCCTCCTCCTCCTCCTCCTCCTCCCCCTCCTCCCCCTCATCTTCTTCCTCTTCCTCCTCCCCCCCATCTATCCCTGATGCAGATAAATGGAAAACAATATTGTGTCGGATATTTGGCCACTTTGGGGTCTATTCTGTAACATTCCCACTATTCGTTCACCTTTTCTGTTCCCACCAAACCTCCCCTTATGAAGAAGGAGTTTGTATGGCAAGATTAGATGGGGCGGGAAAGGGTGGTGTGGAGGCAGAGTTAGGGCAGGCAGTGGGCGGTCTGCGGCCCTGGATGTACAGAGTCGATTCTGATGTTGGCCCTATATGTCTGGGGCCAGAAGAGTAGACAGGGAACTTATTCCACCACTGAGGTGGAATACGTTCCCCTAGATGGCAGGGGACCACAGGCCCAGGGCACGTCAAAGGGTGGAAGGGGAGCAGGAGATTCCCCGCAGTTCGACCCTGGCCTTGGAAGGCCAGATCGGGGGATGGACTGCAGGAATGAATGAAGTCGGCAGCGCCCAGGCATCACGTCTCCTGAATGGAGATGCGGTGCATGGCAACTGGATGCTATGGCACTGCGGCTCCATTCAGGAGCCTTGACTCAGTTAGCCTGGCAGGTGCCTGTACATGCAGGCCGACCGGAGTCGGGTCAGGCCTTTCACATACAGGCTTAGACAGGATTCTGATCCTGCGAGGACTAGACGTGCCCCACAGGATCAGAACCCTATCTACCTCTATGCGTCCGGTTCCGACCAGAAGCACAGAGGGCTGGGACACACATCTTAGAATATGCCTCTTTATGTTTGGTTATGTGGCTATTGGCATTTTGTGCTTTATGATCTATATATTTGTCAGCTAGTGGGCATGCCTTATACAATTTCTTTTTGATAAATTTTAATCTAGTTAGATTTAAATTTAGTTATAAAATCACAATTTAAAAAAAAATCTAAAAATTGTAACATATTTAAATAAAGGTACCTGTTATCGGGACATTGGTTGGACTGATAATAAAATTATGAGCATTTTTGACATAGTGGCTTTATGGCTATTTAGATTCTTACTTGGAAGCATTATCAGTTCTATTAATTTTATGGTGTATCATTAATACTTGGGGTTAAGGATTTATCTTATTTTTTTGTTTTATAGTATATTGAGGCACTCCTATCAGGAAAAAATTGCAGTAACACAGACAGTTTAAAATGAGAGCATGAACGATCATTTTTAAGTCCTTCAGATCATGATAAAGTCTATTAGATTTTATCAACCTAAGAGCAAAGAAACATTTAACCAAAAAAGAAATACATGGACTATAGAACAGATGAATTATCTAAGATTACTGTTAATGATATAATGATGTCCATAACCATAATAAGATTATCAGCAATGTGTGGAATATACTTAGAAGTGGGTGATGCCTAGAAAACCAAATTGTAGAGGATTGTTTGTATTAAGAATGAGCTTATGATTCTAAATCCACTCTACTGTTTTTTTTCTAAGTAAAGAGATAAGGCAGCCCTGAATGAGTAGCATCAGAAATGATGATTTGGATGCCATCTACATACATGTGCACATAAGTTCAAAGCCATGAATCAGGGTTGCCGAAGGGGCCAAAAGAGATTAAAAAGATTGATGCCAAGATGGAACCTTGTGGAACACCATAAGACAAAGGATATACAAGACTATTATTAGCTACAAAGGAATGTGAAGTTACATAAAATTCATACCAGGTGAGAACAGTTCCACCAATTCCAATCTCCTGTAACCTAGCCAAAAGCAACTGGTGGGATGGAAAAGCAAGATGGCTGACATGCGTTAGACGCCGCTGGCTGGGTTGGTGCTTTATTTCCTCTTTCCTCACAATGTCGCGTAAAAGGAAAGCCAAAAGCTGGGTGTTACCTGCAGCAACGGCGGCGGTATCTAAGGGCCCTCTAGATGCTTTCTTGAGGCCCCCTGGTGTGGTGGAAGCTCCAGAGTTATCAGGCTCGCTGGGGGCGTCGGGAGCAGAAGGAGGCTTGCTGCACCCCTCTGAGCTGCATGTTTCTCTTAGCCCGAAGGTGCTGACCCCTCCGATTCAACCTGCATTGCTCGTAGTGGGAGCAGCGGAAATGGAGCTCTGTGGTCTCGGGGAAGCCGTTCTCACTAAGTCATCGTCTGCTGCAATGTCGAGTAGCTCCGCAGCAGCTGTGCTTGGGGCTGCAGAGCCTGCGGGTGCAGTGGTCAGCCCAGCTGGGAGTGAAGGAAGTTTGTTTGCTGAAGTTGGTGCCGGCTCTGGTATTTCTGCTCCTAATCTACCGAGATTACAGGCGCGTTACCTGTTCAGTCTGTACTTCAACGTCTTGCAGCAGTCACTTTGGATTCCCTCTGGGAAGGTCTCCAGCCCTTGGAACCTTCCTTTACATTTCAGTTTGGAGTTCTTCAGAGTGCTTTAGCCCTTATGCTTCAATCTGCTGATCATCAAAAGAAGGAAGTAGCCACTATTTCTGTTAAGGTGGCCCAGTTGTAGGAAAAAGTGGAGGGTGTAACAACCTTTTCAGGTACTGTTTCTAATGATTTAATAGCTATCCATGGGAAGATTGAGATGCTGGAGAATTCTGTTCATAAAAGAAACCTGCGCTTGTTGAATTTTCCTCGGGTGCCTACTGTATCGCCAAAGGAGTTGTTCAATATATATGCTACATCTATATTGAAACTCCCTGTGGAGTCCGTCCCTCCTTTGGCTAGAATTTATTATCTGCCCACTGCCAAGCGCAAGATCCATGGTGTCTCTTCACCTGTTCATTCACCGCCAATGGACTCTCTGGATCTAACTGGGTTTCTGGAAAATAGAGATCCTGGGCTTATCCCGCGGGCTACTCTGCTTGTTACTGTGGCTCTGGAGCCAGATCGAGATCTGCTTTTGAGACTTTATTTCAGGCAAAAATTGAGACCTTCATGGGGGGGGGGGCAATAAGGATGTTTCTGGATGTTTCCAAACCTACCCAGTAGCATAGGCAGCAATTTCTCCTGTTAAGACCTCGGGTTTTACAGCTGGGTGGTTTGTTTTTCCTACGCTTTCCATGTAGATGTTTAATTAAATATCAAGAAGTTAGTTATACCTTTTTTGAGCCAGCACATTTAACTCAATTTATTACTAGTAAGAATATTCCTCTGCATAGCAGTTGAGCTGTTTCCATTTCCTCCCTTGGTTAGGGGGGAGCGGTTGTAGGTCTGTGCATTAGTTAATTCTGCACCAGAGTTGTGTCTATTTCTTCTGGCTTTTTCTTTTTGAATTGTGACTTGCTTTCCCTTTAATTGTGGGCTAGTGAATCCATATTTAGAATTTATATATAGTGTAAAGATAAGGGTGTATCTTCATTTTATTTGTATGTTTATTTTCTGTATTTGTATTCTTTACTGTAACAAGAATTTTCTTGTGTAAAATTTGAAATTGCATGAATAAAAAAATAATCAAAAAAAAAAAGCAAATGGTGGTTGACCAGATTGAAAGCATTTGTATTGTCCGGCTGTAGAATCAGGACATTTCTACCATTATCTGTACATGTCAAGATTTCCTTTTGCATTGCCCTGCATGTCTCTGTGCTATCAAAAGTTTTAAAATCAGACTGTTTGATATGCAGTTATTAGCTTCCAAAATAGAAAGAAAGATGTTGATGGAAGACATGCTTCTCAACCACGTTAGCCCAAAAAAGGGAGGCTAAAGATTGTTCTGTAATTGGCTGGGACAGAAGGATCCGTTTTAAGATCTTTCAAGACTAGGTCATATAATGTCACTTTTCCAGCCATTAGGAACATGGGGCGGGGGGATATTCAAGAGCATCTACATGGTTTACAGACTTGTAAACCATGTAAATGTTGCCTAGAGGGATATTCAGCGGCATCAACATGGCTAGTGCTGCTGAATATGCCCGAGTAGCGCCACTACATGCCCCGATGCTAACTGTGTAGCATCGGGACGTGTCATGGGCATTCCAGGGTGGAGCAGAGGTGGCACTTGTCGCTAACCAGGATGTGATGATATTGAACCACCTCCCGGTTAGCGATCCATGGGTAAAGATAGGCCAGATTTTGCCATGCCTATCACCATCTGTGGGAACTAACTGCCTTGATAGAGCTTCCACACCGTGTTGTATCATGCGGCAGACCCGGACATTCAATGCTAGTGGCCATCTATGGCTCTGGCATTGAATATCGGGGTTAAGGTTCAGCGGAGACGGCTATGCACTATAGGATAGCCACAGCCACTGAATATCATCACCAGTCTTGATTAAGGCTAGACTTGGAAAGGCTAAGAAGGATAGCAAAGAAATAAGGCAGGAGTTCTTTCAAAGGTTTTGGAGGAACTGGGTCTAAAAGAGAGACACAAAGATGCAATATTCTTTTCAAGAAAAATACTAGCAGTTTGTTGAAAATTAGTAAGCAAAGCTGAAGGTAGGCATGAACCTGTAGTTTGCCCAGCAAAAGGATGATAATGGGAAGAGCTCAATGTATCATTAAAAAAAATTTGGGGCCTCAAAGTAAGAGTTAATTTTTTTAACTAGAAAGATACCAATTTGGTCATGAGTACATTTTTTTTGAGTCAGAAATGTGTTTATAATTTCTTATTGGTGTAAACTCTTACACAACCCAGGCACACCGCATCCACCATCCACCCAATTCTGCCTCCAGCTCCCCATTCCCCATCTTTCCCCATTTAATTACTGGACTCATACAATCAAGGGAATGCTTGTTTAGGTGGATAAACATGGCCACACCACAAACTAGTAATAACTAAACCAACATGATACATAACAATGCAATGAAAACAAAGAAACTCAAATACATTCAGCAGATTACCCAAACCACTCTTCCTACACTCTATAAGAGGCAACCTGGGACAACTACCTTATCTAGGGTGCATAGCTTAGGTGACAGGCTTGAACCAGACCATTTAGGGGTATGTTTACTAAACAGCGCTAACATCGCAGCGGTGATGTTATCACGCGATAAGTGACGTTATCGCACGATAATGGTGCATTACCGTGTGATAACGTCACCTATCGCGCGATAACGTCTCTGGCAGCGTTAAGGTGCACAGAGGGTGTAGTAAAGCTTCCCAGAGGTCGGAGATAAGGGGTTAATGGGCAGAGAGAGGCTCCAGGCACACTAACGCTGTGAAATCAGGGTCTGAAAATTAACGCAAGTGAAAACCTCGCGTTAGAGGCACATTTGCAGGAGAGAGAAACCATTTCAGTCAGTAATGTACAGCAAAGGCAGGGAAACCAAGAAAAGTGATAGTAGTGCTACATGTGCAGCAACAGCATAGTGCCCAAGTACGAAAGGGCATGACGGTGAGCCTGCAAATGGGGTACAGGGGGCTGAAGGCGGGACATGCAGTGGGACAGCTGGGGCACAGGGTGGACTAGGCAGATGCCTAGGTGGCACATAGGAACTCAGAAACTGCAAATCAGCAAGCCAGCAACTGACCAAGGTCAAACATGCCCACGAGTGTGCATCCCACAGTGTCCCAGGGGACATCACCCAGCAGGTATCCCAAAGGGCACATAACAGTCACAGATGGTGCCAGGGGAAGCACGGATATCTATGTAGGCACCCGTCCCCAGATTCCACACCATAGACAGCCGCCTACAGGCACACTGGATGGCCTGGGACTGCGCACCACAAGCACCACCGGCATAAGGGCATGTCAGCATGGTGGCAGAGGGGTGCTGGTTGTGGAGGGGCAGTGGCATCTGCCCATAGCACACCAAGGCCATGCCCTGTTCAGGTGGGTGGTGTGCAATGCAACAGTCAAGGGCTGTCTGATGAACAGTAATGGTATCCCCAGGGAATAACCTGCCTTTGTGGCAACAGTTTGGTGCAGTACACACAGCCAATGTGTTCAGGGGAAAAGATCACAGGTTCAAGCTCCAGCTGTGGCTCCTGCAGACCATGTCCTTATTCTTTACCCTACAGAGCACATTCACCATAAACATGTGTACTCCCTAGAGCAGAGGTTCCCAACTGCAGTCCTGGAGGCCCAACACACTTCAGGTTTTCAGGCTGTCCTTAATAAATATGCATGAGATGCATTGGTATGCAGTCTCCCCTATTGTATTCAAATGTATCTCATGCATATTCATTAGGGACAGCCTGAAAACCTGAATCATGCTTGGCCCACCAGGACCGGAGTTGGGAACCTCTGCCCTAGAACATCTGCCAACAGGGGCATGACACCCACACCCACAGGCTCCACTATCCAAAGCCTCATGTAGTCAGGGGCATGACACCCACACCCACAGGCTCCACTATCCAAAGGCCCTGTGTGGAGCAACAGCTACCAATACTAGCACCTGCATACCTTAGCAATGCCTGGACTGTGCCCAGGACTGGTGTGGCAGCCAGGGCTGCCAACCACCTCTATCTTTGCACAATGATGAAATAGGTATGGGAGTGTGTGTATGTCTACCCAGTGTTTTGTGGCTGCCTACATCTTACTGAGCCACCAATGCTTGCACTGTCTCCAGTGTTAGACTACCAATGTGCAAAATGAGGAGCAAGGTATTGTGGGTAGGGCTCGGACACAGCAGTCTGGGCAGATTGCTTCTGCACAGGGCGTAGGGCAATGGCTGGGACATTGTAGTGCCCAACCATGACCTGCACAGCAGGGTGGCCACAGCATGTCATGCTGGGAGGTCACTCTCACCCTGACTGAGCAGTGACCATGACATGGCTAGGTTCCCCCATAGTGCTGTAGAGTATTTCTCTCAAGTGATGTCTATGAGTTTCTTTGTCTGGGCACCAATCACTGACCATACTTGCTTGGTGTGTGTACTCACATCCCATTTTTAGGTATACACAGTTCCTCCATAAACATGCACTATGTACTAGCTAGCAGACTGTCTGCAGTTAGATGTGTATAGCTGGAACACCTTGCAGGGTGGAGACTGACTGTACCTTCTGCTGGTGAATATTAGATAGTGGTGGGGGACAGCTGAGCTTTTCCAGGCCTACTGCCTGTCTTCCAGTGCTCTATGAGATGCGTACAGCTCTGCATTGACTGTCCTGTAGGGTGCCTATTTCCAAGCAGGATTGCGGTTGATGGTCCCTTCTACTGCCACCATTGCAGATATATAGAATGTGGATCTGTTGGTGGGAGATTCTGTCCCACACCCTGACCCACAGAGAGCGGGTTGGGTAGTGCTACATTATCCACTTTTGGGTCCAAACACCACCCTTCTTTTATAACATGTGACCATGGCAACCACACAGGATATGCACTATTCTGGGTACATCATAGTTCACAATGGCTAGACGTGACTGGGAAATACAGATGGACACAGGTGTATCTGCAAGGACTACCTATCACACACTGGCACTGATGGGGACCTGCAGCACAGCCTATCTCAACCCAGTCAGGTGCTGAGGATCTGGTGCTGGGCGCCCCACCTCACCCTCAGGGTGAGCACAGGAACTGCACAATGTCACAGTCTGTAGCTACTCTGTGCCAGTAACACACACGGTCAGTTCCCATACCAGGCCGAGCTGCTATAGAGGCGCATACCCTATCTTGTGATCAGATGTAGGCTGTTGATCTGCATATGCAGTGCATCATAGGTATGGGTGGGTTTACCCTATACTGGTAACCACAGCAGACAGTTTGTGTGGTGACCTGCAGTCTTTCTGTAGCCAGCCAGGGGTATGTTTGACACTCTAGAGATGGAGCCCACTGGTTACTTCAATGACTATGGAGGTGGAGGTCATGGGTTCAATCCCACAGTGGTGTTATTTAATAAGACTGTCTGAGGCTTTTCCTTTTAATTTAGATCAGGCGCCTTATAAGGTGCCTTAACCTAAGGTGCTGTATAAGGTGCCCTAAGGATGTTAAGGTGCCCTAAGGATGGGCAGCAGCAGAATGGGATAGTGTTGACGGCAGAGGATCACATTTCTGTGACAATGGCAACAACACCAAACTTAAACTGCGCGGAAGAAAGGCCTGGCAATCTACTTCTGTATCTTGCCATGAAAACCCAATGGATAGTTACAACAAAACAAATTGTGCTATAGTGCTGGAAGATGAGACCCCAGGTCGGAAGGCACTCAACTAGCTACTGGGGAAGAGCTGAAGACTTCTCAGAGTAAAGCCAGCATTTATGATGTGGTTGGATCAAAGCTCTCGGGATGTCTGACTGCTGATGTAGCTGCGAATGAAATGAGAGTCAGAAGCTGTAAAGTTGTCTTACGCATTGGAACATGGAACGTACGAAGCATGAACCAAGGGAAGTTGGAGGTGGTCAAGAATGAAATGGAACGTGTACAACTTGATCTGTTGGGTGTCAGCGAACTGAAATGGACTGGCATCGGGCACTTTGCATCAGATGATCACATGGTCTACTATGCTGGAAATGAAAGACAAAGAAGAAATGGTGTTGCATTTATAATAAAGAAGAAACTTGCAAGAACTGTAATGAAATACAATGCAGTCAGTGAACGCTTAATCTCTATTTGCCTACGAAGAATGCCTATCAACACAACTATAATTCAAGTATATGCCCCAACAGCTGCAGAAGAGAATGAAATTGAAGAGTTCTATGAACAAGTACAAGCTGAAACTGACAGAACATGCAAACAGGATATCCTGATAGTCATGGGTGACGGGAACGCAAAAGTTGGCAACAAAGAAGGCAAAGTAGTTGGAAAATATGGACTTGGCAACAGAAATGAAGCTGGAGAAAGACTGATAGAATTCTGCAAGACCAACGATCTATTCATCTCAAACACCTTCTTCCATCAACACAAGCGGCGACTGTACACATGGACTTCACCCAATGGATTATATAAAAATCAAATTGACTACATCTGTGGAAGTCAACGATGGAAAAGTTCTATAACATCAACAGACAAAACCTGGAGCTGACTGTGGTACAGATCATCAACTACTAGTATGCAAACTCAAGCTAAAGTTGAAAAAGAGCAAACTACTCATGAATGCAGCAAAATATGACCTTGAGAATATACCACTGGAATTTAAAGACTGCCTGCAAAATCGATTTGCTGCTTTAGATGCAAATGACAGAGCTCCAGAAGAGTTATGGAATGACATCAAGAAGGTTGTGTTGGAAGAAAGCGAGAAGTCTCTACAAAAGGTGAAAAAGCAAAAACGGCCAAAATGGATGACTGAAGAAACTCTGAAAATTGCCCAGAAATGCAGAGAAGCTAAAGCCAGAGGAGAAAGAAAGACAATAACAGAACTCAACAGAGATTTCCAACATGCAGCAAGACAGGACAAGGAAAAGTACTACAATGACACATGCAAGGAAATAGAAGCAGAAACTACTAGAGGAAGAACAAGATCAGCTTTCCTAAAATTACGAGAGTTAAAGAAAAAGTTCCAGCCTCGAATTGGAATGTTACAAGATGCTCAAGGTTCTATGTTGAATGATGCTGAGAAGATCAAGAAAAGGTGGAAGGAATATACAGAGTTTTTATATGATAAAGATCAAGTGGACCAATAGCCGTTTCAACCTCTACCTTATGATCAGGAACCATTGGTGATGAAAGAAGAAGTTAAAGCAGCATTGAAAGCCTTATCAAAGAACAAAGCACCAGGCATTGATAGCATTCCCATAGAAATATGACAGCAATCTGATGCAGCTATTACTGTACTTATAAGGCTCTGCCAATAAATATGGAAGACAGCATCATGGCCAACTGACTGGAAAATATCTGTGTTTATACCAATGCTAAAGAAAGGTGATCCAACTGATTGTGGAAATTATCGCACAATCGCTCTGATCCCACATGCCAGCAAGATTCTACTGAAGATTATTCAAAAGAGACTACAACCATACCTGGAACAAGAACTACCTGAAGTGCAAGCAGGGTTCAGGAAAGGGCGAGGAACAAGAGACATCATTGCGGATGTGAGATGGATCCTTGAAAAGACTAAAGAATACCAAAAGGATATCTATTTGACTGTGTAAACCATGAGAAACTCTGGGCCACATTAAGAAGCATGGGTATACCAGAACACCTGATCGTATAGCACAATCTGTACATTGATCAAGAAGCAGCAGTTTGAATGGAACAAGGAGAAACAGAATGGCTTAAAATAAGCAAAGGTGTAAGACAAGGCTGCATACCTTTCCCCTATCTGTTTAATTTATATGCAGAACAAATCATCAGAGAAGCAGGATTGTATGAAGACAACAGAGGTGTGAAGATTGGTGGAAGACTCATCAACAACCTTTGCTATGCTGATGATACCACATTATTGGCTGAAAGTGAAGATGATCTGAAACATTTGCTTCTCACAATCAAAGAACATAGTCTCAAAATGGGCCTGCACCTTAATGTAAAGAAGACAAAGATCATGACAACTGGCATAATCGACAGGTTCATCATTGAAGGAAAAGAAATTGAAATTGTGAAAAACTTTAACCTACTTGGATCAACTATCAATAAAGAAGCAACAAGCAGTCAAGAAATCAGACTACGCATTGCTCTTGGCAGAATGGCTATGAAAGACCTAGATAAAATCCTCAAGAGGAGAGATGTCTCTCTCCATACAAAGATTCGACTTGTTCAAGCCTTGGTATTTTCAATAACATCATATGGATGTGAAAGCTGGACAGTGAAAAAGATAAACAGGAAGAAAATTGATGTCTTTGAATTATGGTGCTGGCGGCGAATACTGTGTATACCATGGACTGCCCGAAGAACAAACCAGTCGGTACTAGAGGAGATCAAACCTAAGCTTTCTTTAGAAGCTCAAATGACAAGACTTTGACTTTCAAACTTTGGACACATCATGCGAAGAGAGAGATCATTAGAGAAAGACATCATGCTTGGCAAGATAGAAGGTCAGTGCAAAAGAGGATGGCCAGCAATGAGATGGATCGATACAATAACAGCAGCTACGGGTACCAGTCTATCAACAATGAGCCGCCTGACTCAAGACCGAACACAATTTAGGATAGCTATCCAGAGGGTCGCCTTGAAATGACTCCGACTCGACGGCACTTAACAACAACAAAGGATATTAAGGTGACCCAACATGTGGCCATAACACATAGACACATAGAAGAATGTTTGTCTGCAGGTCACAGCAGAGACAGGACTGTGCGTGGTGGGCAAGTGACTTGAGTAGTACCTAGTCACAAAATGAACACATGGTAATCAAACCCTGAACTTTTGGCTATGGAGACATTATACCAACCAGTAGGCTACCCCACCACACGGAGCTATGTAAATGTGTAGAGTCTGCAGGTCATTGATCAAACTGTTTGCTGTGCGTGCCAGTTTAGGTTGGGCCCTCCACTACCCATGAAGCACTGCACATGCAAAACAATGCTCTGCAGCTGAAGAATCAATGAAGAATGCACTGATCCAGTATATTAGCTCTGTAACTCACTGACTGCATTGCTACATGCACATAACAACTTCAAGCTATGCTGAAAAGTGGTTTCAGCTGTCACCTGAGGGTGAGGATAGGTGTCCAGCACCTGGTCCACTGAACATGCACTGTTAGAGGTGATCTGTGCTGGCTTTGCTGTAGGTCTACATGGTTGCTAGTGTGTGGTAGGTATTATCTGCAGAGGGTTATGTTTTTATCTTTGTTTATTGCATGTTGTAGGGGATAGTATTAGTTGGGTCCTGTGTTTTGTCCATTTGGACATTAACCCTCTGATAACAGTGTAGGTCAGTGCCAAGAATCCAGGGGAGCAGTCATTGTACCATTATGCAGGGGGCACTGTAGATCCACAGTTTGCCCCACTACAGGCATCATTGAACATGGGTACATTTTAAGGACCTATCTAGCTACTTGTGAGAATGATTGGCCACTGTGAGAAATAGGATACGGGTCTTGATGGACCATGGTCTATCCCAATATGGCATATCTGCGGATCCTTTGTTCTTAGGCCACTATGCGCTGCCTGTGCAGCTCCCTGGTCCACAATGTCCACCTGCACCTACCACTGCCTGACCAATCTTCCACCCCCTTTGCTCCATTTTCAGAATCAGCATGGTGCCCTTTCCTATGTGCACCATGCTACCGCTCCTAATGGAGCATTACTATCACTGACTTGGGCTCCCTTGTCATTTCATCACACTGCTCACATTTAAATAGTCTCTCTCTTCTGCAGACACCCTTTCCGCGAGGTTTTACATTGCGGTAAGGTTACAGGCCTTAAGGGGCTCTTAGGGGTGTTAACACACGGTGTTACCACCCCTTCTCCACCCACTTTCCACCCTTTCATGCCGACTCTCCGCCTCCTGTTCCCTTTATGGTGCAGGAGTCTTTTACGCATGGAAACTCAGTATTTTTGCGGCATTAAGGGGATATGTGTGCCATTACCACACATAAATGACACGCTTTCTCCCTTACCGCCATTTAGTAAACACATCCCTAAGTCTCCGGTCTGAACAAATTTCCTAAAATAAAAGGTTCCAATTGTCGGAGGTCAAAAAATAAATGCTTCCTGTCATTCATTACACCACATTTTCAACTACAGGGATAATTCTGAAAAAAATTCACACCTAGGGGTTTAATTAGTAAGCTGCAGTTAAATCTTGGATTTTACTGCAGCTTAGTTTATCGCAGGTAATTGACTTCCACAGTAAAGGAATAATGCAACTCCTGATAAGTCCTAAGCTGTGTTATTCCTAGTTAAAATAATACTAGTTCAAAGCTGGAATTATTATTCCCCAGCCAAGCACTATTTCTCTTACACATGACCTGATACTCTCAACTGCAGCTTTAAAGAGGACACATGTCATAAGAGAAGTGGGTGGTCTAGGGGTCCTTAATCCATGGCACTACCAAGGATCAAGTACCCCCAAGAAAAATCTCTCCCTTCCCACACATACCTCACCATCACTCAAATTCTCCAAAGGCATATTCAATTCTCTGTCCTCCAGACCCCAATCCAAACCCCTATCTCCCCTATGGTCCCCTCGGGCCTACCTTAACAAAGATCCAGTAAGGCCTGAATGGGAGAGACCCCAACTCACTCCCATCCAGGCCAGTGCTGGGTTCAAAATGGTGTCTGTGACTCAGTGGCATTTCCAGCCCCCTCGGCCTCTGGGGCATGTAGCCCATCTTCTGCCCAGATTTCAGAAAAAAGCTTAAGACGCACCTCTTCCAATCCCATTTCAATGTAACCTAGCACCATTACCCCGCCTCCTCTTCACCCCACCACTAACCATATACCTTGGAATGGGAAAGCCACCCTACCCTAAGTATTAACCCAGCTGGTAATGCACTCAGCTTATATGTATATATGTATATAATATTTCCTGTTTGAAGTGTTCCCAACAATCAACTGTAAAATGTAACTCTATGATTGCCGTGCTCTTTCCTCCCCCCCCCCCCCAATCTCAATGTATACCCTTCTAATTCTTGGCCCGTACAGCCACCCTTACCTTGTATAGCAACTGCTGCTGATTGCTGGAAGCAGCAGGATACAAATGTACGCTAAATAAATAAATAAAATTCCCTTGACTGGATACAAGCTGCTGACTCCATAATAACCGCAACACCCCAAGAACATCTTCTTTTGGAGGTATTTCACATTCTGGTTTATGTGGGAATCACAAATCTTTTCTCCAGGTGAACACCGAAGATGTTGGCTTCTTTGGCCCTGGACGAAGAAATGACTTTCATCACTGAATATTACTTTTCTCCAATCTTCTTTAGTCCACTCTTTATGTTTCAGTCCTCATTTATAGTGCTTCTCTTTCATAACCTTGTCAGAAGTTGTTTTTTCAGAGGCCATTGTGCTTTTCGACCAACTTCCAAAGTTGCCGGTGAATTGTGGAAAAACTGACCATTATATCTTTCTCTTCTAAATCTCTTTTTAATGCGTCTTTTGTCTTCCGAGGGTCTTTTCTACTTTCCTTGAGAACATAGTTGTCATCTCTGGGTGTAGTTTTCCTCTTATGACCACAATTTCCCTTTCGTTTAGGCGGGATGGATCCTGTATCCTTTTTAGGATTGATCACAGGACTTACGGTTGCAAGATTGACACCAACTATACTTGCTATATCCCTGTAGGTCTTCCCTGTATGTTCATGCAGGGTGATGATCTTTGTACATTTTCTGGGTGTTGCATCCATCATGCACAATGGTTGAATACACTTGAAAGAAAATGTGATGCAATGTTGGCTATTATAGTCGCATACACAATAAGTCATTCCTATATTACATCACGTCATCTATTACATCATTTAATCCATAAACCCATAAATAATGCTGAAACATCTCATATGTGATGATTTAACCCAGTTGATTAAAAAAGGATCAAAATTAAATACATATAATTTGTAGGCTGAAAAGTTTAAAAAATATGGTTTGTTTCAATTAATTTGCACAAGGTTGTAAGTGTATGTGCTTTTGCCTGATCATGTTATTTCCAATTGGGTTGCTCCTGGTCTCTTTATACAACTTCTCTGATTATTTTTCTCTTAAGTCCTTTTCCAGGATCTCATTTCCAGTTTTTATTTCTTCACTCTCCCTGTCTTTTCCCCTCCACTCCTATATCTATCTTTGTCATTGATCTTTTTTAATTTCTTTATCCATTCTTTTATCTGATTTTTTATCTAGCTATAGCTATATTTTAGTGTTCCTTCTCCCATACTCCAGTCCTTAGTCACCCTCTTTTCATCTGTCACCTACTTACCAGCTTTTACTTCTATGCTTACCTCAATAGTCTTACCATTCCAAATCTCTATCTCTCATTCTTTTGCCAGCTTCCTATTCTCCCTCTGCCTTTCATACACTTTTTAGTGCTCCATTTCTACTGTCTGCACTCATTCCTTTCTCACCTTCATCTATTTTTCCTTTTCATCCTCTCAACCCAATCTCCTTCCCTGTCACTCATCCCATTTCCATCTCATCCCTTCCTGTGTCTTACCACCTTATCCAACTCCAATTCTTCCGTCTACTTCCCCTACCCTCTCTTAACTGCCTTCAAAGATCTGTTTACTTCCTTTGTCTCTCACTCTTTTCATAGCCCTCTCTTTCTCCCCTTTCCCCAGCATCCATTCCCTTGCCTCCTTCTTCCTTTTCCCAGTAAACAGCTACCTCTTTCTCCAATATTAATTTACCCTGCCTTTCCCTCTCCTTACCCCAACATCCATTCCCCTGCCCATCCATCTTCACCTTCCCCTGCATATGCTCTTGCTTCTCCTTCTCACCTCACAGTAACTGTCCTCCTTTTCCTTCTAGTGGATCCAGCATCAACTCCCTTCTCCCACCAATCACCTGTATCTACCAGCATCAGCCCCCTTTTCCATCCCAAAACCCTGCATCAGCTGCCAGTCCTTTTCTTAAACACCAGCATCAATTTCTTGTGTGTTATCCATCAGAGAACCAATCTGGTTGAGTCTCTTCCCCAATCTTTATTTCATAGAAGCAGGGAACTCTTATAATCTAACATCATTTACCCACAGATTGAAGGTTGGGAGGTAGTGGTCATTTCACAGAATCTGCCTGATAATGTCTCTCAAACACTTCTGGCTTTTCATTCCCTACATAAAAACATCTTGAATGCCTTCATCCTGTGGAGATGGATTTGAAAATTATCTCTGCTAAGATTCATCTCAGTGCAAATGGCATGTCTACCCTGTAGAAGTTGGTGATCTCTCTACAGTCTTTAGTACAATTCATGCGAGGTTTGCTTCTGTTGAATTTTCCCATCAAGCCTACTCCTTTATCTTGGGATCTCAGCATCCAAATTAGATAATGAAAGCTTCCTTTTGTAAGGGTGGGTCCTTTTCCCTTCCCAGCACTTATATCACTTACCCTGGGACATCCGTTTATCCTCTGGGTCAAGGAATCACCTTACCTTCTCTGTCTGGGAACTTAGGGGAACAAACACACACACACTCGCACATAAGTAGCATGTAAGTTTATTCCAACAGTTAAAAAGGGTGGTTCATCTTTTATACATTCCAGGGAGCATATACATATGTCATCAACCCATTTCAGTATTTACATTTTTATACACTACAGCCTTGGGAAAGAAACTAAACTATTACCTTTAAGTCATTATACTCTTGTGAACTGAACTACCTCACCTGGAAGGTCTTGTTTTCAGTAGTGATCTCTTCAGCACACAGTCAGTGAGCTCTAGGCCTTTGTTACTAATATGCAGTTTTCAGTAATAGGGTGGTTTGCGCACACATCCTAAGTTCCTACCTAAGGTGGTGTTGGATTTCCACTTTAGCAGTGAATTAGCCTTCCAACATGTGTCTCTATGCCATCTGTCCAAAAAGGTGAATTTGCCTTGCATAGCTTGTATTGCAAAGGGGCTTCAGCCCTTTGCTTGGTGCAGACTAAGGAGACTATTTTAAAAGTCTTAGTCATGATTTGGACAGCAAAATCAGAGACGTCCCTGGATCCATTTTATAAATGATGTTTAGAGATGTCTCCAGTGTAGGGAGGTTTTAAGTAGACAGGGGGCATTGTGGAGGTGTGTCCAGGGAGGTGCAATGAGCTTAGAGGCCCCCGTTATATTTCATAAATGCCAGGTTCATCTGCATTTAGACCTGCTCCAGGCACAAACAGGCATCAGGAAAGTGCTTGTTTGGTCTTAAAACATCCAAACGGTATAGAGAAGTTGAGAATGAAGTGACAAGCCTAAGAGCACAAAGACCCACACTGGGATTTGAATCCTGGCCAAACTTCTCCTAACCCACTTAGCCATTAGGCTAATAGACACCGCTGTTCTGAAATGTTATTCTATGTAGTTGTTAGTCATCTGGAAGCATTTTCTTTTTCTCTTTTTTCCCTTTGTTATAGACTAGGAGGATCATTTTAAAAGGTTTAGTCATTATTTGGACATCTTAAGATATGCAAATGGATGTCAAAATCATAGACATGTCTCCATAGCCATTCCAGAAATGACATTCACAGACGTCTCCAGTGCAAGGGTGTCCAAGTAGGCAAGGTTGTGTGGCAGACACATGCCCAGGGTGTGGCAATGTACTTACACATCCCCATTCAATCTCAGAAATATCAGAGACATCTATATTTATACTTGCTCCGAGCATGGATAGGCATCAGGAAAGTGCTTGTTTTTACCTTAAAACATCCAGAGAGTGTATAGAAGATGGAGAATTAAGTAGCTAGCTTTAGATGACAACGGTCCACACTGGGATTTGAACCCTAACCATTCTGCTATTAGATATCTTGTTTCTAAAATGCTATCCTGGGGATGTCTATATAGATGTTTGATACAAGTACATATTGGGCACGTCCATGTTTCCAAAATCATGCCTGAACTTGTATGTTCCTGCTTTTTTTTCAGACATTTAGGCTTTGATGTCCCAGATTGCACTAGGACGTCCCATTGTGAACTGTACCTCCAACTACAGCTGGCAACCTGTAACAAATACTGTATATATCCCACTTGTCCTCAGAGAAAGCAAAGTGGCTCAACTGTAACAGAAGCTCTCTGAAAATAACAGGATATTAATCCCGACAAAAAACATTCACCTGTCCTAGGACATGACTTACAGTATCCAAAGTTAAAGCTTTATATGGAGCTGAGATTGTCTCACATGATAACAACACGGTACATTACTCTAGAAAGCTCTGGTAGTCTAGAGAACTTTGTATGGTTTTTCTCTGACCTGGATTCTGTTTAATGAGGTCACCCACTTGAGAGGACTAATATTCTGTTGTCAATGTAAAAGACTAAAAATAAGCAATTAACAAAAAGCGAACAGGTAATTGAGCAGCAGTCCACATCAAGGGAAAATAGAGCTATAAAGAAAGAAAAACCATAAGAAAAACATAGAAAGGTAAAAGGGAAGAAAAAAATCCCCTTCCTACATAAAGACCACATGGGCATTAATTCTTGACTACAAACTGTCCAACAACTTAATTATCAATAAATTTTCCAAATGAGATGGGTCATAGAAGAAATAGGTATTTCCAAGTAAGGACACTATATACTTGCAGGGAAAATGCAAAAAGAAAATTGCACCCACTCCCAAAAGCCAAGACTCCAGGGCTAAAAATTGTTTCCTACAGAGTTGAGTGTTCCTTGACATATCCAGGAAAACATTCAGCTTTGGGCCACAAAATATAACATCTTTGTTTTTAAAGAAGAGCATCAAGACCTGAACTTTATCATCTTCAGAAAAGAAAGTTACAAGAAGAGTCAGTTGGTCTATTAGATGATAGAGGGGTTAAAGGGGCACTAAGAGGCGACAAGGCGATAACGGAGAAACTGAATGAATTCTTTGCTTTGGTCTTTACTGAGGAAGATGTAGGGATGTTACCCATGACTGAAGTGGTATTTAAAGGTGAGGAAGAATTGAAGGAAATATTGATACATCGGGAAGATGTATTACAACTATTAGATAAACTGAAGAGTAGCAAATCACCTGGGCCGGATAGTATACATCCAAGGGTGTTGAAGGAACTGAAATATGAGATTGCAGACCTGCTATTAGTAATCTGTGAACCATCATTAAAATAATCTCTAATACCTGAAGATTGGAGGATTGCCAATGTAACACCAGTTTTTAAAAAGGGTTCCATGGGTGATCCGGGAAACTACAGACCGGTGAGCCTGACGTCAGTACCGGGAAAAATGGTAGAAACCATCATAAAGAATAAAATTACTCAGCATGTAGATAGTCATGGACTAATGGGAGACAGCCAACATGGCTTTAGACAAGGAAGATCTTGTCTTACTAATCTGTTATGTTTTTTTGAAGGTGTGAATAAACAGGTGGACAAAAGTGAGTCAGTTGATATAGTGTATCTGAACTTTCAGAAAGCCTTTGACAAGGTCCCTCATCAGAGACTTTTGGCAAAACTAAAGAGTCATGGGATAGGAGGCAGCGTACTATTGTGGATCAGGAACTGGTTAAAAGATAGAAAGCAGAGGGTAGGGCTAAATGGCCAATTTTCCCAATGGAGAAAGGTGAATAGTGGTGTACCCCAGGGATATGTGCTGGGTCTGCTGCTTTTTGAGATATTCATAAATGTCCTGGAAAGTGGAATAACGAGTGAGGTTATCAAATTTGCAGATGACACAAAACTATTTAAAGTTGTTAAAACCCAAGAGGATTGTGGAAAATTGCAAGAGGATCTTGATAAATTGGCAGACTGGGCATCAAAATGGCAGATTAAATTTAATGTGGACAAGTGCAAAGTTATGCACCTAGGGAAGAACAACATAAACTATGGTTACACGATGCAAGATTCCACATTAGGAACCACCACCCAGGAAAACAATTTAGGTGTCATTGTGGATAACATGTTAAAACCCTTGGCCCAGTGTGCAGCGGCAGCCAAGAGAGCAAATAGAATGCTAGGTATCATAAGGAAAGGTATGGAAAATAAAACAAAATATATTATAATGCCTCTATATCGTTCCATGGTGAGACCGCACGTTGAATATTGTGTGCAAGTCTGGTCGCCGTATCTTAAAAAGGATATAGCGATATTAGAAAAGGTTCAGAGAAGAGCCACCAAAATGGTAAAGGGGATGGAAGGATACTCCTATGAAGAAAGGCTAAAAAGGTTAGGGCTTTTTAACCTGGAAAAGAGACGGCTGAGGGGAAATATCATAGAAGTCTATAAATTAATGAATGGAGTGGAACGGGTAAACATAGATCGATTGTTTACATTATCAGAATATAGAAAGACTAGGGGACATGCAATGAAGCTACAGGGAAAACTATTTAAGACTAATAAAAGAAAATATTTTTTCACTCAACGTGTAATCAAACTCTGGAATTTGTTACCGGAGGATGTATTAAAAGCTGTTAGTGTAGCTGGGTTTAAAAAAGGTTTGGACAAGTTCCTGGAGGAAAGGTCCATAAACCATTATTAAGAAGGGACCCAGGATATCAATGCTTGACCAAGTACAAGCATTGTGGAACCTGTGTCTTTTGGGGAAACTGCTAGGTACGCATGACCTAGATTGGCCACTGTTGGAAACAGGATACTGGGCTTGATGGACCTTGGTCTGACCCAGTATGGCATATCTTATGTTCTTATGGTCTTAGTGGCTCTTTTAGAGATAATATCTGAGGAATTCTCAAGAAATTTTAGTCAATTTAGTCAAATCCTAACAACCCTCCCTCCTCCCCCTCCTCCCCCTCCTCCTCTTCCTCCTCTTCCTCCTCTTCCTCCTCCCCATCCCCCTCTCCCTCCTCCTCCCCTCCTCCTCCTCCTCCTCCTCCTCCTCCCCCTCCTCCCCCTCATCTTCTTCCTCTTCCTCTCCCCCCCCATCTATCCCTGATGCAGATAAATGGAAAACAATATTGTGTCGGATATTTGGCCACTTTGGGGTCTATTCTGTAACATTCCCACTATTCGTTCACCTTTTCTGTTCCCACCAAACCTCCCCTTATGAAGAAGGAGTTTGTATGGCAAGATTAGATGGGGCGGGAAAGGGTGGTGTGGAGGCAGAGTTAGGGCAGGCAGTGGGCGGTCTGCGGCCCTGGATGTACAGAGTCGATTCTGATGTTGGCCCTATATGTCTGGGGCCAGAAGAGTAGACAGGGAACTTATTCCACCACTGAGGTGGAATACGTTCCCCTAGATGGCAGGGGACCACAGGCCCAGGGCACGTCAAAGGGTGGAAGGGGAGCAGGAGATTCCCCGCAGTTCGACCCTGGCCTTGGAAGGCCAGATCGGGGGATGGACTGCAGGAATGAATGAAGTCGGCAGCGCCCAGGCATCACGTCTCCTGAATGGAGATGCGGTGCATGGCAACTGGATGCTATGGCACTGCGGCTCCATTCAGGAGCCTTGACTCAGTTAGCCTGGCAGGTGCCTGTACATGCAGGCCGACCGGAGTCGGGTCAGGCCTTTCACATACAGGCTTAGACAGGATTCTGATCCTGCGAGGACTAGACGTGCCCCACAGGATCAGAACCCTATCTACCTCTATGCGTCCGGTTCCGACCAGAAGCACAGAGGGCTGGGACACACATCTTAGAATATGCCTCTTTATGTTTGGTTATGTGGCTATTGGCATTTTGTGCTTTATGATCTATATATTTGTCAGCTAGTGGGCATGCCTTATACAATTTCTTTTTGATAAATTTTAATCTAGTTAGATTTAAATTTAGTTATAAAATCACAATTTAAAAAAAAATCTAAAAATTGTAACATATTTAAATAAAGGTACCTGTTATCGGGACATTGGTTGGACTGATAATAAAATTATGAGCATTTTTGACATAGTGGCTTTATGGCTATTTAGATTCTTACTTGGAAGCATTATCAGTTCTATTAATTTTATGGTGTATCATTAATACTTGGGGTTAAGGATTTATCTTATTTTTTTGTTTTATAGTATATTGAGGCACTCCTATCAGGAAAAAATTGCAGTAACACAGACAGTTTAAAATGAGAGCATGAACGATCATTTTTAAGTCCTTCAGATCATGATAAAGTCTATTAGATTTTATCAACCTAAGAGCAAAGAAACATTTAACCAAAAAAGAAATACATGGACTATAGAACAGATGAATTATCTAAGATTACTGTTAATGATATAATGATGTCCATAACCATAATAAGATTATCAGCAATGTGTGGAATATACTTAGAAGTGGGTGATGCCTAGAAAACCAAATTGTAGAGGATTGTTTGTATTAAGAATGAGCTTATGATTCTAAATCCACTCTACTGTTTTTTTTCTAAGTAAAGAGATAAGGCAGCCCTGAATGAGTAGCATCAGAAATGATGATTTGGATGCCATCTACATACATGTGCACATAAGTTCAAAGCCATGAATCAGGGTTGCCGAAGGGGCCAAAAGAGATTAAAAAGATTGATGCCAAGATGGAACCTTGTGGAACACCATAAGACAAAGGATATACAAGACTATTATTAGCTACAAAGGAATGTGAAGTTACATAAAATTCATACCAGGTGAGAACAGTTCCACCAATTCCAATCTCCTGTAACCTAGCCAAAAGCAACTGGTGGGATGGAAAAGCAAGATGGCTGACATGCGTTAGACGCCGCTGGCTGGGTTGGTGCTTTATTTCCTCTTTCCTCACAATGTCGCGTAAAAGGAAAGCCAAAAGCTGGGTGTTACCTGCAGCAACGGCGGCGGTATCTAAGGGCCCTCTAGATGCTTTCTTGAGGCCCCCTGGTGTGGTGGAAGCTCCAGAGTTATCAGGCTCGCTGGGGGCGTCGGGAGCAGAAGGAGGCTTGCTGCACCCCTCTGAGCTGCATGTTTCTCTTAGCCCGAAGGTGCTGACCCCTCCGATTCAACCTGCATTGCTCGTAGTGGGAGCAGCGGAAATGGAGCTCTGTGGTCTCGGGGAAGCCGTTCTCACTAAGTCATCGTCTGCTGCAATGTCGAGTAGCTCCGCAGCAGCTGTGCTTGGGGCTGCAGAGCCTGCGGGTGCAGTGGTCAGCCCAGCTGGGAGTGAAGGAAGTTTGTTTGCTGAAGTTGGTGCCGGCTCTGGTATTTCTGCTCCTAATCTACCGAGATTACAGGCGCGTTACCTGTTCAGTCTGTACTTCAACGTCTTGCAGCAGTCACTTTGGATTCCCTCTGGGAAGGTCTCCAGCCCTTGGAACCTTCCTTTACATTTCAGTTTGGAGTTCTTCAGAGTGCTTTAGCCCTTATGCTTCAATCTGCTGATCATCAAAAGAAGGAAGTAGCCACTATTTCTGTTAAGGTGGCCCAGTTGTAGGAAAAAGTGGAGGGTGTAACAACCTTTTCAGGTACTGTTTCTAATGATTTAATAGCTATCCATGGGAAGATTGAGATGCTGGAGAATTCTGTTCATAAAAGAAACCTGCGCTTGTTGAATTTTCCTCGGGTGCCTACTGTATCGCCAAAGGAGTTGTTCAATATATATGCTACATCTATATTGAAACTCCCTGTGGAGTCCGTCCCTCCTTTGGCTAGAATTTATTATCTGCCCACTGCCAAGCGCAAGATCCATGGTGTCTCTTCACCTGTTCATTCACCGCCAATGGACTCTCTGGATCTAACTGGGTTTCTGGAAAATAGAGATCCTGGGCTTATCCCGCGGGCTACTCTGCTTGTTACTGTGGCTCTGGAGCCAGATCGAGATCTGCTTTTGAGACTTTATTTCAGGCAAAAATTGAGACCTTCATGGGGGGGGGGGGGGGCAATAAGGATGTTTCTGGATGTTTCCAAACCTACCCAGTAGCATAGGCAGCAATTTCTCCTGTTAAGACCTCGGGTTTTACAGCTGGGTGGTTTGTTTTTCCTACGCTTTCCATGTAGATGTTTAATTAAATATCAAGAAGTTAGTTATACCTTTTTTGAGCCAGCACATTTAACTCAATTTATTACTAGTAAGAATATTCCTCTGCATAGCAGTTGAGCTGTTTCCATTTCCTCCCTTGGTTAGGGGGGAGCGGTTGTAGGTCTGTGCATTAGTTAATTCTGCACCAGAGTTGTGTCTATTTCTTCTGGCTTTTTCTTTTTGAATTGTGACTTGCTTTCCCTTTAATTGTGGGCTAGTGAATCCATATTTAGAATTTATATATAGTGTAAAGATAAGGGTGTATCTTCATTTTATTTGTATGTTTATTTTCTGTATTTGTATTCTTTACTGTAACAAGAATTTTCTTGTGTAAAATTTGAAATTGCATGAATAAAAAATTATCAAAAAAAAAAAGCAAATGGTGGTTGACCAGATTGAAAGCATTTGTATTGTCCGGCTGTAGAATCAGGACATTTCTACCATTATCTGTACATGTCAAGATTTCCTTTTGCATTGCCCTGCATGTCTCTGTGCTATCAAAAGTTTTAAAATCAGACTGTTTGATATGCAGTTATTAGCTTCCAAAATAGAAAGAAAGATGTTGATGGAAGACATGCTTCTCAACCACGTTAGCCCAAAAAAGGGAGGCTAAAGATTGTTCTGTAATTGGCTGGGACAGAAGGATCCGTTTTAAGATCTTTCAAGACTAGGTCATATAATGTCACTTTTCCAGCCATTAGGAACATGGGGCGGGGGGATATTCAAGAGCATCTACATGGTTTACAGACTTGTAAACCATGTAAATGTTGCCTAGAGGGATATTCAGCGGCATCAACATGGCTAGTGCTGCTGAATATGCCCGAGTAGCGCCACTACATGCCCCGATGCTAACTGTGTAGCATCGGGACGTGTCATGGGCATTCCAGGGTGGAGCAGAGGTGGCACTTGTCGCTAACCAGGATGTGATGATATTGAACCACCTCCCGGTTAGCGATCCATGGGTAAAGATAGGCCAGATTTTGCCATGCCTATCACCATCTGTGGGAACTAACTGCCTTGATAGAGCTTCCACACCGTGTTGTATCATGCGGCAGACCCGGACATTCAATGCTAGTGGCCATCTATGGCTCTGGCATTGAATATCGGGGTTAAGGTTCAGCGGAGACGGCTATGCACTATAGGATAGCCACAGCCACTGAATATCATCACCAGTCTTGATTAAGGCTAGACTTGGAAAGGCTAAGAAGGATAGCAAAGAAATAAGGCAGGAGTTCTTTCAAAGGTTTTGGAGGAACTGGGTCTAAAAGAGAGACACAAAGATGCAATATTCTTTTCAAGAAAAATACTAGCAGTTTGTTGAAAATTAGTAAGCAAAGCTGAAGGTAGGCATGAACCTGTAGTTTGCCCAGCAAAAGGATGATAATGGGAAGAGCTCAATGTATCATTAAAAAAAATTTGGGGCCTCAAAGTAAGAGTTAATTTTTTTAACTAGAAAGATACCAATTTGGTCATGAGTACATTTTTTTTGAGTCAGAAATGTGTTTATAATTTCTTATTGGTGTAAACTCTTACACAACCCAGGCACACCGCATCCACCATCCACCCAATTCTGCCTCCAGCTCCCCATTCCCCATCTTTCCCCATTTAATTACTGGACTCATACAATCAAGGGAATGCTTGTTTAGGTGGATAAACATGGCCACACCACAAACTAGTAATAACTAAACCAACATGATACATAACAATGCAATGAAAACAAAGAAACTCAAATACATTCAGCAGATTACCCAAACCACTCTTCCTACACTCTATAAGAGGCAACCTGGGACAACTACCTTATCTAGGGTGCATAGCTTAGGTGACAGGCTTGAACCAGACCATTTAGGGGTATGTTTACTAAACAGCGCTAACATCGCAGCGGTGATGTTATCACGCGATAAGTGACGTTATCGCACGATAATGGTGCATTACCGTGTGATAACGTCACCTATCGCGCGATAACGTCTCTGGCAGCGTTAAGGTGCACAGAGGGTGTAGTAAAGCTTCCCAGAGGTCGGAGATAAGGGGTTAATGGGCAGAGAGAGGCTCCAGGCACACTAACGCTGTGAAATCAGGGTCTGAAAATTAACGCAAGTGAAAACCTCGCGTTAGAGGCACATTTGCAGGAGAGAGAAACCATTTCAGTCAGTAATGTACAGCAAAGGCAGGGAAACCAAGAAAAGTGATAGTAGTGCTACATGTGCAGCAACAGCATAGTGCCCAAGTACGAAAGGGCATGACGGTGAGCCTGCAAATGGGGTACAGGGGGCTGAAGGCGGGACATGCAGTGGGACAGCTGGGGCACAGGGTGGACTAGGCAGATGCCTAGGTGGCACATAGGAACTCAGAAACTGCAAATCAGCAAGCCAGCAACTGACCAAGGTCAAACATGCCCACGAGTGTGCATCCCACAGTGTCCCAGGGGACATCACCCAGCAGGTATCCCAAAGGGCACATAACAGTCACAGATGGTGCCAGGGGAAGCACGGATATCTATGTAGGCACCCGTCCCCAGATTCCACACCATAGACAGCCGCCTACAGGCACACTGGATGGCCTGGGACTGCGCACCACAAGCACCACCGGCATAAGGGCATGTCAGCATGGTGGCAGAGGGGTGCTGGTTGTGGAGGGGCAGTGGCATCTGCCCATAGCACACCAAGGCCATGCCCTGTTCAGGTGGGTGGTGTGCAATGCAACAGTCAAGGGCTGTCTGATGAACAGTAATGGTATCCCCAGGGAATAACCTGCCTTTGTGGCAACAGTTTGGTGCAGTACACACAGCCAATGTGTTCAGGGGAAAAGATCACAGGTTCAAGCTCCAGCTGTGGCTCCTGCAGACCATGTCCTTATTCTTTACCCTACAGAGCACATTCACCATAAACATGTGTACTCCCTAGAGCAGAGGTTCCCAACTGCAGTCCTGGAGGCCCAACACACTTCAGGTTTTCAGGCTGTCCTTAATAAATATGCATGAGATGCATTGGTATGCAGTCTCCCCTATTGTATTCAAATGTATCTCATGCATATTCATTAGGGACAGCCTGAAAACCTGAATCATGCTTGGCCCACCAGGACCGGAGTTGGGAACCTCTGCCCTAGAACATCTGCCAACAGGGGCATGACACCCACACCCACAGGCTCCACTATCCAAAGCCTCATGTAGTCAGGGGCATGACACCCACACCCACAGGCTCCACTATCCAAAGGCCCTGTGTGGAGCAACAGCTACCAATACTAGCACCTGCATACCTTAGCAATGCCTGGACTGTGCCCAGGACTGGTGTGGCAGCCAGGGCTGCCAACCACCTCTATCTTTGCACAATGATGAAATAGGTATGGGAGTGTGTGTATGTCTACCCAGTGTTTTGTGGCTGCCTACATCTTACTGAGCCACCAATGCTTGCACTGTCTCCAGTGTTAGACTACCAATGTGCAAAATGAGGAGCAAGGTATTGTGGGTAGGGCTCGGACACAGCAGTCTGGGCAGATTGCTTCTGCACAGGGCGTAGGGCAATGGCTGGGACATTGTAGTGCCCAACCATGACCTGCACAGCAGGGTGGCCACAGCATGTCATGCTGGGAGGTCACTCTCACCCTGACTGAGCAGTGACCATGACATGGCTAGGTTCCCCCATAGTGCTGTAGAGTATTTCTCTCAAGTGATGTCTATGAGTTTCTTTGTCTGGGCACCAATCACTGACCATACTTGCTTGGTGTGTGTACTCACATCCCATTTTTAGGTATACACAGTTCCTCCATAAACATGCACTATGTACTAGCTAGCAGACTGTCTGCAGTTAGATGTGTATAGCTGGAACACCTTGCAGGGTGGAGACTGACTGTACCTTCTGCTGGTGAATATTAGATAGTGGTGGGGGACAGCTGAGCTTTTCCAGGCCTACTGCCTGTCTTCCAGTGCTCTATGAGATGCGTACAGCTCTGCATTGACTGTCCTGTAGGGTGCCTATTTCCAAGCAGGATTGCGGTTGATGGTCCCTTCTACTGCCACCATTGCAGATATATAGAATGTGGATCTGTTGGTGGGAGATTCTGTCCCACACCCTGACCCACAGAGAGCGGGTTGGGTAGTGCTACATTATCCACTTTTGGGTCCAAACACCACCCTTCTTTTATAACATGTGACCATGGCAACCACACAGGATATGCACTATTCTGGGTACATCATAGTTCACAATGGCTAGACGTGACTGGGAAATACAGATGGACACAGGTGTATCTGCAAGGACTACCTATCACACACTGGCACTGATGGGGACCTGCAGCACAGCCTATCTCAACCCAGTCAGGTGCTGAGGATCTGGTGCTGGGCGCCCCACCTCACCCTCAGGGTGAGCACAGGAACTGCACAATGTCACAGTCTGTAGCTACTCTGTGCCAGTAACACACACGGTCAGTTCCCATACCAGGCCGAGCTGCTATAGAGGCGCATACCCTATCTTGTGATCAGATGTAGGCTGTTGATCTGCATATGCAGTGCATCATAGGTATGGGTGGGTTTACCCTATACTGGTAACCACAGCAGACAGTTTGTGTGGTGACCTGCAGTCTTTCTGTAGCCAGCCAGGGGTATGTTTGACACTCTAGAGATGGAGCCCACTGGTTACTTCAATGACTATGGAGGTGGAGGTCATGGGTTCAATCCCACAGTGGTGTTATTTAATAAGACTGTCAGAGGCTTTTCCTTTTAATTTAGATCAGGCGCCTTATAAGGTGCCTTAACCTAAGGTGCTGTATAAGGTGCCCTAAGGATGTTAAGGTGCCCTAAGGATGGGCAGCAGCAGAATGGGATAGTGTTGACGGCAGAGGATCACATTTCTGTGACAATGGCAACAACACCAAACTTAAACTGCGCGGAAGAAAGGCCTGGCAATCTACTTCTGTATCTTGCCATGAAAACCCAATGGATAGTTACAACAAAACAAATTGTGCTATAGTGCTGGAAGATGAGACCCCAGGTCGGAAGGCACTCAACTAGCTACTGGGGAAGAGCTGAAGACTTCTCAGAGTAAAGCCAGCATTTATGATGTGGTTGGATCAAAGCTCTCGGGATGTCTGACTGCTGATGTAGCTGCGAATGAAATGAGAGTCAGAAGCTGTAAAGTTGTCTTACGCATTGGAACATGGAACGTACGAAGCATGAACCAAGGGAAGTTGGAGGTGGTCAAGAATGAAATGGAACGTGTACAACTTGATCTGTTGGGTGTCAGCGAACTGAAATGGACTGGCATCGGGCACTTTGCATCAGATGATCACATGGTCTACTATGCTGGAAATGAAAGACAAAGAAGAAATGGTGTTGCATTTATAATAAAGAAGAAACTTGCAAGAACTGTAATGAAATACAATGCAGTCAGTGAACGCTTAATCTCTATTTGCCTACGAAGAATGCCTATCAACACAACTATAATTCAAGTATATGCCCCAACAGCTGCAGAAGAGAATGAAATTGAAGAGTTCTATGAACAAGTACAAGCTGAAACTGACAGAACATGCAAACAGGATATCCTGATAGTCATGGGTGACGGGAACGCAAAAGTTGGCAACAAAGAAGGCAAAGTAGTTGGAAAATATGGACTTGGCAACAGAAATGAAGCTGGAGAAAGACTGATAGAATTCTGCAAGACCAACGATCTATTCATCTCAAACACCTTCTTCCATCAACACAAGCGGCGACTGTACACATGGACTTCACCCAATGGATTATATAAAAATCAAATTGACTACATCTGTGGAAGTCAACGATGGAAAAGTTCTATAACATCAACAGACAAAACCTGGAGCTGACTGTGGTACAGATCATCAACTACTAGTATGCAAACTCAAGCTAAAGTTGAAAAAGAGCAAACTACTCATGAATGCAGCAAAATATGACCTTGAGAATATACCACTGGAATTTAAAGACTGCCTGCAAAATCGATTTGCTGCTTTAGATGCAAATGACAGAGCTCCAGAAGAGTTATGGAATGACATCAAGAAGGTTGTGTTGGAAGAAAGCGAGAAGTCTCTACAAAAGGTGAAAAAGCAAAAACGGCCAAAATGGATGACTGAAGAAACTCTGAAAATTGCCCAGAAATGCAGAGAAGCTAAAGCCAGAGGAGAAAGAAAGACAATAACAGAACTCAACAGAGATTTCCAACATGCAGCAAGACAGGACAAGGAAAAGTACTACAATGACACATGCAAGGAAATAGAAGCAGAAACTACTAGAGGAAGAACAAGATCAGCTTTCCTAAAATTACGAGAGTTAAAGAAAAAGTTCCAGCCTCGAATTGGAATGTTACAAGATGCTCAAGGTTCTATGTTGAATGATGCTGAGAAGATCAAGAAAAGGTGGAAGGAATATACAGAGTTTTTATATGATAAAGATCAAGTGGACCAATAGCCGTTTCAACCTCTACCTTATGATCAGGAACCATTGGTGATGAAAGAAGAAGTTAAAGCAGCATTGAAAGCCTTATCAAAGAACAAAGCACCAGGCATTGATAGCATTCCCATAGAAATATGACAGCAATCTGATGCAGCTATTACTGTACTTATAAGGCTCTGCCAATAAATATGGAAGACAGCATCATGGCCAACTGACTGGAAAATATCTGTGTTTATACCAATGCTAAAGAAAGGTGATCCAACTGATTGTGGAAATTATCGCACAATCGCTCTGATCCCACATGCCAGCAAGATTCTACTGAAGATTATTCAAAGAGACTACAACCATACCTGGAACAAGAACTACCTGAAGTGCAAGCAGGGTTCAGGAAAGGGCGAGGAACAAGAGACATCATTGCGGATGTGAGATGGATCCTTGAAAAGACTAAAGAATACCAAAAGGATATCTATTTGACTGTGTAAACCATGAGAAACTCTGGGCCACATTAAGAAGCATGGGTATACCAGAACACCTGATCGTATAGCACAATCTGTACATTGATCAAGAAGCAGCAGTTTGAATGGAACAAGGAGAAACAGAATGGCTTAAAATAAGCAAAGGTGTAAGACAAGGCTGCATACCTTTCCCCTATCTGTTTAATTTATATGCAGAACAAATCATCAGAGAAGCAGGATTGTATGAAGACAACAGAGGTGTGAAGATTGGTGGAAGACTCATCAACAACCTTTGCTATGCTGATGATACCACATTATTGGCTGAAAGTGAAGATGATCTGAAACATTTGCTTCTCACAATCAAAGAACATAGTCTCAAAATGGGCCTGCACCTTAATGTAAAGAAGACAAAGATCATGACAACTGGCATAATCGACAGGTTCATCATTGAAGGAAAAGAAATTGAAATTGTGAAAAACTTTAACCTACTTGGATCAACTATCAATAAAGAAGCAACAAGCAGTCAAGAAATCAGACTACGCATTGCTCTTGGCAGAATGGCTATGAAAGACCTAGATAAAATCCTCAAGAGGAGAGATGTCTCTCTCCATACAAAGATTCGACTTGTTCAAGCCTTGGTATTTTCAATAACATCATATGGATGTGAAAGCTGGACAGTGAAAAAGATAAACAGGAAGAAAATTGATGTCTTTGAATTATGGTGCTGGCGGCGAATACTGTGTATACCATGGACTGCCCGAAGAACAAACCAGTCGGTACTAGAGGAGATCAAACCTAAGCTTTCTTTAGAAGCTCAAATGACAAGACTTTGACTTTCAAACTTTGGACACATCATGCGAAGAGAGAGATCATTAGAGAAAGACATCATGCTTGGCAAGATAGAAGGTCAGTGCAAAAGAGGATGGCCAGCAATGAGATGGATCGATACAATAACAGCAGCTACGGGTACCAGTCTATCAACAATGAGCCGCCTGACTCAAGACCGAACACAATTTAGGATAGCTATCCAGAGGGTCGCCTTGAAATGACTCCGACTCGACGGCACTTAACAACAACAAAGGATATTAAGGTGACCCAACATGTGGCCATAACACATAGACACATAGAAGAATGTTTGTCTGCAGGTCACAGCAGAGACAGGACTGTGCGTGGTGGGCAAGTGACTTGAGTAGTACCTAGTCACAAAATGAACACATGGTAATCAAACCCTGAACTTTTGGCTATGGAGACATTATACCAACCAGTAGGCTACCCCACCACACGGAGCTATGTAAATGTGTAGAGTCTGCAGGTCATTGATCAAACTGTTTGCTGTGCGTGCCAGTTTAGGTTGGGCCCTCCACTACCCATGAAGCACTGCACATGCAAAACAATGCTCTGCAGCTGAAGAATCAATGAAGAATGCACTGATCCAGTATATTAGCTCTGTAACTCACTGACTGCATTGCTACATGCACATAACAACTTCAAGCTATGCTGAAAAGTGGTTTCAGCTGTCACCTGAGGGTGAGGATAGGTGTCCAGCACCTGGTCCACTGAACATGCACTGTTAGAGGTGATCTGTGCTGGCTTTGCTGTAGGTCTACATGGTTGCTAGTGTGTGGTAGGTATTATCTGCAGAGGGTTATGTTTTTATCTTTGTTTATTGCATGTTGTAGGGGATAGTATTAGTTGGGTCCTGTGTTTTGTCCATTTGGACATTAACCCTCTGATAACAGTGTAGGTCAGTGCCAAGAATCCAGGGGAGCAGTCATTGTACCATTATGCAGGGGGCACTGTAGATCCACAGTTTGCCCCACTACAGGCATCATTGAACATGGGTACATTTTAAGGACCTATCTAGCTACTTGTGAGAATGATTGGCCACTGTGAGAAATAGGATACGGGTCTTGATGGACCATGGTCTATCCCAATATGGCATATCTGCGGATCCTTTGTTCTTAGGCCACTATGCGCTGCCTGTGCAGCTCCCTGGTCCACAATGTCCACCTGCACCTACCACTGCCTGACCAATCTTCCACCCCCTTTGCTCCATTTTCAGAATCAGCATGGTGCCCTTTCCTATGTGCACCATGCTACCGCTCCTAATGGAGCATTACTATCACTGACTTGGGCTCCCTTGTCATTTCATCACACTGCTCACATTTAAATAGTCTCTCTCTTCTGCAGACACCCTTTCCGCGAGGTTTTACATTGCGGTAAGGTTACAGGCCTTAAGGGGCTCTTAGGGGTGTTAACACACGGTGTTACCACCCCTTCTCCACCCACTTTCCACCCTTTCATGCCGACTCTCCGCCTCCTGTTCCCTTTATGGTGCAGGAGTCTTTTACGCATGGAAACTCAGTATTTTTGCGGCATTAAGGGGATATGTGTGCCATTACCACACATAAATGACACGCTTTCTCCCTTACCGCCATTTAGTAAACACATCCCTAAGTCTCCGGTCTGAACAAATTTCCTAAAATAAAAGGTTCCAATTGTCGGAGGTCAAAAAATAAATGCTTCCTGTCATTCATTACACCACATTTTCAACTACAGGGATAATTCTGAAAAAAATTCACACCTAGGGGTTTAATTAGTAAGCTGCAGTTAAATCTTGGATTTTACTGCAGCTTAGTTTATCGCAGGTAATTGACTTCCACAGTAAAGGAATAATGCAACTCCTGATAAGTCCTAAGCTGTGTTATTCCTAGTTAAAATAATACTAGTTCAAAGCTGGAATTATTATTCCCCAGCCAAGCACTATTTCTCTTACACATGACCTGATACTCTCAACTGCAGCTTTAAAGAGGACACATGTCATAAGAGAAGTGGGTGGTCTAGGGGTCCTTAATCCATGGCACTACCAAGGATCAAGTACCCCCAAGAAAAATCTCTCCCTTCCCACACATACCTCACCATCACTCAAATTCTCCAAAGGCATATTCAATTCTCTGTCCTCCAGACCCCAATCCAAACCCCTATCTCCCCTATGGTCCCCTCGGGCCTACCTTAACAAAGATCCAGTAAGGCCTGAATGGGAGAGACCCCAACTCACTCCCATCCAGGCCAGTGCTGGGTTCAAAATGGTGTCTGTGACTCAGTGGCATTTCCAGCCCCCTCGGCCTCTGGGGCATGTAGCCCATCTTCTGCCCAGATTTCAGAAAAAAGCTTAAGACGCACCTCTTCCAATCCCATTTCAATGTAACCTAGCACCATTACCCCGCCTCCTCTTCACCCCACCACTAACCATATACCTTGGAATGGGAAAGCCACCCTACCCTAAGTATTAACCCAGCTGGTAATGCACTCAGCTTATATGTATATATGTATATAATATTTCCTGTTTGAAGTGTTCCCAACAATCAACTGTAAAATGTAACTCTATGATTGCCGTGCTCTTTCCTCCCCCCCCCCCCCCAATCTCAATGTATACCCTTCTAATTCTTGGCCCGTACAGCCACCCTTACCTTGTATAGCAACTGCTGCTGATTGCTGGAAGCAGCAGGATACAAATGTACGCTAAATAAATAAATAAAATTCCCTTGACTGGATACAAGCTGCTGACTCCATAATAACCGCAACACCCCAAGAACATCTTCTTTTGGAGGTATTTCACATTCTGGTTTATGTGGGAATCACAAATCTTTTCTCCAGGTGAACACCGAAGATGTTGGCTTCTTTGGCCCTGGACGAAGAAATGACTTTCATCACTGAATATTACTTTTCTCCAATCTTCTTTAGTCCACTCTTTATGTTTCAGTCCTCATTTATAGTGCTTCTCTTTCATAACCTTGTCAGAAGTTGTTTTTTCAGAGGCCATTGTGCTTTTCGACCAACTTCCAAAGTTGCCGGTGAATTGTGGAAAAACTGACCATTATATCTTTCTCTTCTAAATCTCTTTTTAATGCGTCTTTTGTCTTCCGAGGGTCTTTTCTACTTTCCTTGAGAACATAGTTGTCATCTCTGGGTGTAGTTTTCCTCTTATGACCACAATTTCCCTTTCGTTTAGGCGGGATGGATCCTGTATCCTTTTTAGGATTGATCACAGGACTTACGGTTGCAAGATTGACACCAACTATACTTGCTATATCCCTGTAGGTCTTCCCTGTATGTTCATGCAGGGTGATGATCTTTGTACATTTTCTGGGTGTTGCATCCATCATGCACAATGGTTGAATACACTTGAAAGAAAATGTGATGCAATGTTGGCTATTATAGTCGCATACACAATAAGTCATTCCTATATTACATCACGTCATCTATTACATCATTTAATCCATAAACCCATAAATAATGCTGAAACATCTCATATGTGATGATTTAACCCAGTTGATTAAAAAAGGATCAAAATTAAATACATATATAATTTGTAGGCTGAAAAGTTTAAAAAATATGGTTTGTTTCAATTAATTTGCACAAGGTTGTAAGTGTATGTGCTTTTGCCTGATCATGTTATTTCCAATTGGGTTGCTCCTGGTCTCTTTATACAACTTCTCTGATTATTTTTCTCTTAAGTCCTTTTCCAGGATCTCATTTCCAGTTTTTATTTCTTCACTCTCCCTGTCTTTTCCCCTCCACTCCTATATCTATCTTTGTCATTGATCTTTTTTAATTTCTTTATCCATTCTTTTATCTGATTTTTTATCTAGCTATAGCTATATTTTAGTGTTCCTTCTCCCATACTCCAGTCCTTAGTCACCCTCTTTTCATCTGTCACCTACTTACCAGCTTTTACTTCTATGCTTACCTCAATAGTCTTACCATTCCAAATCTCTATCTCTCATTCTTTTGCCAGCTTCCTATTCTCCCTCTGCCTTTCATACACTTTTTAGTGCTCCATTTCTACTGTCTGCACTCATTCCTTTCTCACCTTCATCTATTTTTCCTTTTCATCCTCTCAACCCAATCTCCTTCCCTGTCACTCATCCCATTTCCATCTCATCCCTTCCTGTGTCTTACCACCTTATCCAACTCCAATTCTTCCGTCTACTTCCCCTACCCTCTCTTAACTGCCTTCAAAGATCTGTTTACTTCCTTTGTCTCTCACTCTTTTCATAGCCCTCTCTTTCTCCCCTTTCCCCAGCATCCATTCCCTTGCCTCCTTCTTCCTTTTCCCAGTAAACAGCTACCTCTTTCTCCAATATTAATTTACCCTGCCTTTCCCTCTCCTTACCCCAACATCCATTCCCCTGCCCATCCATCTTCACCTTCCCCTGCATATGCTCTTGCTTCTCCTTCTCACCTCACAGTAACTGTCCTCCTTTTCCTTCTAGTGGATCCAGCATCAACTCCCTTCTCCCACCAATCACCTGTATCTACCAGCATCAGCCCCCTTTTCCATCCCAAAACCCTGCATCAGCTGCCAGTCCTTTTCTTAAACACCAGCATCAATTTCTTGTGTGTTATCCATCAGAGAACCAATCTGGTTGAGTCTCTTCCCCAATCTTTATTTCATAGAAGCAGGGAACTCTTATAATCTAACATCATTTACCCACAGATTGAAGGTTGGGAGGTAGTGGTCATTTCACAGAATCTGCCTGATAATGTCTCTCAAACACTTCTGGCTTTTCATTCCCTACATAAAAACATCTTGAATGCCTTCATCCTGTGGAGATGGATTTGAAAATTATCTCTGCTAAGATTCATCTCAGTGCAAATGGCATGTCTACCCTGTAGAAGTTGGTGATCTCTCTACAGTCTTTAGTACAATTCATGCGAGGTTTGCTTCTGTTGAATTTTCCCATCAAGCCTACTCCTTTATCTTGGGATCTCAGCATCCAAATTAGATAATGAAAGCTTCCTTTTGTAAGGGTGGGTCCTTTTCCCTTCCCAGCACTTATATCACTTACCCTGGGACATCCGTTTATCCTCTGGGTCAAGGAATCACCTTACCTTCTCTGTCTGGGAACTTAGGGGAACAAACACACACACACACTCGCACATAAGTAGCATGTAAGTTTATTCCAACAGTTAAAAAGGGTGGTTCATCTTTTATACATTCCAGGGAGCATATACATATGTCATCAACCCATTTCAGTATTTACATTTTTATACACTACAGCCTTGGGAAAGAAACTAAACTATTACCTTTAAGTCATTATACTCTTGTGAACTGAACTACCTCACCTGGAAGGTCTTGTTTTCAGTAGTGATCTCTTCAGCACACAGTCAGTGAGCTCTAGGCCTTTGTTACTAATATGCAGTTTTCAGTAATAGGGTGGTTTGCGCACACATCCTAAGTTCCTACCTAAGGTGGTGTTGGATTTCCACTTTAGCAGTGAATTAGCCTTCCAACATGTGTCTCTATGCCATCTGTCCAAAAAGGTGAATTTGCCTTGCATAGCTTGTATTGCAAAGGGGCTTCAGCCCTTTGCTTGGTGCAGACTAAGGAGACTATTTTAAAAGTCTTAGTCATGATTTGGACAGCAAAATCAGAGACGTCCCTGGATCCATTTTATAAATGATGTTTAGAGATGTCTCCAGTGTAGGGAGGTTTTAAGTAGACAGGGGGCATTGTGGAGGTGTGTCCAGGGAGGTGCAATGAGCTTAGAGGCCCCCGTTATATTTCATAAATGCCAGGTTCATCTGCATTTAGACCTGCTCCAGGCACAAACAGGCATCAGGAAAGTGCTTGTTTGGTCTTAAAACATCCAAACGGTATAGAGAAGTTGAGAATGAAGTGACAAGCCTAAGAGCACAAAGACCCACACTGGGATTTGAATCCTGGCCAAACTTCTCCTAACCCACTTAGCCATTAGGCTAATAGACACCGCTGTTCTGAAATGTTATTCTATGTAGTTGTTAGTCATCTGGAAGCATTTTCTTTTTCTCTTTTTTCCCTTTGTTATAGACTAGGAGGATCATTTTAAAAGGTTTAGTCATTATTTGGACATCTTAAGATATGCAAATGGATGTCAAAATCATAGACATGTCTCCATAGCCATTCCAGAAATGACATTCACAGACGTCTCCAGTGCAAGGGTGTCCAAGTAGGCAAGGTTGTGTGGCAGACACATGCCCAGGGTGTGGCAATGTACTTACACATCCCCATTCAATCTCAGAAATATCAGAGACATCTATATTTATACTTGCTCCGAGCATGGATAGGCATCAGGAAAGTGCTTGTTTTTACCTTAAAACATCCAGAGAGTGTATAGAAGATGGAGAATTAAGTAGCTAGCTTTAGATGACAACGGTCCACACTGGGATTTGAACCCTAACCATTCTGCTATTAGATATCTTGTTTCTAAAATGCTATCCTGGGGATGTCTATATAGATGTTTGATACAAGTACATATTGGGCACGTCCATGTTTCCAAAATCATGCCTGAACTTGTATGTTCCTGCTTTTTTTTCAGACATTTAGGCTTTGATGTCCCAGATTGCACTAGGACGTCCCATTGTGAACTGTACCTCCAACTACAGCTGGCAACCTGTAACAAATACTGTATATATCCCACTTGTCCTCAGAGAAAGCAAAGTGGCTCAACTGTAACAGAAGCTCTCTGAAAATAACAGGATATTAATCCCGACAAAAAACATTCACCTGTCCTAGGACATGACTTACAGTATCCAAAGTTAAAGCTTTATATGGAGCTGAGATTGTCTCACATGATAACAACACGGTACATTACTCTAGAAAGCTCTGGTAGTCTAGAGAACTTTGTATGGTTTTTCTCTGACCTGGATTCTGTTTAATGAGGTCACCCACTTGAGAGGACTAATATTCTGTTGTCAATGTAAAAGACTAAAAATAAGCAATTAACAAAAAGCGAACAGGTAATTGAGCAGCAGTCCACATCAAGGGAAAATAGAGCTATAAAGAAAGAAAAACCATAAGAAAAACATAGAAAGGTAAAAGGGAAGAAAAAAATCCCCTTCCTACATAAAGACCACATGGGCATTAATTCTTGACTACAAACTGTCCAACAACTTAATTATCAATAAATTTTCCAAATGAGATGGGTCATAGAAGAAATAGGTATTTCCAAGTAAGGACACTATATACTTGCAGGGAAAATGCAAAAAGAAAATTGCACCCACTCCCAAAAGCCAAGACTCCAGGGCTAAAAATTGTTTCCTACAGAGTTGAGTGTTCCTTGACATATCCAGGAAAACATTCAGCTTTGGGCCACAAAATATAACATCTTTGTTTTTAAAGAAGAGCATCAAGACCTGAACTTTATCATCTTCAGAAAAGAAAGTTACAAGAAGAGTCAGTTGGTCTATTAGATGATAGAGGGGTTTAAAGGGGCACTAAGAGGCGACAAGGCGATAACGGAGAAACTGAATGAATTCTTTGCTTTGGTCTTTACTGAGGAAGATGTAGGGATGTTACCCATGACTGAAGTGGTATTTAAAGGTGAGGAAGAATTGAAGGAAATATTGATACATCGGGAAGATGTATTACAACTATTAGATAAACTGAAGAGTAGCAAATCACCTGGGCCGGATAGTATACATCCAAGGGTGTTGAAGGAACTGAAATATGAGATTGCAGACCTGCTATTAGTAATCTGTGAACCATCATTAAAATAATCTCTAATACCTGAAGATTGGAGGATTGCCAATGTAACACCAGTTTTTAAAAAGGGTTCCATGGGTGATCCGGGAAACTACAGACCGGTGAGCCTGACGTCAGTACCGGGAAAAATGGTAGAAACCATCATAAAGAATAAAATTACTCAGCATGTAGATAGTCATGGACTAATGGGAGACAGCCAACATGGCTTTAGACAAGGAAGATCTTGTCTTACTAATCTGTTATGTTTTTTTGAAGGTGTGAATAAACAGGTGGACAAAAGTGAGTCAGTTGATATAGTGTATCTGAACTTTCAGAAAGCCTTTGACAAGGTCCCTCATCAGAGACTTTTGGCAAAACTAAAGAGTCATGGGATAGGAGGCAGCGTACTATTGTGGATCAGGAACTGGTTAAAAGATAGAAAGCAGAGGGTAGGGCTAAATGGCCAATTTTCCCAATGGAGAAAGGTGAATAGTGGTGTACCCCAGGGATATGTGCTGGGTCTGCTGCTTTTTGAGATATTCATAAATGTCCTGGAAAGTGGAATAACGAGTGAGGTTATCAAATTTGCAGATGACACAAAACTATTTAAAGTTGTTAAAACCCAAGAGGATTGTGGAAAATTGCAAGAGGATCTTGATAAATTGGCAGACTGGGCATCAAAATGGCAGATTAAATTTAATGTGGACAAGTGCAAAGTTATGCACCTAGGGAAGAACAACATAAACTATGGTTACACGATGCAAGATTCCACATTAGGAACCACCACCCAGGAAAACAATTTAGGTGTCATTGTGGATAACATGTTAAAACCCTTGGCCCAGTGTGCAGCGGCAGCCAAGAGAGCAAATAGAATGCTAGGTATCATAAGGAAAGGTATGGAAAATAAAACAAAATATATTATAATGCCTCTATATCGTTCCATGGTGAGACCGCACGTTGAATATTGTGTGCAAGTCTGGTCGCCGTATCTTAAAAAGGATATAGCGATATTAGAAAAGGTTCAGAGAAGAGCCACCAAAATGGTAAAGGGGATGGAAGGATACTCCTATGAAGAAAGGCTAAAAAGGTTAGGGCTTTTTAACCTGGAAAAGAGACGGCTGAGGGGAAATATCATAGAAGTCTATAAATTAATGAATGGAGTGGAACGGGTAAACATAGATCGATTGTTTACATTATCAGAATATAGAAAGACTAGGGGACATGCAATGAAGCTACAGGGAAAACTATTTAAGACTAATAAAAGAAAATATTTTTTCACTCAACGTGTAATCAAACTCTGGAATTTGTTACCGGAGGATGTATTAAAAGCTGTTAGTGTAGCTGGGTTTAAAAAAGGTTTGGACAAGTTCCTGGAGGAAAGGTCCATAAACCATTATTAAGAAGGGACCCAGGATATCAATGCTTGACCAAGTACAAGCATTGTGGAACCTGTGTCTTTTGGGGAAACTGCTAGGTACGCATGACCTAGATTGGCCACTGTTGGAAACAGGATACTGGGCTTGATGGACCTTGGTCTGACCCAGTATGGCATATCTTATGTTCTTATGGTCTTAGTGGCTCTTTTAGAGATAATATCTGAGGAATTCTCAAGAAATTTTAGTCAATTTAGTCAAATCCTAACAACCCTCCCTCCTCCCCCTCCTCCTCTTCTCCTCCTCTTCATCCTCTTACTCCTCCCCATCCCCCTCTCACTTCTCCTCCACTACTCCTCCTCCTCCTCCTCCTCCTCCTCCCCCTCCTCCCCCTCATCTTCTTCCTCTTCCTCCTCCCCCCCATCTATCCCTGATGCAGATAAATGGAAAACAATATTGTGTCGGATATTTGGCCACTTTGGGGTCTATTCTGTAACATTCCCACTATTCGTTCACCTTTTCTGTTCCCACCAAACCTCCCCTTATGAAGAAGGAGTTTGTATGGCAAGATTAGATGGGGCGGGAAAGGGTGGTGTGGAGGCAGAGTTAGGGCAGGCAGTGGGCGGTCTGCGGCCCTGGATGTACAGAGTCGATTCTGATGTTGGCCCTATATGTCTGGGGCCAGAAGAGTAGACAGGGAACTTATTCCACCACTGAGGTGGAATACGTTCCCCTAGATGGCAGGGGACCACAGGCCCAGGGCACGTCAAAGGGTGGAAGGGGAGCAGGAGATTCCCCGCAGTTCGACCCTGGCCTTGGAAGGCCAGATCGGGGGATGGACTGCAGGAATGAATGAAGTCGGCAGCGCCCAGGCATCACGTCTCCTGAATGGAGATGCGGTGCATGGCAACTGGATGCTATGGCACTGCGGCTCCATTCAGGAGCCTTGACTCAGTTAGCCTGGCAGGTGCCTGTACATGCAGGCCGACCGGAGTCGGGTCAGGCCTTTCACATACAGGCTTAGACAGGATTCTGATCCTGCGAGGACTAGACGTGCCCCACAGGATCAGAACCCTATCTACCTCTATGCGTCCGGTTCCGACCAGAAGCACAGAGGGCTGGGACACACATCTTAGAATATGCCTCTTTATGTTTGGTTATGTGGCTATTGGCATTTTGTGCTTTATGATCTATATATTTGTCAGCTAGTGGGCATGCCTTATACAATTTCTTTTTGATAAATTTTAATCTAGTTAGATTTAAATTTAGTTATAAAATCACAATTTAAAAAAAAATCTAAAAATTGTAACATATTTAAATAAAGGTACCTGTTATCGGGACATTGGTTGGACTGATAATAAAATTATGAGCATTTTTGACATAGTGGCTTTATGGCTATTTAGATTCTTACTTGGAAGCATTATCAGTTCTATTAATTTTATGGTGTATCATTAATACTTGGGGTTAAGGATTTATCTTATTTTTTTGTTTTATAGTATATTGAGGCACTCCTATCAGGAAAAAATTGCAGTAACACAGACAGTTTAAAATGAGAGCATGAACGATCATTTTTAAGTCCTTCAGATCATGATAAAGTCTATTAGATTTTATCAACCTAAGAGCAAAGAAACATTTAACCAAAAAAGAAATACATGGACTATAGAACAGATGAATTATCTAAGATTACTGTTAATGATATAATGATGTCCATAACCATAATAAGATTATCAGCAATGTGTGGAATATACTTAGAAGTGGGTGATGCCTAGAAAACCAAATTGTAGAGGATTGTTTGTATTAAGAATGAGCTTATGATTCTAAATCCACTCTACTGTTTTTTTTCTAAGTAAAGAGATAAGGCAGCCCTGAATGAGTAGCATCAGAAATGATGATTTGGATGCCATCTACATACATGTGCACATAAGTTCAAAGCCATGAATCAGGGTTGCCGAAGGGGCCAAAAGAGATTAAAAAGATTGATGCCAAGATGGAACCTTGTGGAACACCATAAGACAAAGGATATACAAGACTATTATTAGCTACAAAGGAATGTGAAGTTACATAAAATTCATACCAGGTGAGAACAGTTCCACCAATTCCAATCTCCTGTAACCTAGCCAAAAGCAACTGGTGGGATGGAAAAGCAAGATGGCTGACATGCGTTAGACGCCGCTGGCTGGGTTGGTGCTTTATTTCCTCTTTCCTCACAATGTCGCGTAAAAGGAAAGCCAAAAGCTGGGTGTTACCTGCAGCAACGGCGGCGGTATCTAAGGGCCCTCTAGATGCTTTCTTGAGGCCCCCTGGTGTGGTGGAAGCTCCAGAGTTATCAGGCTCGCTGGGGGCGTCGGGAGCAGAAGGAGGCTTGCTGCACCCCTCTGAGCTGCATGTTTCTCTTAGCCCGAAGGTGCTGACCCCTCCGATTCAACCTGCATTGCTCGTAGTGGGAGCAGCGGAAATGGAGCTCTGTGGTCTCGGGGAAGCCGTTCTCACTAAGTCATCGTCTGCTGCAATGTCGAGTAGCTCCGCAGCAGCTGTGCTTGGGGCTGCAGAGCCTGCGGGTGCAGTGGTCAGCCCAGCTGGGAGTGAAGGAAGTTTGTTTGCTGAAGTTGGTGCCGGCTCTGGTATTTCTGCTCCTAATCTACCGAGATTACAGGCGCGTTACCTGTTCAGTCTGTACTTCAACGTCTTGCAGCAGTCACTTTGGATTCCCTCTGGGAAGGTCTCCAGCCCTTGGAACCTTCCTTTACATTTCAGTTTGGAGTTCTTCAGAGTGCTTTAGCCCTTATGCTTCAATCTGCTGATCATCAAAAGAAGGAAGTAGCCACTATTTCTGTTAAGGTGGCCCAGTTGTAGGAAAAAGTGGAGGGTGTAACAACCTTTTCAGGTACTGTTTCTAATGATTTAATAGCTATCCATGGGAAGATTGAGATGCTGGAGAATTCTGTTCATAAAAGAAACCTGCGCTTGTTGAATTTTCCTCGGGTGCCTACTGTATCGCCAAAGGAGTTGTTCAATATATATGCTACATCTATATTGAAACTCCCTGTGGAGTCCGTCCCTCCTTTGGCTAGAATTTATTATCTGCCCACTGCCAAGCGCAAGATCCATGGTGTCTCTTCACCTGTTCATTCACCGCCAATGGACTCTCTGGATCTAACTGGGTTTCTGGAAAATAGAGATCCTGGGCTTATCCCGCGGGCTACTCTGCTTGTTACTGTGGCTCTGGAGCCAGATCGAGATCTGCTTTTGAGACTTTATTTCAGGCAAAAATTGAGACCTTCATGGGGGGGGGGGGCAATAAGGATGTTTCTGGATGTTTCCAAACCTACCCAGTAGCATAGGCAGCAATTTCTCCTGTTAAGACCTCGGGTTTTACAGCTGGGTGGTTTGTTTTTCCTACGCTTTCCATGTAGATGTTTAATTAAATATCAAGAAGTTAGTTATACCTTTTTTGAGCCAGCACATTTAACTCAATTTATTACTAGTAAGAATATTCCTCTGCATAGCAGTTGAGCTGTTTCCATTTCCTCCCTTGGTTAGGGGGGAGCGGTTGTAGGTCTGTGCATTAGTTAATTCTGCACCAGAGTTGTGTCTATTTCTTCTGGCTTTTTCTTTTTGAATTGTGACTTGCTTTCCCTTTAATTGTGGGCTAGTGAATCCATATTTAGAATTTATATATAGTGTAAAGATAAGGGTGTATCTTCATTTTATTTGTATGTTTATTTTCTGTATTTGTATTCTTTACTGTAACAAGAATTTTCTTGTGTAAAATTTGAAATTGCATGAATAAAAAAATAATCAAAAAAAAAAAGCAAATGGTGGTTGACCAGATTGAAAGCATTTGTATTGTCCGGCTGTAGAATCAGGACATTTCTACCATTATCTGTACATGTCAAGATTTCCTTTTGCATTGCCCTGCATGTCTCTGTGCTATCAAAAGTTTTAAAATCAGACTGTTTGATATGCAGTTATTAGCTTCCAAAATAGAAAGAAAGATGTTGATGGAAGACATGCTTCTCAACCACGTTAGCCCAAAAAAGGGAGGCTAAAGATTGTTCTGTAATTGGCTGGGACAGAAGGATCCGTTTTAAGATCTTTCAAGACTAGGTCATATAATGTCACTTTTCCAGCCATTAGGAACATGGGGCGGGGGGATATTCAAGAGCATCTACATGGTTTACAGACTTGTAAACCATGTAAATGTTGCCTAGAGGGATATTCAGCGGCATCAACATGGCTAGTGCTGCTGAATATGCCCGAGTAGCGCCACTACATGCCCCGATGCTAACTGTGTAGCATCGGGACGTGTCATGGGCATTCCAGGGTGGAGCAGAGGTGGCACTTGTCGCTAACCAGGATGTGATGATATTGAACCACCTCCCGGTTAGCGATCCATGGGTAAAGATAGGCCAGATTTTGCCATGCCTATCACCATCTGTGGGAACTAACTGCCTTGATAGAGCTTCCACACCGTGTTGTATCATGCGGCAGACCCGGACATTCAATGCTAGTGGCCATCTATGGCTCTGGCATTGAATATCGGGGTTAAGGTTCAGCGGAGACGGCTATGCACTATAGGATAGCCACAGCCACTGAATATCATCACCAGTCTTGATTAAGGCTAGACTTGGAAAGGCTAAGAAGGATAGCAAAGAAATAAGGCAGGAGTTCTTTCAAAGGTTTTGGAGGAACTGGGTCTAAAAGAGAGACACAAAGATGCAATATTCTTTTCAAGAAAAATACTAGCAGTTTGTTGAAAATTAGTAAGCAAAGCTGAAGGTAGGCATGAACCTGTAGTTTGCCCAGCAAAAGGATGATAATGGGAAGAGCTCAATGTATCATTAAAAAAAATTTGGGGCCTCAAAGTAAGAGTTAATTTTTTTAACTAGAAAGATACCAATTTGGTCATGAGTACATTTTTTTTGAGTCAGAAATGTGTTTATAATTTCTTATTGGTGTAAACTCTTACACAACCCAGGCACACCGCATCCACCATCCACCCAATTCTGCCTCCAGCTCCCCATTCCCCATCTTTCCCCATTTAATTACTGGACTCATACAATCAAGGGAATGCTTGTTTAGGTGGATAAACATGGCCACACCACAAACTAGTAATAACTAAACCAACATGATACATAACAATGCAATGAAAACAAAGAAACTCAAATACATTCAGCAGATTACCCAAACCACTCTTCCTACACTCTATAAGAGGCAACCTGGGACAACTACCTTATCTAGGGTGCATAGCTTAGGTGACAGGCTTGAACCAGACCATTTAGGGGTATGTTTACTAAACAGCGCTAACATCGCAGCGGTGATGTTATCACGCGATAAGTGACGTTATCGCACGATAATGGTGCATTACCGTGTGATAACGTCACCTATCGCGCGATAACGTCTCTGGCAGCGTTAAGGTGCACAGAGGGTGTAGTAAAGCTTCCCAGAGGTCGGAGATAAGGGGTTAATGGGCAGAGAGAGGCTCCAGGCACACTAACGCTGTGAAATCAGGGTCTGAAAATTAACGCAAGTGAAAACCTCGCGTTAGAGGCACATTTGCAGGAGAGAGAAACCATTTCAGTCAGTAATGTACAGCAAAGGCAGGGAAACCAAGAAAAGTGATAGTAGTGCTACATGTGCAGCAACAGCATAGTGCCCAAGTACGAAAGGGCATGACGGTGAGCCTGCAAATGGGGTACAGGGGGCTGAAGGCGGGACATGCAGTGGGACAGCTGGGGCACAGGGTGGACTAGGCAGATGCCTAGGTGGCACATAGGAACTCAGAAACTGCAAATCAGCAAGCCAGCAACTGACCAAGGTCAAACATGCCCACGAGTGTGCATCCCACAGTGTCCCAGGGGACATCACCCAGCAGGTATCCCAAAGGGCACATAACAGTCACAGATGGTGCCAGGGGAAGCACGGATATCTATGTAGGCACCCGTCCCCAGATTCCACACCATAGACAGCCGCCTACAGGCACACTGGATGGCCTGGGACTGCGCACCACAAGCACCACCGGCATAAGGGCATGTCAGCATGGTGGCAGAGGGGTGCTGGTTGTGGAGGGGCAGTGGCATCTGCCCATAGCACACCAAGGCCATGCCCTGTTCAGGTGGGTGGTGTGCAATGCAACAGTCAAGGGCTGTCTGATGAACAGTAATGGTATCCCCAGGGAATAACCTGCCTTTGTGGCAACAGTTTGGTGCAGTACACACAGCCAATGTGTTCAGGGGAAAAGATCACAGGTTCAAGCTCCAGCTGTGGCTCCTGCAGACCATGTCCTTATTCTTTACCCTACAGAGCACATTCACCATAAACATGTGTACTCCCTAGAGCAGAGGTTCCCAACTGCAGTCCTGGAGGCCCAACACACTTCAGGTTTTCAGGCTGTCCTTAATAAATATGCATGAGATGCATTGGTATGCAGTCTCCCCTATTGTATTCAAATGTATCTCATGCATATTCATTAGGGACAGCCTGAAAACCTGAATCATGCTTGGCCCACCAGGACCGGAGTTGGGAACCTCTGCCCTAGAACATCTGCCAACAGGGGCATGACACCCACACCCACAGGCTCCACTATCCAAAGCCTCATGTAGTCAGGGGCATGACACCCACACCCACAGGCTCCACTATCCAAAGGCCCTGTGTGGAGCAACAGCTACCAATACTAGCACCTGCATACCTTAGCAATGCCTGGACTGTGCCCAGGACTGGTGTGGCAGCCAGGGCTGCCAACCACCTCTATCTTTGCACAATGATGAAATAGGTATGGGAGTGTGTGTATGTCTACCCAGTGTTTTGTGGCTGCCTACATCTTACTGAGCCACCAATGCTTGCACTGTCTCCAGTGTTAGACTACCAATGTGCAAAATGAGGAGCAAGGTATTGTGGGTAGGGCTCGGACACAGCAGTCTGGGCAGATTGCTTCTGCACAGGGCGTAGGGCAATGGCTGGGACATTGTAGTGCCCAACCATGACCTGCACAGCAGGGTGGCCACAGCATGTCATGCTGGGAGGTCACTCTCACCCTGACTGAGCAGTGACCATGACATGGCTAGGTTCCCCCATAGTGCTGTAGAGTATTTCTCTCAAGTGATGTCTATGAGTTTCTTTGTCTGGGCACCAATCACTGACCATACTTGCTTGGTGTGTGTACTCACATCCCATTTTTAGGTATACACAGTTCCTCCATAAACATGCACTATGTACTAGCTAGCAGACTGTCTGCAGTTAGATGTGTATAGCTGGAACACCTTGCAGGGTGGAGACTGACTGTACCTTCTGCTGGTGAATATTAGATAGTGGTGGGGGACAGCTGAGCTTTTCCAGGCCTACTGCCTGTCTTCCAGTGCTCTATGAGATGCGTACAGCTCTGCATTGACTGTCCTGTAGGGTGCCTATTTCCAAGCAGGATTGCGGTTGATGGTCCCTTCTACTGCCACCATTGCAGATATATAGAATGTGGATCTGTTGGTGGGAGATTCTGTCCCACACCCTGACCCACAGAGAGCGGGTTGGGTAGTGCTACATTATCCACTTTTGGGTCCAAACACCACCCTTCTTTTATAACATGTGACCATGGCAACCACACAGGATATGCATTATTCTGGGTACATCATAGTTCACAATGGCTAGACGTGACTGGGAAATACAGATGGACACAGGTGTATCTGCAAGGACTACCTATCACACACTGGCACTGATGGGGACCTGCAGCACAGCCTATCTCAACCCAGTCAGGTGCTGAGGATCTGGTGCTGGGCGCCCCACCTCACCCTCAGGGTGAGCACAGGAACTGCACAATGTCACAGTCTGTAGCTACTCTGTGCCAGTAACACACACGGTCAGTTCCCATACCAGGCCGAGCTGCTATAGAGGCGCATACCCTATCTTGTGATCAGATGTAGGCTGTTGATCTGCATATGCAGTGCATCATAGGTATGGGTGGGTTTACCCTATACTGGTAACCACAGCAGACAGTTTGTGTGGTGACCTGCAGTCTTTCTGTAGCCAGCCAGGGGTATGTTTGACACTCTAGAGATGGAGCCCACTGGTTACTTCAATGACTATGGAGGTGGAGGTCATGGGTTCAATCCCACAGTGGTGTTATTTAATAAGACTGTCAGAGGCTTTTCCTTTTAATTTAGATCAGGCGCCTTATAAGGTGCCTTAACCTAAGGTGCTGTATAAGGTGCCCTAAGGATGTTAAGGTGCCCTAAGGATGGGCAGCAGCAGAATGGGATAGTGTTGACGGCAGAGGATCACATTTCTGTGACAATGGCAACAACACCAAACTTAAACTGCGCGGAAGAAAGGCCTGGCAATCTACTTCTGTATCTTGCCATGAAAACCCAATGGATAGTTACAACAAAACAAATTGTGCTATAGTGCTGGAAGATGAGACCCCAGGTCGGAAGGCACTCAACTAGCTACTGGGGAAGAGCTGAAGACTTCTCAGAGTAAAGCCAGCATTTATGATGTGGTTGGATCAAAGCTCTCGGGATGTCTGACTGCTGATGTAGCTGCGAATGAAATGAGAGTCAGAAGCTGTAAAGTTGTCTTACGCATTGGAACATGGAACGTACGAAGCATGAACCAAGGGAAGTTGGAGGTGGTCAAGAATGAAATGGAACGTGTACAACTTGATCTGTTGGGTGTCAGCGAACTGAAATGGACTGGCATCGGGCACTTTGCATCAGATGATCACATGGTCTACTATGCTGGAAATGAAAGACAAAGAAGAAATGGTGTTGCATTTATAATAAAGAAGAAACTTGCAAGAACTGTAATGAAATACAATGCAGTCAGTGAACGCTTAATCTCTATTTGCCTACGAAGAATGCCTATCAACACAACTATAATTCAAGTATATGCCCCAACAGCTGCAGAAGAGAATGAAATTGAAGAGTTCTATGAACAAGTACAAGCTGAAACTGACAGAACATGCAAACAGGATATCCTGATAGTCATGGGTGACGGGAACGCAAAAGTTGGCAACAAAGAAGGCAAAGTAGTTGGAAAATATGGACTTGGCAACAGAAATGAAGCTGGAGAAAGACTGATAGAATTCTGCAAGACCAACGATCTATTCATCTCAAACACCTTCTTCCATCAACACAAGCGGCGACTGTACACATGGACTTCACCCAATGGATTATATAAAAATCAAATTGACTACATCTGTGGAAGTCAACGATGGAAAAGTTCTATAACATCAACAGACAAAACCTGGAGCTGACTGTGGTACAGATCATCAACTACTAGTATGCAAACTCAAGCTAAAGTTGAAAAAGAGCAAACTACTCATGAATGCAGCAAAATATGACCTTGAGAATATACCACTGGAATTTAAAGACTGCCTGCAAAATCGATTTGCTGCTTTAGATGCAAATGACAGAGCTCCAGAAGAGTTATGGAATGACATCAAGAAGGTTGTGTTGGAAGAAAGCGAGAAGTCTCTACAAAAGGTGGAAAAGCAAAAACGGCCAAAATGGATGACTGAAGAAACTCTGAAAATTGCCCAGAAATGCAGAGAAGCTAAAGCCAGAGGAGAAAGAAAGACAATAACAGAACTCAACAGAGATTTCCAACATGCAGCAAGACAGGACAAGGAAAAGTACTACAATGACACATGCAAGGAAATAGAAGCAGAAACTACTAGAGGAAGAACAAGATCAGCTTTCCTAAAATTACGAGAGTTAAAGAAAAAGTTCCAGCCTCGAATTGGAATGTTACAAGATGCTCAAGGTTCTATGTTGAATGATGCTGAGAAGATCAAGAAAAGGTGGAAGGAATATACAGAGTTTTTATATGATAAAGATCAAGTGGACCAATAGCCGTTTCAACCTCTACCTTATGATCAGGAACCATTGGTGATGAAAGAAGAAGTTAAAGCAGCATTGAAAGCCTTATCAAAGAACAAAGCACCAGGCATTGATAGCATTCCCATAGAAATATGACAGCAATCTGATGCAGCTATTACTGTACTTATAAGGCTCTGCCAATAAATATGGAAGACAGCATCATGGCCAACTGACTGGAAAATATCTGTGTTTATACCAATGCTAAAGAAAGGTGATCCAACTGATTGTGGAAATTATCGCACAATCGCTCTGATCCCACATGCCAGCAAGATTCTACTGAAGATTATTCAAAAGAGACTACAACCATACCTGGAACAAGAACTACCTGAAGTGCAAGCAGGGTTCAGGAAAGGGCGAGGAACAAGAGACATCATTGCGGATGTGAGATGGATCCTTGAAAAGACTAAAGAATACCAAAAGGATATCTATTTGACTGTGTAAACCATGAGAAACTCTGGGCCACATTAAGAAGCATGGGTATACCAGAACACCTGATCGTATAGCACAATCTGTACATTGATCAAGAAGCAGCAGTTTGAATGGAACAAGGAGAAACAGAATGGCTTAAAATAAGCAAAGGTGTAAGACAAGGCTGCATACCTTTCCCCTATCTGTTTAATTTATATGCAGAACAAATCATCAGAGAAGCAGGATTGTATGAAGACAACAGAGGTGTGAAGATTGGTGGAAGACTCATCAACAACCTTTGCTATGCTGATGATACCACATTATTGGCTGAAAGTGAAGATGATCTGAAACATTTGCTTCTCACAATCAAAGAACATAGTCTCAAAATGGGCCTGCACCTTAATGTAAAGAAGACAAAGATCATGACAACTGGCATAATCGACAGGTTCATCATTGAAGGAAAAGAAATTGAAATTGTGAAAAACTTTAACCTACTTGGATCAACTATCAATAAAGAAGCAACAAGCAGTCAAGAAATCAGACTACGCATTGCTCTTGGCAGAATGGCTATGAAAGACCTAGATAAAATCCTCAAGAGGAGAGATGTCTCTCTCCATACAAAGATTCGACTTGTTCAAGCCTTGGTATTTTCAATAACATCATATGGATGTGAAAGCTGGACAGTGAAAAAGATAAACAGGAAGAAAATTGATGTCTTTGAATTATGGTGCTGGCGGCGAATACTGTGTATACCATGGACTGCCCGAAGAACAAACCAGTCGGTACTAGAGGAGATCAAACCTAAGCTTTCTTTAGAAGCTCAAATGACAAGACTTTGACTTTCAAACTTTGGACACATCATGCGAAGAGAGAGATCATTAGAGAAAGACATCATGCTTGGCAAGATAGAAGGTCAGTGCAAAAGAGGATGGCCAGCAATGAGATGGATCGATACAATAACAGCAGCTACGGGTACCAGTCTATCAACAATGAGCCGCCTGACTCAAGACCGAACACAATTTAGGATAGCTATCCAGAGGGTCGCCTTGAAATGACTCCGACTCGACGGCACTTAACAACAACAAAGGATATTAAGGTGACCCAACATGTGGCCATAACACATAGACACATAGAAGAATGTTTGTCTGCAGGTCACAGCAGAGACAGGACTGTGCGTGGTGGGCAAGTGACTTGAGTAGTACCTAGTCACAAAATGAACACATGGTAATCAAACCCTGAACTTTTGGCTATGGAGACATTATACCAACCAGTAGGCTACCCCACCACACGGAGCTATGTAAATGTGTAGAGTCTGCAGGTCATTGATCAAACTGTTTGCTGTGCGTGCCAGTTTAGGTTGGGCCCTCCACTACCCATGAAGCACTGCACATGCAAAACAATGCTCTGCAGCTGAAGAATCAATGAAGAATGCACTGATCCAGTATATTAGCTCTGTAACTCACTGACTGCATTGCTACATGCACATAACAACTTCAAGCTATGCTGAAAAGTGGTTTCAGCTGTCACCTGAGGGTGAGGATAGGTGTCCAGCACCTGGTCCACTGAACATGCACTGTTAGAGGTGATCTGTGCTGGCTTTGCTGTAGGTCTACATGGTTGCTAGTGTGTGGTAGGTATTATCTGCAGAGGGTTATGTTTTTATCTTTGTTTATTGCATGTTGTAGGGGATAGTATTAGTTGGGTCCTGTGTTTTGTCCATTTGGACATTAACCCTCTGATAACAGTGTAGGTCAGTGCCAAGAATCCAGGGGAGCAGTCATTGTACCATTATGCAGGGGGCACTGTAGATCCACAGTTTGCCCCACTACAGGCATCATTGAACATGGGTACATTTTAAGGACCTATCTAGCTACTTGTGAGAATGATTGGCCACTGTGAGAAATAGGATACGGGTCTTGATGGACCATGGTCTATCCCAATATGGCATATCTGCGGATCCTTTGTTCTTAGGCCACTATGTGCTGCCTGTGCAGCTCCCTGGTCCACAATGTCCACCTGCACCTACCACTGCCTGACCAATCTTCCACCCCCTTTGCTCCATTTTCAGAATCAGCATGGTGCCCTTTCCTATGTGCACCATGCTACCGCTCCTAATGGAGCATTACTATCACTGACTTGGGCTCCCTTGTCATTTCATCACACTGCTCACATTTAAATAGTCTCTCTCTTCTGCAGACACCCTTTCCGCGAGGTTTTACATTGCGGTAAGGTTACAGGCCTTAAGGGGCTCTTAGGGGTGTTAACACACGGTGTTACCACCCCTTCTCCACCCACTTTCCACCCTTTCATGCCGACTCTCCGCCTCCTGTTCCCTTTATGGTGCAGGAGTCTTTTACGCATGGAAACTCAGTATTTTTGCGGCATTAAGGGGATATGTGTGCCATTACCACACATAAATGACACGCTTTCTCCCTTACCGCCATTTAGTAAACACATCCCTAAGTCTCCGGTCTGAACAAATTTCCTAAAATAAAAGGTTCCAATTGTCGGAGGTCAAAAAATAAATGCTTCCTGTCATTCATTACACCACATTTTCAACTACAGGGATAATTCTGAAAAAAATTCACACCTAGGGGTTTAATTAGTAAGCTGCAGTTAAATCTTGGATTTTACTGCAGCTTAGTTTATCGCAGGTAATTGACTTCCACAGTAAAGGAATAATGCAACTCCTGATAAGTCCTAAGCTGTGTTATTCCTAGTTAAAATAATACTAGTTCAAAGCTGGAATTATTATTCCCCAGCCAAGCACTATTTCTCTTACACATGACCTGATACTCTCAACTGCAGCTTTAAAGAGGACACATGTCATAAGAGAAGTGGGTGGTCTAGGGGTCCTTAATCCATGGCACTACCAAGGATCAAGTACCCCCAAGAAAAATCTCTCCCTTCCCACACATACCTCACCATCACTCAAATTCTCCAAAGGCATATTCAATTCTCTGTCCTCCAGACCCCAATCCAAACCCCTATCTCCCCTATGGTCCCCTCGGGCCTACCTTAACAAAGATCCAGTAAGGCCTGAATGGGAGAGACCCCAACTCACTCCCATCCAGGCCAGTGCTGGGTTCAAAATGGTGTCTGTGACTCAGTGGCATTTCCAGCCCCCTCGGCCTCTGGGGCATGTAGCCCATCTTCTGCCCAGCATCCCCATGCAGCACCCTGATCCACAATGTGATGCACGTCCCCCACTAGGCCCACACTTCTGAAGCAGCGCAGCAAGCTTACCTTAAAGCCAGGTGGCTTGCTGCATTGTCTCCAGTCCAGGCCAATTGGCTCTTCTCTCCTAGGCTGAAACCTTACAATTCACAAGACCAGCTGGGAGAGACGGGTCAATGGCCCTGGATTGGAGACAATGCTGCAAGCCACCTGGCTTTAAAGTAAATTTGCTGCGCTGCCTCATCCTGACTGGCACATGGAGCGGGGCAACCCACCGCCTTATCCTTGGTACGCCACTGCCACAACCCCAAGCAGTTATACTGCAAGACAACTGCTAGGAGTCTTGGATGATTTGCTGCAAACTGCAGTATTCATTTGAATAATAATGAGGTGTTTGGCATGCATTTGTTATTCAACGTGTGATGCTGTGGCAAATTGTGCATTGTGGTAAAGTAATAAATGTTATTGCCCTTTAATGCATGTTAAAGGTCAAATGATGTGCATTATTGTCGTATTTCACTTTAGTAACTACCCCTTAAAGTGGTAACGCAAGGTCTAAGATTCAAAAATGCGTTCCATCTATGCTGAGTTTCCCTAGTCACATCTAGATGAATTCTGCAAAAAATAACTGCAATAACCATAGACTGAGGAATGAAATCCTGAAAGAAATTTTCTGAATTCATCTTTACACTCTTATTTTTAACAGAAGAATTCTCCATAGTACATGCTCTTTTTCTTATCAATAGGAGGAAAGGCAGACTTAGCAACTTCCAGAATTTCCCCTGTATACAGTACTTCTTAAACATTATTAGTTGAGTAACATTAGAAATTTGAGGAAAATTCAGTATTCTCATATTCTTAAAATTTTCAGGTTTTTCAGATTGCCTTAGTAAGAAATTATTTCCAAAATGAGGTTCTTCCTGCTTTTCTCATAGCATTTTAATATCCTCCTTAATAAAGCAGATCCTCCTGTATTGACTACCACATCATGCTGAATATCCAATTTTGCAATTACAAGAGCTTCCGTCCTGGCAGAAGTGGTTAATGAGCTTTACAAAGTTGGAACTTGAACCTCCAAGGCAGGTATGTCAGACTCTGATATGGAAAAAATGGTTTTCCCCTTAAGATCTAATCTAAGAAAATCCAAGTTCCTTTTCTCAACAAGAGTACAAACACCCACACAGACAGGCTCCACTATTCTCAGTTGGATGGACAGTCAGGCTGACAGCAGTGGCACACTGAGCATGCATTAACATCAGAGCGCACTACTAGCTCCTGCACAATGAGCACACTTTAACAATGCCTGAGCTGAGATTGGGACCAGAGTGGCAGGCAGGAATGCCAACCATCCACATTTTTGCACAGTGCGTCGATATGAGTGTGTGTACGTGTGTATGTCTATCCATTGTTTTGTGGCTTTCTACTCCTCACTGAGCGCCGCTGTGCCTAAGCTGTTTCCAGCATCAGCCTGCAAATGTGCATGATGAGGTGCAAAGTATTGTGGGCATGGGCTGAAACAGGGCAGATTGGCCAGGATATGTCTGCATCAGGGGTGGATCAATGGCTGGGACATCTGATGGATTCCACGTGACTACTTGTTGGCCGATTCATTGGGGGTTGTGCATGTTGATGTTGTACCTGCACTGTGGGATAAAATCTAGCAACAGGGGACATGCACTACATAAGCCACAGCCAGGACCTGAACCTGTGACACTCTGCTCTTCTACACACCAACCATGGGTAGTGCATCACACAGCTGCCACATGATCACATCAGTCCCTGGAGCTGACATGCTTCCCATTAGATAGACCTTACACATGTTGTACTGCGCATGGTGCACTGGGGCAGGGCTGAGCCTTGGTCTGCTACTACTACTGAGCATTTATATAGCACTACAAGTCATATGCAGAGCTGCATAGACATGTAAGAGACAGTCCCTGCTCATCAGAGCTTACAATCTAGTCAAGACAGACAACACAGAAGATGTAGACAGGGATAAAACAAGAGGGAAGGTAAAGAACCAAGGAGATCAGGTGAGTCAAGATCTAAAAGCAGCAATGAAGAGGCCTGCTTCAGGTGGGTGCCACTGCCCCCTCCGCCAACACCCTCATGCCATGCTGACATGCCCATGTGCTGTCATTGTTGGTGGTGCGCAGTCCCAGGCCAGCCAACATGCGGGTTGGCAGGCACCTAGGGGGTAGGGTCCGGGGGGGGGGGGGGGGGCGGAGGCACTACCTGCCAATGTTATGTCTCTTCAATCTGGGTAAGACATGGCTGAGGGGTGTTATGTTAGAGGTATAGAAAATATTGCCTGGATTGGAACAGGTAAACGTAGGTCGATTGTTTATGCCATCAGAATGTAGAAAGACTAGGAGACATGCAATGAGGCTACAGTGTAATTCATTTAGGACTACCAGGTAAAAATATTTTTTTAATGTGTTATCAAACCCTGCAATTCATTATCGGAGGATGTAGTAAGGGCTGTTAGTGTAGCTGGGTTTAAAAAATGTTTGGACAGGTTCCTGCAGAGGGTTCCTAAACCATTGTTAAAGAGGACCCGGGATATGCACTGCTTGCCCCATTACAAGCATTGTGGATCCTGTGTGTCCTTTAGGGAAACTGCTAGGTACCTATGACCTAGATTGGCCACTGTTGGGCACAGGATACTGGGCCTGATGGATCTTGGTCTGACACAGTCTGGCATATTTTCAGGTCCTATGTGCTTATGTGCCACATAGGCAACTGCCTAGTCTGCCCTGTGCACCAGCAGTCCCCTCTGCATGATCCACCTGCAACCTCCTTTGCTCCATTTGCACCATCAACATTATGTCCTTTCATACTTGGGCACTATGCTGTTGCTGCTAATGGAGCACTACTATCACTTTCTTTGGCTCACCTGTTTGGGCAGCACATTGCAGAGGTTTAAATAGTCTCTCTCTCCTCAAAATGCACCCTTAAAGACAGGTTTACATAGAAACATGACGACAGAAAAAGACTACGTGGCCTATCTAGTCTGTCCATCCATATCAACCACTACAACAGTCCCCTTTTTACCTTTAGAGATCCTCTGTGTTTGTTCCATGCTTCTTTGAATTCACTGTCCTCATCTCTACCACCTCCACTGAGAGACTATTCCATGGATTCACCACTCTTTCCATAAAGAAATATTTCTTCATGTAAGTCCTGAGTCTATCCCCTTTCACCCTCATCCTATGTCGCTTCATAGCAGAGCTTGTTTTCAGTCAAGAGAGGCTCTTCTCCTGTGCATTATGCCATGGAGGTATTTAAACATCTCAATCATATCACCTCTATCCCACATTTCCTCTAAGGTGTACATATTAAGTTCCTTAAATCTGTCCTCATATGCTTTATAATGAAGACCACTAACCATTTTAGTAGCCACCCTCTGTACTGACTCCAGCCTGTTTATATCCTTTCCAAGGTGCGATCTCCAGAATTGCACACAATACACCAAATGAGGTCGCACCAAAGACTTATACAAAGGCACTATCATCTCCTTTCTTCTGCTGACTATTCCTCTCCCTATGCACCCAAGTATCCTTCCAGCTTTTGCTATTGCCTTTTCTACCTGTTTAGCTGCTTTAAGATCATCAGGCACAATCACGCCTAGGTCCTGCTCTTATTTAGTGGACAAAAGTACTTCACCTCCTATACTACAGTATATCGCTCCCTTGGATTGCTGCAGCCCAAATGCATGACCTTACATTTTTTAATATTAAATCTCAGCTGCCAAATTCTAGACCATTCTTCAAGCTTAGCTAGATCCCTCCTCATGCTATCTACTCCTTCCTGGGTGTCTACTCTATTGCAGATTTTGGTATCATCCGCAAAGAGGAAAACCTTACCCGACAGCCTTTTCATTATATCACTAGAAAAAATGTTAAAAAGAATCAGACCAAGGACAGATCCCTATGGCACACCACTGGTAACCTCCTTCTCCTCAGAGTGAGCTCCATTTACCTGTACTCTTTGTCGCCTCCCACTCAACCAATTGCTAACCCAAGTAGTAACTTTAGGGTCCATCCCTAGGGTGCTCAGTTTGTTTATAAGTCGCCTGTGAGGAACGGTGTCAAAGGCTTTACTAAAATCTAAATACACCACATCTAGGACTCTCCCTCAGTCCAAATCCCTGGTCACCTAGTCAAAGAAATCAATCAGATTTGTCTGACAAGACCCGCCTATGGTGAATCCATGCTGCCTCGGATCCTGTAATCTGCTGGACTCCAGAAACCTCACTATTTTCTCTTGTACTACATCTCTGCCCCCTCTTCACTCCGGCATCCCATCTGCTCTCCCTGAAGGGGATCGAGCACGCTGGAGCAACGCGGCCACCTCCAGGAAGTAAGCTGCCCAATCGGGGCAGCCCGGGACAATTAAAAGGCAGCGCCATTGGGCGCATCATTCTCTCTGACCCCTCTTCACTCCGGCATCCCATCTGCTCTCCCTGAAGGGGATTGAGCACGCCGGAGCGACGCGGCCACCTCCAGGAAGTAAGCTGCCCAATCGGGGCAGCCCGGGACAATTAAAAGGCAGCGCCATTGGGCGCATCGTTCTCTCTGCCCCCCTCTTCACTCCGGTGTCCCATCTGCTCTCCCTGAAGGGGATCGGGCACGCTGGAGCAATGCGGCCACCTCCAGGAAGTAAGCTGCCCAATCGGGGCAGCCCGGGACAATTAAAAGGCAGCGCCATCAGGCGCACCTGCGCCTGGCGGGCCCGTGCCTGAGGGCCTCACCAGAGGGCCCTTTGACGTGGCCCTTAGGCGGAGGCCCTCACATTGACACCATCCGAAGTGAAGCGGGAAGACCGGACAGCAACGAGAACAACTACTGCCATCACAGGAATGCAACAACATATGAGCACTAAGATATGTATTAGCTGGAACTGCTAGATTAATCATTAGGTCTGATAGCCAATGTATTAGAATTGAATTTGCTTGAGAGATACATCTACTCACATCACTTCTGATCTACCACTGAACTGTTATAGATCCGCACCTGAAATGTATGAAAGCTAACTCTACTTATACAACTCCTTAACCCACCATAGAACTGCCACAGAACCACTACCATATTACTCTCAATTTGCCATGGAGCTGTTCTAGAAGTGTCACAAGCGCGAACCTCAAAGCAGCACACTATAATGTACTAACAGCCTCATACCTGCATACTTAGTGACACACAACAGCTGACAACCACCCTAAGCAAGGATATCCACCAGAGCAATACCCACCCAAGCACACAACTCCTGCCGTGTTTCAACCACAGGACCCTGCAAAACAAGCCCTCAGGAATGGCACCTTCCCTAACTGTAACAGCATGCTTTTACCTCCTCTATACCCTACTCCATACTGCACTCACTCTCACTGCCACTGGAAACCCAATACCAATCCTAAGGGGCCCCAGCAGAAGATGGGCAGACACATTTTGACACTTCGAGTCAGAACACAAACACAACAACAGCCCACACCTACTCTACATATCACTTCAGCATTCCAAGAAATTCCTGCCTGAAAACAACCCTAAACCCAACTACCTGAACTGCGCCCTCATCAACGCACGCTCAGTCCGGAAGAAAGGACCAATCATCTCCGACCTAATATCCATCCACAAGCTAGACATCCTATTGATCACAGAGACATGGCTCACAGACACAGACTCAGTCATCTTGAACCAACTTACACCACCCAACTTCTCAATCCACACCTGCCACAGAACCAATCACAGGGGGGGCAGGAACTCTTGCACTCACGAGAACCGACCTACAATTCCAACAGACGGAGGCTAACAGCACTACGCATCTCAACTTCATCATTCTAGCAAATAAGCACATCTCCATCAACTTAATTTACAGAGCTCCATCAAATACTCCAGACGACCTCTCAACATTAATCGACCTGGCCTGCAGCACCAAGAGACCACATACACCAAACTGGCTCATGGGAGATTTTAACCTCCCAGCCCTCCCAGATGATCATGACAGCTCCCTTTTGAACGCCTTCAGCCAGCTGGGATACAATCAAGTAATCAACGAACCCAATCACACAAAAGGAAACAAGCTAGACTTGATTTTCACCCAAGAGTCAGCTACAAGCCAGAATTATCCACTGGACATCTCCCTATTGTCAGTCCCATGGTCTGACCATAGCCTAATAAAACTCCGGCTGCCCATCCAGCAGACTCAAGCAAGATGTCAGTCCACTACCGATGCCTGCCTGAAAGCAAAATTCCGTCACTTCAACAAGGAAGAGATACTTAACAAAACCTTACCCCTATTCAACATTACAGAGACCAAGCTCGAGGAAATGCTCTCCGCTTGGAACAAGAGCCTACACTCCATTGCTAACAAACCAAATGATGATGTAACCCCAAGAAAAAGAAAGACATCCCCATGGTACTCTCTCAAACTACGGATATCCCTCAGTCACCTAAGGAAACTTGAAAGAAGATGGCGTCGCTCATGTACCACCGACGATCTTGACACTTACACCTCACACCTGAAGAAGCATCGTGCAAAAGTAGCTGAGACAATGAGATGATATCACGCGGAGATACTACAGCACTCTCTAAACAAACCAAAAGATCTATTCAACCTAGTAAAGACCCTTACAAAGGAACCTTCCCCTATACAACGATGCATACCGGATCCACAAGAATATGCAGACTACTTACAGTCTAAGATAATTAAAACTGGCAAAACGGCATCATCTAACCCTGCGGAAAGCCCACTGCTCCCATCACCTCTATCCACCTTCTCAATGCCATCAGCAAAGAACGTTGAAGGCACTATCAATGCAATCAACACCACCACGGCACCAAATGATCCCTGCCTGGCGTTTTGGATAAAGACACTGTGCAAGGAATTTAGCCCATTCTTAGCCAAACTCATCAAATTCTCCTTTGCTACAGGAGAATTCCCACAATGCCTAAAGCAAACATCCATCAGACCACTCCTAAAAAGCTGCAAACTGGACACCCAGAAGGTTGACTCTTACAGGCCAATTGCAAGCATCCCTCTATTGGCCAAGATAATCGAAAAACTCGTCCAACAGCAAATTCAAGACCATATTGATGACACTGCCCCATTAGACCCATGCCAACATGGATTCAGAGAAGCGCAAGGCGTGGAGACGCTCTTGACTATACTCTTCAACACCTTAATCACTGGCATAGACAACGTCAAAAGAGGATATGCCCTAATCTTCTTAGACATCACAGCAGCCTTCGACTCTGTTGACCACGAACTGCTCTTGGCACACCTGGCAGAGAAAGGGATCCAAGACACAGCCTTGAAATGGTATAAATCTTATCTTTCAGACAGATGGCAACATGTGAGGACAGGGCTTTTGACCTCTAAACCATTCCAGCAGAAACAGGGAGTTCCGCAAGGTTCCGCACTTTCAGCGCTGTTTTTCAACATATATATGCAGCCCCTCTGCACACTCGTCCGTTCCTTCGGCATCTCATGCCTCATATACGCTGATGATGTGTTACTATACATGCCATTTACAACCAACCAGCCAGATTTCTCAACATTAACCAATTGCTTCGAAGCAATAACTGACTGCTTCAATCCCAAAACCTCAGGATAAATTTCAAGAAAACAGAGGCTCTATTCATTACCAGGGACCAGTCATTTGTTCCGCCAGCAACACTAAAAGCAAGAGGCGCTGAACTCCAAAGCAGGCACACAATCCGCTACTTGGGCGTAACACTAGATCAACAGTTGGATATGAAAACACATATAGGCAACACCGTCAAGGCAGTATTCTTCAAGATCCGGACAATCCGTCACCTACGCCCCCTCCTGGAACCAGACGACTTTAGGACAATCTTTCAGGCCTTAGTCCTCCCCCACTTTAACTTCGCCAACGCCATCCTACAGGGTCTACCGAAACACTCTGTACCCACTCCAGCTGGCTATGAATGCTGCAGCCAGAACACTACACGGTGCTACCATGAGGGAGCACATAACACCAATCTTGAAGCATTTACACTGGCTTCCAAAATACTGTAGACTCATCTTCAAGATTCTACTAATAACCTTCAAGTACTATCAACAGACTCACCTCCACGTCCATCTCAGATCTCATTCTTCCCACTCCCCCAAATAGAACTAGAAGATCGGTCTCAGCCAATACCCTATGTATCCCTAGCATGATTACAAAATCCCTGCAAGCAACAAGAAAGAGGTCCTTCATGTTCTATGCCCCATCATACTGGAATGCACTACCGCCTGACATTCGAGCAATTACGGACCTTACACAGTTCAGGAAGGCACTGAAACATCACCTCTTCCTGCAGCATTATGATATCACACAGCAACCACCTAACTTCAGTCACCAAGACATACACACCAAACTTCCTACTATACATACACCCTGTGTGCCACGATAGCACACTCAAACCCCAACTTGAATATGTATACAACTACCTAAAAGCTGTAAAATACCTTTAACCCAGAGCATGTATATAGTTTCCCAGTTAATCCAAGTTGAATATCCTTGTTTTCTGTAAGTCCAGCACGGGCGTTTACCGTGTCTGAACACAACTGATGCTATTTGTAAACCGAGCTGATACCAAAGAGCGTGGTATAGAAAAAGTAATAAATATAAATAAATAAATAAATTGCACTAGCTTAGAAGCTGACAACTGAATACAAAACATAATAAGGGGAATTTTAGAAGACTCATCCAAGTGCTGGGATGTCAAAGTCAGAATGTCTGAAAAGAAAGCAGGCACAATCAGGTGCAGACACAATTTCACAAACATGGACATGTCTGATATGGACATCTACAGGGACATCTACATAGATGTACTTAGATCTGTATCTTGGCACCTAGACATCTCAGATAGCCTAGTGGTTAGTGTAATATGTTAGAAAAAGAACAGCCAAGGTTTGACTCCCATTTTTGCTATTATTGATAATGTCCTAAGTATCAGGGATAATAGAATGCTTTCTTCTGTATACACTCCAGATGTATTTCAGCTAAAGCAAGAACGTTTCAGATGCCTGGAGCAGGTCTAGTGATATATATGATACTACACATCCATGAAGTTTCTGAGATCAGGCAGGGACATCCAGGAATCCTGGCCATACCTCTTCCAAACCCTATAAAGATTTGGATGTCCTCAAGCTGGGGAAGTCCCTAGATCTGGCTTCTAAAATGGCTCTGGAGATATACAATTTTAGAGGCCGATGATGGTGCTTTTGGGCATATATTAGTGCTGTTTGCACTCTTGAATGCTCTCATTCTGAGGTCCCTTATTATTGACAGGGATATGTTTTGACATTTCGCTATAGAGATACTTTTCTGATTTTTCTGCCAGAGAAAAGTTAATGGGGCAGTTCAGCACACTGTCACCTCCGTGGCAGGGTTCAATAAACTCCCCAATTTCTCCTTTGCCCCAGTCTATTTTTAATACAGTTTTTCTGAAAGGCTGGCATAATAACAAAGGTTATTTCTTTTACTGCAGTTGTTTTTTTTTAATGATACTTCTTTCTATACAGGATTGGCACATTTTTACATTTCCCAAGGTTCAAGTTAGCATGAAAACATCATGTCACCTTCCCAAAGCCAGTGCCTAATTAAATCTTACTCCCTGGTTCCCCCTCATTGCTCCTTTTTTGTTATCTGGTTTTCTAAGCAAAGCACACTAAATAGGTTTGCCAACTGGCTCCAGATGCGGCCGACAGGCCTGATCCAGTCCTGAGTTTATCCCATTGCATGCAGGGATGTGCAGTCTTGCTTTTCTTATGGCGTACAATGGAGAAAATAGATCTACATATCCCTTCATTCAATGGGGTAAATATAGGACTGGATCAGGCCTGTTGGCCGCTTCTGGAGCCAATTGGCAACCCTAACATTAAATCAGCAACATTTTGTGACATTCTCAGAATTTTCTCATGCTCTTGTCAGCAGCTCATTCCTCTGATTCTTTTTTGGCCTAACAGTGGTCGAGTCCCAAGCAGGCCCGTGGCCTGTATCCAGGCCTGCTTCACAGGCCTAGCTACAAGAGCACTGTCCCAGCCTGGGTCTGATTCCCCACAACTTGCAGTCACAAAAAACATACTTCTGCCCAAAAGATGCCCTGTACCTATAAAGAACATCCGATCTGAGTTTCTCACCCAAAAAAGAATCTTTTCCATACTCACTTCCATACTATCCCTACATCAACAGTCCCATTTTTCAGAACATAGGAATGGTTAGGAAACCCTAGATTAGCTCCTTTAGCACAAACAGCAATGTCAGCATAGCCTGAATAAACACTATTGCTCTTCTTAATATTTCTGTAGGGGTGTTTATTAATGTTTATTTACCTTACAACCTTCCCTCACCTCTGCTTTATGTTCTTAAAAATGCATTTTGTGTTTTTCCAGATTGCAGACACGGTATTTGAAAACAATCTTGTCATAATCATTCTTCAATATGGGATGCAATGAAGAGCAGAGCAGATTTTTTTCTAAGTCCTGGCCTTATTCCACGTTTCCTCATGAATAACAGGGATGTCTGTGGGAAACACTGAAAACGTACACTGAATATACTTTATATGTCTCTGCAGCTGACCACACCCCATTCCACCTTTTCTAGGCACATTCTGAGATCCCCTTGCTAGAGTCATGAAAGTGCACGTCAGTATTTCACAACACAGTCGGGGACGTTTTTGGCAGATATTATCATGTCTCCTTTTTCAATCTTTTTGGTCCCATTTTTACAACTATGTCCTCTAATGAACTATCTTTTTCTCATTAATTATTAGTCTCATTTTTCTTGTTCCAAGCCAGTAAAATAGCCTTCCATCAAGTGCTGCCTCCCTCATTTTGGGGCATGTTTACTGAAGCTCACTACCTGGGTAGCACAGGATTAGCACATATCTTTGGCACCACACTAAAAGGTAGCATGGAGCCTATGCTAAAAAAACCCCATGCTACCTGGGCAGTTCGCATCTAGGTGGCAACTAGGTGAGGCGTGGGCATTCTCGCCACAGTATCACTAACACAGGCCTTGAAAGGCCGCGCTGCTGGCACTTCATGGGGAGCAACTACTGCCAGCACAATGGGTGGTGGTTGCTCCCCCTTGGTGGTTTTAACCTGGCAAGCCACGCTAAATTCAGGGGAACAGATGTCCCCACTCCCCACCCCCTGCATCTAACACAGTGTACCGTGCTAGTAATGCAGCCCAAGTCTGCATTACTAGCATAGGTGAGGCCAGATCTAGGTGGTAATCATGATAACCACTGCAGGGGGGGCAAAAATGTCAGGGGGTATCAACACTATCCATGCCAGTCCCTCCCCTGCTTTGCAAGTCAGAAGAGCAAATTGTGCCCACAGGAGCAGCATGTCCTATGGGCGGAACAACAGAGAGATGAATTGGGCCTCCCAAGGGAAGATGAGCTGCTCCCAGGGGCAGATGAGCTGTGCAAGGCCATGACTGCAGTGGAGAAAGGCAAATTGTGCTCACATGACATGCTGCTCCTGCAGATAAAAGAGCAGTGCGAGATCAGGAAGTTAAGAGTGCAAGGGCAGTTTAGAGTGGGGGCAGGAGAGAGAGACGAAAAGAAGTTGGAAGAAATTCATAGGGGCAGTTGTTTAGGGAAAGGAGGAAGATGGGGTATGTGAATGGAGGGCAGGTGTGAGAGTGCAAAGGGGGAGTGAGAAAGGGACAGAGTCTGGGAGAGCGAACAGAAAGTGGGAGGGGGCAGCAGGAGAGGGGTGGTAGGGTGGAGGGAAGAGTGCAGTGGTTGGAGGTTGAAGAGATGAATGCTTGGGGAGAAAAGGCCAAATGTGCCTATGCCAAAAGGCACATCCCCCAGAAGATATACTGGCAGCCCCATCCCCATGCAGCCACATCAGTACCCCGTTCCGACACCTTATACATACAGGCACACATGCCTGTAGCATACACACACATACAGGCATCCCATGCACACACCACACACAGGCAACCCATACCTGCACCAGACACACATGTGCACATAGCCCCTGATCCATACCTGCACCAGACACACATGTGCACACAGCCCCTGACAAATGCACATAGCCCAAACAGTTCCCATGATACCCACAGAGACCCACACACAGCGCTTGAGACACACACACAGGGCCAGCCCAAGGGTTTCTGCCGCCCTAGGCAGAAACCCCAGCCTCGCTGCCCCCCCCCCAGCTGCCTCTGCCTCCCCCCTAGCTGCCGCCACCACTGCCGCCCCTCTCAGCTGCTGCCAATTCCATCTCAGGAGGGGGAGATGGGCAGCGGCAGCAGAAGTATTTCCAAAAGTGGCGGCTTTTTGGCACCGCTTTTGGAAATACTGCTGCTTCCACTGCCCATCTCCCCCCAAACAGAATTGGCGGCAGCTGGGGGGGAGGGGATGGTGCAGCCGCCTATGTATGCTGCTGCTGCTGCTGGCCATGTGGGCTGCTGCCTCTGCCCACCCAGGCCGGCCTCCCTAGGCGGCCACAAAGTTCACTTAGTGGATGGGCCAGCCCTACATGCACATAGTTTATAGTTTATAGTTTATTTTGCTTGCTATACCGCCTTTTGATAAACAGCAAGGCAGTTTACAATATAAACAAGTAACAGGGGCCATAGGCACCGAAAAGAAAAGGAACTGACAATAATAGACAGGAAAGTAAGGGCAAAGTTAGGCAGGTATTGAAGTTCATTGGACAGGGCTAACGAAAAGAGACATGCAGTTAAGAAAGGCACAAGTGGGCATGAGGTTAGCGACAACGTCAGACAAACATTTACATACATTAGACAGACTGAAAAAGGAAGCAGACAGGACTAGACATGAGCAGTGGGTAGGTCATATGCATTGTTGAAAAGGTATGTCTTTAGCAGAGATTTAAAAGTGTGATAATTTTGTTCCAGTCGGAGAGTGGTAGGAAGGGAGTCCCACAGGGCTGGACCAGTGAAGAAGAAAGCAGAGTTCCGAGTGGATTGGAGATGGGCACGTGCAGGGGAAGGGAGGTGAAGTCGATTGATGTGGATAGAATGTAGAGAGCGAGTGGGTGTTTGAAATTGCAGGAGATCGGACAGATATTGTGGGGTCTGATGAACCAATGTGAGAAGTTTATAGCGTATATGGAAAGCCAAAGGGAGCCAGTGAAGATTCATGAGAAGAGGAGTGACATGTTCCCAACACGTAGAATGAGAGATAATGCGTGCATGAAATCCGTGACACTTCCTGTGACAAACACAGATGAACTCACGAATGCCTGATTCTACAAATGGGAGAAACATGATGTTGTGCAACACTGCAAGTGTGTACTTTTCAACTTGTTTAAATGTTCTTATGGCAATGTATTATGGGATCTGTAAATCCCAAGCACCAGGTCACCATGGTGCCTAGGTGCCTAGCATCTCCTGCCCTGACCTCGTTAAGTGGAGGGGTAGGTTTCGCCAGTGCATCACCGTCAGTATCTTCCCCAATCCCCTCTAATTACAAGCTTGGCTGCTACGGTTGTTTTTGCCCTCTTTAAAGTCAAGAATAACTGTTTGTGTATTGTGTTATCTTTTGGGAATGAAGGAAGGCTGACACAAAGGGAGCACATGGCTGGCATGCTCTTGGGCTATCACAGGCTGTTCATATGATCCTAGGTATTTACTGTTCAGTACTTATTTTTATTCTGGCTATGCATTTGCCTTTCAATGTAGTTTTCTTGCAACACTGGATTTCAAGGGAAATACTAGCACCATTGGAAAAGTGTTCACAAAGGAGTTTGGGGAAAAAAAGGGGAGGGGGTATAGCCACCATTAATAGTAATGCATGATGGGGGTGCTGAGCTATAGGTGGCAGGGGTGCCAGAAACACTAGCGCCGGCCCTGAGCATGCTCCTCTGTGCTCCAATCTAAATCAAAAATCTCTTTTCCAACCAGCTTTATCCTTAACCTTAAGCAACTGCTTCAAATTGCAAATGTATTTATTTAAAATTCTTATAAACTGTCCCCTATAGATGCCCACCATGGTATTTAAAGTACAAATAAACTGCAACATGTAAGACAAACTACAATCATAGTAAATCACAATCATTCTGAAAACAATACAATAGCAACTTAATAACTGGAGGAGTAGCTTAGTGTTAGAGCAGTGGCCTATTGACTAGGTTTGATTCCCATTGGCACTCCTTGTAGCCTTGAGCAAGTCACTTTACCCTATATTGCCTCAAAAGAAAAGCCTGGCCATCTACTTTCATCACATCTTGCCAAGAAAGCCCAGGGGCTGCTGAGTTGCAAGGAGTCAGCATGGACTGACTGTCACATGAACAGCAAGCCAGTTTAATGGTTAGGGGAAGCAGCCTGGGATCAGAAAGGCCAGGGTTCAAATCCCTCTGGCACTCTTTGTGGCTTAGGACAAGTCATTTAGTATCTGAATTCAAACAAGCATGGGACAAACACAGGGGAGATTTCTAAAGGAGAAAAGAGGATTGTTGATATGGAAGGACAGACTAGATAGGCCATGTGTCTTTTTTCTGTCATCATGTTTCTATGTTTCTATGTCACGCTTTGCATTTTGCAATGAAATTTCACATTCCATCTATCAGCTACAGTCCTGCCCTTACTCCACTTCTGTCCTGCCCCCTCCCTCCCTCCCACAAACAGAGCTCCCCATATAAATCACCTGTTCATACGGGGAGCTCTTTCTCCGGCAGAATGACTCCATAGTGAAAAGTACAAGGTCAATATTCAGTGATTTGTGGGCCGCACAACTTTAAAGGGATACAATATCCAGAGCTGTAGCAAGCTAGAAATGCTCCCTGTGCAACTCGCAAAGTTGGCACGCCCCCACCCAGCTGCGGACAGGAACTCACTCTTATTGAGTTTCCTGATCTCACTGCCCTTGTGTGACCTCACTGCTTGCACAGTCCTTGCTATGGATCTGACAGTATCTGTTTAAAGAGAGCAGATTTTCAGTGAACCAAAACACATAAGTTGGCTCGCTGAAATTCCATGTATAATGTTAAATAAAAACCTTATACATTTAAAGTTATTCCTCGCATTTATGTGTTTGGCAGTAAACTCATAAGGTATCATTTCAGTGGTTGATTTTACCACTGTACAGATAACTTTGAATGCTGCCCTAACCCATCCCATATCTGGGACACTTATCCAAAGTAATGGGGGTGGAGGGAGGCAGGGACACCTTATTTCCAGGTTTAAGCAACAAGGCATGGAGGAGGGAAGAAGAGTCATTACCTTGACCCCACCCCCTCCATCCATCCCATGACAGCAACAGTATCACTTCCATATAGACAGATGGATAGAAACAGTGATGCATTTCCCTGGTACTGTGCAAAATGGATGTAAATTCTAAAAAGAGACATATTCAAATCACTAAATTGAAAATAAAAACATTTCATACCCCCTCTGCCCCTATTTCTGGAATCGGGGTCAGAAGGCTGGTGACACAGCTCTAAAACTGGAGACAACCCCCCAAAATTGGGGATATCTGGATAAGCTTCATCCCAAACAATGCTCATTTTAAAATAGATAATTATGGCCATTTATCAATTTAAATGGGCAGTGTTATTCATATAAGTGCTAAGTTATGTGATTGGTGCCCTGCTGACTGCCTAAGTGCTTTTAAAGATCCACCTTTGCATTTGCACTATTCACTGAGGACAGTTAAAAAAATTATCCAATAAGTCTGTATTGTTCCCATCATATGCCCTCCTCCCCTGTATTCTGTCATGAGGTAGATCAGAGTATACCTATGGAAATAGGAAACACAGAGCCGAGCAGGTCTAATAGTGACAGCTCAGAGCACATGGATCAGGGTTGCCATGAGCAACCTTCACAAACAAAAGCACCAGGTGTAGGAGCACGCCCTAGTAGGAGATTACCTCATATCCTATTAGGTAATGAGGTAATGAGGGACAGCTGAGGGCAGGACAGGCTTACTGGAACACTAAGAGTGACGCAGTTAAAAATCACTCAGCGTTGGTCAGAAGCAGAGCTAACCAGGAGTCTAGGAGGGCTAACCAGGAAGTTAACGGCAGAGCTGTTTGGGAGGCTAACCGGAGAACTTCACATGGAGATTCAAACAGTATTCCACGGGAAATAGCCAAGGAAAGAATACCAGAGTCTGGTTACAGGGAGCTGAGCAGCACTGAACAAGAGCCAGGTGGTTGGAACCACGGAGGTATTCAAGCAGGCAGATGGAAGGAATTTGTGAGAGAAAATCTCCCTGAGAACAGGTACCGGGAGGGCAATAGCTGTTATCAGAGGGATACTTGCATGCCCAAAGAGAAGCGTCTGGTAAAAGGGAGTGGAAGGCTTTCATGGGAGAAAAGCCACATTAAGTTTCCTAGCTCAAAAAGCTCCGGGGGAACCGAGCCAGAAGATAGGCTGATTCCTTATAATAGAAGGGACTTTGAAAAGCAGAGTTTCACATACACTCAGCCAGGAGTGTGTGGCCCTCTGGAGGGAAACTCTACACTATACGGTAACCTCCCAATTCACCCTGATAGAGAGGAGGAGAGAAGCCCTTGTAACGGAGAAGAGGGTTTATTCAGAAATGCTATGAGTTACAACCCTACTGAAAAAATAACTACGGAGAAAGGTATGAGGACATGGAATGTGACTTCTGTGTTGAAAGTCCTGATGATTTCCCGATTGATTGTACCTTAGTATTCTCAGATAATATTTCTTCATTGTGCTGAACTGTTTAGAAATCTGTTTAGAGAAACAGACTTGAACAAGCCTGCTTGTGTAAAGTACAAGGACTGTTTTACCTTTTTGTTGGACTGGCTGAAGATAAGCACCCATTTATGTTATAGTAGTTCACCTTCCTTTGTGCCAGAAAGTATGGTTTAATTTCTTTTGATTCCTACGTGCAGACATTCACCCGGAAGGGAAAATAAAATACCTCTTTTAAAAAGCCTGGCTACTCGTCTACAACTATCTTTTTGATTAGCTAGTGGGACTACAAATCCCAGGGGGCATTGCAACGTCCCAGCTATATTAAGAAGAGGCCCCACTGAAGCTCCCCAGGCTTCTGCCTATAGGAGTACGTAGGTGGGTGACAATTCTAAGAGGCTCTAGTGAATGTATCATATGAAAACTGAAATAATAATATTGTCTATTATAAATGGAATACAAATGCTGAGGATATGGTGAATTTCATTAAGAAATTTCTCTATAAATTACTGTATATGATGAAGCAGGCACTTTCATCTTTTCCGGCATGTTTACTAAAGTACTCTACTCAGCATGGGTTTGGGCGCATGCAAATTGTGCACTAGGCCTGGGTTTCAGAAACCCGTTTTTCAAAATTTATCCCCAGTAACCAATTAATTTTTTTGTCGGAGATGCCAACCAAGCAGAAGGAAGCACACCTTGTGCCGTTGTAGCCTGTCCATTTTATTAAATAAGAAAATAATCTTAAACTCTCGTAAAATTACAATAGAATGCGTTACTTAGCTGAATTTGTGTCGAAAAGGCTGTAGGATAAGTTGCGGGAGAATGACGTGACATGTTTCGGGGTATTTAAAAATTAATCCCCTGCTTCAGGTCTAAACCGCCATGTAGTACGCCTTCAGCCATGCGAGTCTTTAAAAGCTGAATTCGGTTTGTCCGTATGGGATGAATATGCAGGTTGACTGGCATACAGTTTACTAAATATACCCTTGACAATTTCTGGTTTTAGGGGGCGGAGCTTGGTTTCATGATCCCTCCCCATACTAACCTTTGATTGGTCCATTCGTTGGGGCAGCTGCTGTGATCATCGTATGGTAATCAAGCATAAGTCTTTGAAGCCGGTACTTAATAAGCTGGTTTTTCAGCTTTTAAAGACTCGCATGGCTGAAGGAGTACTACATGGCAGTTTAGACCTGAAGCAGGGGATTAATTTTTAAATACCCTTAAACGTGTCACGTCGTTCTCCCGCTACTTATCCTACAGCCTTTTCGACACAGATTCAGCTAAGTAATGCATTCTACTATAATTTTACGAGAGTTTAAGATTAATTTCTTATTTAATAAAATGGACAGGCTACAACGGCACAAGGTGTGCTTCCTTCTGCTTGGTTGGCCTCTCCGACAAAAAATATTAATTGGTTACTGGAGATAAATTTTGAAAAACGGGCTTCTGAAACCCAGGTTTTTTTGTTTTCAGATTGTTTAGTTTAACCTGGTGATAGGTATCTGATTTTTCTGAATGGTGCACTAGGGCCTACAATAACTGTTAGCACACAGCCATAACAGTTAGGGCATTCCGATGTCCATGCTAACTGTGCCTCAAGCTGTAAGTGTGAAATGGGTGGGTTGAGGGTAGAGAGTGGGTATCGTGAGCGCCTCACAGTCAGCATGCTGTCAAAATGCCTAACACTGATTTGGATTCTGGCAATTACCAATCTGCACCATGCATTAACTGCCAGGAAAATGATGCAAATTGCATGCCTCCAACAGGTTAACACAGTAGCTTTGCACTTAACTCTCCTTGATTTTACATGCTATTGGCACATTGGGTGCAAAACCACAGTACGTTTTAGTAAAAGGGCCCTTTTATTTTTTTTTTCAGCAAAAGAGAAATACAGTATTCTCCTTTGCTGGCGATATCTTTTCCCATTTTTACTTATGCACAGTGAATGCAGCAGAAGAATTGCTAACTGAGTTAGTCTACAAAACTAACCAAAGTAGTTATTAGTGAGAAGAATTGAAAGGGGAGGGAGAGCTGTGGATATAGACATGAATGGATAACACTTACTCTTTCTGCGTTTGTCCATTTTGTATCCTATGGGGTCCTATGAAAACTGGAACACTCACGGATAATTAAGCAACATTAAATCTGCACTGTATGCTGATACGATTAATGTTATGGGGATTGTTTTAGAAGCCCTATTTGAGATTTAAACAAGTATAAGCAGTGATACGCATATGTAAGTCATGTCACATGAAAATGACTATTTTAGAAATGGTAACTTTCAATATGATAGGGGCATATCATATCATATGATGGAGCATATTTCCCATCAGCCCCGCGGCGGGATTAACAGAGCTGCAAGAAAGGGAAACTCTCCCTTCATGCGGCTCTGAAAAGCCCGCGCTGAGGCCACATGGAAGACTCTGAAGGGCAGGGGGGAGCCCCGCGGGATGCTCGATTCTGCCGCTGCCACGGCAGCAGCAGCCGGTTTGTGTTTTTTTTTAACCTAGCTGGGCTGAGGGGGGGGGGGGGAGGAGGTTAGAACAGGTAATAGGCTATGGGGGGCTAAGACTGGAAATGGGCTGATGGGGGGGTTAGGACTGGTAATGGGCTATGGGGGGGTGCAAATAAAGGAAGAGGGCTGATGGGGGGTTACGACATGTAATGGGCTGTGGGAGGGCTAAGACTACAAGTGGGATGATGGGGGGGCTTATGACTGGTAATGGGCTATGGGGGGGCTAGGACTGGAAATGGTCTGATGGGGGGGTTAGGACTGGAAGTGGGCTGATGGGGGGTTACGACAGGTAAGGGGCGGTGGGGGGCACTAAGAATACAAGTGGGCTGATGCGGGCTAAAGACAGGAAATTGTCAATGCGCCGGCTAGGACTGGAAATGGGCTGATGGGGGGGTTAGGACTGGAAGTGGGCTGATGGGGGGATTAGGATTGGTAATGGGCTATGGGGGCGCTAAGACGAAGTGGGCTGATGGGGGTTATGACAGGTAATGGACTGTGGGGGGGCTAAGACTACAAGTGGGCTGATGGGGGGCTTATGACTGGTAATGGGCTATGGTGGGTTAGGACTGGAAATGGGCTGATGGGGGGGTTAGGACTGGAAGTGGGCTGATGGGGGGATTAGGATTGGTAATGGGCTATGGGGGCACTAAGACTGGAAGTGGGCTGATGGGGGTTATGACAGGTAATGGACTGTGGGGGGGGCTAAGACTACAAGTGGGCTGATGGGGGGCTTATGACTGGTAATGGGCTATGGTGGGTTAGGACTGGAAATGGGCTAATGAAGGGTGTTAGGACTGGTAATGGGCTATGGGGGGGCTAGGACTGGAAATGACGTGATGGAGGGCGTTAGGACTGGTAATGGGCTGATGGGGGGTTAGGACTGGTAATGGACTGTGGGGGGGTAAGACTGAAAATGGGGTGATGGGGGTTAGGACTGGTAAGACTGAAAATGGGGTGATGGGAGGTTAAGACTGGTAATGGGCTGTGGGGGTAAGACTGAAAATGGGCTGATGGGGGGGTAAGGACTGGTAATGGGCTTTGAGGGGGCTAGGACTGGTAATGGGATGGGGGGTTGCTAGGACTGCAAATGGGCTAAGTGGAAGGGGGGCATGAACTGCAAATAGCTGATGGGGACAGGGGCTTGGAATTGAAATGGGCTGAGTGGAAGGGGGGCTTGAACTGCAAATAGCTGATGGGGAGGGGGCTTGGAATGGAAAGGGGCTGTGAGGGGAGGGAGCTAGGACTGGGAATGGGCTGAGTCGGGGGGCTAGGACAGGAAATAGGCTGATGGAGGGGCTAGGATAGGACTGGAAATGGGCTGTTGGGGGGTGCTAAAGTTGGAAATGGGCTGTGGTGGGGGCTTGAATTTAAATGGACTCATGGAGGGGCTAGAACTGTAAGTAGGCTCATGGGGGGCTTGGATTGGAAATGGGCTGAGTGGAGGGGAGCTAGGATTTGACATGGGCTGATGGTGGGGCTAGAAAAGGACTAGAAATGAGCTGATGGGGGGCTGGGATTGGAAATGAGCTGATGGAGGGACTCGGATAGGACTGGAAATGGATGGGGGAGCTAGGACTGGAAATGGGCTGATGATGGGGCTAGGATAGGTTTGGAAATGGGCTGATAGGGGGCTAGGACTGGAAATGGGCTGATGCAGGGACTAGAAGGGAGCAGATGCTGGGTGGGGCTGGAACTAGAAGGGAGCTGATGTTGGGGGAGGATTAGAATGGGATGGAGCTGGGAGAGTAAAATGGAGAGGGAAAAATATTTTGTGTGGGAGGGAAGAAAAATCTACAATTGGCCGGATATTGGGAGAGTAAGTGGGGATTGAGGATGTAGGGGTAAAATTTGAGTGGATGAAATAGGAATGAGGAAAGAGCAAAAGGAGAAAGATTAGTATGTTAAAGCAGATGTAGAGAGAGAATGGAAAAAAAAACTAGAAGAGAGAAGAAAGGACAAATGGACAGCAGATGGAGAGTTAGCAGAAGACACGAAGAAACTAGAAGAAAGTGGCTAGAACAATTGTAACTGAAAAAAAATGCACAAAAGTTAGAAAAATATCTCTTTATTTTGAATTTATTAACTGGAATATGTCAGCTCTGGGAAATGTGCATCATTAACGTCTGCACTTTGTTTAGTACAAGAGGAAATTAATTTATAGTTTTATTTCTACAGTGTTGTACATTCCAAGTTTGGCTTTTGGGGTTCCCAGTTTAATTATTGTCTTCCTGTTTCTAAATTGTGATTCCTTGTTTGGTGATGGTCTATGTTCTGCATGTGTAATTGAGCTGAGGTATTCTGTTTATATAATTCCTATTTGACATTGCCACTTGTTCTCTTTCCCCAGTAGGTCATGTATTGTTATTCTCTGAAATGTATTGGTTTAATATTTGCAGTGTTGCCTTTTGATAGTTAGGGTATGGTGCTTTGTGAGTCCTGGTAGTGCTGTTAGGATATGGCGGGTTTGCTATGGATTCTAAATGGGCAGTGTTTGTAGTAGTTCCTAATGTGCCTGGCAGTTGGTACTGGATTATAGTAATGTAGAAATCTTTTAGTCTTTCTTTATCCATATACTCATTAAGAGGCATGTTTACTAAAAGTTAGTGTATGGTAACATTATGCAAATATTTATGCAAATGAGGCACCTTATGCAAATGAGGTCCTGCACCGAGTTTCCGCACATGGCCCCGCACCCCCATTGGGCTGCCCCTGACATCACAACAAACTAGCCCAATCCTGTTCTAAATTTAAACCATTTGGTTCTAAAGATGACAAGTGAAAGATCCATGCCTGTTCAAGCAATTGAAGTCGTTGCTCCCTATCTCCCCCTCTTGGATTCACAGGAATATGATCCAAACCTCTCCATTTAAAGTCCCCAAATGTATGCTGAAAATCTATACAATGTTGCACAATAGGAGCAGATGTTACACTATTTTGAACTCTCGAGTCATGTTCCTGTAATCACCGATGTATCGTCCGAGTAGTGCAACCTATGTATAACGTTTGACAGGGGCATAGTAACACATATACTACAAAAGACGTGGAACATGTTTGTAGACCATTTTGAAACATGCTTAAACTTAATATTCGGTATGGTCCATTCTTTACCCACAATAGTCTTTGGGCAGAACTCACACTTAGAACACAAGTGGTGTCCCAGTTCTGTATCCATAAGATTTTTATCAATTTTAACTGAAAATGACGTACTGCCAATAAGATCTCCTAAATTAGGACCTCTGGTGTATGCGATCTGTAATGGCTTTTGAAAACACGGGTGCAACGATAATAAATGCCAATGTTTTTTCAAAATATGACATACTTGAACTACGTTTGATATATGGTAATACGCCTGTGATTTTTTGCTCCCGATCCGTGTCATCAATTCTCTTAGGAACATCTGACTTGAATAACCACTCTATGTGTAAACCTTGCCCTTGTCCATGCTTGTTTTATTATGTATAATGGATATCCCCGTTGTATTAGCCGTTGCGTTAATTCCTGAGCATGTTGGTCAAAATCACTGATGGAACTACAAATGTGTCTCAGTCTCAAAAATCGACCATATGGCAATCCTCTTTTTTAAAGCAGCCGGATGAAAACTCGAAAAGTCAAGTAAAGTATTTCTCTGTACCGCTTTACGAAAAAGCGTCAAATGTAATTTAGAGCACTTTTTAAAGATTTTAACATCCAAAAACTTCAATTCAAAGAAATGATGATGTAATGTAAATTTCAGATGCTCCTTTTGAGAATTTAACCAACCCACAAAGGTCATTAAACTTTGTTCTGTGCCTTTCCATAAAAAGAAAATATCATCAAGAAATCTAACCCATAACAGGACTTCTGAAAACCATATTGAATTAAATATTACTATCGTTTCAAATTCTGATAAATATAAAGTGGCAACAGATGGGGCCACTGTAGCACCCATTGCTATGCCATGAACTTGATGAAAGAATTTACCATCAAATTGAAAAAAAATTCTTGTCAACACCAAGGTCAGTAGTTGTTGAAAAAACATCTTCGGTGTCCTAGATGGCAAGGGGACATCTAATTTCTCAATAACTTCCAAAGCTTCCCCCTGCACAATGTTAGTGTATAATGCCATGATATCAAGAGATACTAACCATACTGTGTCAATTGGACAAGTAATAGATTCCAATTTTTGTAAAAAATGTGACGTATCTTTTATAAAAGAATCAACTTTTTGGGCACATGGTTGAAGAAAGACATCACAATACTGAGAAAGAGGTTCCAAAAGCGAACCCCTACATGAAATTATAGGTCGGCCAGGGGGCGCAGAGAGAGACTTATGGATATTTGGTACTACATAGAAATTAGGTATTAAAGGATGTGCAGGTTTCAAAAACTTAAATTCACGTTTAGTTATCCATCCTTGATCTAAAGCCATTTGCATCAGGTCTAATATTTCTGCTTTTAGTTCAGTAGTCGGGTCATGTTGTAACATGTGCTAATATTTCGTATCCATGTTTAGCAGATCCATTTCTAAAATACTGCAACAGCTGTAAATGTGATGAGTTTAACGTCTCAATTCTGCCCCCGCGTCTTATCTCAAATCTTTTTCTCTTTCATGTTTCCTTCCTCATTATCAGTAGTTTTAAACAGTTATCTCAAGGTGGCTCTAGTGCATCACAAATTGAACCATCTGTCAGCAGGAACACCACCAGCCGCCAGTGTCTCAAAGCGCCCGAGTAACTGTGTGTAGAAACAGACAGTAGAAGACAAAGGAAACTGCAGAGGGAAGCAGCAGCACTGGGCGAGGACACTTCACCGATAGTAGCGGCTAATCCACTTTCGAGTGATTCATCTGCATTGCAGATCCTATCAATTTTCCTGCTTACAGCAGCTTGCTGGATGCTTATTAAAGATATTCTGAGTAGGGGGTGGGGGGGGGGGGGAAGTGCCTGGTAAGAACTAGATAAACTGAGAGAGGGAATCAGCAGTACAGGGAAAGAGTAGGATTAGCAAAGCCAGGACTGTGAGAGGCAACATAATGACCACAGTGTGCCTTACGATAAACCATAGGAAGTTGTGTTGGTTTTTGCTAATCCATCACCTGTCAAGGGACTGCTGCTCAAGCCCTAACATTAAAGAATGCAGCATTGTGCATTGTCTTCTTTGCTGGTCACTCTGGAACTGTTCCCACATTCAAGCCTTGATGTTAATCCCAATTTGGTGGGGGCTGGCCTGGCAAGGCTAGAATTCCTTTTAAGTTCTGCAATTCTGTAAGCTCATTTTTGGAGCATGCCCCCTGTTTCCATATTCAGAGCCGGTGTTATCTTTTCTGCTGTCCTGTGTGAACGACCACTGTGCTGCCACCCCCTCCCCCTGGAGTGTTCCATTTGAACCCTTCCCCTCCCTTCTCTTCTGAACAATAACTTCTTAAGTGTTTGAACACCTTTTATACATGCAATGGGGTCACAGGACGGCTATACGACTTCCCTCCAACTGCCATGTAGCTTATGAAGTGCTACATTCATTCAGAGCCTGTAACAAACCTGCCATAGCTTAACAACACTTCCAGGACTCACACAGGACCAGCCCAACCCAACTTATGAAAAAGCGGCACTACAAATATTATATTGGGCCCTAGAACAACTATACACTTGGGAAAACAGAACAAGCAGGACTGCTACAGGTCACTACACAGAAAGTAAACACTCGCAGAATATTGCATCACAGTTAGATACTCAAGACACAGAAAGCCTCTCACCAAATACAGAGCAAGGGATCACAAATTACAGATAGAAACATGCAGACAACAATTTAACCAAAACCTCCAAGTCAGACTCTTCATACAGTGCAAAACTGGCAAAATAGAAACAAGCTTATGTCCTGTTGTACTAAGCAAAATACAAAGACATCAGAGATACATATTTCCCAAAGCTGATAAATTTATGTCAAAATAAAATACTTTTTCTACCTTTGTCGTGCAAGAATTTCATTTTTTCGATCACTTTGGTCCTGGTCTCTCTTTTCTGTTTTCTCCTAACTTGCTTTCCAGTATCTGCTGCCAACTGCCATTTTACCCTTTTCCTTGTTTTCATCCATTCCTCCCTTACATCTGTCTTTGACATTGATCTTTTTCCCTTTCACTTCTTTCTTTTCTATTTATCCATTCATACCATGCCCTCCAATCCTCAGTGTCCCTCTTTTTTTAAATCTTTCACCTATCAATTTTTTATCTCCTTCCCAGCTCATCCCCACTCACTAGTGTTCCAATTTCCCATCTCTCTGCTTCCTCAGCATCTTTTCCCCTTCTGTTCTTCCCCTGCTCACTTCTACCTTCTGTATTCACCTCCTTCCACACCATCATCTACTTTTCTGTGTCTCACATCCCTTCACCAGCCCCAGCTCTTTCCCTGTCCTTCATTCTCTCCAGCCCAGTAGCTTCCGCCTTTCCCCTTCCTTCCCTCCCAGTCCAGCCCAGCCCACAACTTTACAGAAGTTACTGTACAACATTTGTGACATATGGAAAAAAGCAACACCACATCCAACACGCAATCTTCCTTCTTGAAAAATACATAGCTTTAATATTTGAATACCTTCCCTCCCCCAGCTTACCCGACCTCCCCAATGTCCCCAATGTCTCCTCTCCTTCCCTCCCACCAGCATATGCCAATGGAAGACAATATAACAGAGAAGACAAACAGTAGCAGAGAATGATAACCACCTGAGGAACAGTCCCACCCCACCCAAAAGGTCCATTGAAAGCAGAGTTTTTTCTCCCTCAATGTGAAAGTTAGCTTCTCTTTAGCAAAAATATCCTAAATTTTATTTGGCCACTCTCCTTTGAAGGGAGATAATGGATCTTTCCAATGTTTGGCTATTGCACAATGAGATACCATTAAGAGGTACCTAATAAGTTATGCAATATGCTTAGAAAAGGCCCAAGAGCCTTCCCCTCCTAAGACCAATACCTCATATTGGAGTGGCAGATTAGCACCTGTAATCTCTCTGACCAACTGCTGAACTTCCTTCCAGAAGCATTTTATCATCATACAGCCCACCACATATGGTCAAAATCCCCAAGTTGGCCACACCGTCTCCAGCATAAAGGTAAGGCCTTGGAATCCCACCTATATATTCTTTAGAGCAGCAAGTATAATCACATCAGAATTTCAACTTGAATTGCTACTAGATTGAGTGAGATGGAAACTTTACAGGTGTGTTCCCAAATTCTTTCCCAAAAACTGTCCTCCTTCTCCAATACCCTATCCCAAATTCTCCAATATGGAGAGACTGCTAGGTACTGGAGAGACTGCTAGGTACCTATGACCTAAATTGGTCACTGTTGGAAACAGGATACTGAGCTTGATGGACCTTGGTCTGACCCAGTATGGCATATCTTATGTTCTTATGAGGTGGCTGTTTATACTTAATCTCTAATAATGAATTTTATAATCTAACGATAATATGCTTAGTACTTTCTTCCTGATATATTATCTGTTCATCCCTTAATGAGTGCCTAACAAAGTAGGTTTGAAAATGGGCCTGCATGCAATTATTAGTGGAAAAAATGCACCTTAGGCACAAAAGGTTTTTTTTTTTTTTTTATAAATCTGAGAAACAAATGTTTCCTAAGTTACCATCCATTTCCCAAACTCTTGTACCCATATCTCTAACAAAAATTTGTTCCAATAAGGACATAATGCAGTTGTAGTATAGAGATATACCCGCCAATCTAGGAATCTGATGCCAGCACTTTCACATTGTCATTAAAAAGGAATGACCATCCACCTAGGTTCGTATTTCTGAGGGCTGCATATATACTGTATGTAAGCTGTTAACGGGGTAAGTTTTATCCAGGTCGCTTCCAGATTTACTCATGCTGGGGGTTCTTAAAGATGAGTCCAGTAATGGAGCACATGCAACAAGCACTCCAGCCAGTCTGCTGATGATCTTCCTTTCTGTTTCCTGATTGGCTAAGTTTAATATGGAAAATGTTAACTGAATATTTTGTTTTGTGAATTTACTAACTCCTGCTGTAGAAATTTAGTCCAAAGATTTTTCTTTTGCCATGTTCTTGAGCTAGAAATTCTGTGAAATCATTTCTAAGTACCTATCAGAGACATTTACCAAGTTTAATCTATATCTCGGTTGTTCAAATAGTGATGGTCAAATAGAATATGGATTAAGTTTGGTAAATGTCCAGGGACATCCAGCTCTTGGAACTTCTCCATGATTTGCAAGTGTATACACCCATTTTCAGACATCCAACTCATGAACAGAGCTTTTAAAAGAATTAATTTAGAAATTAATTCTTTGCTTCGGTCTTTACTGAGAAAGATGTGAGGAAACTACCCATGCCAGAAAAGGTATTTACTGAAGATGAGTCAGAAGAGTTGACTCAAATCTCAGTGAACATGAAAGATGTAGTAAAACAAATTGATAAAGAGCAGCAAATCACCTGGTCTGGATGGTATATGATGGGGAGCTAAGTCTCTGGCCTTGTAATGAAACAGAAAGCTAAGGGCACACTTTGGTTCCAGAAGTCTTATAGATCTCTCTGCAGTTTTGATTTATTTGGTACCAAAATATATTTGTTTGCTTTGATTTCATCTTCTTGCTATAAAGAAACCCACTCTGTCTGTCCCATGACATTTTGAATTCCGTCACTGCATTTTCTCCTACCACCTCCATCAGGAGGGCATTCTAAGTAGCCACCACCCTTTCAGTAAAAAAGTATTTCCTGATGTTGCTTTTAAGTTTACCACCTTGAAGCTTCATCATGTCTTCTAGTTTTATAGCTTTCCCTTCTTTGAAAAATGTTTGCTTGTTCATTAATACCCTTACAGTATTTAAAGGTCTGTATCAAATCTCCCCTGCCCCCCTCTCCTCTAGGGTATACATACTTAGGTCTTCAAGTCTCTTCATACGTCTTCCAATTTATTTTGGTTGTCTTCCTCTGAAGTGTTTCAAGTCTGTTTATATCCTTGGTGAATATGGCTTCCAAAACTAAACACAATACCCCAAGTGAGGCCTGACCAATGACTTGTACAGGGGCATTAATATCTCCTCCATTCTGCTGGTTATTCCTCTCTGTATGCAGCCCAGCATCCTTTGTTTTGCCACCTTAAGACCCTCAGATACTATTATTCTGAGGTCCCTCACCTGGTCTGTGCACACCAAACTCTCCCTATTACTTACAATTCCTTTGGATTTCTGCATGCCAAGTTCATGACTCTGCATTAAATCTTAACTGCCAAACATTAGACCATTCGTCCAAAGTTTTTAGATCTTTGCTCATGTAGTTCACTCACTTAGAAGTTTCCATTCTGTTGCAAATTTTCATGACATCTGCCAAAAGACAGACTTTTCCATTCAGTTCTTCTGCAATATCACTCATAAGTACATTGAACAGTATCAGCCCCAGGGCCAATCCGTGAGGCACACAACTATGCATCTTCTTTTCTTAAGAATGAGTTCCATTTACCATCACCACCTTCTGTCGTCTGTCAGTCAACCAATTTCTGATCCAATTCACTATCTTGGGATCTATCCCCAGGCTGCTCAGTTATTGATAAGCCTCCTATGAGGAACAGTATCAAAGGTTTTGCTGAAATCTCGGTATATCACATCCATCGCATGCCCTTAATCAAGTTCTTTGGTCACCCAGTCAAAGAACTCAATCAGATTTGTTTGGTATGATTTTCCCTAGTAAAACCATGTTGCTTCAGATCATTCAATCCATTGGTTTCCAGAAAGTCCACTATTCTTTCTTTCAAGAGTGCCTCCATTACTTTTCCCATCACAGAGGTAAGGATTACCAGTCTATAGTTTGTCACCTCTTCCCTATTAACGTCTGTGAAGAGGTACTGCATCTGCACTTCTCCAGTCCTGCAGAGCATCGCCCGTCTCCAAGGATCTATTAAAAACATCCTTTAAAGTCCCCGCAAGAACCTCTCTGAGCTCTTTCAGTATCCTGGGATGTATCCCAGCTGGTCCCATTGTCTTGTCCACATTCAGTTTTGTAAGCTGTTCAAAAACATCATCTTCTGTGAAAGGTGTGGTTTCTACTCCATTCCCATTTGTATATTTATTAATCATATGTGGTCCTTCTCTGGGATTTTCTTTCATGAATATAGAATAGAAGTATTTGCTTAGCATTTTTGCTTTTTTCAATATCACTTTCCAAAACTCTGTCTTCACACTTTTGTGTCTTACAGTTCCACCTCTGAGCTCCCTCTTTTACTGAATATACCTGAAAAAGGTTTTATCTCCAGGCTTTACAATTTTAGCAATCTTTTTTTCCGCTTTTGATTTTACTATCCTTATTTCTCTCTTTGTCTCTTTTAGCTTTATCCTCTATTCTTTTCTATGTTCCTCTTTTTGTGATCTTCTGAATTTTGTGAAAGCTGTGGTTTTTGTCTTTATTTATGCAGCCACTTCTTTGGTGAACCATACAGGTTTCCTTTTCCTCTTCTTTTTATTTACTTTCCTTGCCTTTTGTAGATTAGCCCACTGCAATCCCACTTCCTTTATCTCCTCCCACCCTGCCAACATCTCCTTCAGGTACGTTCCCATTTTACTAAAGTCAGCACTTTGAATTCTAGGACTTTGAATTTGCTCCTGAGGAAACGGAAAGATGATAGCATAGGAGGCAATGTCCTTTTGTGAATTGGAAACTACTTGAGAGATAAAAAAACAGAGATAAATGGTCAATTTTCTCAGTGGAGGAAGTTGAACAGTGAAGTACCCTCAGGGATCTGAACTGGGACCAGTGCTTTTTAACATATATATAAATTAGGCCCGTACCTAGCCCTGTGCGAGCGGTGCATCCGCATAGGGCGCAAAGGCTTAAGGGGCGCATTTTAGCTGTCTTCCGTTGCCTGCCGCCGTCACTTTTTCTTCTCTCAGCAGCGGCAGGCAATGGCAGGACAGCTAAAATGTACCCCTTAAACCTTCTTGCTGGCATGCTAAGCATGACAGCGACTTCCACATCGGGTGCACTGCTTCTCTCCCGCCGTGGGGGGGGGGGGCACGCGCCCGATGTGCAAGTCGCACAGGGTGCGATCTTCCCTCAGTACGGCCCTGATATAAATGATCTGTAATTAGGAATTATGGAGTGGAGGAGTAGCCTCAGAACTATGAGACTGGTGTTTGATTCTCAATGCCACGCCTTGTAATCTTCAGTAAATCACTTCACTTTTCCTTGGCCCAGAAGAAAGACCTGGAAAACCCTAGAAAACCCAGGGGCAGCTGGGTGGCAAGGAATCAGCATTAACTTGACTGCTCTTAAAAAAAAATATTGGGAGCAAGTGAGGTGATAACATTTGCAAATGACACCACATATTCAAAGTTATTTAAACTGCATGCTGAGTGAGAAATTGCAGGAGATTGGGCATCCAAACAGTAGATGAAATTTAATGTGGACAAGTGCAAAGTGATGCACTTAGGGAAGAATAACCCAAACTATAGATGCACATTGCTAATGTAACCTGGGACCCCTTTATCTGCCCTGCAGCTATTTAAAACCCACAAGAGACAGGTCCTAGACACTTTCATGATACTGGAGTTTTATGTGTTTTTGACAAACCCTACAGCACCTGGAATTTAGGGTTCAAGGGACTTATGCCTGTTGCAGTGAGGTTGGTTACTGAGCTTTATGATATAGTGTGCTGTACCTAGAATGTACACAAGACTGATAATTTTTAAACACAAATTTTGCTTTACAGCAATAAACTTAAAAAGAAACACTTCACCAAATAATATATATAAGTATTTACAAGGAAATCAATCAAGGACTAAAAATCAAAACATTCAGTAGCAGCAGATCTATGCACATGAAATAGCAAGTGAAAAATTGATCTAGTGTCAGGGCAGACCCAACCATCAGGCAAACTAGGCGGTTGCCTAGGGTAGAATCTTCGGTGTGGGGGGGGGAGGGGCTGTAAAGAACAGAACATTGAAAGCGAAATAGATTCTGACAGCCAGGAGGGGCATAATGCTTAAGGTTTGCCTAGGGCATTGACACCTTGAGCTAATTCTGGGGCTGGCCCTGTCTGGTGGCTATGCAAATTGGATTAGATACAGTCCTCAAAGCTACAACCTAAAGAGAATAGTTAAACAGGCATTTCCTGTTTCTCATCAGCCTCGACGGGCTTAACAGAGCCGCGAAAGGGAAACTCCCTTCGTGGCTCTGAAAGCCGGCGCAGAGAGGGACTGATGCAGGGAGGGAGGGCTCTGCCAGGCAGGGGGAGCCACAGGACACTCGATTCTGTGGCAGCGGCAGCAGCCAGGTTTTTTTTTTCTTTTTACATTTACTTTTAATGCAGAATGTTGTTTGCGCGGGGCCCCCCTGAAACACGGGGCCCTGTGCAAAAAACATTCTCGCTCAATGGACGGGCCGACCCTGACTGCCACTCTGTGCAGGTCACCCACTTCTATGCCTCTGGTTAGGGTTATACCTGCCACTCTATGCAGGTCAGCCTCCCTCTATTTATTGAAATACAAAAAGTATTTCTTTGCTTTGATTTTACCCTCTTGCTATTTTGATTTCACTGTATTTGCCCCACCATCTCCATCGGGAGGGCATTCCAAGCATCCCTTGGAAGGAGTGGAATGAGTGGAGGAGTGGCCTAGTGGTTGGGGCAAAGTACTTCAGGCCGGAAGGTCAGGGGTTCAAATCCCACTAGAGAACAGCAACCTTGGGCCAGAAGGACTGGGGTTTCTAGTCCCACAGGTGCTCCTTGTGGTCTTGGGCAAGCCACTTAACCCTCCATAGCCCATGTTCCCTGTAAAATAGTTATCTCCAAGTTATAATGCCCTGTTCAATGTAATTTCAGTTTGTTCAATGTAAACCACCTTGATATCATGAAAGGCGGTATATAAGAAATGTTAAATAAAAATAAAATCCCTCACCCTTTCAGTGAAAAAGTATTTCCAGATGTTGCTTTTAGATTTATCGCCTTGCAGCTACATTGTATGCCCTCTAGTTTTACAACTTCTTCTTCTTTGAAAAAGGTCTGTTTGTTCATTAATATCTATTGAGTATTTAAAGGTATGTATCATATCTCTCCTCTCCCTCCTTTCCTCCAGGGCATACATATTTAGGTCTTCAAGTCTCTTCTCATAGATTTTCTGATGAAGGCTCTGAATCATTTTGGTTGCCTTCCTCTGAACAGGTGAACTTTCCCACATTCCCCTAGAACTATCCTTCACTCTGATTGACACCCTCTTTTAGCTCAATTCTAAATAAGTTATATATACATAATTATGTCCACATAATTGCAGAGGGAGAAGTGGCCTAGTGGTTAGGCCATGGTACTTTGGTTTGGAGGGCCAGGTGTTCAAGTCCCACCTTGGGACAGCTACCTCCAGCTAGAGGGATTGGGGCTTCTGGTCCTATAGGCACACCTTGGGCAAGCTATTTAACCCTCAGGTACAAGTAGATTGTGAGCCCTTGGGGACAAGGGAATATATCCAGTACCTGCTTGTACTAATTACACAATTAGGAGTGGAGGAGTGGCCTAGTGGTTGGGGGCATGGTACTTCAGGCCAGAAGGTCAGGGGTTCAAATTCCACTAGAAGACAGCAACCTTGGGCCAGAAGGACTGGGGTTTCTAGTCCCACAGGTGCTCCTTGTAGTCTTGGCAAGCCACTTAACCCTCCATAGCCTGCATTCCCTGTAAAAATAGTTATCTGCAAGTTATAATGCCCTGTTCAATGTAATTTCAGTTTGTTCAATGTAAACCACACTGATGCAGAATAGCACAGTATATAAGAGAATGTAAATAAATAAATAATAAATAAGGTAAATTGCTTTGATTGAAGGATAAGGTGGTATAGAAAACTGGTTGAACAAATAGATTACACAATCTTTGATTGTTCACCACCAGTTATGTTGTTTTTTTTTTTTTTAATAGTAGTTTTTATTCAGTTTTAACATATAAAATAACAATACAAACGATCGTGATATAGCAGGATACAAGCAGATGTTATTGATCAAAATAGCAAAAGAATATAATAACTTGAACAAGACAGTACAATAACGTTAACAAGAACTAGTATCAGTCCATGCCAGCACGCCACCCTCCCTCTCTCCGTTCAATGTGGTTACAGCAGAGACCATTCCACAAGGCAGCCTCCAGCAATCATTTTCATCAAACATAATTCTGTAAAGCTGACCATTTCTTACTTAGTTTACCAGACCATGGGTTCTTGGCTATATAGATCTCTTCGTAGGTCTTATGTAGGATTAAGAGACTCCACCAATGCTCGAAACAAGCTTTGTCGAGATTCTTCCAGTGTATTAGAACTATTTTAAGCGCTATCCCGAGCATTAAGTCCAGCAGTTTACCATCCCATTTCATCAGAGTAGGTTCCAGAGCTATGGATTTATATATCACTATCCGATAAGTGATAGGAGTTTGTAAGTTGAGGATCTGTGATATGCGTTCCCAAACTCTGTTCCAATATATTTCCAGGGATTTACAATGGAACAACATATGTGCCAGTGTCCCAATTTCCATGTTACAGGACCAACATCGATTTCCCTCCTGTAGTGTCCATTTCATTTTCTTAGCCGGTGTAATATGCGCTCGATGTGCTATAAAGTACATAGATTGTGTGAGAGACGCTGCTCTCGTGGCACGTATTTGAGTTCCCCAAAAAGTGTCCCAATGTTCCGGAGGTAGATCTTGACCGGTTTCAGTAGCCCACACCGACTGTATCTTAGAACATGTCTTGTCACTTTTGGATCGGAGAATCGCAACACATCTTGAAACAGCTTTAGCATCTGTTTGTAATTCTTGAAGTTTCTGTCGCAGTGGCCATCCTGTACGTATCAAGACAGGTGACACACCCGCTTTGCTCATGCAGGATCGGAGCTGACACCATTGGAAATAGCATGTATTAGGCAATCGGAATTCCGTTCTTAATCTGTCAAAGGTTTTAAATGCACTTCCATTGATCAGTTGTCCAATGGTGATAAGATCATGTTCCACCCATTTTTTCCATAAGACAGGCTTCCCTCCGATGATAAGGCGCGGGTTCAGCCATATGGGCATATCTGCGGCAAAGTCATCCCCTCCATCGATACATGATGCCAATAATCGACAGGCATGCTGTGTTTCTCGGATAATAGCATTATGTGGTGCAGTCTGGTCTACTACTGTGCCTACCAGTAGCCATGTGGGCAGGGGGGAATGTAGGGCCCGCTCCACACTCAGCCATCTAGGTCCTTTATCCGTGTCGTCAGAGTCGACCCATTGAGCACCCTGCTTTAAAAGAGAGGCAGTGTGTAGCCAGCCGAGATCTGGGAAATGGACACCTCCTTGTGTATTAGGTAACTTCAGTTTCCAGGCAGCTATTCGGGGTACTCGGTTGTTCCATAGAAAGGCTATCAGTTGACTATTCATTTTCTTATAGAAGGCTGACGGGAAACGTAAGGGTATCATACTTAATATATAGCTGAGTTTTGGTACCAACATCATTTTTATCGTTTCTAGCCTGCCCCACCAGCTCAAATGAAGGGGGGTCCACTTGCAGATGTTATCATGTACAATTTCTTGACACATCTTAATGTTGATTGCGACAGTCTCTTCCAAGGTGGTGCCATAGGTCACGCCCAGGTATCTAAAGGATGACTTCTCATATTGAAAGGGGTATCCACGCATCATTTCTTCGCTGACCTGTTCATTCAGAGGAATAATTGTGGTTTTATTCAAATTTACTTTATATCCGGATATCGCTGAGTATGCATCTATGAGTTGCAGTGTTTCAGGAAGGTCTGATGGTTGTAGAAAAATGAGCAGGTCATCGGCATATGCTGACAATTTACAGGGACCATCAGCTAACTCAATTCCTTTTATGTTTTCCTTCTGTCGGAGCGCTATTAATAAGGGTTCCAGGGCTAAATTAAAAAGCATCGGTGACAGGGGGCAACCCTGTCTGGTCCCTCTTTGCAACTGAAAAGGGGCTGAGAGGTGTGAGTTGACCGCTATTCGAGCTGTGGGTTTGGTATATAACAATTCAACGCGTTTTAGGAACTTTTCTCCTATCCCAAACCACCGTAGGGATCGAAATAGAAAGGACCATTCCAGTCGATCGAAGGCTTTTTCGGCATCCAATGCTAGCCCTATCAGGGGCTCGGTCTTGGTCTTGGCAGATGCCAGTACATGTGCCAATAATCTTCCATTATCTGTAGTGGATCTGTTTTGTATAAATCCACATTGATCCTCATGTATCAAATCTTTTAAGATCCGTCCTAATCGGTTAGCAAGCACTTTAGCATAGATTTTATAATCAGAGTTTAGGAGAGAGATGGGTCTGTAATTCTCTATCTTTTGTGTATCCCTGCCCGGTTTCGGGTGAATTACCACCACAGCCTCTGCCAGGGCTCCAATCTCTGGAGATTCATCTTGCAGGCCACTGTAGTAGATCTGTAGCATGGGAGCCAATTGAATGCAATATTTATTATAGAATTCCAGCGGGATACCATCTGGACCGGCGGCTTTGCCACGAGCCATCTGTTTGATCGCATCTTGTATTTCAGTTACTGAGATCTCTTGTTCCAGCGTTCGACTTTGATGACTGGTTAATGTGGGTCCTACTATCTTGGAGACAAAATCTTCAAAGGCTCTGTCACTACATTGGGTATCTGAGCGATATAGTTCCTCATAGAATTCTTTGCAGCGGTCTAGTATTTTGTCAGATCTCAGGAGAAGGCCCCCGGAATTGTCCTGCAACGCCGCTATAGCGGTCTTGCTGGTTTTTGGTCTGAGCTGCCGAGCTAAGAGGGATCCTGAGCGGTTGCTGTCATAGTAGTATATACTACGTTGTAGCTGGATGCTACTCAGTGCTTCTTTGTTGAGGAGAGCATTATATTGGTATCGCAATTTTTGGAGTCTAAGCAATATCATTGAGTCAGCTCTTTTGGCTAGTAACCTTTCCCCAGCTTTTTTTTGTAGTTCCAATACATCTTTTCTTTTTTCCTGGCTTTACGCCGTCTAATGGTGTAGGTGGTAATATGAGCTCGTATGGTCGCTTTAAAACCTTCCCACCAGCTCCAGATGGAGGTATCAGTGGGTGTATTATATTTAAAATAGGTCTCAATTTCCCCTGACAGTAGCTGTACAAAGGAGTCATCTGCTAGTAGGGATTTATCAAATGTCCATCTTGGCGGAACATGCTGTGTAACGTTGGTATTCAACACTAGGGAGACAGCGGCGTGATCCGATACCGTTGTAGCATATATCTCTGCGGACAACACTTGGGGCATCAGCTCTGTGGACAGTAGGAAGAAATCGATCCTTGTTTGGGTATTATGTGGGATGGAATAAAATGTGTAGTCTCTTTCTTGGGGATGAAGTAGGCGCCAGGGGTCTACCAAGTGTAGCTCTGTTATGATGCCTTTAAGAATCGCCTGCGATTTGACTTTGTCTACAGCCCGATAGGGCGTGCGATCTAACAGTGGATCCAAGATGACATTGAAATCGCCCCCTAATATGATATTGGTGTGAGCCGCGGCTGTAACTTCTTTAGCTATCAGTTTGAAAAAGTTAGGGTCATCGAGGTTGGGCGCGTAAATATTGAAGAATGTGTAAAGCTGTTGATTTATTTTCATCGTCACTCTGGCCCATCGACCTAGCGGATCAATCCGTGTGTCGGTAATGGCGGATTGCAGGAATTTGCGCACTAATATTATTACCCCCCTTTGCGTTGAGTGGCAGAGGCCGAGGCCGCCACCAGGAAGTATTTAGAGGTTACTTTCTGCGATTCAGTATCTGTTAAATGTGTCTCTTGTAAGAGGGCAATATCTGCTTTTTTTTGCTGGCAGTACGCTAAAATCTTCTTTCGCTTGACAGGGCCAGTAATACCTTTTACATTTAACGAAAGCATTAAAAGATCACTAGACATCAACGTTGGGATAAGCTGTCTTATAGGTGAAAGCTATCCTATGGATAGGCCTGCCGCGTACTTGCATTTGCGTGTATGTGGAGGGTTTTGTACTGGACTGGACTGACACAAACAACTGCATAACTGGCAAACATTGTATCGCTAAGGTGAACACAATCCACTGAAACAGTAACCAACCCCGACCTCCCGTTGCCACCCCTACATTTCAAGCAGAAATATCTGTTTAATTAAAACTATTTAGAACAACAGAAATACAATCAATGAGGTGTTTAACAAGGCTTAAGGCGTTCTAAAATTTGTGAGAACGCACGGCCGCACCCCCTGAGTATATGCTGAGTTCTCTACACTGCGTGAGAGATCAGAATATTGACCTCAGGTTTCCATACCGCATTTTTCTTGTAGGAAAGTTTTCAGTTTTTCAGCATCAACAAAATTCCTCGTTTCATTATGCAGCGTGACCCGCATGGTTCCTGGGTAGTATAGCCCGTATCTTGCCTGTGCACTTTGTAGCATGGGTCTACAGGCCAGCAACGCTTTTCTCCGATCTACCGTTTGCTTGCTCAAATCCGGATAAAGTGCTACTTTGTGTCCCTGGATTTGCAGTGATCCGGCCTTCCGTGCAGCTTGAAAGATCTGTAGGACCTGTGGGTATCTCAGTACCTTCATTATGAGTGGGCGCGGGTATCGTGTGTTTTCAGCTTTGTGTGTTGGGATTCGATGGGCCCGTTCTAGTTCAAAAGGCCTTGCAAAGACAAGCTGCAGCATCTCCGGTATGGTTTTTTCCAGAAATCCAATCGGATCGGTACCTTCAGCGCCTTCAGGGACTCCAACAAGGCGGATATTATTTCTACGGGAATGGTTATTTTGATCTTCAATCAGATTTTCTATGTGCCGGACTCGTTTGGCCAAAGGGCCCAGCTGGTCTAATGCAACGCCATGCTTCTGGGTTTGTAATTCAACTGCATTAAGTCGAGTGGTGATGGTGAGGAGTTTCTCTTTTACCTCCAGCAAGTCTTCTTGAATCATGTTCAGTGAACTAGAATTGGCTGCAATCATTTCTTTAACGCATTTCAATTCCTGTAGCACTTCACGTAGGCCACCGGCAGTCACTCCCTCCTTCTCTCCCGCGGCCATTTTCTGCGGGGAGCCCACTTCGGGTTTGGATCGTTTCGCTGCTGAGCCGGATCCCTGTGGAAATTCCAGCCGGGCAGGCTTCAGGGATGCCATCCAGCTGTATTGCGGTGTTATTGATGTAGGTAGGGGGTACAAACTTTAATGGAATACCGGGATATGTTCAGGATTCTTGGGCAGCAACGGGAGCAAAAATTCAGGCGTCCATTCTGTTCAGTGGCTAGCTCCGCCCCCCCAGTTATGTTGTTTTAAAGTATCCGTTGTTAGAAATGTAAACCACTATGATTACCTGAAATAGCGGTATATAAAACACACAAATACATAAATAAATAAATAAAGTATTTTAATATCCTTCGTGAGATATGATCTTCAAAACTGAACATAACACTCCAAGTGAGGCCTCATCAATGACTTGTACAGAGGCATTATTACCTACTCTTTTCTGCTGATAATAATTTTTCTCTGTATTCAGCCCAGCATCCTTCAGGCTTTGCCTACGGCCTTGTCTCAATGTTTCGCCACCTTGAAGTCCTCAGACACTATCACTCCGAGGTCCTTTTCCTGATCCATACATAGCAACCTCTCATCTCCTATCACATACAGTTCCTTTAGATTTCTGCATTTCCAGTGCGTGACTGCACCTCTTACCTGCCAAGTATTCGATTTTGTAGATCCTTCCTCATGTTGTGTCCATTCTTGTAAATGTTTGTGTCATCTGCAAAAAGGCAGACTTTTCCTTTCAATCCTTCAGCAATATCACTCACAAATACATTGAACAGTACTGGTCCCAGGATCGATCCCTGAGGCACATTCTTTTGAGTGTGTTCCATTTACCATCACCTTCTGTCATCTGCCAATCAACCAATTTCAGATCCAGTTCACCACCTTGGGACCTATCCCCAGGTTGACTGAATTAAAGAAAACTCAGGCTTTTCAATCCTATCCCAGAGGGCTGTTCGACTCTGTTGTTGCTGACATAAACAGAGTCAGTCCTTTACTTCCTGTGTATTCCTCAGGGGGTTCAATCACTGTAATCCTCTCTGGGGCTTAATGGTAGCTGTCTACATGCTTATTTATTTTTTAATTTTCAAATTAGGCAGCAAAGCATCCACGCCACAATTTGCTTCTTCAAGGACAGAAACCTCCAGAAGGGGTAAGTCTTTAATAGTCAATTCTGAATATACCCACAAGGACTGGAGCCTCTGTTTTAGTGGGGACCTCACACTAGGTTCCTCATTGGAAGTCACCCCTTAAGAAAAAGCAATGGCCAAGCAAGCAAGCAGAATGTTAGGGATTATTGGGAAAGGAATAGAGAATAAAACAAAGGATATAGTAATGCCGCTGTATTGCTCCATGGTGTGATCGCAACTTGAGTATCGTGTACAGTTCTGGTCTCTGCATCTCAAGAAAGATATAATGGCATTAGAAAAGATATAGAGAAGGAGAACCAAACTATTAAAGGGGATATAATGACTCTTCTATGAGGAAAGGCTAAAGGGGTTAGGGCTCTTCAGCTTGGAGAAGAGATGGCTGAGGGGAGAGATGATAGAAGTCTATAAAATCCTGAGTGGAGTGGAACGATTAAAAAAGAATCAATTGTTTACACTTTCAAAAAATACACAGACTAGGGGACACAACATGAAGCTGCAAAGTAGTATATTTAAAATAGATAAGAGGAAATATGTTTTCTCTCAACATATAATTAAGCATTAAAACTCATTACCAAGAGAAAACTGCTGCTTATCACTGGGGATAAGTAACATGGAACTGCCTACGTTTGGGGGATGTCAGGTACTTGTGACCTGGATTGACCACTGTTAGAAACAGGACATTGGGCATGATGGATTACTGGTCTGACTAATACGACACTTCTTATGATCATATGCTCTTATAATAACAAAGAAATTCTACAGGATAGCGGTTATCCTATACAATCTTGAAAAGATACCCTTAATCTGTGAATCCCACTCAATTATCCCTAGGCCTTGAACCTGAGAAGTATCAGTTCTAGCAGCTAAAAATGAAGACAATTGCTGAGATTCAAAAATAAAATATAATCCCCCCTCCCATTTTAATAGGGAAAACACAGAAAGAAGACTCCCTACCAAACTGAATGACCCCAGGTTTAGAACATAAGAACATAAGATTTGCCATACTGGATTAGACCAAAGGTCCATCAAGCCCAGTATGACAGAGGCATAGCCATAACTGAATTTTTTGTGATTAACATGGGTAGGCACTGGGTCGTACCAAGCTATAACTGTGCCCTGTGTGACTTGCTGAAACTGGTGCCTCAACATGACATCAAACATTTATCAGTTACATATTTTATTTATTTAAAAGCATTTCTATGCCGCTTGTCAAAATCTAAGAGGCTTACAAAATAACATTCATAACAATAAATTAACTGAAACATCATAAAACAAAAACAATTGTTGCTGCCTTTAATACTTAGAAATATAAGGCAATGATTGAACTGGGAACCCCAAAAGCCAAACTTGGAATGGAGAAATAAAACAATAAATTAATGTCCTCTTGAACTGAACAAACACAAAGACATCAGTGATGTAAATTTCCCAGAGCTGACATATTCCAGTTAATAAATTCAAAATAAAATAATTTCTCTCTACCTTTTATTGTTTGGGCATTTTATTTTTCATCACAATTGCCACAGTCTCCCTCCTTTGTTTTCTTTATATATTCTGCTAACTCTCCATTGTTTGCTGTTCACTTGTTCTTTCTTCTCTCGTCTCTTATTTTTTCCACACTCTCATCTACATCAGTCTTGTTTTTTCCCTCTTATACAAAATGTTTCTTCTCTCTTGCACAAAATATCTGTCCTCCTCCCCATCCTCACTCACAGCCTTTTCTCCACCCATACCGCAGAAGCAGCCCCCTTTCAGTTCCCCAGCATCACCCCTTTCCAGTCCTCACCAACATCAACCCCCCTCCAGCCCGAGCCCTTCCAAGCATAAGCTCCCCTCAAGTCCCTGTCCCTCCCAGCATCAGCTCCCTTCCAGTCCCTGTCCTTCCCAGTATCAGCTCCCCTCCAGTCCTTGTTCTTCCAGCATCAGCTCCCCTTCAGTCCCAGCCACCCCCCACAGCATTATCTCCCTTCCAGTCCTTGACCCCCAGCAGCAGTCCTTCTGTTACTCCCCCCCCCCCCACCAGCAGCAGTCCTTCTCTGTCTTCCCCCCCATTTACTCACCCCTTATCCTCCTTCCTCCCAGTGAACTGGAGCTCTTGGTGGCAATCACCACAGAGCCGAGGGACAGGTCTCTTTTGGTCCTGTGACTGTACTAAACTGCAGCCGCCGGCATGATCTCATGGCCACATTGTTAAAAGTAAAACGGAGAAACTACCTGTCTCTTGCACAAGAGGCAAGAAGTTCCCCCATTTCACTTTTTTTTAAAAAAATAAAGATATTTATTGGACTTTAGTATAACGTATAAAGGACTACAAGCATTTTTTAAACATAATATGTAAAGTCAAGTCCCTATACCCTCCCCTTCTCAACATGACCATTGTTTAAGTATTTATCTATGAATGGAGTCTTGAAAGAGCAGCAGAGGCCCCTCCGGCTTGCAGTCAATTTTTCCATCAAATAAACTGCATGCATGCCTGTCCTACAAGTGCTCATCTCTGGGTGCTTTGCTATCTTCCAGCCTGCTGCATTACATATTTTGCCGCAATAACACATAATTGTAATAACTTACCACTTTGACCCTCCCAGCCCTTCCCTTTCATCCCCAGCATTATATTTTCATAGTTCCAACTTAGCTTGTCCCCATCATGTCCTCCATTTCTCCTTTCAATGCCTCCCAAAAACATATATCGGCAATCCCCTGCCATTGAGGCTGATCAGGTTGCCTGTCTTGCCTTAATATCCAGGGAAGAAACCTGAGGGGAGGCCCTGTTGTCTGCACCTCTTCAATATGAACCCATCTCCTCTCATCTCCTTCCTGCCATCCCACAATGAGCCCGATTCTGTAATGTATGTACAGGCCCTCTGTGCCCCCAGTCGAAACCGGATGCACAGAGGGTGTTGTGATTCTGATCCCGTGGTACATGTCTAGCTCTGTGGGATCAGAATCGTGAACAAGCCTGTATGTGCAGGCCCAGAACGCGATTCCGTCCAACCTGCACGTACAGGCTTTGCCAGACCAACTCAGTCAGGGCTTTGAAATGGAGCCGCGGGCCGAGTCAGGCTGCAGGGAATGCCCTCTGCCCCCTCCTGCCTCTTCCCAGCCCCAAACCTGTCGATCCTGCTGAATCGGGGAAGTCGCCAGCCCCAGATGTAAAGGGCTGACATTAGAATCGGCCCTGAATGTTCGGGGTCGGCAACTGCCCACTGCCCATCCTAACGCCACCCCCGATCCTCCCCTTTCCTGTCCCATCTAACTTCCCCACTATTCGCAGCTCAGAATGAGCCTGTATGTTTGCAAGTTGAGCCGCAAGATAATACCACCATAGGATGGGCACTGCCAGTCTCCCCTCCACCTTGGGGCAATAGAGCACACTCCTTGCTACCCTAGGTGGCCTGTGGTTCCATATGTAGTGGAAAACCTTGCATTTTGCCTTCCTAACATCTCCTCGAGGAACTCAAATCGGCAACGTCTAGCTCCTCCCTGCTCCCCACCGCCAAGGCCAATCAGGCCATGAGGAAATCTCCACAGTGTCCTTTAATTTGACTACGCTCCAAGGCGCGAGGGACCTGCTTACCGGCCCAATCGGCATCGGGAAGGGAGCAGGCAGGTGAGCTCCTCCCTGCTCCCCACCGCCAAGGCCAATCAGGCCGCGAGGAAACCGCCACAGCATCCTTTAATTTGACTGCACTCCAAGGCGCGAGGGACCTGAGCTTACCGGCCCAATCAGCATCGGGAAGGGAGCAGGCAAGTGAGCTCCTCCCTGCTCCCCCCTGCCAAGGCCAATCAGGCCACGAGGAAATCGCCACAGAGTCCTTTAATTTGACTGCGCTCCAAGGCACGGGGGACCTGAGCTTACTGGCCCGATCGGCATCGGGAAGGGAGCAGGCAGGTGAGCTCCTCCCTGCTCCCCACCGCCAAGGCCAATCAGGCCGCGAGGAAACCACCACAGCGACCTTTAATTTGACTGGGCTCCAAGGTGCGAGGGACCAGAGCTTACCGGACTGATCGGCATCGGGAAGGGAGCAGGCAGCTGAGCTCCTCCCTGCTCCTCAACACCAAGGCCAATCAGGCCGCGAGAAAACTGCCACAGCGTCCTTTAATTTGACTGTGCTCCAAGGCGCGCCAGCATCTGGCAGGCCTGCGCCGCCCTTAGGCGGGGTCTTCAGGTGGCCTTCAGTTCCAATGTTTAGCTTTCTGCACCTTGGCCTTCTCCTGCTGTTTCGTTGTCCCTGGGATCCTCCGTGGCATCATTGACTGTCTGTTCCCTCATTACCTGTTGTATTTATTACATATCCTCTTGAATCCTTTGATTCCTCTTACATTTAATTATCCTTCTCTCTTCTCCTACCCCCACTGCTTACTTTCTCTGCTCCTTTCTTGTCCTCTCCTTGGCTCCACTTAAGGTTTGTCTTCCTTCCCTTTTGCTGCTCTCTTGACTTCTGCCTCTCTTTGTGATGCGCAATCTGGCTAATCTCATCCATATCCTTCTAGCTTCTCCGTCCCCTCCACCTCCCTCTTCTGGTGATTTCACCCCTTCTCCTTGCTCTCCTCGACGTCTGCCTTATTCTGTAGTGAGTTTCTCACGTAATTTGTTCAATCTTATTCATGTCCCCCTTCTTTCTCTTTCTCTTGTGCCCTTTGGAACGCTCATTCTGTCTCTAATAAACTTTCTTTTACACGTGATCTTTTTATCTCCAATGCTTTTCATCTTCTTGCTTTAACCGAGACCTGGCTCCTCCCTGACGATACCACTTCTGTTGCTGCCCTCTGCTATGGTGGCTTTCAGTTTTCCCATACTCCTCATCCTTCAGGCCGTAGTGGTGGGGTTGGCCTTCTTCTCTCCCCCTCCTGCCATTTCTAACCTCTTCCCCTGCCTCAGTCTCATCCTTTCCTCTCTTTTGAGGTCCACTCCATTTGCCTCTTTGCCCCGCTTCCTCTCCAGGTTGCTGTTGTCTATCGTCCTCCTGACAATGCTATTTCTTCTTTTTTCTCTGACTTTGACTCATGGCTTTCCCTCTTTCTTATCTCTACCTCCACTACTCTTATTCTTGGTGATTTTAACATCCATGTTGATAACCCCTCTGATCCTCTTACTCTGAATCTCCTCTCTCTTACCTCCTCATTTGGCCTTCAACATTGTTCCTTTGTCCCTACTCACCATCGTGGACATTGTCTGGATCTGATTTTCTTTTCTTACTCCTCTCCCTCTAACTTTACTAATACTGTTCTTCCTTTATCTGATCATCACCTTCTCTCCTTTACTCTTCTCCTTCCACCGCTTCTGCCTCGTCCTATCTCCTCTACACTATTTAGGAACCTTCTTGCCATTGATCCCCTGGTTCTTTCCTCTACCATTTCTCCTTCTTTCTCTCTTCTATTTTGTCCTCCAAGTCTGTTGATTTGGCAGTGATGTCCTATAATGCTGCACTCTCTTCAGCTCTCGATGTTCTCGCTCCTCTCACCCCTTGTTCTGTGAGGCATTCCTTACCTCAGCCCTGGCTCTCTCCCACTATTCACTATCTTCACTCCTGTGCCCGCTCTGCTGAGCATGCCTGGCTCAAATCCCGCTCCCCTGAAGATTTCCTTCTTTACAAATTCATGCTTTTCTCCTTCAAATCAGCCTTAGCGCTTGCCAAACAGGATTACTTTGTTCGCCTGACTAATTCTCATGCCTCTGATCCTCGCCGTCTCTTCACTGCTCTCAACTCTCTCCTCAAAGTGCCTCTGTCTCTGATCCCTCCTTCCCTTTCTGCCCAAACTCTGGCTGATTACTTCCATGATAAAATCCACAAGATCACTCTCCAGTTTCCCTCTAAGTCCCCTATTTCCCCTTTCTGCTCTCAATCCCCCCCCTTTTCATCCTATCCTCTCTTCCTTTCCTATGATTTCTGATGATGAAACTGCTCATCTTCTCTCCTCCTCCAAGCTCACCACCTGCTCCTCTGATTCTATCTCCTCCCATCTCCTCTCCTCAATCTCCTCTACCGTTGTCCCCTCCATTTCTCATATCCTCAACCTCTCATTCTCCACTGCTACTGTCTCAGCTGACTTTAAACATGCTGTGGTCATGCCTCTCCTTAAGAAACCCTCACTTGATCCCTCTTGTCCTTCTAATTATCATCCCATTTCTCTCCTTCCCTTCATTTCTAAACTGCTCGAGCGTATGGTTTACCGCAGTTGCCTTGACTTCCTCTCTTCCCATGCTCTCCTTGATCCCTTACAATCCGGTTTTTGCCCCTTGCACTCTACTGAAACGGCTCTTGTCAAAGTCTCCAGTGACTTGTTCCTGGCTAAATCTAAGGGCCTTTACTCTGTCATTATCCTCCTTGACTTCTCTGCTGCTTTCGATACTGTTGACCATGATCTTCTCCTTGACACTTTGTCCTCGCTTGTTTTTAGGGATTCTGTGCTTTCCTGGTTCTCCTCCTATCTCTCCCATCACTCCTTTAGTGTATGTTCTGGTGGCTCCTCCTCCTCTGTTAGCCCACTTTCGGTTGGTGTCCCCCAAGGTTCTGTCTTGGGTCCCCTCCTTTTTTCTCTCTATACCCAATCCCTTGGTGCGTTCATTTCCTCTTATGGCTTTCAGTACCATCTCTATGCTGATGACTCCCAGATCTATCTTTCTACTCCTGATCTTTCTTCTGCATTCCAGTCCCGGATCTCTAGCTGTCTTTCTGCCATCACTGCCTGGATGTTCCATCGTCGCTTGAAAATGAACATGTTCAGACCGAACTTCTTGTTTTTCCCCTAAAATTTCCCTTTCTCCTTCTTCTTTTTCAGTCTCTGTTGATGGCTCTGTTTTCCAACCTGTCTCATTCGCTCACAACCTGGGTGTTATTTTTGACTCTTCGCTCTCTTTCTCCTCTCATATCCAACTCATCACCAAGACGTGTCGGTTCTTTCTCTTCAACATTGGCAAAATCCACCCTTTTCTCTCTAAATTCACTACTAAAACCCTCATTCATTCCCTTATCACCTCCCGTCTTGATTATTGTAACTTGCTCCTTGCTGGTCTCCCTCAGACTCATCTCTTCCCCCTTCAGTCTATTCAGCACTCCGCTGCACGTTTGATTTTCTGTCAGCCTCATTTTGCCCATATCACTCCTCTCCTCAAATCTCTTCACTGGCTCCCTATCCATTTTCTTTTTTTTTTTTTTTTTTTTAAACTTTTATTTTCATTTTGCAACAAACAAAAGAAACAACACACCAAAGGAAACAAAACAAGTATACAATAAGGAAAAGCAAACCCTATTACCCCCCACCCCCATGCTTCTTCTCTAAGCCGACAGTATCAGCATGTGAGCGCTTCCAAACAACAGTGATTGTACATCCAAACGAACAGAAATAGAATCTGCGATACAGAATGATCATGTGACAGAGATTTATACAAATTTAAACAGTCAGATGAGAGCATTTAGCAGTGTGAACATAGTCATTGAGCATCTTCCATTTAGACAGATGATGGGGAGTCTGAACGGAAGAAGCAAACATACGAGGTATTTGTTCATATTTACTGTAGAGACAGACATGATTCCACCATTCATTGGGGCTCAAATGGGAGCTATTTTTCCAGTATTTCGTAATTAGGGAAATAGCGATGCCAAGCATAAAGTCCAAAAGGAAGTAAGCCGATTTTGGAAGAGAGGGGATCCCCGCAGCTGAGCGGAGTCCCACTATCCTCCAAGAAAGGGGCTCTTGAAAGTGCAAAATAGATTGGATACGACCCCAGACCCGACGCCAGTAATACTGTAGTGCGGGACATTCATACATAACATGAGGTAGTGAACCAATGGCCGCATGGCATGTCCAGCAGCTATTGCCCTGAGTGGTGTTCCATTTGGCTAATCTGTCAGGAGTATAGAAACACCGGTGGGCTAGAAAGAAGAGTGTCTGAGTGAGTGAGGCGGATCAGGAGACCCGTGTCACTCTACTCCAGATGAGGCTCCATTGCTCCGGGGTCAAAGTTACATGCAGTTCCCGCTCCCATGCTTTCTGTGCTATAGGGGTACCTCTATTTACAGCATTACATAAGGTTTTGTAAAAGTTAGATGCTACACCCGGTGAACTCCCGATAGATCGGATAGTCTCCGACAATCCTTGGGTATGGGATTCCGATGGCGGGAGCACCTTAGCACTCCGGAGACAATGCTGAAGTTGCACCAACTGAAAGTAGTGTTTCGCTGGGAGGCCAAATTCAATTTGCAATTCGCTAAAAGTTTTCCAGCGACCATCATGGAACAACTGGTTAGGGATCCAAATGCCCCTAGTGTACCAGGGGCTCCACGCCATCGGTTTATTTTGTATTTGAAATCGAGTATTGTACCAAAGCGGGAGTCTGTCTAACGGACAGAATTGGGAGTCTAGAGAGTGCATAAGAGTATTAAAGGCACCTAAAGTGTCTAAAAGCATTGGTGGATAGTGGGAGTCTGATGGGAGAGTCATACCAGGGAGATAAGTAAGAGGAATCGGTTTGCAAAGGTCCTCCTCTATGTCTAGCCACACAGGTCTACTCGGTGCTAGATCTTCCAGCCAACGAGCGCCTTGTTTGAGAAGAAAAGATTGATGGTATTTCAGGAAATCAGGGAATCTGACACCCCCATTTTCCTTATCTGCTTGCAACTGATGTTTCGCTATCCTAGGTGTCTTGTTTTGCCATAAGTATCTAGTCAGAAGGCCCTCTAAATCTTTATATGTACGTCGAGGTAGGAGACAGGGCAACATTTCTAAAATGTAATTCACTTTAGGAACAATCATCATTTTTATGGTTTCTAGGCGACCCCACCAGGTAAGTGTTAAAGGAGTCCAACGGTGAGTAAGCGCCCGGACTTTAGAAGTTAAGTCTTTGGCATTAAAGGAGATAGCGTCTTCCAAAGGAGAGCAGTAGTGAACCCCAAGATATTTGACCATGCGAGGTTGCCATAAAAAGGGAAAGGATTGCATATCTGCCTGATGAATCAGAGGATTTAGTGGAAAGGCTACCGACTTGGTCCAATTTATCTTATAACCCGAGAGTTGTGAATATTTACCAATTTGCTCTAGGACAGCCGGCACTGAGTCTAGAGAGACAAAGAGCATAAGGTCATCAGCATATGCTGAAATTTTGATTTCCCTATGAGAGAAGGGGATGCCATGAATCTCCTCTGATTGCCGGAAAAAGAGCATGATAACGCACATAATTTCACAATGTCCCTCATATTAACTGTATCTGGCTGTACACATGACATGATAGAAAATAAGCTAATGTAATACAATGAAGCGCCCCACATTAAAATCTTAAGAACCGCAGTGCGGTAGAGAAGAAGCAAAACCCCAGAAATTGCTGGCGACCATGTGTCTGCGGGGGGAAACCCCAGAGAAGGCCAAAATTGAAAACATATAACCTGTATAACTGTGTATGCTCCGAATCCAACCGAGGCACACATCATGGAGGGATAGGAGACCAAGAAAGTCATATAGAGAAAGAAAGAAAAGTCCAGATAGTCTCTGTGCTTGGCTATGACCACCGCGTCGGGCCCTTCAAAATGGCGGACAGAGCCGGCAGATAACAAGTCCAAGTTGTTGGATTAGCGCATCTGCTCTGCTTCTTTGGAGTCTAAAAATGTTGATAGTAGATCCGGATCTTCGAATGTCCTAGTTTGGTTGTGGAGAGTCACTCGGAGCTTCGCTGGATACAACAGGCCAAAGCGAGCCTGTAGCTGTTGAAGTCGAGGGCGAAAAGCAAGGAGTCTCTTCCGACGGTCAACTGTGGGCTTTGCCAAATCAGGGAAGAAGGAGACTTTATGACTTTCAAACTCCAGATGACGATTCGCCCGGGCAGCATTTAGAATTTGTTCCACTTGTTGATATCTTAGTAATCGAAAGATAATAGGCCGGGGGGTCGTCCGATTGGGCGCCATATGGGTAGGAACACGATGTGCTCGGTTAATTTCCAGATCTCTGTGAAAAGTGATCTTCAGCAATGAGGGAAGAGTTTTGAGCAGGAATTCTCTTATATCTCCTGCTTCCGCCCCCTCCGGTATTCCAATGAGCCTCACATTGTTGCGACGGGCTCGATTATTGCTATCTTCTAACTCTTTTTGAAGATTCTGTATCTGGCGCTCAGCCTTGTCCAGTTTGACCAAGCGCACCGCGTGCGAGTCGAGGACCCCCGCCATGTTGTCCTGCCGTAATGAAAGACTTTCAAGTCGGTCCTGGAGCACACCGAAGTCTTCTCGCATGGCTCGAAGCGCTTCTCCGTTGGACTGCACCAGTTCCTTCACGCCGCGTATTTCCTCTAAGATCTCCTGGTGCATTTCGGGGTTTTCCCGAAGTGGAACCATCTTCTGTGGGGAAGACACCTCTGTTTTGGAGCGTTTTCCGTGTAAAGAAGAGGGAGACCCGAAGTCCAAGCGCGCTGGTTTATGGGCCGCCATCCCCCCCGAGGTACCCCGGTAAGTTCGGAGCAAAAGATTAAGTTTATGTAGGTATTAAGTCAGGATTCTGAGTAGGCCTCTCGGGAGCTTCAACGCGAAGCGTCTAACCCGCTGGACAACAGGCTCCGCCCCCCCTCCCTATCCATTTTCACATTCACTTTAAACTTCTCCTTTTGACCTTTAAGTGCATTCACTCTGCGGCTCCTCGGTACCTTTCTTTTCTTATTTTTCCTTACTTCCCACCTCATGAATGCCATTCTTCTAGCCAGCTGCTTCTTGCTATGCCCTTCTCCTCTATTGCCAACTCTAGATTCTGCTCTTTTCACCTTGCTGCACCTTACGCTTGGAATAAACGTCCTTTGTCTATACGTCAGGCATCTTCTTTGTCCCTCTTCAAACTTGAGTTAAAAGCTCATCTTTTCGCCTCTGCCTTTGGTTCTTGATTTTGCTGTTCTCCTTCCTTCCTCTTTTATTTCTCCTATCCTACTTCCTCTTATGCTTGTTCTTACCTCTTTCCTTTGTCTTGTCTCTACTGCTCTCCTCTCTTTGCTCTTGTTCTTATCCTTCTCCTTTTCTTGTTTTGTCTTTTTCGATTGTAAGCTCCTTTGAGCAGGGACTGTCTCTTGTGTGTTTTATCTTTGTAGAGCGCTGCGTGCGCCTGGTAGCACTATATAAATGCTTAGTAGTAGTAGTAGTAGTAAAGATAAAGCAGTCTGGGCAGTTGTATCATTTTAATACAAGCCATTCTCCCCAGCCATGCTAATTGGAGTATTCCCCATCTCTAGTTCTTAAAACAATTTATGCCAAAGGGGAACATAGTTCAGTCGATATAGTTGGGAGACTTCTGCACTAATATTTACTCCTAAATATTTAATAGAGCCCTTAGCCCATCTAAATGGAAATAGTTGTTTTATTTTGTGAGCTTCCTTTACTGGTATATATAGGTTGAGCACCTCCATTTTATCTAGATTGACCTTAAATCCTGAAACTCCTTGATAGCTCCCTATCTCCTCTTGCAAAGCGGTCAGGGAAACCTCATATGCATGAATGAGACCACCACATGGCTCGAAGACAACCATCTAAGCATCAACCTTAAAAAGACTGAAGCAATGTTCGTAACAAGAAAGCCAGACGCCGATTACAATTACCCAGCAACAATCTCAATCAACAACACCTATACCTGTTAAAAAGGAGGTAAAGTACCTGGGACTAATATTAGACCACTCCCTCACCATGCTTCCCCACATAAAACAGACAGTAAAAACGATATTCTATAAACTCAAGACAATACAACACCTAAGACCCCTACTTGACACACATGATTTTAGATCAGTAGTCAATACCCTCATCACCCCCCACTTTGACTATTGTAATAGTCTCCTAATTGGTATACCGCTAAAGAGCATCTACCTACTACAAAGAGCCCAAAACATATGCGCCAAGATGATCACAAAAGCTAAAATAACAGACCATGTCACCCCAATACTGTTAGACTTGCATTGGCTCCCTATAAGTAGCCGAATAAAATACAAAATCCTCCTAACTACCTTCAAACTCCTTAACAACATCTCTCCCTCACATTTGTCTACCCTAATACACCCCCCATCAGAAACTAGAATGCGCAGACAAAACGCAATCCATTCCCTCAACATAAAAACAACCATCAGAAAAACTAAAGCAACTACAAGTGATAGGGCCTTCTCCTTCGCTGCCCCCACTCTCTGGAACGATCTACCACTAACCATTCGCATGATAAAAGACCTTTATCAATTCAAAAAAGAACTTAAAACCTACCTTTTCACAAACCATTTTGAAATCCCCTATCAACAGAGAACCTCTCCCCAACAATCACAAAAACACATCCACAGCACCCAAGATAGGACAAACGACTAACACAAGAAAACCTTACACTACATTACTTACACACTTTACCCAACACGCAAAAGTCTTACCCAATCTGTTGTTTTTACTGCTCTTGTAAATAACCTTTTGTAATTTAGTTCTGTTATGTTTTATGTATTATTACCTGTATATAGTTAAAACCATGTTCCATATAGTTATACCATGTTCCATGTAAAGTATACAGAAGTATACAAAATTTGTTAACTGTTCAATGTAAACCGCCCTTGATCTCTGGAAGGGGCGGTATAGAAGAAACTATTAAATAAATAAATAAAAATAAATAAATATCATCCGCAAAGAGGGACATCTTATACTGCTCTCCCTTCACTACTATCCCTTTCACCTCTTCCCTCTTCCGCACCCTCTCTGTGAAGGACTCTAAAGCAAATGCAAAGAGAAGTGGCGAGAGCAGGCACCCTTGTCTCGTCCCTCTGTGCAATCAAAAGAATTTAGAGTAGCCCCATTAACTTTGACAGCGGCTTCTGGTTGTGCTTAAAATGCTTGGACCCATTTAATATAATACTTCCCCAGCCCAAATTTACTTATGGCCTGCCACAAAAAAAAACAACAATTAATGCAGTTAAAGGCCTTTTCGGCATCCACTGTTACTTCCATGGCTGGTTTCTTAGTCTGTTGGATCAACTGTAAACAGTTCACTATTCTCTTTACATTGTCTGCAGCCTGTCAACCCCATTGATCAGCATTAAATGATGCCAGTAAGTATGCCTCCAAACTATTGGCTAATTTATTTATTTTATTTTTATTTATTTATTTATATCTCTTATATACCGCGCTATACAACAATGCAGCAGGTCACATTGAGTTTACATTGAACAGGGGTAGTAAACTTGGAAGAACCGGGAAAACTATATACAAATTAAGGGCATTCTTACTGGACATATAAGGATAGTAGACAGATGCATAAGCTCCAGGGTAAGGGAGAGAAGGGAGGTGAAAGGAGATTAACCATTCTCTAAGGGAGGCTGATCAATGGGGAAGGCTAGGTAGGAGGGTAAGGTGATGGCTGTGTGCTTTCCAGAATTATTATCCGGGTAATGTAGCAGGAACAGATGGTGTTTGAGAGCTTTTCTGAATAATAGCTTGGCTAATATTTTAGTGTCTAAATTAATAAGCGGAGTGCTTACAGAGGCCGGAGTTGATTACTGAATGACCTTAATAACATTTTCTGATCTTTTCCTCAAGGAAATTGTCCAAACCTTTTTTAAACCCAGCTGCACTAACAGTTTTTACTACATCCTCCAGCAATGATTCCAGAGATGAATTACACATAGAGGGTCCAATTCTGTCCTGGATATCCTGGCCCTCTGTGCGGAACCAGACCCACAGAGTTAGACGGGATTCTGATCTTGCTGGGCATGTCTAGCCCCGCGGGATCAGAATCACATCAAGGACTGTACGTGCAGCCGGGACCCCAATTCCAGTTGGCCTGCATGTACAGGCCTTGCTCAGGTAATTCAGTCAGGGCTCCTGAATGGAGTCATGGTGCCATGGCTCTGCGGCTCCATTCAGGAGTCGCAATCCCCGGCCGCCATGGCTCCATTCAGGAGCCCTGACTGAGTTACCTGAGCAAGGCCTGTACATGCAGGCTGACTGGAATTGGGGTCCCAGCTGCACGTACAGGCCTTGATGTGATTCCCCGCAGCCCGACCCCTCATCTGGCCTCCCAAGGCCAGGGTTGGGCTCCAGGGAATCTCCTCTGTCTCTTCCACCTTTGGAAGCAAATTTGATTGAGTTCTTTGACTGAGAGAGCAGGAATTAGATCAAGGGCATGCAATGGATGTGATGTACCTAGATTTCAGCAAAGGCTTTGATACTGTTCCTCATAGGAGGCTTATCAATAAACTCAACAGCCTGGGATGGATCCCAAGGTGGTGAACTGGATCAAAAATTGGTTGACTGACAGACAACAGAAGGTGATGGTAAACAGAACTCACTCAGATGAAAGGCACCACGACTCCATTCAGGAGCCTGACTGAGTTAGCCGGGCAGGGGTCTGTATGTGCAGACCGATCTGAATCGGGTCCTGGCCTGCAAGTACAGGCCCAGACCCAATTCTGAACCCACAGGGCATGTCTAGCTCCAGCGGGATCAGAATCGGGTCTGCCTCTGTGCATCCCGATTCCGATCGGATGCACAGGGGCCTTCATGCACTCAATGGAATATGCCTCCATGTTACAATGTTACTATATATTCCTAAAAGAAGTATCAGTACCAAGCAACATTTCCGTACTATATATAAAGACAGAAGATCACCAAGTACCAAAACATCCAATCATAGTCCAGGAAAATAGGACAGTATGGCAATACCTGCTTACCCAGCCCAGTGACCCCACTCTCCACAGCCCTCCCCATCTCCACATACTTCCTCCCTCTCTACCTACTAGTCACACAACTCCTCCCACCGACCACACACCTCCACTACCCTCAAACAAACACACCATGGTACCCTCCAACTGCACTGCCATATCTCGAACCACAACACACACACAAAGAGACACTCGGAACCTCCCAAGCAAAGAGACCAAACAGACACAAATCAAACCCCAACACCGGCTCAAAGGAAGCACATGTAGCAACAACCTCTTCCACAAAGACAACAACAATTGAGCTCATAAACGCCAGATCCGTCTGCAACAAGATACACACTCTTGTAGACCACATAGAAGAGCGACAGCCCGACATAATATGCATCACAGAGACATGGCTCAACCCTACCGACAGTGTACTACTCAACCAACTAGTACCGAACAACTACTCAGCATACAACTGCCCACGCACCCACAAGCGTGGAGGAGGAGTCCTAATAATAGCAAAAACAAAACTTAAGTTCAAGACACAGAACCTCACAGATACACAGCAGTGTAACACAATTAGCATCAAGAACAAGAATATTGCAATCTGCCTAACCTACAGAGCACCCCGTGCTCCACCCGACGAACTAGCCTTCACACTCGAAGAAGCCTGTGCCATAACAACAAACAACAAACCAGCACTACTAATCGGAGACTTCAACCTCAAGTCCGCCAATACAAAAGATGCAGAGGCCTTCCTTCAAGCAATGACCTCACTTCAATTCACACAGATAGTCAATGCACCAACACACAGACTTGGATCATCCCCAGACCTCATCTTCGCATCAAACTACCTAACTTCAAGAGACCTAATTTCTACACCCACCATCACCCCAGTACCATGGTCTGACCATTACTTAATCGAGACAAAACTGCAATCACAAGAAGACCGGACAAACGAAAGAGCGAACATCCCACACACACAAAGACAATTCAAGTCCTTTGACAGGGACGAATTCATACAGGACACAATACAACACTTGAACATTGACTCAGAGGACCTGGAGGAACAAGTTTCCAACTGGAACAGCGTTTTAGCTAATGCCGCCAAACCATCCGATGACAGGACCGAGAAACAACACCACAACAAGAGACAAAACAAGCCATGGTACTCAGCAAAAATACGACAGGAAAAGAGGGAGCTCAGGAAGATTGAACGGAGATGGAGAAAAAACAAAACAACTTCCGACCAACATCTTTACCTAACAAAGCAAAAACAATACAATGAACACATCAACCAATCAAAGAGAGAATTCCACACAAACCTGATAAATTCTTCCATCAACAAACCCAGAGAACTTTTCGAAATAGTAAAGACCCTGACAAAAGAGCAAGCAGCAGAAAGAGAAGTACAAGTTGATCCACAGAAATTCGCCGACCACATCAAAGACAAATTTCACTCCACAGAGCGCACAACACCCAGTGGAACCACCAGAACGAACGTACACCCCAAAACCTGGGGCACATTCTACTCACCCTCAAAAGAACAGATATCCCACATCATCTCCACAATCAACACAAGCACTGCTCCTACAGACCCTTGCCCAGTGTCATGGGTCAAAGCCACCAAATCAAGCCTCGTCCCAACCATTCATAAAATGGTACACAACTCACTCACTCAAGGACTCATGCCACAGCAACTAAAGCTTGCCTCAGTAAGACCAATCACAAAGAAAACTACTCTCGACAAAAAGGACCCAGCAGCATACCGACCAATCTCCAGCATACCCTTCCTCGCAAAAATAATCGAAAAGACGGTTCAACTACAACTTCAGGAACACATTGACGAACACGGAACTCTCGACGACAACCAACACGGATTTCGTCCCAACCATGGAGTCGAAACTCTACTGATCTACCTCATCGACAGCATCATAAGAATAATTGACAACACCAGGAATGGAATTATAATGTTCTTCATCGACATCTCCTCAGCTTTCGACACAGTTGACCACAATACGCTCCTGGAGAGACTAAAGAACACTGGTATACACGGTACCACATTGAAATGGTTCCACTCGTACCTAACCGAAAGACAGCTACAGGTCAAGGTGGGACATGACACCTCCCGACCCATAAATGTCCAACAAGGAGTACCGCAAGGATCCACACTCTCAGCACTCCTTTTAACATCTACATCCAACCAATATGCAACATTATGAAAGAGAACAACATCCAATACACAATATACGCAGACGACATCATGGTATACTCCCCGATATCAATCGACAACCCGGACTTCTCTAAGATAACAGACTGCCTTACCCAAATGACGAGGTGGTGCCAAAACAACAACCTCGCAATAAACTACAACAAGACCGAAGCTTTAATCATCACTCGGAACCAAAGCTTCATACACCCACCAAACATAAAGATACAAAGCACCACGATACCGATAAGATCAGAGGTGAGATACCTTGGGGTTACTCTGGACAGTAAACTCAACCTCAAACCACACATAGACAAAACAATCCAAAAAGCCTACTACAAGATGCGAATCATCAGGAGACTGAAACCACTCCTCGCCCCAGAACACTTCCGTACCGTCTGTCAAGCACTGATAACCCCAATACTGGACTTCTGCAATCCGATATACCTTGGACTACCGAAACAAGCTCTCAAACCACTCCAACTGGCACAAAACACTGCAGCTCGAATCATATCCGGAGCCGCAAGGCAGGAGCACATCACACCTACATTAAAGGACTTACACTGGCTCCCAATCAGTGCTCGCATCAGATACAAGACTATCATAAACCTATTTAAGATAAAACAGCACACATCAGCCAACAGCCTCCACACGCTCATACAACCAGAAACCAGCACACGTCCTAGAAGAAGTCAAACACGCAACCGAGTCAGTACCCCAAATGAATACAAGCACACACGCAAGGACACAACAGACAGAGCTCTCTCCATGGCTGCTCCAACAATATGGAACAATCTACCGGACGATCTAAGGGCAACTCCAGACCTCAAAGACTTCAGAAAACAGCTGAAAACCATGCTGTTCATAGAGCACTATGGTCACATCACATAACCTAAGAGAATGTATAACAGCACTCCAAACCTCCTAACACTGTATGTATATAAAATGTGTTTTTAGCACCACTGTAAATAGCCCACCTTGTACATAGCTCAAGCAAATCAAGCACCCAACACAGCCCTCACACAACTAAGTTTCACCCTCACTGCATGTATAACACACCCACTTTACCTGATTGCTTGCTGTGATACCACCTTGATTATTAAGATAAGGCGGTTTAGAAATACTGTTAAATAAATAAAATAATAAATAAATAAATCTCCAAAACTTTAATGAGCCCAAAAAGCCCATCCTTCTGGCTCCCAAAGTCCATCTGGCAGTCTCCTATTTTAGAGGCAGGAAGAAGTCTACCTACCTTTCTCTCTTCAGGTCAAACTAACTGAGTGTTAGCCTAAAATTAGTCAGTCAAACAGAGAAAGTGGAAAAGGAGGAGGAGTAGCCTTGTATGTCAAAAGCAATATTAACAAGTGTCCAGTCAATAAGAAACCCCAGCACAAGGTGAAAAAATAATAAATTCAAACAAATAACCCTGGCATAAACCTCCGTACGTATAGATTAAATTAAATAAACATGCATACAAGAAAACATATCTTCTTCCTATTTCTTTTTGTTGGAGTGACCATGCAAAAGGGGAAGGAACTCCAACCCGCCCCTCGCCGTGGTCACTCCGGTTTAATCATTTTAATGCTTGAAAAAATTTATTCAAAAACTTAGCTTAATCCAGCCACTGCAGAATTCATGGAACAAGCACAACGTGCCACGTTTCGGGCCAGCCAAAATCCTATGGCCCTGCATCAGGTGGAAAAGATGAATTCCCAAAGTAATGGCTTCTAGATGTGAAGAAAAACTAACGGTCAGGTTTAAAAGCACAGCGTGTGACGTAAAATGCAAAGACTGGAGAACAGCAGCCAATAAGCAATCAAAACGTTGCAAGCATTAGTAAATTGGGGAAACCCCACAGACAAGGGAACCCCCAGCAATAGTGAGCAGTCCATATAAGGAAATCCGACATCACAGCAAGGTATGCCACTCAACTGAAGCATTCAAGCCCCGGGGGCTGTGATGTCGGATTTCCTTATATGGACTGCTCACTATTGCTGGGGGTTCCCTTGTCTGTGGGGTTTCCCCAATTTACTAATGCTTGCAACGTTTTGATTGCTTATTGGCTGCTGTTCTCCAGTCTTTGCATTTAACGTCACACGCTGTGCTTTTAAACCTGACCGTTTGTTTTTCTTCACATCTAGAAGCCATTACTTTGGGAATTCAACTTTTCCACCTGATGCAGGGCCATAGGATTTTGGCTGGCCTGAAAACGTGGCACGTTGTGCTTGTTCCATGAATTCTGCAGTGGCTGGATTAAGCTAAGTTTTTGAATAAATTTTTTCAAGCATTAAAATGATTAAACCGGAGTGACCACGGCGAGGGGCGGGTTGGAGTTCCTTCCCCTTTTGCATGGTCACTCCAACAAAAAGAAATAGGAAGAAGATATGTTTTCTTGTATGCATGTTTATTTAATTTAATCTATACGTACGGAGGTTTATGCCAGGGTTATTTGTTTGAAAAGCAATATTAAAGCTACTGAAATGCAGGGTGCATTGGGAAAAGAAGAAGCGCTCTGGATTGTGTTGGAAAGAGAAGATGGCACTGTCATCCATACTGCTGTTGTCTACAGACCTCCAACTCAAATCAAATAAATAGATAATGAATTGATTATAGATATTGCCAAGATAGCCACAAAGGGGGAAGTGATCATATTGGGTGACTTTAATCTGCCTGATGTGTACTGGATTACTCCTTCTGCGAATCTGGAAAGAAGCAAAAAAATTGTGGATGCTTTCCAAACTGTGTTACTTTGACAAAAGGTGTTGGAACCAACCAGATAAATCTCAGTGCTGGATTTAGTGCTCACCAACAGTGAAAGCATGTCGAATGTCCAGGTGGGTGCCCCCGTGAGCAGCAACAATCATCACACGGTGTGTTTTGAGATAAAAGCCAAGGTGCAGTCCAATCATAGCAAGCTCAAAGTCCTAAACTTCAAAAACACTGACTTCAGTAAAATGGCCAAGTACCTAAAGGAGGAGTTGGCAGGGTGAGAGGGGATAAGGGAAGTGGAATTGCAATGGGCTAAACTAAAGGTGGCAATAAAAGGGGCAACAGATAAATATGTAAGGAAAGTAAATAAAAACAAGAGGAGAAGGAAACGTATTTGGTTCTCCAAAGAAGTGACTGCTCAAATAAAAGCAAAAAAACACAGCTTTCACAAAATTCAAAAGCTTGCAAATAGAGGAACACAGAAAGGAATACAGGATCAAACTAAAAGAGACAAAAAGAGGAATAAGGAAAGAAAAATCAAAGGTAGAAGAAAAGGGGAGGCGGAGCCAGCGGGACTCCAACATGGCCGCATAAGAATTATCTCCCGCGGACCCTGATAATTTAATCCTGTGCATCTCTATCGCAGTCCCTCTCTCATAAGGGTGCGGCTGAGTTGGTGCTGCTAATTATGGCTGGGAGTAAGCAAACTCGGTTGGAGTTCAGGAATCCTCCTGTGTCCGGTTCCAAACGGTCCAAGACGGACCCGCTCTCTCCGCAAAAGCAGGCCCAAATGCAGGATACGCCGGGAGGCCTACAGGAGCTGTTGAAAGAGGTTTGGGCTATCCGAGTGCGTGTGGACTCAAATGGGGACACACTAGCGGAAATGCAAACGGACATGAAGGACTTGTGGGTGCAAATGCAGACCCTGACCCTCCGATTGGAAAAAGCGAAAGCGGCAGTGGCGAGGTACGAGGAGGGGGTCACGCAATATGGAAAGACAACCCGAAAAGTGGAGTACCTCGAGAGATTCATAGAGGATATGAATAACAGAGCCAGGCGCAACAATATCCGAATAGTAGGGCTTCCGGAAGGCCTAGAAGGGAGAGACCCAATCCGGTATTTGGAGACCTGGTTGCCCGAATTTCTGAAAGTGGATTTCACTCGGCCCTTAGAGATTGAAAGGGCACATCGGATTCCGTCCTCTGCTAGCCTGCAAAGCAATAGGCCGCTCCCGATAATCTTTTGTGTATTGCGACACCAACATGCAGTTCAAATCTTGGCTGCAGCCAAAGGGAAACAGCTCCTTTTGCCTGAAGGGCAGAAAGTATTTTTCTTCCCGGATTACAGTAAGCCTACGGTGGAGAAGAGAAAGCTATTCCTCGCATTAAGGCCTCTCTCCATTGTGCCCTCTCTCCTCCTCTGTTCGGCTCCGTGCTCCCCGATCGGGGTAGAGCACACCTGAGCGGGCGCAGCCATCTCTCCCGCTCAGGAGCCTCCAGCCCAATTGGGGCGGTGGGAGGCGGAACCAAGCCCGCAAAAAGAAGCCGCCATCCAGCAACCAGCCTCTCTCCTCCTCTCTTCGGCTCCGTGCTCCCCGATTGGGGTAGAGCACACCTGAGCAGGCGCAGCCATCTCTCCCGCTCAGGAGCCTCCAGCCCAATCGGGGCTGTGGGAGGCGGAGCCAAGCCCGCAAAAAGAAGCCGCTGTCCAGCAACCAGCCTCTCTCCTCCTCTCTTCGGCTCCGTGCTCCCCGATCGGGGTAGAGCACACCTGAGCGGGCGCAGCCATCTCTCCCGCTCAGGAGCCTCCAGCCCAATCGGGGCTGTGGGAGGCGGAGCCAAGCCCACAAAAAGAAGCCACCGTCCAGCAACCAGCCTCTCTCCTCCTCTCTTCGGCTCCGTGCTCCCCGATCGGGGTAGAGCACACCTGAGCGGGTGCAGCCATCTCTCCCGCTCAGGAGCCTCCAGCCCAATCGGGGCTGTGGGAGGCGGAGCCAAGCCCGCAAAAAGAAGCCGCCGTCCAGCAACCAGCCTCTCTCCTCCTCTCTTCGGCTCCGTGCTCCCCGATTGAGGTAGAGCACACCTGAGCGTGCGCAGCCATCTCTCCCGCTCAGGAGCCTCCAGCCCAATCGGGGCTGTGGGAGGAGGAGCCAAGCCCGCAAAAAGAAGCCGCCGTCAGGCGGGCCCGCGCCTGTCGGGCCCGTGCCTGAGGGCCTCGCCAGAGGGCCCTTTGGCATGGCCCTTAGGCGAAGGCCCCACCGATTGAAGCAACAAAGATCATCCCCTAAACCGACAATGAAACAAGGCGCAACCACACATCGGAACCGTACCGTCGAGGCTTCATCAGATCTAAAGCGCCACGCCAAGGTCACAAACCACAGCTGCAACTACAGCCCGGAATCCTAACGGCTTAGCACAATTGACACCTCTATACACAGGTACCTGAACACATCGTTGCTGTTTGCTGCCTGCCCTCCTTCTCGAATTGCTGTAAACATCACCATATTGCTACTATCTGCTACATGCCCTTTCTTTCTTCCTCGAATTGCTGTAAAGAATTGTCACTGTATCTCCTTCAACTGGCATACTGTTACGAATTGCTGTAAAGAATTGTCACTGTATCACTTTCAATGGACATATTATTACGAATTGTTGTAAAGAATTACTGTATCACTCTCAACTGATATACTGATACAATTACCCTTGCTATTCTGCTATACAGGAACAGAGCAGTTCCTCCACACATGCACCATGACCCCACCCATAGCATCAGCCTCCTTACACATCCTTGTAACTTATTGCATGCTACTTGCCCTCATTCATCATTCCCAATCCCTCACCTTTAATCCCATCCCTGTCCTTCATGGATCATGGAGGAGACATCAATTACCTCCCCACCCGCAAACAGAAAGACAGGGACAAGCCCTATACTCCCATCTCATCTACGTCGCTATCCAACAGACTCAGCCACCCAAACCGGAGACACACACCCACCCCTACAACCTGAAGTGCGCACTCATCATCGTCCGCTCCACCCGCAAGAAATGGCCTGCCATTACCGACATGCTAGACGAATACAATCTTGACATCTTATGCATCACAGAGACATGGATGTCAACCTCAGACTCTGTCCTCCTCCATCAACACATCCCCCCTAATTTTTCCATACACTCATGTCACAGGACCGACCGAACAAGGGGTGGAGCAATCATCCTCACTAAGGAGAGCTTACAATTCCAGCCAATCACTTCCAACAGTACCCCCCATCTGGATTATCTATCCATAGCTAACAAGGTCCACACCATCAACCTGATTTATAGGGCACCTTCCCCAACACCAGATGACCTCTCAGCAATTATTGACCTTGCATGCAACCCCAGCAAACCCCGTACAGTGAACTGGGTGTTAGGGGACTTTAACCTCCCTGCCCTGCAAGACACCCAAGCCAAAGCCTTCCTTGATGCCCTCAATACACTAGGATACACCCAACTAGTTAACTCCCCCACTCACATCAAGGGAAACACCCTCAACTTGATATTTGCTCCTCAACTAGCCAACTACCCCTCCCACAAGTTCAATCTCTCCCTGAGCCCAGTACCATGGTCTGACCATAGTCTGATAAGATTCTTGCTGCCTTCCCCTCACGGACCTTCCTATCCTCCTACCCCAGTCGCCAACACCACTCCGGCTCATACACGCTGCCGCCCATTCAACGAGCAGGAGATCATCGAGAGAGCACACCCTCTTCTTGAACCACCCGAACTCAACCTCGATGACATGATAACATTATGGAACAAGTCCCTCAATGCAGTAAGTGACATCCCAACTACCAAGAAAAACTACAGTGGTAGGAAAAAAGCGCCATGGTACTCACCTGAACTCACAGTGTCTCTTCGGCGGTTGCATCAACTTGAAAAATGATGGCGCAGATTAAGGTCAACCGAGAGCCATCAGGCTTACAACGCCCACCTTGATGACCATAGAACAGCCGTCTCCACAAGAATGAAACAATACCACGCAGAAATATTACTGAGAGCCATAAACAAGCCGCGAGAGCTATTCAATCTAGTCAAAAATCTGGCTAAGGACCCTTCCCCAAACCAAACAAACCTACCTGACCCTCAGGAATACGCGGACTACCTTCACTCAAAGACGAACCAACCCGTTACCCCTGCAAGCTACCACCCTCCGGATGAACCAATATTGCTACCTTCCCACTTCGCCACTCCGAATGGGACGGCAGATAACCATCACATTCTTAACTCCTTCTCACCCCCAACACCGAGGGAGGTCCAGAATACCATCACATGCATAAACACCACCACTGCACCTAGTGACCCATGCCCGGCACACTGGGTAAAAGCACTAAAATCAGACCTCAGCTCTTTCCTCTCCAAACTAATAGGAACATCCTTCACAGCTGGGATATTCCCACAGAACCTGAAGCAGACCTCAATAAGACCGCTACTGAAGAACAAAAAGCTTGACCCCACAAAGATGGATTCCTACAGGCCTATATCGAGCATCCCGCTCCTGGCTAAAATCATGGAAAAAATAGTCCAACAGCAACTGACCCATCATATCGAAAACTATGCTCCCCTCAACTGCTGTCAGCACGGATTCAGAGAATCCCACGGAGTGGATACCCTACTGACTGCCTTATTCAACACCCTTACCATCGGGCTCGACAACATCAGGCAGGGTTTCGCCCTCATCTTTCTAGACATCGCAGCTGCCTTCGACTCGGTTGACCACAAGATACTTCTATCCCGCCTTGCTGAGAAGGGCATACGTGGCAATGCTTTAGCATGGTGCGCCTCATACCTGAGTGACAGATGGCAACATGTCCGCTCCGGCTCCTCATTATCAGACCCTTTCCCACAAGAAAAAGGCGTCCCACAAGGGTCATCACTATCAGCCCTTCTGTTCAATATCTATATGCAGCCCATCTGCAGCCTTATCCGGTCATTCAACATTAACTGCCTAGTATATGCCGACGATGTCCTAATGTTCACCCCAATAGACACAGATCATCCAAATCTTGACCAGCTCTCTTCCTGCTTCAACGCGGTCACAGAATGGCTACACAACCAAATGCTCAGAATAAATCTAAAAAAGACAGAAGTCCTATTCATCGGAAGAAACCAGTCATTCACTCCCCCCTCATCAATTAAGGTGAATAATGCAGAACTCATCTCCAAGACAACGATCAGATACTTAGGTGTAATACTTGACCAGCGCCTGGACATGCATGCCCATATATATAATACCGTCAGGACAATCTACCATAAAATACGAACTCTTCGCCTCATGAAGAACACTCTAGAACCAAATGACTTCCGGATAGTCTTCCAGGCCATAATAATGCCCCACTTCGACTACGCCAACTCCATCCTACTTGGCCTCCCAAAGAACTCGACAAATCCTTTGCAGCTAGTGATGAACACCGCAGCTAGAACTCTCTATGGAGCATCTCGGAGAGACCATATTACCCCCATTCTGAAGAGCCTACACTGGCTCCCCGTACAGTACAGGATCACATTTAAAGTCCTCACCATGATGTTTAAAGCAGTCAACAGAATCACATCGACCACTTTGTCAGACCTGGTTCAACCCACCCCAGACAACAGATTAAGAAGGGCCACGTCCTGTAATACCATCCTCCTTCCGAAAGCCATTACAAAATGCAACAAATCTACGAGAAAGTGTGCCTTTGCATTGTTTGCCCCCTCCTGTTGGAACTCTCTCCCAGTAGAAATCCGGACCATAAACAACCTCCCCCAATTCCGAAAATCCCTCAAGCACCATCTATTTCAACAACACTTCTGTAACTCTGACAACATCACCTAGGCAGCTTCTCACGACCCAACAGTCTCTCAACCCAGTGTTGCCTAAACAATCCCCAATGTTATCGTCCCACTGCACCTAGACACCCATCATAGGGCTTGTATTGGTAGACTCAACTACGATGCGATCCCCTTTCTGTACATAGTGTATAAAGTTCACCTGTTACCCATGTTTAAACTCCCTGTTTTATGTAAGTTCAATGTCTGAATGTTCAACATTGTACAAACCTGTTCCTTGTAAACCACGCTGATGCGGAATAGTGCGGTATAGAAATACAATAAATAAATAAAATAAAATAGGCTACAGCACCTCCAGGCCAGATATGGGCTCTTCAACCCAGCAAGGTTCAAAGTCACCCTGAATAACTCGACTAAGACTTTTGAAGATCCGATGGCTCTCAAGAGGTTTATTGAAGAGCAGGAGGCCCTAATGATGCATCAGAACTAGCTGTCTACGCGATTGGGCCAATTACCTACTACATCAGGAGTGATGAATGGGACATCAGCAGATGAGCGTTTGTCTTTGCCCCACTGAACGTTATTCTTTTTCTGCTTTGGGGTCATCCCTAGAAAGGCTTCGTATAAAGGGTGGTCTCAGGCCCTTTCCTAAACGTGCCTGGCTGTTGTAATGGCTTCCAAGTCCTTGCGGAGGGATGATCCTAATATTGTCTATGGTGTTCTCATTATTTCTTTAAGAGATGCTAATGTACATTGTGCTGTGTAACCAGATAGCCTGGTTTCTACGGTTTGTTGGGTCCCGGCTGTGCCATGTTTTATATGGTCAAGCTGTCTCACCCATATTTTTGGTTGTGGGTATGGGGTATAAATGTTGGTTCTCTGGGGAAAATACGTGTTATATGTACATGGGCAGTAGGTATAGGCTGGAGCTGGGAGCTGTTCTCATTCCTTTCTATGTGACCCAATGGCCACTGGTCTAAAGGTCTTGTCCCTAAATGTTAAGGGCATTAAGTCCCCTGCTAAAAGAAAGAAAATCTTGTCTTATTGTGGGAGGCAACAGGCTGATTTAGTCCTTCTACAGGAAACACACCTTACTCCTGCGGAGACGTGCAAGCTGGAGAATAAACAATTTAGGGTAATTGGCTCTTCCCCTGCGGCCCACAAGAAAAATGGGGTAGTAACCTTAATTAGGAGGGCGTTGGGGGTTACAGTTGAAAGCTCAAGCAATGATGAATCGGGAAGGTGGGTTAACTCCCTAATTCAGGTCGGTGGAAGTTCGCTCCTAATTTCAAATGTTTATGGGCCCAACTGTGACGATCCTCTCTTTTTTCGCTCTATCTCGGGTAGGTTGCAGAAGGAGCAACCGGCCCCTATCATTATGGGGGGAGATTTCAATGCTGTGGGCGATTCTCTTGTGGATCATAACCCTGGGAGAGTTGAGAAGCCTTCTAGATCCGCCTTAGCAATTAAGGCCGTGTGAGGCTAATGGTCTGGTTGATGTATGGAGAGTGTTACATCCGACGGGAAAAGATTTTACTTTTTATTCCCCTTTACACAAATCTTCCTCTTGCATTGATTTTTTCTTAGTGTCAAAATCCTTGGTGGCCTTAAGCCGTGAGGCAGGTATTGAGGGTATATGTATTTCTGATCATGCAGCAGTCACCCTGAAAATTGACCTCCCTGGGATAGAGAGACCTGCCTTGCTCTGGTCATTTAACAGGGCTTGGTTAGCTGCACCCTCCTTCCAAGCGGAAATACGGGAGGTTATACGCTCTTACTTTGATTCCAACAAGGTGGGGGATATGGCAAGTTGGGCCTGGTGGGAGGCTTTTAAAGCTACCCTCCGGGCTGCAATCACCAGCTATTCGATCCGGGAGCATAAAAAGAATAAAGCCCAATTAGCAGTCCTGGAAAGTCAGATTAAAGCTGGTGAAAGACTATGGGCCAAACAGCCAGATCCTAGCATATTAATCAGACTTCAACGATTAAGGTACTAGTATAATGAATTAGTCTCTTCAGAGGTGGAACAAATACTTCTGAAACAATCTGCCAGATTCCATGTAGAACAGAATAGGGCCAGCAAATCTCTGGCCACTGCTTTGAGAGGGAAACAGGAAAAGAAGAGAATTGTCTCTCTTTTGGATGATAATTCAGTTCCACAAACCAATAGTGAACGAATATTAGGCGAGTTTTCTAAATATTATGCTCAGTTATATTCCTCGGATATTAACCCGGATCCGGGTGCTTTCACAAATTTTGTGAGGGATCTGCTTCACCCTACTGCGACGGTGCAACAGGTTAAGAGCTTGGGCAACCCATTCTCAAGTAAAGAAATACGGGCAGCCATAGGCGCTATGTCCGGGGGCAAAGCCACTGGCCCAGACGGTATCCCAGCTGAGTTTTACAAGGTGTTCTGCGAGGACTTGCTCCCACACCTCTTGGTGTATTATGCAGAGCTGGTAAAGGGACAGAGGGGGTACAGGTCACTTTTCAGAAGCCACAATAGTGGTCCTGGAGAAGCCAGGCAAAAGCCCCGAATATGTGACGAATTATAGGCCGATCTCCCTACTAAATTCTGATTATAAGATCTATGCGAGCATCTTAGCGCAAAGACTCACTAAGGTCATTGAAGACCTCGTTCACCCGGACCAATGTGGCTTTGTTCCCGGGAGATCTACCTTGGATAATGCACGGCTGTTATGTAATTTATTGGAGAAGGCTGCAATTAGCCCTTTACCCTATATTGGTCTCTCACTTGATGCGGAGAAGGCATTTGATAGGCTGGAGTGGCCCTTTCTCTTCATGGTGTTGCAATGGTTTGGCCTTGGGGATGAGTTTATCAGCATGGTAAAAGTTCTATATGCGAACACCAGAGCTTGCATATTCGCCAATGATATCCTCTCTCGCTCCTTCTCACTTCATAGAGGAACGCGACAAGGCTGTCCTCTCTCCCCCCTCCTGTTTAATTTAGCTTTGGAACCATTGGCTATTGCTATCAGACAGAAGAAGGAGATTACAGGATTTAAGCTGGGAGACTTACAGGTAAAGTTATCAGCCTACGCTGATAATCTTCTCTTATTCACCCTACCAGAGGAAATATCGTCAATTTTAACTTTAATTGACTGCTACTCCTCTATTTCCGGATATAAAATTAACTGGGCCAAATCAGTAGAATTTCCAATGAATAATGTCTCCAATTTGCGCCTTTTGGCAGATTTTCCCTTTAGGTGGGAGTTAGGCCAATTCACATACTTGGGTACTCAATATTGTGCCTCCCAGGAGGATACAATTATTCAAACTTAGCAGAGCTTCTACTGTTGATCCATAAGAGGATCCTTACTTGGTCGCCCCTTCACCTCTCTTGGTGGGGCAGGCTTGAGACCATAAAAATGACTTTAACTCCCAAAATTAATTATATACTGGGAATGCTACCCTTTGAGTTACCAGGGGGAGCCTATGTTGATCTTGAGCGAGCGTTATTGGATTTCCTTTGGAATGGGAAACGCCCGAGAATTGCCAATAGAAAGCTCAAGGCCTCCAAGGATAAGGGAGGGGTTCAATTTCCAGATTTTCAAAGGTATCACCAAGCACTCCTTTTAAAGCAAGGGGCTTTGTGGGTCGGGGCAGATGGTTTGGGGTCAAGGCCGACGTGGCTGGCAGTGGAAGAAAGGCTTGCGGCCCCTTACCCCCTGCGACACCTGTTGGGTATGCAATTTTCACGAAATTCTGGAATGGGGAGGGTTATTTTGGCCACCCAAGCAGCCTTTCTGCAGCTAGTCAGGCTAGCGGGCGACAGAGATTCCTTTTCAAGGCAAGATCCGCTGTGGTGGAACCCATTGCTTAAGATCCGGGGTCATGAGTTCGCTTGGCAACGGTGGATGAAATGTGGCATATGGACGCTGAGACAGTTAGTAGGGGACAATGGTTGGAAGGATTTCCCCTCCTTGCAGAGGGAATTCTCCCTCCCATATTCTTGTCATTTCCAATGGCTGCAACTTAGACATTGCTTGGCCGCAAGGGGGGTGAGGGGGATCGGCATGACCCCCGTGGGGGTTCCTTTTAGCATAATCCAGGGGTCTATCGGCCAGAAGGGAGCCATGTCTTTTATTTACAGGTCAATCAGGGACTGTGTCCCGCAGAATCTTACGTGATTGGTGAAAACTTGGGAGTCTGATTTGGCAGCTGAGACGCAGCCTAATGCCTGGAAAGTGCTGTGGGGTCCTATTATGAAGACTTCGATATCAGCCGCACTTACCCAATCTATGTATTTTTTTATGCATAGGGCTTATATCACCCCTGTTAAGGTATCTAAGTGGGATAAATTATTGGCAGGTAGATGTTGGTCTTGTCAATTGGAGGCGGGTACCTATAGGCATATGTTTTTTGACTGTCCTTTACTTCAAGGTTATTGGCAGAGTATATGGGCCCGGATCCAGAGAATTCTAGATATTCCCTCTGCTCTTTCAATGACCACGGTATTGTTAAGGTCCGCTGAGCCCTCTCTGGATCTGCCCAAGGGGAAAACATTTCTGTTGAATTTTATGATAGCTATCGCACTTAAGCTTATACTTTCTCATTGGAAACACTTTCGGTCACTACATTCCGACTGTTGGTGGAATTCAGTGTGTTATTATGCTAAATTGGAGAAAGTGTATAGTAAACTCCACCACCCAGGCAAAACTGAGTTAAATGTGCACAGATGGTTGCTTTTAGACCAATACTGTGCTCGTTCTTCTGCCTGTTGAAGGGGAGATATCTAGAAAATAGATCTAGTAGGGCAGCACCGGCTCCCATGTTTGCTCCGAATGTTGGATATTGAGATGGGATGGTGTTTAGCAGTTCCTCAGAGAACCGGGGGGTGGGGGGTTGGGGGGAGGGACTGAGTTGTTGTTCTGTTTGGTATACTTCACTGGCTAGTAATTTCCTGTTATGCTCATGGCTTTATTTGTTTTGTGTGTCTGTTAAAAGTCTAAAAGATTAAAAAAAAGAAAAAGAAAAGGTAGAGGAAAAGATGGCTAAAGATGTGAAGTGTGGCGACAAAACTTTCTTCAGGTATATTTGGGACAGGAGCACAATCAGAGGTGGAATTGCAGGAGTCAGAAGTGCTGGGAACGGACTCATGGAAAGTGACATTGAAAAAGTGAAATTGCTAAACAAATACTTCTGCTCTGTTTTTACTAAAGAAAATCCTGGAGAAGGACCACCTGTGACTCCCAAATATAAAAATGTGAATGAAGTAGATACCACACCATTCACTGAAGATGATGTGTTAGAACAACTTGCAAAACTGAAAGTGGACAAGGCCATGGGACTGGATGGGATACATTCCTGGATACTGAAAGAGCTCAGAGAGGTTCTTGCAGGGCCGTTAAAGGATGTTTTCAACAGATCCTTGGAAACAGGAGAAGTTCCTCAGGACTGGAGAAGGGCCAATGTGGTACCTCTTCACAAAAGTGGTGACAGGGAAGAAGTGACAAACTACAGGCCCGTGAGCCTTACCTCAGTGGTGGGAAAAGTAATGGAGGCGCTCCTGAAAGAGCGAATAGTGGACTTTCTCAAAAGCAACAGATTGCATGATCTGAGGCAACATGTTTTTTCCAAAGGATGATCTTGCCAAACAAATCTAATTGAATTCTTTGACTGGGTGACCAGAGAACTAGATCAGGGGCATGCGATGGATGTCATCTACCTGGATTTCAGCAAAGCCTTTGATACTGTTCCTCATAGGAGGCTTATCAATAAACTCAGTAGTTTGGGGATGGGTCCCAAGGTGGTGAACTGGATCAGAAATTGGTTGACTGACAGACAACAGAAGGTGATGGTAAATGGAGCTCACTCAGATGAAAGGAGGGTGATTAGCGGGGTGCCCCAGGGTTTGGTCCTGGGTCCGGCACTGTTCAATGTATTTGTGAGTGATATTGCTGAAAGACTGAATGGCAAGGTCTGTCATTTTGCAGATGACACAAAAATTTTCAACAGAATGGACTCCCCTGAGGGGGTGGATAACATGAGGAAAGATCTACAAAAGCTGGAAGAATGGTCTAATGCTTGGCAATTAAGATTTAATGCGAAGAAGTACAGTGTCATGCACTTGGGAAGCAGAAATCCAAGGGAAATATATGCGATAGGGGATGAGAGGCTGGTGTGCATGGACCAGGAGAAGGACCTTGGTGTGATTATTTCTGAGGATCTCAAGGTGGCAAAACAGTTTGACAAGGTGGTGACAAAAGCCAGGAGGATGTTGGGTTGCATACAAAGAGGAATTACGAGCAGAAAGGAAGAGGTACTAATGCCTCTGTATAAGTCACTGGTGAGGCCTCACTTGGAATACTGTGTTCAGTTTTGGAGACCATATCTTGCAAAGGATGTAAAAAGACTGGAAACTGTTCAGAGGAAGGCGGCCAAAATGATTTGGAGCCTACATCAGAAGCCTTATGAGAAGAGACTTGAAGACCTAAATATGTAGACTCTGGAGGAGTGGAGGGATAGGGGAAATATTATTCAGACCTTTAAATACTTAAAGAGAAATAATGAACAAACAAACCTCTTCCAAAGATAGGGAGGCTGTAAAACTAGAGGGCATAACTTGAAGCTGCAAGAGGGTAAATTTAAAGGCAATGTCAGGAAATACTTTTTCACTGAAAGGGTGGTGGATGCTTGGAATGCCCTCCCAATGGAAATGGTGGGGGCAAATACAGTGACAGAATTCAAAATGGCATGGGAGAGACACAGTGGATCCCTTTACAGCAATAGGATAAAATCAAAATAAACTGAACTATCTAATTTCTCAACAAACAGGGGTGTCCTACATGGAGCGGTGGGTTCACTCCTAAACAAAGACATGGGGAGGGCTGGCCTGCACGGAGCGGCAGGTACACTTACTCTTGTCATCTTACTGGGCAGACTAGATGGACCATACTGTTCTTTGTCTGCTGTCATTTACTATGTTACTATGTTACCTTGGATTTACCTTATCCTTTTCAGTCCCTTGATGGAAGAAAAACATTTTCTGTTTTCTAAAAACATTTTATTCATTCCTGATAACCTCATTTTGTGCAGTTTCAGTGGAGTTAGATGATAGTAGGATACATTGCTCAAATACTGTATTTACAGGGAAAAGAGAGGGTGATTCATAGGCTGAGTCATGGTTGTCCTACTTCTTCAGTGGAAACAGTATTGGCACAATAGGGCATGCCAACATCAGTATCATTTGTTGAAGCAAGATTAAGGTGGCAGTTCACTAAAGGCACTTAGAAAAGTGCAATTTCTGTGTTTGATTAGGTTCTTGTAATATGGAAGGACAGACTAGATAGGCCATGTGGTCTTTTTCTGTCATCATATTTCTATGTTTCTATGTTTAATAAAGTAGAATAAAATGTGTGGGTTTTTTGTCACTGCTGAAATCACTACAGTTTAGCACAAATGTACATAAATACAGAGGAGGTCTGTGCTTTTGTTCCACTCTGCATGCAGAAAACCTGTGAAGTGGCATTTTAGAAGAGACATCTAGGAAGAATCTGGGTCATCCAGAACAGAACGTCTAAAAAACTGAGGGAGTAGCAGCAGTGAAGGGAGGAATGTATACCTGCCCTGTGAAATCGCTTTATCTCCAATCCAAAAAATGAATGTCCAGCTAGATGGTGCTGAAGATGGCCCCTGCCCGCACATAGCAATAATGAGTACGTGGACAGGTGTAGGCCATTTCACAAATAAGGTATCTCCACATGGAACGTCCACAGAACCAGGTACTTGGACATCCCAGCTGGGCTGTTTCAGAAGGGGGCAACTATATCCTGAGACTAGCATGTTCTAGCCTGCCATTTCAGATACTCAGATGTGCAGTGGCAGACCTGTAATGTTTGGAGTATGTACGCAAAGGTTTCTTGGGGCAGGAAATAATAACTGTGGTAAAGAAAGCGCAATTTGCATTCCCCCAAGAAGTGTTGCATGCAGGAAACAAACACTCTATTCATCATCAGGAGCAGATATAGGCATGGACACCTCAGCAACCAGGGCCAGACATGCTTATGCCATCCTGAAACCGCACTGCGACCTGCATTTCCCTTGCTCCACCCAGGCTATGTCTCCACCACACCCCCATTCTACATGGATGTTCTCCCACTAGGGACATCTATGCGCTCAGCATCTAAAATGCTCCCAGAGACATCCCCATGTTTTGCACATCTAAGTGCCCATTTTCAGACAAACAGGGCTTCTAAAATGACTCCCTCAGTATTCATGCATTATCTGTATGTGTGCTTCGGGTTCACATACAAAAGCTCATGAGTGCTGAATTGCACATCATAGTTCTACACACCATCCCAGCAGGGACTTACAGTACTTATTTATATTTAGCTCATAGCTTTCCAGTAGTACTACAAGGTGAGATACATTCAGGACAGTAGCATAAGCTCTAGTGGAGATCCCAAGCTAAAATTTGCTGATAGGTCCCCATTGGGGGATGCATGCATGTGGCCAGCCTTCTTTTGTGTCCCCCTTCCAGGCCAAATCCCATCAGGGCCCATAGGGGGTCCAAGAAGGCATCAGCAGGGTCTGCAGCCATCTATTTTCTGCATATCACACCAGAACCATTTTTTACCTTTCCAACTGTGTGAATCAGCATCTTATCTAAAACATGTCATACCTTTTAAAGGTATTAACTTTCTTGATATGTTTAACAGTTCAATTTATCATTCACCTCTGAAGCCTTCTAATTGATTATTTTGTAGTCACAGTTGATGTTTCTGTTGAGTAGACCAGCTTTCCTTTTTTCCTAGCTCTGTCTTGATGTCATTGCTTCTGCAATAGATGGTGTTTCTATAAATAACCTGGCAAGCTGGTGGAAAAGAAAGTGCTTCCTGACCATGCATATTTCACGCTGCTGCTGTAGCAGAAACCTACACTTGTTTTAAGTTAATTAGCTAAAAGAAGCTTTTCAGAAGTGTTGGAATAACAGAACATTAACCTACGAGGCCAGTGAAAGGATATAAAGCACTCTAGGCAAGCCTTTTAGGCCTTGAGCACACTCCTCATCTTTAAACCCAACAGTCATGACCAGTCCACTGCCACCCCTCCCAGAACAATTCTGTAATAACGCATAATGGGACATCATTTTTTGCATATACTATTCAAAGAGGGAAACCTCCAAAAGGCATTTACCCAGGTATATGAGTTCTTATGCTGCATGTGGGTAAAAGGGCACATTGATGGCTCTTCGAGTTAGAAGGACTGTCAGGAGCTTTTATATTGCTTTGACTGCAGCTGCTTTTTGCTGATCCTCAGAAGCTGCCACCCTAAGCAACTGCCTAGTCTGCCTAATGATTACGTCAGTCCTATAAACCATAAGTCCGATTTTCTGTAGCGTTTTCTTTTTCCTTTCTGAAGTGGTGGGGAAAGCTCTCAAGCTAAAAGCTGTGCTGCTATAAAGTTATATGAATATAATAACATGCGGGGGGGGGGAGGGGGGAGGCTTTGTCTTACTTTTTGCCTGAAATGTAAATCTGTCCTTTACTTTAGATTATGGATGTGCTTTCACATTCCATAACCGAAAGAGGAGAAAACTGAACAGAATTGGGTTCATTTTTCTTTCATTTCCTTTACAGCCTATCCTGTCCCCCTGCCTGTGGGTGCAAATGATGAGTGAAGTGGCAAACAATGAAATTCAAATGTTTCTGGGCACCTAAACATGAGGTTTAGAATAAAGCTACGGACTGAGAGGGTGAGGGAGGGGGAAAGGAAGGGGAAGGAAGGTAAGATAACGAATGAATGGTGAATGGCTGAGGGAGGTACATGAGTGCACGGGAGGATGAAGGGAGAAGAGGGGATGGAAGGGATGGTCAGGAGAATGAAAAGACAACAGGGAGCGACTTTGGTGAGTTGTGAAATGGAACTTTGTTAGGGGAAGCAGGGTGCATTCTGCTATGATTGCTTGCCCAAAATCAATCAAGCCCAAAGGACCATGTTATTTTTGCTGTATGATATATGAAAGTGAATTTCTGTATTGATTCTGACTGCTGAATAAACAACTTAAAAAAAAGAAAAGAAAAGCAACCATCATCCATTTGCCCTTATCCTTACCTAGTACAATAACCACAAGTGTTTGGCAAAACATGGCTGCAGCTTTTATTCTGTCAAGCATGAGATACAGTATTACACTTGATAAGACAGCCGCTGCATTTGAATCTCACATAATTAACATAGACTGAGGCTAGATGGTGTCTCCTAGCTCTACTCATTTCAACTTTAGTCAAGTGTTCTCCAGCTCCCTCCCCTGGCCTAACGTGAAGCCAGGCTGAGACCAAGAATATGGGAGCACTCTTTGTGATCTGTGCCACACATGGTGCTGCCACCCATGCCACAGGAGGCCATGGTCCATCACTACTCCCCTATTTCTCTTTCCACGCCATTCTGGGATATATCAGCAGTGGGGGAGGCCACTAACTTCTAGTCCCGCTCAATCTGTTATATCCCCCAGCTACTCTTTCCCCACCTCCTTCTTGCCGATTCCCGCCCCACCCAGTACCATAGTCACAGCACCAATTCCTTCCCAAGGGTGAGCAGGTGGGTTCGAGTCTCCTGTGCCACTGCTTCTCCCACTCAGGTCTGTCCCCGGCAGAAAGCTCGCCAGATATAGGTGAGACCGTACAGGCTCTTTTACTACTCCTGCTCAATTCCCTCCTCCCTTATCCACCCTCAGCCCCCCTTTATCCCCCTTTCCCACATAAAATTGGATGGTGGGCTCAGCCCACGTATGAATTTGCATGGGAAAGGGGAGCTGGGCTTATTAATATATAAAGTCATTCAAGTCATAATAAGAGAACAAGTTCACTGTCCTTTTGACCTGAAGCAGCTCCTTTAGCGTCTCTTCTCATCTTCTTTACTCCTTAGGTCTCAGGATGGGTTCTTCAGACTCCTCCTCTGCAAGATAGTTGCAAAAACAACTCCAAATTGCTTTGCGCTTCAAATAGGACTAATCAATGTCTCGTGCTCTGAATATTAATTTAAAGATGTTCCAAATTCCACCCAACATAGTTCTCCTGGTTGGAGACAAAATGTTTAGGGTACATTTGCTCTCCTCCCCAAGTGATCAAACAGTAACACTGTCTAGCAAAAAATCTCAAAGATACAGCTAGTCTGGAGGTGAAGGATACGCCTTGGCACTGGATCTTCTCAGCTATTTAGAGGAATGCACCTGAGATAAAGTTCCACTGAGGAACACCTGGATCATGGGCACTCCTCCACGGGGCCCTGCATTCCAGTGTTCCTGGATCCTTCCGACTGATCCTCCAGCCACGATCCCTTTGGCTTGTATTCACTTCTTCTCCCTCAGATAAGCTTGTAACTTAAATTAAGCCTTGCTGACTCAGGGATGGCTGCACTCCCAGCTGGTGACCAAGCAAACCATCAAGTAGACAGTTTCCCAAGTTGTGCCTGAGCCCACCCCTTGGGCTCCCATAGTATCGACTTCCCCAATATCCCTCTAAAGAAAGAAGACCTTGGGCTCCTGTAAACAGGACCTTTTATCCTCCCTCCAAAACCACCGAAGAGGCCATCCCTGCTACTAGTCTGACACACAGGCTTCCTCACCAAAGCTTGGTCTTCTCTGCTCTAGCACTACCTTGTGCTGTTTAATTCTGTACTGTGATCCTACTACATTTCTGATCTTGATTTTTTGCTGTGAAGTCTTCCTCAGTCCTGAACCAGTTCCCCTGCTGTGAACTGGCCTTATTCCTGAGATGGAATATTTTGGAGAACGTCAATGTGCTGTCTGTTCCAGTCCTGTCGCTGACTTCCTTTGGTGTCCAGTACCACAGACACTGTGAAGCTAAAACCTTGAGGCTTCCATCACTAGAAAGCTCAACCCGAAATGCAATAGGCAGAGGACCATGTTCCTACCATCTTGAGCCCAGTGATGCTTTCTCCAGTGTCTTGTATTTTCCTGGGACCTCAGCCTGCTTATGGTCTTGTAGTCCCTTTCACTGAAAAGATCTGTCAGATTTATTAGGAAAGATTGTGAAGAAATTACAAACAGTGTGAAATGTTGTGGCTCACTTGGTGACTGGTGCAGTAGTAGAAGGACAGTACTAGCCCTTTATTGTCCAGACCTCATTGGCTGCCTGGAGCCAATTTAAAATATTGATTTAGGCCTTTAGAGATTTGAGATTCAAGAGACTCTCACTTACTGTAGTAGATTCTTTGCACTGGTATGTTCCCTTGTGAGCCCTACATTCAACACAAAAGGGCATGACATTGCTGGAGATACCTACTATAAAGACGTTGTGTAAGGTGAGGTATCGGGCTAGTGTTTTTTCTGTGGTGGCACCTGAGATGTGGAAGAGGCTTCCAGTTGTGGTTTGATTAGAATTTCATTACCTAAAATTCCAAAAGCTAGTAAAGACCTTTTCATTTAATAAAGAGTAATGGTATTATAGGTTGTGAAATGGGTCTGGCAGTTTTGACTTAAGTTGATTTGCATGTACCAATTTGTCACGTGTATTTTAGTATGATATTTATTTATTTTATTTATTTATTTGCAGTCTCTTTTATACCGCGCTATTCGACATCAGTGCGGTTTACAATGAACATAAGAGTTGCACATCTCAATTTCGTGATTTGTGCTTACAGTGAAACAGGTATAATAACTTGGGTATACATTAAACAGGAAAATTAAACTTGGGTATGCATTAAGCAGGTATAACAGGTAAAATAGGGTATAAATAACCAGTCCCTTAACAAGGAGACACGATGAATAAATACAGTCTACTTTATGCAACAATATAATGAGTTATGCGGCACTGCATAAGTTTCTCATGGTGGTTGGAGGGGAAGGTGTGATTGTGAGTGATCAGTCTGGGAATGTGACGTGCATGAGTTTGAGGTGCTGCATTGAGATGTGAGAGTGGGTGAGTGTGGGGAGAAGACTGAATCATCGTAGTGATGAAGAAAGAGGTGCCGTTTCAGTGCCTTCCTAAATTGGGAGAGTTCACTGATGGTTCTGATAGTTGCTGGTAGTGCGTTCCAGCAGGATGGAGCAAAGAAGGAGAAGGCTCTGGATCTAGTGAATTGAGAACACTTCGTGCTTGCCTTAGGTAATATGAGAGTATTTGCAGCATTCGATCTCCTTGCTCGATTGGGAGGTGTGATTGAAATTAGATCAGTAATGGCAGTAGCAGGGTATTTATTGATGGCTTTATGGGTCATAATTAGGATCTTGAATGAGATCCTGGCTTGTATGGGTAGCCAGTGCAATTGTTTTAGTATTGGGGTAATAAGAGAACTTCTTGAGGCTCCATGAAGGATTCTTGCAGCTGAATTCATTGCAAGTTGTAAGGGGTTAGTCGTGCACTTAGGTAGACCATACAAGATCGCATTGGCATAGTCAAAGTGAGGCATTGTTAGGGCCTGAAAGACAGTTCGGAAGTCATCAGGTTGTAACAGTTGACGCAGATTGCGGAGGGTCCGGATTTTATGGTACACCGACTTTGTTATGTTTTTGATATGAGCCTTCATATTAAGTTGCTGATCAAGCGTTACACCTAGGTATCTTACTGTAGTCTTGCATATGATCTCTGCGTCGCGAACCTTGATAGACAGGGGTGGAGTAAAAGCCGGATTCCTGGTTACGAAGAGGGCTTCTGTCTTTTTGAAATTTAACTTAAGCATTTGTGCATTTAGCCAGTCTGTGACAGCGTCAAAGCACCTGATAAGTGGGGATAGTTCAAGATGTTCTGTTGAAATTGGCATGTACATCAAGACGTCGTCAGCATAGACCAGGCAGTTGATATTAAATGATTGGATGAGATCACAAATGGGTTGCATATAGACATTGAATAGCAAGGCGGATAGAGATGAGCCCTGTGGAACACCTTTAGTTTGGGGGAAGGAATCGGAGTTGGAGGGGCCAGAACGGACATGTTGCCAGCGATCAGTGAGGTATGACGCGCACCATGACAAGGCTGAAGCTTGAACTCCCTTCTCTCTGAGGCGTAGCAGGAGAACTTCGTGGTCTACGGTGTCAAATGCGGCAGCAATGTCCATGAAGATCAGTGCAAAGCCTTGTCTGATGTTATCGAGACCTAAGGTTATGGTGTTGAATAAGGTTGTGAGTAATGTTTCAACACCATGTGCTTCGCGAAATCCATGTTGGCAGGGATGCAGGGGTGCATTAGTATCTATGTGATCTTGTAATTGGCGTAGGGTAATCTTTTCAATGATTTTCGATAGGAGAGGTATGCTGGAGATAGGCCTGTAGGATTCCATCATCGAAGGGTCCAACTTACTGTTTTTTAGGAGTGGTCTGATAGCCGTCTGTTTCAGGCTTCGAGGAAATGTTCCAGTAGAGAACGATACATCAATCAATTTGGATAGGAATGGGCTGAGCTCGGCACGCAGGGCCTTTATCCAGGGAGCTGGACACGGATCGGAGGGTGCTGTTGTAGTGTTTATGTTTAGGATAGTGTCTTGAATGACTCTGTCAGATGGAGTAGAAAATGATGTGAAAGTGTGTTGGGACCCACTCAAGAAATGACCAAGAGGAGGTTGTGGGATGGAGAAAGGTAGGCTGGCTGGTATGGGGGGCTTAGCAGTGTTGGCAAGCTGATTACTTTTCTTACGCAAGTAATAAGCATATTCTTGTGAGTCTGGGTAGGGTAAGTTCTCTTGAGATGGCTCCTTTGCTAGAGATTTCACAATTTGGAAAAGCTCGTGGGGTTTGTTCAAGGAGCGTTGTAGTTTTTTTGCATGATATTGTTTCATACTTGATGCTACAGATAACCAATGTTTTCCTAATTGTGCTGTGAATGCCTCATGGCTCTCAGCTGTTCTTGATGGTCGCCAGCGTCTCTCAAGTCGTCTGAGTTGAAGGAGCGAATTACGTAGTTCTTGGGAGTACCATGGGGCATTCTTTTTCTTATGTGGTGCTTTGTTCGTGGTAGGTGAGTGGATCACGGCATCTAGGCTTGAGTTCCAAGCGGCGACCATGTCATCGAGGCTTTGAAGAGGAGGGTCAAATAGATTCTGTGTCCTCTTTAGAATATCTTCTCTGTTAAAAGGGTGGAAGCGCTTTAAATGTTCCGATATGGGTTTATCTTCAGGTATGGATTTGGAGGAGTTGGTGCAAATTGGAATCTGGAATCTTATCAGGAAGTGATCCGACCAGGGAACCGCACTTACGTTTAGGTGAGACTGGTGCAAATGTGTGAGGGCTGTTTGTGGTGCAAAGATAAGATCAAGTGAGTTGCCTTTATATATGGGTAGGGGTATCAATAAGTTGAACATAGCCTAGATCACTGAGAGCATCAATAAAGGCATTGGTGTGGCTGTCCTGAATGACTGGGAGGTTGAGGTCACCTAATATCCAGTTTAGAGTATGCGAATTCGTGGTGTTGCAAGCAAGATCAATTATTGTTGCTAAGTCATCTGGAGATGAAGATGGAGTTCTATAGAGCAAGTTAATAGTGATTTGCTTATTTGTAATGGTAACAGAGTCAAGGGTAGAGGTGCTGCTTGAGGCGGCAAGCCGAAATTTGAGGTCAGCTTTCGTTAGGATAAGTACTCCTCCGCCACGACGGTCAGCTCTGTGACAAGAGTGGACTGAGAAATTAGGCGGGACACACTGGTGAAGGATCACGGCGTCAGCGGCTGAAAGGTTATGAGCTGAGAGCATATCAGTTAGTGCTGGCCATTTTTTCCTTATTGATCGTGCATTTATTAGTGCACATTTAAGGTCAGGGGGATGGTGGGACTGTAATCGTCGAGATATATTTTGCTGCTGAAGGTTCACATAGATAACATGTGGGCCTGGTGTGCGCCGAAGTGTTTCGTATTGATGGTTGGGGGAGTCAGGAAATCTCCAACAAGATCTATGGAGGACTGGTATAGTGTTCTGAGGTGAAGTAAGGGCTAGGGTGTAAAAGGTCAGGGCTATTAAAATGTAGCACATAGCAAGGGTAAGGGGGTATGGGAATACCCAGTGAGATAACATGATGACTAATGTATATAATAGATCCAGGAATGTTGTTAGCTAGTGAAATGTGCACAGTGTGGTGGTACTGGAAATCTGTTAAGCATCTGTGTAATGAGGCAATATGTACTCAGAGTAATTCACAATAAGGTAGTGGTATCTGCACAGAGTGGAGGTAAAGGATATCTGTTAAGAACTGTGTGGTTAGGCAATATTCACATCAGAGTAATTCACAATAAGGTAATGAAATATGCACAGTGTGGTATGTACGGATATCTGCTAGGCAACTGTGTGGTAGGTAATATGAACATCAGAGTAATTCAATAAGATAGGCCCAAAGGCCAGATGGCAAGTAGTTTGCAAGCAATTGGTTGAAGAAGAGCATAGATTAATATATACGTTGTATAACTAAATCATTGGGGTGAGAGTCATGTGGAAGGGTAGCAAGACGCTGTGGAGTTATGTTACCAACTTGATTGATGGAGATGTGTAGACTGATGGTGGTTCATTCCTTCTCATGGTATTTAGGGAACTGGAGCTCTTCTCTTTTCGTTGAAGACAAAGTGACGGATGTGGAACCACAGTGGCCACGGACCACAGCCTAAGGGCCACGCCAAAGGGCCCTCAGGCGCGGGCCCACCAGGCGTGGGCCCGCCTGAAGGCAGCTGCTTTTGAAATGGAGCTGACTCCTCCCCCTCTCAGACAGCCCCAATTAGGCTGGAGTTCAATAAGCAGGACAGATGGATTTCTGCTGGGATGTGTAACCCCAATCAGGGAGCAGAAGCTGATGACAGTTAGCTCTTTACTTGCCTGAAGGCAGCTGCTTTTGAAATGGAGCTGACTCCTCCCCCTCTCAGACAGCCCCAATTAGGCTGGAGTTCAATAAGCAGGACAGATGGATTTCTGCTGGGATGTGTAACCCCAATCAGGGAGCAGAAGCTGATGACAGTTAGCTCTTTACTTGCCTGAAGGCAGCTGCTTTTGAAATGGAGCTGACTCCTCCCCCTCTCAGACAGCCCCAATTAGGCTGGAGTTCAATAAGCAGGACAGATGGATTTCTGCTGGGATGTGTAACCCCAATCAGGGAGCAGAAGCTGATGACAGCTCTTTACTTGCCTGAAGGCAGCTGCTTTTGAAATGGAGCTGACTCCTCCCCCTCTCACACAGCCCCAATTAGGCTGGAGTTCAATAAGCAGGACAGATGGATTTCTGCTGGGCTGTGTAACCCCAATCAGGGAGCAGAAGCTGATGACAGTTAGCTCTTTACTTGCCTGAAGGCAGCTGCTTTTGAAATGGAGCTGACTCCTCCCCCTCTCAGACAGCCCCAATTAGGCTGGAGTTCAATAAGCAGGACAGATGGATTTCTGCTGGGCTGTGTAACCCCAATCAGGGAGCAGAAGCTGATGACAGTTAGCTCTTTACTTGCCTGAAGGCAGCTGCTTTTGAAATGGAGCTGACTCCTCCCCCTCTCAGACAGCCCCAATATTATATTAGATCTTATATTGTTTTATTTTATGTTCTTATGTAATCTGCTTGGATCTGCTGGCTTGTTTAGAGATATATAAGTAATCCTGAACAAATAAATATTGATAATTTTGGAGATGTATGCAAAAGATTTTTTTCACATTTTTTAAACTTATTTTAGGAGTTTAATCAATAAAGGACATTTTATCAGATAAAGCAATTTCTTGGCAAGAAATATCTATATAGGTTAAACTTTAAGGAAGGTGGTAGATAAGTATAATAATACAGAACCTAACATTAATGATGCTTATATTTATTTTCCATCTTTCCCTATCATGATACCCTTATCCTTTAGGGATATGCATTCTGGCTATCTTTCATTTTGTTTTGTGGGAGGAGGTGTCAGTGGGTAGCCATTTCACTTTAATTGGATTCTTTTTTTTTCATTCCATTTTGTTTTTAGTATGGGGAAGGGGGGGTCAGTGGTTAGGGAGTCTGGGGACTATTTGGCCACCAGAGATTGTGGGTTGGAGGATGAAGAGGGAGGTTTCAGGGACCACTGAGCCAACAAGGTTTGTTTGTGGAGTTGTGGGGTGATGGTTAAGGACATGCATTGGGGAGTCAGGGACCCACTGGGCTGCTTTTTTTTGCATTTGTCTCGCTTCCTGTTAGTAATTGAGCTGATCTGAGCTCACACACTTACAAAAAAGGAGAAAAATTCCTGATGCGGCTTACTGTGATAGCAAATTATTGCAGCGGTGTGAAGTTTTTTCTGTCTACACCCATTTTTTTATCTGCTGTGATAGCAGATTATTGCATCGGAAGTAGAACATTTTTTTTTCAGCTTGTGCATTGGAACACTATATACTGAAGGTAAGGACACAGCTCTACACACAATTTATTAAATGGGCCCCACTATATGGGCTAAATATGAAAAAAATATAGTTTTACCTTTTTTTATTTTGTTTTGAAACAAAACAAGCTGTTCTCATCATGTTTTTCATTTTGTTTCAGAATGAATGTACATCCCTAATATCCTTACCATCCATATTCAAAATGAGGTATATTTAAACATTGTGGTACCCAGCTATGTGTTTAAAATCCACCAGAAATATAGCAGCAGTATCCAGACTAACACTGGCTATAGAATGGAAGAGTAGCCTAATAGTTACAAGCACTGTCTTGGAAACTAAGAGACCAGTGTTCAATTCCCACAAATGTTTCTTGTAGCCTTGTGCAAGTCACTTAACTCTCCATTACCTCAGAAAAATCCACATTATTAATGTCTCTGTTTAATATACATTACCAAGTTTAAGTTTCAATGTAAACCGCTTTGACTGAAACGATGAAGCTGTATAAAAAAAACCCTGTTAAATAAATGAAAATAAAATTAAATGGAGGCAATTACTGGGATTGTGGTGGTTTTCTGCTGATATCCAGATAGCAATTTAAGCCAGCTTTTCCACAGGCCTAAACTATTTGGATGGGAGCCACACAGCGCTAGCTCCATCTATGGGTTGCCCCTGCACCAACCGGATTGTGCCTTGGCTGTCTTTGGAGATGTGGAGATAAGCAGCAAGACTATTCAGATAGTGCCCCTGAATGTATCTCTCAGTGCCCTTATCCACTATGATGTCTCTAAACAAACTTAACGTCTGTGGTTATCCTGATAAGGGCTTTTAAATATTGGGCACTTGTTTCTTGCAAACTAGTTCACTTATCTTATAAGCAGAGCACAGGGTACAAAAAAATAGGGGGTGCATTTAGGGTTTCCAACTATCCAGTTTTCTGCCAACTGCCAGCCTCGGCTCCTCCCCTCCACCTCTATTCTGCCCTTGCCCGACCACCATTTTTTCTGTTCCCTCGGCAGTGGCGGTGGCAACAGACCTCCAATTTAAAAAAAAAACATGGGTCTTTGCAACTCTACACTTGCATAACTGGTCTGGTCCCTCCCTCCTCTGATACAAGCATACATCACAGGAGGGAGGGATCAGACCAGCCATGCAAGCGTGGATCGGAAAGACACTTTTTTTTTTAATTGGAGGAGGTCCGCTGCCCCCACCGCCGTTGCCAAAGGAATAGGAAAAGCAACGTCGGGACAAGGGCAGACCAGGCAGGTAGTGCGGGGGGAGCTGGCTGGACATGAAGAGGTAGGGTAAGATGGGGAGATGCTGGACATGAGGGGATAGGGGCAGAAGGGCTATGCTGGACATGGGAGGATGGGGCAAATGACAAAAGTCTGAAGTTAATGGTGGGGGGCTCCTAGCTTTCAAGTTGCACAGGGTGCATTTATGGCTTTGTACAACCCTGCTTATAACTGTGTACAACTCTGTGACATTTAAGAGCATGTTTACTAAAGGTTAACATGCATTAAGTAAAGTTAATGCGCATTAAATGCTTCCACTGGCCATTAATTTCTATGGGCCATTGCAGCACTTAATGCACGTTACCGTTACTTAACACATGTTAACTTTTAGTAAACATACCCATTAGTTTTGTTTCTCTGATTGTGAGAAGCTCTGGTGAAGTTATCACCTAAAAACTGTAAAAAAGTAAATAAATTCTATAATAAATATTTGGAATCTACACTTAAGCCATGGCACCAGCATTTGTTTTTCAGCCAATAACTGTGAATCCAAAACTGAGGGGCCAATATTCAAAAGCCCTTATCGGACTAGCAACATCTGCTAACCAGATAAGTGTTGACCAGCGAGAAATTTGACTGCACTATCCAGATAACACTGGGGTGGTCCATGGGAGGGGTTGTGGTGGAGTTTCAAGTTATCCAGTTGGGCATCATCTTCAGACAGCTAACTGGATCATTATCTGCATGAAGTTAGGACAGCAAAAGGACCATCCTAATTTTATCTGGTTAGCTATCCAGATAGTGGATTTAATATTACCATTATTCAGATAGAGTTGATGGTCAGACTGAATCCAAATATTCAGTGCCAACCACTATCCAGATGCTGGCACTGAATATCCAAATTTTATTTTACCGCTGTGGCCAGAATTTAAAAAACAAACAAACAAACAGCTGACTGCTCTGGTTATATATTAATTCCTGAGAATGTAGATTGATGTTTCTCAAATGTGGCCACCAACAGCATCGTCTGTGGACACAAATGAGCCTGTCAACTCAATGCACAACTCCTCTCTCCATCTAGGCCTCCTTGACCACTACTGTATGGCTCTCTGCCTGCTGACTCTCTGCCCTACAGCTGCTGCTTACATGCAGCTCTGTGATTTTGAGCTGTGGTGTGCCTGTGCTCTTGTGCAGTTCTTGTAGGAAAGCGAAGAGCACAGAAGTGTGAGCACCATTTATTTTTATTTTATTTATCAGGTTTTATATACCGCTCTATCCTTCAATCAGAGCGGTTTACAAAATAAGTAATCTTATATCTTAACAAAAGAATAACTAACACTTAATTTCCGTGAACATTGGATTGTAAAGAGCTACAAGGGGGTACTTGGGGGGAGGAGAGAAGGGGTCACTGGAGAGGGGCGCTTCAAGGGTGGGAGTAATGGAGCTAATTACAGAGAAGAGGACTTTGCAAGGGTGTGGGAATGTAGGGGGTAGAGGGGGTTCAGAGGGTGATTATTTACAAATGAGAGAGTTATATACAGCAAAGTGGAAAGCTGGGGTAAGGGTTTTACTGAAGGAGGAGTAGACGATGTGATGGTCCCATAGTAATCAGCGAATGCTACCCAAACTCATGGGACTGTATGAAGCTATGGAAATGACAGCAGGTGAGCAGGGAGTCAGTTGTACAGAAAGCTAGACATAAGAACATAAGAACATAAGATATGCCATACTGGGTCAGACCAAAGTCCATCAAGCCCAGTATCCTGTTTCCAACAGTGGCCAATATAGGTCATACGTACCTAGCAGTTTCCCCAAAAGACACCAGACAATCATTGCGGCCCTGCTCATGGAAGGAGTATCATCTGGTGTCTAACCGTCCATTCTTAACCAAAATAACTGAAAATTTCATTTTCCTTCAGCTCTCTGATTTCTCACAAAAACCAACATTCTGTATCCCAGACAGTCAGGTTTCACAAAGGCCCTAGCATGGAATCTGCCATTACCGTCTTCTTCAGTGAGCTACATGAAATCTGGATGCTCATAAATCATCTTTAATCATTTCCTTGGATCCATTAATGGCATTTTATGTTATTAATCATTCTCTTCTACTTCAACAGCTTTCTAGTATTGGCATTAGGTGTGCTGACATGGTTTTCCTCATTTCTTCACAATTGCTCCTTCACAGTCCATACAAAATTATCCCCAGATTCAACACCTCTGTTTTTCCCATGTGGAGTCTCTCAGGGCTCTATTCTTTCTCCTTCACTCTTTAACATGTTTTCTTGCCGCATTGGCCACTTTGGTACAGCACCATGGGGTGATTGGTTGCTTCTACGCAGACAACATTTGGCTCGTTCATTACTCTTCCTCTCTTTCACTCGACCTTGTGTCATTTAATATTTGCCTGTACATTGTAACCTCTTGATTATTCACACATCCATCGAAATCTCAAGCACTATGGGTCACGGGACATCTCGCCCTCCCCACCTAACTGTCAGCCCTTATAGTGAAAGGCAGCCGATTCCACTTGTTCATTCACTGACATCACTGTCACACATCTTACATTCGAATTTCAGCTTGTAACTGCAGTTCATTTGTGCTCTTCATCAGATTCGCTCGGCCAAGTCATATCTTTCTAGCTCTGCCCTTCATTCTCTGCTTCATGCTTTAGTAATATCTCAGCTCGATTACTGCAACATCATTTACCATGGTCTCCGATCATCCCTGGTAAAAGAATTACAATTGATTCAGAATACAGCTGTCCATCTATTGTCTAATGCTGCCAAGTACGATCATGTCACTCCCGTATTTCATCAGAATCATTGGTTACCTTTCACCTAACGATTTCACTTTAAAATGCTTATGATGACTCCTCAAGCATATTATACATATCTCCTACTATACTTATTGACCCTTCTCTCTCGCTACTGTCCTTCAAGGGTTCTTTGTTCCCAAACAGCCAATCTCTTGGTACTGCCCTCTTGTACACGTGCTCATCTGGAATCCACATATCATTCTACTTTTTACTTCTTAGCACTTCATTTGTGGTATGCTTTACCAAACTATTTCCACCTTGAATCCAACTTTAGGAAATTTAAGAGTTCTTAAAACATACTCCTTTGAGAAGGCTTTCCTGAATTTTTGGAGCAGGGGATATTCATAACCTATTACTTGGATTACTTAGTTTATCTAACCTGCATTGTTTAACTTTATTTTTGACTGTCTCCTTTTTTCCTTGTCCTTCCAGTCTGTCCTATTTGTTTTATAGCATTCCTTTCTCAAGTTTCATTGCATTTGTTTTAATTATAAAGTGCTAGCCATGCAAAAGGTGGTATATCAAGATTTTAATAAACATAAACATATGAGCAATCAGAGGCAGCACTACTATAGGATGTCAGTAGCTGTGCTGGGGAGGCTAAATGCATTTTCCCCAATGAAGTCTCCAGCCTTGCATGCATTTACTGCTTCCCCTCGCCATATCAGCTGTAAGAAAGGGGATATGTTGCTCTGAAATTCTTCTTCTCCTGCTTTGGTAGGGACAGAGGGAAGGAAGGTCTAGGAGATGGGGAAATGCCTGGAGGTGGGAAAGTTTTAAGCCTGTGAGCGAGTTCAATAAAAATAAGAGTCTGGGTATGTGGAGAGAGCTGAGTACAACTGTCAGAGGGGTAAAAGGGTGAGCCAAACATCTTGTGGGGTGGTAGGGTAGGCGAGTGCTTTCAGACTTTGAAGAAACTGCTCACAAAACACATACACTATACCAAACCACATCTGTAACACCAATCAATCCACCAGCACCAAAGCCTTCTCATATGTTGCCCCTGCATTGTGGAATGCCATCCTAGATAACCTAAGATCAGTCAAACATCTCCTACAATTCAGGAAAGAGCTAAAGACATATCTGTTCATTGAAAATTATGGAAGTGATCATAATATGTCTCAAACCCCAATACATAAGCACAACTGATTTTCATTAAGAAATGTTAAATAAATAAATTAATTAATTAATATTCCACTACTTACCACAAACTGCTCAGAATTAAGCTAACACTGTACATAGCTGTCTGTATGATTGTTCCATATCTTAACTGTGCATAAGTTATTCTGCTTAATGTAAAATGTTTTCAGTTGTTCAATTTAAACTGCCCCTGATCTCTGGAACGGGCGGTATATAAAAACTTGTTAAATAAATAAATGGGAGGTATTGCTGGCTCCAATGAGGCCTCCCTAACATTATTTGAGAGAAATGATGATATAGATGGAGAAAAGCCTTTAGTTCCTTACCTCACTCAAACTTAAGTCTCAAACTTAAGCACACTAGAAAGACTCCTTCCTTTTCAATTCACCTGATGCTAACTCATGATTGTTTATAGGTAAATAAAACAATGGTAAGAGTTGAAGCTCACTTGTCCTAGCACACCATGGAGTACAGTTCCAAAAGGCTGTGTTAGCAGATGTTGCAAGTCCAAAGATACTGTAATAAAACACATATTGGACTAATAATTGGGATTCTACTGTGATCTCCTTTGCATGAAAGCTTGCTACCCATGCAAATCAATAAGATGGCAAATTTTGTGAGAAAGTTTTATTTTAGTTAGCTGTATTTATATTCTGCTTTTCACCAGGTCAAGGTGATCAATTGGGGGATATGAGACACATACACTAATACTTACAGGGAATATGGGCAATAGAGGGTTAAGTGGCTTGCCCAAGACCACAAGGAGTGCCTATAGGACTAGAGATCCCACTCCCTCTGGCCTGAGATTGCTGTCCCCAAGTGGGACTTGAACCCCCAGCCCTCTGGGCTGAAGTACCTTGTCCTAACCACTAGACCACTCTTCCCTGTGCTCTCAGAGTTGGTGAAGAAAGATTACACCAGTAGAAGTGTAATTAATGTATCATTCTCTTGTGAAAACCACCATGTGATAATGTTTTCATGCATCAATTTTCAGAAAATGTAACATCCTTTGTGTGCTTTAGTATCATAGCAATTAAGCATTTATAAATTGATGTAGACGTTCACGGGTAGTGGACTACTCATGAACATTTACCTCATAGACAGGTCAAAACTAGTGAATTTTTGAATAAGGTTAAAAGGTGAAAGTGGAAAAGCCATTCAAAATGCTTGAATGCTGGTGTTTATGTATGTTTCCAAGTACTTTGCATGTTTTTTGTGCATTGTGGACGTCTGCAAAGAAAATTGCAGTTTAGTACAACAGCCTCATTGGTTGTTAAATAATCAAATTGCAAATTGTTGTAGCCTTGGTTCTGTAAAATTTCATTTTTTAGTCCAAGTGTATTTATATCATCTATAACAGAAACATTTAGAGGGATGTTTACTAAACGGTGGTAGCGGACTCCATGCGATATCGGAGCTGCAGCCCCATTGATTTCAATGGGGCCACAGCTCCAATATCGCACGGAGTCCACTACCACCATTTAGTAAACATCCCCCTTAGTTTTCAAAATAAAGTACAAAACATGTAAAGCTTGTAGAACATGCATTGCTCATATAAGTATGGATAATGGCAAAGCATCCCGTTCCAGTCTCTTGGCAACTCATCTTACTTGCAGTAAGTCTCCATCAGATCCCAAATATCATCTTATCTCCCCACTTGTCTTTAATAGTTGTGATATATCCATAGATTAGAAACACCCCGATCCACTAGTAATGATAATGAAGCAAACTAAAATTCTACCAATTTTCCAGTTTAAGAGCTAAAACCTGCCCTCCATTATAGGTAGAAATGCAAGAGATTTCACCACAACAATAAGAAATATAAGTTCTCCTGCCAATTGGAAAATCTATTTTGGCCCACACCTGAGACCAAAAAATATGCAATAAAGAACACAAAAATAACATGTGCTTTCAAAGACTCTCCTCTAGCCCAATAGACCAACATAAATCAGACTTAAAGATCTTAATATGTATACTTTAGACTAGAGGAAATGCAGGATAGGGGACACGTGACAGAAACATTTAAATACCTACATGGCATAAATGCACAGGAGGGTCTCTTTCAATTGAAAGCAAGTTCTGTTACAAGGGGAAATAGCATGAGAGTGAAGGGAATAGATTCAGGAGTAATATGCAGAAATATTTCTTTATGGAAAGAGTGGTAGATGCATGGAATAGTCTCACAGTGGAGGTGGTGGACACGAGGACAGTATCTGAATTTAAAAAAAAAAACATGGGACAAACAAAGAAGATCCCTAAAGGTAAAAAGAGGACTTTTGTAGTTGATATGGAAGGGCAGACTAGATAGGCCATTTGGTCTTTTTCTGCCATCATGTTTCTATGTTTCTATGTATATGTAAATGATGTTTGGACACTCATACACATATTATGTTATTGTTGGGATAAAAATGACAGAGGCATCTAGCACCATATGGACCGACCAATTTATTGAGGTATGAGTCTTAATAAAATGGTGAGCCTATAAGGTGTCACCTATTGTATAAGGTGCCATCTGCCTCTGTCATTTTTGCTACTCCAGATTAACATATGTATCTCTCAGAAAACTTTCATCATGTTAGGTCAAAAAAGAGGCTTGTGAAGGGCTCCATTGTAATCCACTGGGGTAAGGGGGCAGCAGAGTAATCTCTTGCACAGGGCAGCAAAAAACAGCACTAGCCCTGGTTTGACCTTTATGCCAAAATACAGCAACCAAAGGGATGGAATAGCTCTCCTATGAGAAAAGACTAAAGAGGTTAGAGTTATTCATCCTGGAGAAGAGACGGCTGAGGGGAGATATGATAGAAGTCTATAGAATCCTGAGTAGAGTGGAACGGGTAGATGCAAGTCGATTGTTTACTCTTTTCAAAATCACAAGGACTAGGGGACATGCCATGAAACTACAAAGTAGTACTGTATATTTAAAACAGATAAGAAAATATTAGTTCTCTCAACGTATAATTAGTCTTTGGAACTCATTGTCAGTAGATATGGTAAGCAGGCAGGGTAGCTGGGTTTAAAAAACATTTATACAAAATCCTGGAAGAAAAGTCTATAAACTGTTACTAAGGCGATCCAAGAGAAAAACACTGCTTATCGCTGGAGATAAGTAGCCTGGAACTTTTGGGATATGCTGAACACTTGTGACCTGGATTGGCCACTGTTGGAAATGGGACACTTTCTTCCGACCCAATATGGCAGTTCTTAACTGGCTCAACTATTTATTATGTGTACTTAAGCCGTGCCCTGATCGAATCAGTCCATGATAGAACCTATTGTAGTTAAGTGCTATTGAGTCAGTGCCAACTCATGGCTAGTTGTCCTAAACTATGTTTAGGTACTTAATCTTGCTTTCCTTAAGTTCTAGCTCTTCTTGTAGTTGGAACTTCTTTATGGGCAACAAAGCTAATGATTTTCTCTTGTATAAAGGCCTTGTATGCCTCCCATACCATAGTAAAGGAGGTCCATTCCACAAGATTTTTTGAAAATACCCTGTTTACTACAGCATATCTGCTCACAGAAACAGTCATCAGTCAGTAAAGTTTAGTTGAGCCTCCAAAGAGGCCAGTCCCTCCTGGACTCTACCCAGCACCAGGGTAACTGCACCATGGTCGGAGATCATAGTGTTCTGAATTTTATCTGTAATATATCCTTAGATACCAAATAATAATCTATTCTGGAGTATGTTGCCTTGAAGCAGAAAAGAAAGTGAAGTCTTGCTCAGTTTGATGGGCAAGTCTCCATGGATCAACAAGGCCCCCAGCCTCTATTATGGCTTTTAGTACTATATATGACTGTGATTTGATCAATTCGCAATGCAACATATGATCCAGAATGGCATTTGGGGAGAGATTAAAATCACTGCCCAAAACTGTATTCTTATTAAAGCCAAAGAACTGAGTATCCTTAATAATCATCATGTACGCATTTAGAAGAGTAGACACTTGATTTAGCCATTTCACCTCCAACTTTAATCATCTGCCCTCTTGATCATGTGTGTGAATCCACTTGCAAACTCAGTCCTTTATGCAACAACATGATCAACCCATTGCATTTCTCCTTAGCTGGGGTGCAATGGTATTTCCCAACCCAACCTCTAGTTTCTGGACCTCCTGATGCCTGATATGAGTTTCTTGCAGAAAACAAATGCACCCTCACAATCTATTCACCTAGAGAATGATCTTCTTCCTTTAGACAGGGTGAAAATCCTTTCAATTCCGCATGCCAATCTGGAACTGCATAACCAGGGCATCAACAGTTACTGCTGCATGATGAGAAGTAGTTCCTTGAAGCAAGAGAGGAATCCAAGCCACTTACTCATGCACCATGAGAATCTAAATCCGTATTTGCATTGGCAAGTGGAGACTTATCTCATACTTTCTCAATACAGGCAGCAAAAACAAATCTGGGCAAAAGCAACATAAACTAACTGCCTTCAACTTAGCAGCAAAACCTGTAACCACCTGGCTGTACATAGCTTGAGAAGGCTGCATCCTGCCGCTTCTCCCTGTCTATGCCAAATGACCACCCTTCAGATACATTTCATAGCCTGCTGCACACAGTCACTGACCTCAGTGCCTCTTCCTTTCATTATCCTCCACAAACGTCTGCAGAGTTTCAGGATCTGTGAAGGTCCAAGTCTGATTATCCAATGCGACACATATTTGTGCAGGATAAAAAAGACTACATTTTGTACCCAGGACCTTCAGTGGCAAACACAGGCTAAGCATGTGTTTTCTATACCGTGCTGTAGCCTTTGCAAGGTCAGGTACAAATAGGAGCATCTTTCCCTTAAACATGATGGAGTTCTCTATAGGATTTCCACCATTTGTGGGTACTGCAACATTTTTTTTCAAGCATTTAAAATATACATTTCACATGAGAAACACAGTAAACCAGAAAAAAACAAAAGAGAACATATATATTTATTTACATTCTCTTATATAGTGTGCTATTCTGCATCAGTGTGGTTAACATTGAACATGGCATTATAACTTGGAGATAACTATTTTACAGGGAACATGAGCTATGGAGGGTTAAGTGGCTTGCCCAAGGCCACAAGGAGCACCTGTGGGACTAGAAACCCCAGCCCTTCTGGCCCAAGGTTGCTGTCCTCTAGTGGGATTTGAACCCCTGACCTTCTGGCTGGAAGAACCTTGCCCCAACCACTAGGCCACTCCTCCACTCCAATGCAGACATATATCTCAATTCCAACATTGGACAAAACTAAATAAGAAATCAGGTAAAGTCCACTTCATGAGAACAGTTATCAGTGCATCATCAACACGAGAAAATAATAAAGAAATTAGGCAATTTCAGCCATATTGGAGGATATAAAAACATTCTAACGTCACCATTAGTCAACCAATACCCTGTCTATCTTGAAGAAATCACTCCAAATAAGAGACTTCAATAAAAACAAACGTTTTCTTCTGCAAGGTTGGAAGCACTTGTGAACCTTTCTCATGCCAGGAATCTCCGCTTTTTAATTTTTCCTCAAACTCATTTACTTGCTCCTGACATTTTTTTGAAAAAGTATTTTGTTGAGATTCTTAAGTTAATGGAACCTGTAGATATCACACAAGCTTACTATATCCCTACAAGGTCCCGGTTGACCTCCTCTGATGAAGGGACCTTCAACACTCTTCGGTCCATGGTTGGGAATTTGACAGAATTTCTTGAGGATTCAACTGATGTTTTTACTAAATGTAATACTTGTTACTTTTGCCTCAGAATCTGTCAGATTTAAAGTTCTTAAACTCTTTTTTTTAAGAATAAAGATGCTGTGTTTCATTGGCAAACATTAAATGTGTTGCCCGATGTTACACGTGCAACTGAATTGAGAAGAAAGCAGTTTCTGATTTTGAAAACGGCACCATTTAAACAGCACTGGTCTATAGAAACAGCCTTCCAGTGGCGCATTAGAGGGATTTGATGTACTCTTTCAGTTTCAAGGAGTTTCTCAAAATGTAAATCTAGAATTTGTGGAGCATATTTTATAAGAAAATGAGTCATCAAGGGACCTTCTCGGCCTTCCTTTTTGCCAGGTCTTCTAGGTCTCTCTGGAGAAGATTCATCTTTTTAAACTTCTGCCAAAGCTTTGCAGGTTAATGATGGTGCCCCTCAACCTGATTCTTGTTACTCTTGAGCCACTGCTGGAAAAGCTTAACTCACTGCGATAGAGCTCCAACCTCATCCTTGAACTCTGCAGGGGATTGAAGGTTGATTTGCATCATTTTTTAAGGCCCTGGAGCTCCACTAGTACTGTGCCATTATTGCCTGCCGTTCCCTTCCCCAGTGCCATTTTCTCAAGTGACAGGGGATCATTTTTGCATCTTTTTGTCACCAAATGGATGACAAGACCAGCATTGCTTTTGCTATTCTTTGTACCCAACATTCTCTGGAGCTTCTGGCACTGAAAAGGAGCTTTGGAAGAGGGTAGGATTAGAATTATATTTCAATTAATGTGGCACAATGAGAGTGTCCAGGGCATGTCCTTCCTCATCAAGTTCCTGAGTACCCCTCCCTCTGATTCTACAAACTTTGGGTTGCCAACTGGCCAGTTTTCAGCTGGCCTAGTCGATGTTTATATAACCAGGCCAGCTGTGGGCAGATAGTCAAAATCGGCCATGCAAAAGATGTTTTTTCTGAGGGAATCAGCAGAGTGAGGTGGCCACTCAGGCGGGAAAAAAATGTTCAAAAACAGCCCAGCCATGGCCACTTCACTCTGCCTTAACCTGCCGCTGTTGTCACTACCACTTCTCCCGGGTCTGCGTGTGGCGGCATAAATCACCCTCCCTCCAGCTGAGAACAAGCAGCAGCAGCAGCTTAGAAAAAGTGTGGGGTTTGATTCCAGCACTCTTGTAGGTCTCCAACTGTCCCGCCACTTCTGACACAGAAGTGTGCATCTGAAAGAGGCGGTACTGACAGAGACTTGCACGTGCACTGGAATTGGACCCCGTGTTTTTGCTAAGGCGCTGATGCTGCTTGTTGTTGGCTGGGGAGAAGGGGTGATTTATGCCACTGCGCACAGACTCAGAAGAAGCGGTAGTGATGATGGCAGCGTCAGGGGACAGATACTGGATGGGGGGGCCCAGAGGGACAGTTACTGGCCAGGGGGGAAGGAGGGAAGATGGTGGATGCAGGTGGGAGGGGGAGGGGGAGGTGGAGGGCAGATGCTTGCCATGGGATGAGGGGGGCAGTGGGCAGAAAGTGACCACAGGACGGATAGAGAGCAGATGCTAGACATGAGGGGGGGAGGCGGAGATAGAGGAAAAAGGATGGATGGTAGCTGGATAAGGGGGAAAAGGGCAGATATTGGGTATAATGGGGGCATGGGGAGATAGGGTAGATGTTGGGCATGGGGGGAACGGGGTAAAAGAGCAGATGGCAGGTGGATATGGGGAACAGGGCAGAGACTGGGCATGATGGGGGCATGGGGAGAAAGGATGGCTACTGGGCATGGGGAATGAGGTAAAAGGGCAGATGGGGTATATAGGGAAAAAGGGCAGTTACTGAGCATGATGGGGGGCATAGGGGAAGAAAGGCCAAATGCAGAACATGGGGGAATGGAGGGCAGATGATGGTCATGGGGGAGAGACAGGAGAGATAGGGCAAATCCCAAACCTGGAAACATAGAGGGAAGAAGCTGAGCATGGGGGCAATAGGTGAGAAAGGGCAGATTCTGGATATGGGGGGTGCTAGTAGGTGGCACACTGCAGAGAGATGCTGGGCATGGGAAGGAGACAGGGACACAGAGGGGAGATTTTAATGGGGAAAGATAGGACCATAGATGGGAAGTGCTGGACATGGGGGGAAAGGATAATGACAGGAAACAGAGGAGATATGTTGGGTATGTGGGGAGACAGGAGGCGAGTTAGAGGCTAGGGAATGAGAGAGAGAGGGAATGGGAGGGTTGGGGTGAGGGATAGATGGAAAGCTGAAGCTATACAGTAAAAAAAAATAGTTAAATTGAGAAGTGGTTGGTAAGAAAGAAGAGTGACATTTAGATAGAGAAGCAAAAAAAATAATCAGAGGAAAACGGAAAAGAAGAAATCGGTGTTAGAGACTGACCTAAGGGAGGAAGTGAAGGCAGGAGAAGAGAGAAGATATGGCAAATGAATAGGAGACCATGAAAGGAGAGGTACAGCAAGAGAAGACAGAGGAAAATAGACACCAGAAACTGGGACCAAAACCAATATTAAAAAATGACCAGACATCAAAGGTAGAATAGTATTTTCTATTTAGTAGTTGGAATATGTCAGGTGTTTTTGGAATGTATAGCTGCCAGGACTGGTGTTAGACATGGCTGGGACGCAGCCCAGGCAAAATTTGGAGGGGAATCCTGAACCCTACTAGCAAGTTGTTCCTTCTTCAGCATCAGACTGGTTTGAGGGCCATCTGTCTTGGGGGTCCAGAGCAATTGCACTAGTTACATTCCTCCTAATGCCAGTTCTAACATCTGCTATCTTTTCTTTTGTACGGTAAAGGGGGAATGCATCTCTGTTTCTCTGCTGTTGCATTGCATGCAGGGTCTGGCTTATTGAAGTTTCAGTTTCCCTTTTGTGTACATATTTCCATTTTCACTTTTTGGTCATTTATTTTTTAATTTGGTGTAGGTCCATCTGTGTTCTGAATGTGCAAACAAGGCTGGGTATTATGTTAGCATGTAATTTCTATTTAAGAACGTGTACTAATCTGGTTTATTCAGCTTTCCTAATAGATTTACTGATGTTCTATGGCCCACTGCAATATTACAGTGCTGCCTTTTAATTATAGGGTATATGTTTTGACAGTTTGTGCTGGCATGGTAGATTTGGTCTTGGCTCTGAAGGAATTTCTTTGTATTCATTTTCAATAGACCTGGTACTCGGAGGGTTTGTATTGTCCTTACTGATTTTTTTTGTTTTGTATGGTTAGTTTATGGAGAAATAGTCTAGCTCTGCTCTGCACCTATTGTTGGGGAAGGGGCGGGGGTGGGGGAGTCTGTGGATGCAGAATATATTTTTGGATTGTGTATTCAGGTTCTGAGGAGGGGACTATGGCGGAATGGATGCAGAAGAATGCAATCTCTTGTACTCCCCTACCCTTTGATACTGCTACCCTTTCTGCAGTTATTTGTTGGGGGTGGGGCAGGGCAGGGCAGGGCAGGGCGGGGCAGGGGGTGGGGCATGGGCAAGGCAGGAGCAGAGCAGAAGGTGGGGATGGGGGGTACGAGTAGCCACAGGCAGCGGGTTTTTCTCTTTCAAAAAGCTGGCAACCCTAAAAATTTCCAATCTACGTAAATGACCAAATGTATAAGCATACTTAACCGCCGTCAACTTTTTCTTGTGCTGTATAAAAATGTTTAGATGGGTTACCTGGAGATTTTCTTCTGTCCTGTGGAAATATACACCTTGTATATTGTCTGCAGTCTTCTAAATTTTGTGAATATCTGGAGTATCCTGAAGGGAACTATTTGCACTTCATGAAACACGATCTTCCATCTTCTCCCCATCCTCCTATATACCACAATCCACACCAAAAGGCACAGAACTGACTCTTCTAAGGAAGTCCTTTAGTACTGTAACTCTTGCAGAATGTTTTGTTCAATTCTTTAACTCCCGTATCCTTGCAGAAAGAGACTGACAAAGTGCACAATGTGAGGAGTTTCTTCTGAGGAAGTCATGGAAGTGAACTGCTCTTACAGAAGTAATGTTCAGTTCTGCACATGGGCTTTGAGTGATGACAGACGTGTACAGACTTCAACAACTGCAGTGCAGAGCCATAACAACTGCAAGACAATGATGGTCACTGTTTGCTACGAGCACTAGGATAGTGAGGCCAGCTATATTACAGTATGGAGCTTGTTTTGAAACTATTAATGTTCTGGAAAGAAATCTTTTCAAGGCAGCAGCAATAGAAATATTGCAAAGATTAAGTTTGGAGGTTCAAACAATAATTTAAGTAGAAAAATAAAACAGAATGCAGGGAAGTTAGACTGCCATAAACTTATAATAGCTCTAGATTTGTACCTGATTAATAACAAAATTATCCACCATTCGTTTCATATCAGATATCAGTTGTACACTTTGAAATAGTAACATAGTAACATAGCGGTATATTTACTAAACCTTCTTAACGTGCGCGCTGTGCAATTAGCGCACGCTAAGGTACCTTAGTGTGCGCTAATGACGCTTTACGGGGCACAAATGTGCCTTAGTGCATGCTCACACGCGCAGCGGCGTAAATGAGCGCTGAAGGCAGGGAAAGGCTCCCGGATGGCGGAGGAAGGCTCCCCATGGGCGGAGAGAAGGGGTCAATGGGTGGAGAGTGGGAGGGGAGAGGCTCCCCACACACTAACGATGTGAAATCCGAGGCCAAAACTAACGCAAGTGAAAACCTCGCGTTAGAGCTGATTTAAAGGGAAAAGAAACCATTTCTGTCTGCAATGTACAGCAAAACCAGGGAAACCTACAAAAAAGTGATAAGTGTGATACATGTGCACGGAACAAAAGTGCAAATAAACATTGAAAATGACCCCAACAAAATAAAAAAAAATCATAATCAAGCTGGGAAATAGTGATAGTAATGGGAAACATCAAAAAACACTCCCAAGAAAGCCCCAAAAAATAAATATGAATTTTGGAAGGTTCTACGCTCCGTCCCCATACAAGGTGAATGATCCCACAGTGAAATAGCACTGATCAGGGTTTCCCTCTCCATTGGACAGGTTACCTATGGCATGCACATGTTCCACAACAGCAGGGCGGGCATGTCGGAATGGGCAACTGGACAGATGCTGGGAAAGGGGATACAGAGGGCTGCAGGCAGCACATGCTGTGGTGCAGCTGGGGCACAGTGCGGACTAGGCAGATGCCTAGGTGGCACTTAGGAATGCTGAAACTGAACAGCAGCCAGACAGCAACTGATGAGGGCCCAACATGGGCACGAGAGTGTTTATCACAGTGTCACAGGGGATAGTACCCAGAAGGTACCCCCAAGGGCACAGAACATTGGAAGGCGGTGTTGGGGGGAAGCATGGATGCCTATGCAGGCACCCCTACCCCAGAACATGCACCATAGGCAGCCGCCTACTTGCACACTGGATTGGCTTGAGACTGCACACCACCAGCACCACCAGCAGAAGGGCATGTCAGCATGGTGGCAGAGGGGTACTGGTGGTGGAGGGGGGCACTGGCAGCTGCCCAGAGCAGACCATGGCCTAGCCCTGTGTAGGTGGGTGCCATGCACTGCAACAGACAGGCCCTGCCGGACAAACAGTCATGGTATCACCAGGGAATGCACTGTTTCTGTGGAAACACGGTGGTGCAGTGCACACAACCAGTGTGTTTGGAGGCAGAAGGTCACAGGTTCAAGTCCCAGCTATGGTGCCTGCCAACCCAGTCCCCATATTTTACCCACTACTACTACAATGTGCTAATACAGACAGAACCTTTATTGCAGATGACGTAAACATGCCCAAAACACCTACATTTTACCCTACAGAGCACAGACTCCATAAACAAGCACATTACCTACAGCAGAGTCTCCCAAATGCAGTCCTGGAGGGCCAAACACCATTCAGGTTCCATGCTGCCTCTAATAAAGATGCCTGTGCTGCATATCTATGCACCACCCCCATGGTATGCAGATGTATCTCATGCATATTCATGAGGGACAGCATGAAAACCCGAACAGTGTTTGACACACCAGGACTGGAGTTGGGAACCTCTGCCGTAAAGCAGCAGCCAACAGGGGCAGACACACCCACACCCACAGGCTCCATTAGCCAATGCCCCCTGGAGAGGCAGGACATTGGGCCCTGCGTGCATCTCCCAATACAAGCACTTGCATACCTTAGCAATGCCACCCTACACCTGGGAATATGGTACACAGCTATCAAAAGGTTGCTATGATTACTGGCAAATAGCAATTCCTACGTTAAGCACAGTTTGCTGATTGAGCTCCATCATAGCAATCGTTCTGATGTCTGTGGGGTGTGCTTCAGGTCTGGTCTCTGACAGTCTTTACCACCCTGGGGAGTGACCCCCAACAGTTTTGCGTACCATATCCATGCCTGCACTGTGCCCAGGACTGGTGTGGTGGCCAGGGCTGCTAAACACCTCTTTAGTAGCACAATGCTGGCATAGGTGTGGGTCTGTCTATCCAGTGTTTGGTGACTGCAAACACCCTCCACAACCCACACTGCCAGCACTGTTGCCAGTATTGGCCTGCCAATGTGCATAATGAGGAGCAAGGTACCATGGGTATAGCCCGGACAGGGTGGCCTGGCCAGGATGCATCTGCACAGGGCATTGGGCAATGGCTGGGACATTGTAGTGCCCGGCCACCACTTGCACAGACAGGGTGGCCACAGTATGTCCTGCTGGGAGTTCACTCTCACACTGACTGAGCAGTGACCATGGCATGGCTAGGTTCCCCCATAGTGCCCTATAATATCTTTTTCATGTGATATTTCTGGGTTCCCTTTTGGGGCCCAATCACTGACTTATCTGCTTGGTGTGTATGCTGATGTCCCAGTTCTGGGTGCATGCATCTCCTCCAGGAACATGACCTATGGATTAGCTATCTGACTGTCTGCAGCTAGTATGTGTCTTGCTGGAACACCTTGCAGGGTGCAGGGGCTGCAGGCTTGCTGCAGGAGAATATCAGATTGTGGTGGGTTGCAGCTGAGTATTTCCGGGCCTAATTTCTGTCTGCTGTTGTTTTATAGATATGTACAGAGCTGCATTGACTGCCCTGTAGGGTGTCTGTTCCCCAGCAGGACTGCGGTTGGTGGTCCCCTCTAGTGCTGCCATTGCAGGGACATAAAATGTGGATCTGTCGGTGGGAGACCCTGTTTCCCACCCTCAGCCCCAGAGGGTGGGTTGGGTGGTGGTACATAATCTGCCTATGGGTCCATAAGGGTCAAACCTGACTGAGAAATACAGATGTATCCAGTGTGTCTGCAGGAACTACCTATCTCACACACTAGGACTACTGGTGACCTACAGCATGGCCTATTTCTGCCATGGAAGGTGCTGTGGACCTGGTGCTGGGCGCCCCACCGCACCCTCAGGGTGAGCACAGTACCCTCACAATGTGACGGTGTGTAGCTACTCTGTGCCAGTAACACACATGGTCAGTTCCCCCTACCAGGCCGAGATGCTGTGGGGGTACATACCCCATCTTGTGCTCATCTGTAGATGGCTGATTTGCATGTACAGTGCATCATGGGCACGGGTGGGCTAACCCTATCCTGGTGACCACAGCAGACTGTTTGTGTGGTGACATGCAGTCCTTCTGCAGCCAGCCAGGGGCTTGCTAGCAGTTATAGAGCTGTAGCCCACTGGTTACTTCACTTCCAGTGGAGCCAGAGGTCATGGGTTCAAACCCACAGTGGGGTTATTTGATAGGACTGTCCAAAGCATTATCTATTTATAATGTACATTAGTGCTTCTAGCAAAAACACCCTCAGCATACTGTACCCATAAGGTGCCTCAGAGGGCGCTTTATAGGGTGCCCTATAGGGCACCTTATGGTTACCATCCATATAAGGTGCACTATACAGTATCCTATGGAGCGACTTATAGGGTGCCCTATAGGGGACATTATAGGGTGCCGTGGTGGACAGTGTACTTTATAATGTACCCTATGGAGTGCCTTATAGGGTACCTTATGCGGCACCTTAGGTTACGGCACATGAGGGTGTGTTTGCTGGCAGCAATTAATAAAATACAAATAAAGTGCTGCAGGAAACAATACTTACATGTCAAATCTGATGCCTCAGCCAGCCTTAAGTATTAGGCACACTGGGGATTGAACTCATGACCCCTGTATCATCAGTCAGTGCCTTAACCATTGTGCTTCACTGCTGTTCCTCCTTGCATGTCAGCACACCTACTTAAGATTTTCATGCATTTAAATGCACAGTGCTGCCATCAAAAACAGTGCTATGACCCTGCCGTGCCTCATAGGGCACCCTATATGGCGCCCTATAGGCCACCCTTTAAGCAACATTGTAGGGTGCCTTGGCGGACGGTGCACTTTAAAATGTGCCCTGTGGGGTACCTTATGGGGTGCCTTAGGCAGCACCTTATGTTACAGCACTTTGAGAGTGCTTTTGCTAGCAGCAGTAATTAAAATAAAATTAAAATGCCTCATAATGCAATATTACACATAAATGGTAGTGCCTCAGCCAGCCTTATTCATTGGGCACAGTGGAGGATTGAACCCATGACCCCTGCATGATCTGTTATTGTCTTCACTATTGTACTGCAGCCCTGTTTCTCTGTTTGCACATCAGTGCACCTGCTTATGCTTCCCGTGCACGTTTCTCATGCGCTAACGTGCGCGGTGCACAAGAGCACGCACGCTAATCCCATTTTGCTACTTTTGACTGGACTGCCCACTCCTTTTATGGCATCCTGCAGACTAACGCAGCATGCACGTTAAGAGGGTTTAGTAAACATACCCCATAGTAAATGACTGCAGATACCAGTATGGTCCATCTAGTCTGCCCAGCAAGATGGCAAGAGTAGGTGCACCTGTCACTCTGTGCAGGCCACACCTCCCCATGTCTTTGTTTAGGGGTGAACCCGCCACTCCATGTAGGACACCCCTATTTGAGACATTAGATGGTTCAGAAGTTAGATGGTACAGAAGTTAGATGGTAGCGTTTTTTTGTTTTTATCCTGTTGCTGTAAAGCGATCCACTGTGTTTTTCCCATGCCGTTTTGAATTCCGTCACCATGCTTGCCCCCACCACTTCCATCGGGAGGGCATTCCAAGCATCCACCACCCTTTCAGTGAAGAAATACTTCCTGACATTGCTTTTCAATTTACCACCTTGCAGCTTCATGTTATGCCCTCTAGTTTTACAGCTTCCCCGTCTTTGGAAGAGGTTTGTTTGTTCATCATTTTTCTTTAAGTATTTAAAGGCCTGAATCATATCTCTCCTATCCCTCCTCTCCTCCAGAGTGTACATATTTAGGTCTTCAAGTCTCTTCTCATAAGGCTTCTGACGCAGGCTCCAAATCATTTTGGTTGCCTTCCTCTGAACAGTTTCCATTCTTTTTACATTTTTTGCAAGATATGGTCTCCAAAACTGAAAACAGTATTCCAAGTGAGGCCTCACCAGTGACTTGTACAGTGGCATAAGTACCTCTTCCTTTCTGCTGGTAATCCCTCTTTGTATGCAGCCCAACATCCTCCTGGCTTTTGCCACTGCCTTGTTGCACTGTTTTGCCACTTTGAGATCATCAGAGATAATCATACCAAGGTCTTTTTCCTGAACCATGCATACCAACCTCTCGCCCCCTATTGCATACATTTCCCTTGGATTTCTGCTACGCAAGTGCATGACAGTGCACTTTTTCGCATTAAATCGTAGTTGCCAAGCATTAGACCAGTCTTCCAGCTTTTGTAGATCTTTCCTCATGTTAACCACTCCCTCGGGAGAGTCCACTCTGTTGCAAATTTTTGTGTCATCTTCAAAAAGACAGACTTTTCCATCAGTCCTTCAGCAATATCACTCACAAATACATTGAACAGTGCCAGGCCCAGGACCGAACCCTGGGGCACCCCGCTAATCACCTTCCTCTCATCCGAGTGAGCTCCATGTACCATCACCTTCTGTCGTCTGTCGGTCAACCAATTTCTGATCCAGTTTACCATCTTGGGACCCATACCCAAGCTGCTAAGTTTATTGACAAGCCTCCTATGAGGAACAGTATCAAAGGCTTTTCTGAAATCCATGTAGGAATCCATTACATGCCCCTGATCTAGTTCCTTGGTCACCCAGTCAAAGAACTCAAGTACAAAAAAAGCAGACAGCCATTCATTTAAAGACACATTTCAGATGGGGCTAGGTTTTTAAAATTTCAGGATTTCTGAAGAGCCAATCCAATGGCTCAGTGGCACAGATTGCACATTGCTATACAAAGGACCTAGGTTTGAGCCTGTACTGTGAATGCAGCAGAGGCAATATTCACAGTGCCTCTGGAAAAGAAGTCTTGTCCAATACTCAGTGGCATCTCACAGTAGCCAGACATGGGGTTCTCATTAGTCAAGCCCTATAGGGAGATGTAGTGTGTGGCTCTTCATCAAGGAACATCTTTTGCAATGGCTGGGCACAGTTGGGAGTGGGATATAAAACACCAAGATAGTTACAGAGGAAGGGTCAAGGTCCTATAATGAAGACCAGTTTAGATTGGTCTGAAAGATCAAAGGAGTAAAAAGAAAAAAACATCATAATTTCCTTATTCATTTTTAGATAGACGTTACCTCTGCTGGTGGATGAGCAGGATTTATAGAAGGTCATTTTATATAAGATACCAAAATGGATGTGTGTGCCAAAAAAGGGGGTTGGGTAGATGTGTGCCAGTATTTTATAAAGTTTGCGTATTTAGGCGAGTACTTTCTAAAAAGAGGTATGTATGCACCTGCACAAGTATATGCCATCTGCCCTCAACTACATGTAAGTGTACATCCATGTACATGTGTACTTTTATGTGGTGTGCATGCTGATATTGCTTATGAGATGACAAACTTCAAATAGTTCCCAGAGCCTGGAAACCCAACTTTGGCAAGGATGACACATTCCTCCTTGCCATCCTTATGACGGACCATAAGGGGAAGCTATTCCCTACCCCTGGTCATAGGAAAAATCTGGACAGGATGCCCCATGCCTGGGAACGACTCTGCAGTAGAGGCATAGAGCACTGTCATACTCCTAAGAGATAAGTGGCTACAAAGAGTAGAAAACACCAATGACTGGAGTGCTTTAGAGCAAGTACCATATCGTTGAAACCCTCATACTGCTGCAGGATGGAATCTTCATCCTAGATATGAATTTATTAAATCTGGTACTATGGTTTCAGGATATAAATGTAAAACCAGGACTGGCCAAAATTCTCCATCCTAGAAATCCTCAAGGAACCCTAGGTGAAGTTAGTAATGCCATGCATAGGTCTGCTGATATTCTTAAATGCATCATCAATGCACGAGAGGACAAGGAAAACCTCTCCTCTGGTGAATGTCATGATAGGAAGTATCATAAATATTACTTCAAGGTACACAAGGATGCATGTGAACCATGCATCGTCTGCATGGGCACTACTTACTTTCCTCATAGAAGAAGAGGCAGGACATGTAGAATGGTTTTGCTGGAATGTAGCTTCAGTGACTCTGCTTCAGTGACTCTGTCTTGCACAATAAATTAAGGATCTGAAGAAGAAAGATCATTACTTGTGGCTACACAGGTGAGCTTGGCTGGAAAAGGTGGAGGAAGACCTGAGACAGCAAAATGCTGAGTTTGCTATTATGAGGCTGACTATCATCACTAAAATGGTTAGTGGTCTTCGTTATGTAGCATATGAGGACAGACTTAAAGATCTTAATATGTATACTTTACAGCAGGGGTGGGCAATTCTGGTCCTGGAGGGCCATAGACCAGTCAGGTTTTCATGATGTCTCTAAAGAATATTCATGGATCTAACGTATTTGCATACAATGGAAGGCAGTGGATGCAAATAGATCTCATGAATATTCATTAGGGACATCATGAAAACCTGACTGGTCTGCGGTCCTCCAGGACCGGAATTGCCCACCCCTGCTTTAGAGGAAAGGCAGGATAGGGGCAATATGACAGAGACATTTAAATACCTCCATGGCATAAATGCACAGGAGGGTCTCTCTCAATTGAAGTCAAGCTCTGCTAGGAGAGGATATAGGATGAGAGTGAAAGGGGATAGACTCAGGAGTAATATGCAGAAATATTTATTACAGAAAGAGTGGTAGATGCATAGAATAGACTTCCAGTGGAGGTGGTAGACAAGAGAACAGTATCTGAGTTCAAAAAAGCATGGGATAAACACAGAGGATCTCTAAAGGGGACTATTGTAGTTGATATGGAAGGGAAGACTTCTATGCCATCATGTTTCTATGTTTCTAGTACTTGATTTTGATGTGCCTCCTAGGTGGCAGTCAGCTGTCCTCCACTGTCTCATTTGCAGCCTATGCACCTGCGTCTGCTTGTGTTGTTGAAGAGACAATGATTCCCCAGCCAGGGTCTAGCAGAGCAGATGCAGGATATGCAGTCCTGGGGAAGAGAAGATTGCTGCCCTGGAAGGGCAGATCAGTGGAATGGAGGAGGGTATACAGCAGATCCTACATGCTCAAAAGAGGGTGATGGAAAATGTAGTTTTAATTTTGTCGTCTCTTGAGCACAAGGGCCTCTTCTGCATGTCCTCCACTTCTCATCTCACTGGGGTGGCTTGCCTCCTTATTCTACCCATCCCCCTTCCAGAGTTACTAGAATTTGTTACACATTATATACAAATGTTTGATTTCTTCTCAAATAAAGGTGAAAATAGGATGCTACAGAATGAAGAGAATTGGACATGAGTCACCAGACCCTGCAGAATTGAAAATCCAACTCCTCAAGCCCTCAAATTGAAGAACCAGTATGCAGCCCTGGAAGAGGAGGAGGTGAAAGCATCCCAGGAAAAGGAAGAACCAGAGTTCGAGCACTCCAAAGTTGCAGAATCAGTGAAGCAAAGGGTAGTGGTGGTTAGTGACTTTCTTCTGAGGAGTACTGAGGTGTCCACCTGCCAACTTAACTTGATATCCAGGGATGTGTGCTCTCTGCCAGGTGCCAAAATCTGAGATACTATGGAGCATTTGCTGAGACTCATTAAACCTACTTATTATCCGATGTTGCTCATCCATGTCAGCACAAATGATACTGCTAGGTATCCCTTCGTGTGTATCAAGAGTGGCTTCATGATTCTGGAACAGAGGGTGAAGCAGATAGGTGCGCAGGTGGTATCCTCTTCAATCATCCCTGCTGAGGATAACGGTCGAGGGAGAGAAGCTCACATCTGGGAGATGAATGCATGGCTGCAAGGATGGTGTTATCAAGAACATTTTGGTTTCCTGGACCATGGGATAATTTTCCATGAACTACAGAAGAGAGATGGTGTCCACCTATTCAAGAAGAGTCAAAATGTCTTCCAAATCTGGAAAGCAGTGTGCATAAATGCCCGTAGTATGGGAAATAAGATCCCAGATGTTTAGACTTTAATAGAAGAGGTTGACTTGGATTTAGTGGTAGTTACAGAGACATGATTCATGGACAACCATGAGTGGAATATAATTATACCGGGCTATACTTTATTCAGGAAGGACAGGGGATGAGGAGTGACACTATATTTAAAAAAATAATATTAAAGCTGTAGAATTACAGGGCTTAAAAGGAAGCGAGGAGGCACTATGGGTTAAATTAGAAAGACGGAATAGGAAAACCATTTGCACTGACATAATATACAGTACAGATCTCCTTCACAGGGAGAAGAAGTGGGCGAAGATTTAATAGAAGATATACATAGTATTGCCATGAGAGGAGAAGTGCTACTGATTGGTGATTTATATGAAGAATGTTGACTGGAACATCCCTGCTACAGTGTTATCTAGAAGTAAGGAGATCCTGGATTCTTTTGCCAACTGGTAATAGAACCCACACATGAAGGGGCCATACTTGACTTGGTGCTTACCAATGGCAAAATCGTTTCTGATGTTATAGTGGGAGATAATCCTGCATCCAATGAACACCAGATTAGGTCTGGTTTGGTTTTAGGACTAGGGCTGATAAAGTTCATTCAAAAGTAAGGGTCTTAGACTATAGAAAAACTAACTTTGATGAGATGGGACAATACCTCAGCTGGGGGATGTAGAAAAGCAATGGGCAAAACTGCCGCTTTTGGATCTTGACTCATCTGATGTCCTTCATGTTTCCTTACCATTCCCCCAAGATGTATCCTATGCTACAGCTACTGTGTTGTCTGTTGTAACTAGATTATAAGCTCTGATGAGCAGGGGCCATCTTTTACATGTGTCTGTGCAGCGCTGCGTACATCTTGTAGTGCTATACAAATGTTCAATAGTAGTAGTAGTAGCAGCGCACAGGTGACTTATAAATAAATTAAGCACCCTAGGTATATACACTAAACTAATTGACTAAGAGGCGATAAAGGGTACAGGTAAATAGAGCTCACTCTGAGGAGAAGGGTGTTACCAGTGGTGTGCTGCAGGGAGCTATCCTTGGTCCGGTTCTTTTAAATATTTTTGTTAGTGATATTGCAGAAGGGCTGTCAGGTAAAGTTTGCCTCTTTACAATGATACCAAAATCTGCAATAGAGTAGACACCCAAGAAGTAGTAGATAACATGAGGGGGGACTTAGCTAAGATTGGTTGAGAGTTTAGCAACTGAGATTTAATGCAACAGTTGTGGTCAACATTACTAGCAACCTTGCATTTTAAGTATGTTGTATACAACATCTTGAGAAATAATTGGAAAATTTTCAGCTGTATGCTTTCATAATATTTGAATAGTATGTTCAAAAGTATACAACAAAAAAAGGATGTCTGTGCAACTTAGGGGCTTGTTTACAAAGCCGCGGTAGCGGTTTCCGATCGTTATCGGAAATCAATGGGGCCGAGGCTCCAATAACGATTGGAAACCGCTACCGCGGCTTTGTAAACAAGACCCTTAGACATAGTAATTTCTTAGAAAAAACAAATGGGTGTGGAGGAGTAGCCTAATGGTTAGAGCACTATCACAGGAAACAAGAGACCAGGATTCAATTCCCACTAGCAGGTCTTGTGGCCTTGGGCAAGTCACATAACCCTCCATCACCTCAGAAAAATCCAAGGGGTATGTTTACTATCGCATGTTAAGGTATGTTATCGCGTGATAAGGTACCTTATCATGCAATAATGGCACTTTATTGGGCGAAAAGGTACCTTAGCACGCAATAACGCGTGCAGCAGCGCAAATGAGCGCTGAGGGTGGAGATAGGCTCATGGAGGGTGGAGGAAGGCTCCCCGGGGGGAGAGAGAGGGTCAATGGGCGGAGAGTGGGAGGGGAGAGGCTCCCCGCACACTAACGCTGTGAAATCTGAGACTTAAAACTAACGCCAGTGAAACCCTGGCGTTAGAGCTGATTTAAAGGGAAAAGAAACCATTTACGTCAGCAATGTACAGCAAAACTAGGGAAACCTACAAAAAGTGATAAGTGTGATACATGTGCACGGCACAAAAGGGCAAATAAACATTGAAAATGAACAGAAGAAAATGGAAAAAAAAACATAACTAAGCTGGGCAATAGTGATATTAATTAGAAACATCAAAATACACTCCAAAAAAAAGATATGAATTTTGGAAGGGTCTATGCTCCGTCCCCATACAAGGTGAATGAGCCCACAGTGAAATTGCGCTAATCAGGGTTTCCCCTCTCCATTGGACAGGTTTCCTATGGCATGCACATGTTCGGAAACAGCAGGGCGGGCATGTCAGAATGGACAACTGGACAGATGCTGGAAAAGGGGACACAGAGGGCCGCAGGCTGCACATGCTGTGGTGCAGATGGGCCACAGTGTGGACTAGGGTGATGCCTAGGTCGCCCATAGGAATGCTGAAACAGTAGAGCAGCCAGACAGCAACTGATGAGGCCCAACATGGGCACGAGTTTGTTTCCCACAGTGTCACAGGGGATAGTACCCATCAGGTACCCCCAAGGGCACAGAACATTGGCAGGAGGTGCTAGGGGGAAGTGTGGACAGCTATGTAGGCACCCCTACCCCAGAACCCGCACCATAGGCAGCTGCCTACCTGCACACTGGATGGCCTGAGACTGCGTACCACCAGCACCACCAGCAGAAGGACATGTAAGCATGGTGGCGGAGGGGTACTGGTGGTGGAGGGGGCAGTGGCAGCTGCCCAGAGCAGACCATGGCCTAGCTCTGTGTAGGAGGGTGCCATGCACTGCAACAGACAGGCCCTGTCTGATGAACAGTCATGGCATTAACAGGGAACGCACTGGGTCTGTGATAGCATGGTGGTGCAGTGCACCAAACCAATATGTTCAGATGCAGAAGGTCACAGATTCAAGTCCCAGCTGTGGTTCCTGCCAACCCAGTCCCCATATTATACCCACTACTAAAACATGCTAATACAGACAGAACCTTTATTGCAGATGATGTAAACATGCCCAAAACACCTACATTTTACCCTACAGAGCACAGACATCATAAACATGCGCATTACCTAGAGTAGTCTCCCAAATGCAGTCCTGGAGGGCCAAACACCATTCAGGTTCCATGCTGCCTCTAATAAAGATGCCTGTGCTGCATGTCTATGCACCGCCCCCATGGTATGTAGATGTATCTCATGCATATTCATGAGGGACAGCATGAAAACCCGAACAGTGTTTGGCCAACCAGGACTGGAGTGGGGAACCTCTGCCCTAAAGTGGCCAACAGGGGCAGACACAACCGCACCCACAGGCTCCATTATCCAATGCCTCCTGGAGAGGCAGGATGTTGGGCCCTGCATGCATCTCCCAATACTAGCACTTGCATACCTTAGCAATGCCACCCTAAACCTGGGAATACGGTACACAGCTATCAAAAGGTTGCTATGATTACTGGCAGATAGCAATTCTGAAGTTAAGTACAATTTTCTATTGAGCTGCATCATAGCAACCTTTCTGATGTCTGTGGAGTGTGCTAAAGGTCTTGTGTCCGACAGTGTTTACCACCCTGGGGAGTGACCCCAACAGTATTGCGTACCATAGCCATGCCTGCACTGTGCCCAGGACTGGTGCGGTGGCTAGGGCTGCCAAACACCTCTATAGTTGCACAATGCTTGCATAGGTGTGGGGAGTGTGTATCTGTCTATCCAGTGTGTGGTGGCTGCCAACACTCTCCACAGCCCACACTGTTGCCAGTATTGGCCTGCTAATGTGATATGTATGGGTTCTCTTTTGGGCCCAATCACTGACTTATCTGCTTGGTGTGTATGCTGACATCCCAGTTCTGGGTGCATGCATCTCCTCCAGGAACATGCACTATGGACTAGCTAGCAGACTGTCTGCAGCTAGTATGTGTCTTGCTGGAACATCTTGCAGGGTGCAGTGGCTGGAGGCTTGCTGCTGGAGAATGTCAGATAGTGCTGGGGGGCAGCTGAGCATTTCCAGGACTACTGTCTGTGTGCTATTGCTTTATGGATATGTACAGATCTGCATTGACTGCCCTGTAGGGTGTCTGTTCCCCAGCAGGACTGGGGTTGATGGTCCCCTCTACTGCCCCCCATTGCAGGGAAGTAGAATGTGGATCTGTTGGTGGAAGATCCAGTTTCCCACCCTAAACTCCAGAGGGTGGGTTGGGTGGTGGTACATAATCCACCTATGGGTCCAAACACTCCCCCCCTTTCACTTACATCATGTAGCCATGGTATCAACACAGGATATGCACTATTCTGGGTGCATCATAGCCCACAAGGACTAGACATGACTGAGAAATACAGATTGACACAGATATACCCTAGGTGTGTCTGCAAAACCAACCTATCTCACACAGTAGCATTGATGGGGACCAGCAGCACGGCATGTTTCTGCTATGAAAGGTGCTGTGGACCTGGTGCTGGGCGCCCCACCTCACCCTCAGGGTGAGCACAGTACCCACACAATGTGAAGGTCTGTAGCTACTCTGTGCCAGTAAACACACAGTCAGTACCCCCTACCAGGCTGAGGTGCTGTGGGGGTGCACATGGTCAGGTCCCCCTACCTGGCTGAGGTACTGTGGGGGTGCATACCCCATCTTGTGATCATCTGTAGACTGTTGATTTGCATGTGCAGTGCATCATGGGTATGGGTGGGTTAACCCTATCCTGGTAACCACCGCAGACAGTTTGTGTGGTGACCTGCAGTCCTTCTGTAGCCAGCCAGGGGCTTGTTAGTAGCTGTGGCCCACTGGTTACTTCCCTCCCTATGAAGCTAGAAATCATGGGTTTGATCCTACAGTGGGGTTATTTTATAGGGCTGTTTGAGGCATTTTCTTTTTTAATGTACATTAGTGCTGCCAGCAAAAACACCCTCAGAGTACTGTAGCCATATGGTGCTTCATAAGGCACCTTATAAGGCGCTCTATAGGTGCCTTATAAGGTGTCCTATAAAGCGCCTTATAAGGTGTCCTATGAAGCGCCTTATAGGGTGCCCCATTGGGGACATTATAGGGTGCCTTGGCAGACAGTGCACTTTATAATGTGCCCTATAGAGTGCCTTATGCAGCACCTTAGGTTACGGCATGTGAAGGTGTGTTTGCTGGCAGCACTAATTAAAATATAATAACATGCCTCAAAAAGCAATACTTATACAGCTAATGCGTCAGGCAGTCATATGCATTAGGCATACTGGGGGATCAAACTCATGACCTCTGTACCCTCAGTCAGTATATTAACCATTGTGCTACACCTCTGTTTCTGTCATCGCATGTCTGCAAGCCTACTTAAGATTACCGCGCGTTAACATGCTTCGCGGCGTTTCACCCGATAATGTGCGCAGCGCACGTTATCGCGCGATAATGTGCGCAGCGCACGTTATCGCGTGATAATCCCATTTTGCTATGTTAAGACCGAAACGCCCTCTCCTTTTATGGCAGCCTGCACACTATCGCTGGGTGCACGTTAAGACTGCTTAGTAAACATACTCCTTAAACTTGGTAATGTACATTAAACAGATACATTGATAACATGGGGGTATGTTTACTAAGCAGTCTTAACGTGCGCCCGGCGATAGTGTGCAGGATGCCATAAAAGGAGAGGGTGTTTCGGTCTTAAAGGAGCAAAATGGGATTATCGCGCGATAACGTGTGCAGCGCACATTATCGGGCGAGATGCCGCTAAGCACGTTAATGCACGGTAATCTTAAGTAGGCGCGCTGACAACCAAGCACAGAAATGGAGGTGTAGCACAAAGGTTAATAAACTGACTGATGGTACTGGGAACATGAGTTTGATCCCCCAGTGTGCCTAATGAACAAGGTTGGCTGAGACATCTCCCTTTATGTTTAAGTAGTGCTTTTTGAGGCATTGTAGTTTTACTTTAATTAGTGCTGCCAGCAAACACACCCTCACAGTGGCGTAACCTAAGGTGCCGCATAAGGCACCCTATAAGGCACTCCAGAGGGCACATTATAAAGTGCACTGTCTGCCAAGGCACCCTACCATGTCCCCTATAGGACACCTTATAAGGCGCCTTACGGGGCGCCTTAAGGTTAGTACTCTGAGGGTGTTTTTGCTGGCAGCACTAATGTACATTAAAAATAGACAATGCCTCAGACAGCCCTATCAAATAACCCCACTGTGGGCTAGAACCCATGATCTCCAGCTCCACAGGCAGTGAAATAGCCAGTGGGCTATAGCTGCTAAAAAACCCCTGGCTGGCTACAGAAGGACTGCACATCACCACACAAACAGTCTGCTTTGGCTACCAGGATAGGGGCAACCCACCCCGTACCCATGATGCACAGCACATGCATATCAGCAGTTTACAGATGATCACAAGATGGGCTATGCACCCCGCAGCACCTCAGCCTGGTAGGGGGTGCCGATGGTCTGTGTTAGTGGCACAGAGTAGCTACAGACCGTCACATTGTGTGGGTATTGTGCTCACAATGAGGGTGAGGTGGGGCGGCCAGCACCAGGTCCGCAGCACCTAGAAGGGCTAAAATAGGCCATGTCACAGGTACCCATAAGTGCCAGTGTGTGTAATAGGTAGTTCCTGCAAACACACCTAGGATACATTAGGGTCTATCTGAAGATGTCAATCAGGTCTGGCCCTTACAGGCTATGATGCACCAGAATAGTGCATATTCTGTCTTCAAGCCATGGTAACATGATGTAAGTGACAGGGGTTGTTTAGACCCATAGGCAGATTATGTGCTGCTACCACCCAACCCACCCTCTGTGGCTCAGGGTGGGAGACAGGATTCCCCCACAAACAGATCCACATTCTACCTCCCTACGACGGTGGGAGTAGAGGGGGAATCAACCCCAGTCATGCTGGGGAACAGACACCTTACAGGGCAGCCAATGCAGAGATGTACACATTCCTAAGGTAATGGCAAGAAAACAGTAGGCCTGGAACTGCTCAGCTGCCCACCCACCCCCCACCCCCACCACCACCCCCCCACCACCACCCCCACCACCACCCCCACACCACCACCCCCACACCACCACCCCCACCACCACCCCCACCCCCACCCCCCCCACCCCCACCCCCACCACCCCCACCCCCACCCCCACCCCCACCACCCCCACCCCCACCCCCCCCACCACCACCCACACCCCCCCACCCACACCCCCCCCACCCTCAACCCCCCCCACCTCACCCCACCCCCCCCAACCTCTGACATTCACCAGCAGCAAGCACAGTGAGTCACCAGCCACTGCACCCTACAAGGTGTTCCAGCCATACACATATAACCACAGACAGTCTGCTAGCTAGTCCACAGTGCATGATCCTAGAAGAGATGTGTGCACCCAAAAGCTGGGATGTGAGCATACCCACCAAGCAGATAAGTCAGTGATTAGGCCCCAGAGAGCAGAACCCATATACTTCCCTGAAGAGAAACACAATATAGCACTAAGGGGGAGTCTAGCCATGCCATGGTCACTGCTCAGTCAGGGTGAGAGTGACCTCCCAGCAGGACATGCTGTGGCCACCCTGTCGGTGCAGGTCATGGCAGGGCACTACAATGTCTAAGCCATTGCCCTATGCCCTGTGTTGATGCATCCAGGCCAGGCCACCCTGTCCAGGCTATTCCCACAGTACCTTGCTCATCATTATGCACATTGGCAGACCAATACTAGCAACAGTGCTAACAGTGTGGGCTGAGGAAGGTGTTAGCAGCCACCACACACTGAATAGAGAGACACACACTCCCCACACCTATGCCAGCATTGTGCAACTATAGAGGTGTTTGTCAGCACTGGCCACCGCACCAGTCCTGGGCATAGTGCAGGCATGGCTATGGTACGCAATACTGTTGGGGTCACTCCCCAGGGTGGTAAACACTGTCAGACACCAGACCTGAAGCACACTCCACAGACATCAGAAAGGTTGCTATGATGCAGCTCAATCAGCAAATTGTGCTTAACTTAGGAATTGCTATCTGCCAGTAATCATAGCAACCTTTTGATAGCTGTGTACCGTATTCCCAGGTTTAGGGTGGCATTGCTAAGGTATGCAAGTGCTAGTACTGGAAGATGCACGCAGGGCCCAATGTCCTGCCTCTCCGGGGGGCATTGGCTAATGGAGCCTGTGGGTGTGGGTGTGTCTGCCCCTGTTGGCTGCTGCTTTAGGGCACAGGTGCCCAACTCCGGTCCTGGTGGGCCAAACACTGTTCAGGTTGTCATGCTGTCCCTAATGAATATGCATGAGATATATCTGCATACCATGGGGTGGCGCATAGAAATGCAGCACAGCCATATTTATTAGAGGCAGCATGGAACCTGAATGGTGTTTGGCCCTCCAGGACTGCATTTGGGAGACTCTGCTCTAGGTAATGCGCATGTTTATGGTGTCTGTGCTCTGTAGGGTAAATTGTAGGTATTTTGGGCATGTTTACTTCATCTGCAATAAAGGTTCTGTCTGTATTAGCATGTTTTAGTAGTGGGTAAAATATGTGGACCGGGTTGGCAGGAACCATAGCTGGGACTTGAACCTGTGACCTTCTGCTCCTGAACACACTGGCTGTGTGCACTCCACTACCATGTTGCCATAGAGACAGTGCATTCCCTGGGGATACCATGACTGTCAGACAGGGCCTGCCTGTTGCAGTGCATGGCACCACCTACACAGGGCTAGGCCATGGTCTGCTGTGTGCAGCAGCCACTGGCCCCTCCACCACCAGTACTACTCTGCCACTATGCTGACATGACCTTCTGCTGGTGGTGCTGGTGGTGCACAGTCTCAGGCCATCCAGTGTGCGTGTAGGTGGCTGCCTATGGTGCATGTTCTGGGGTAGGGGTGCCTGTATAGCTGTCCACGCTTCCCCCCAGCGCCGCCTGCGAATGTTCTGTGCCCTTGGGGGTACCTGATGGGTACTATCCCCTGTGACACTATGGGATACACACTCATGCCCTTGTTGGGCCCTCATTAGTTGCTGTCTGGCTGCTCTACTCTTTCAGCATTCCTATGGGCCACCTAGGCATCACCCTAGTCTGCACTGTGGCCCAGCTGCACCACAGCATGTGCAGCCTGCAGCCCCCTGTGTCTCCTTTTCCAGCATCTGTCCAGTTGCCCATTCCGACATGCCCGCCCTGCTGTTGTGGAACATGTGCATGCCATAGGAAACCTGTCAAAATGGAGAGGGAAAACGCTGATCAGCACAATTTCACTGTGGGCTCATTCACCTTGTATGGGGACGGAGCATAGACCCTTCCAAAATTCATATCTTTTTTTGGAGCTTTCTTGGGAGTGTTTTTTGCTGTTTCCCATTAATATCACTATTGGCCAGCTTGGTTATGTTTTTTTTCCATTTTGTTCAGGTCATTTTCAATGTTTATTTGCCCTTTTGTTCAGTGCACATGTATCACACTTATCACTTTTTGTAGGTTTCTCTGGTTTTGCTGTACATTGCTGACGGAAATCGTTTCTTTTTCCTTTAAATCTGCTCTAACGCGAGGGTTTCACTGGCATTAGTTTTCAGCCCCAGATTCCACGGCGTTAGTGTGCAAGGAGCCTCTCCCCTCCCACTCTCTGCCCATTGACCCTCTCTCTCCGCCCCTGGGGAGCCTTCCTCCGCCCTCCGGGAGCCTTTCTCCGCTCTCAGCGCTCATTTGCACCGCTGAGCGCGTTATCGCGCGCTAAGGTACCTTAGCACCCGGTAACGCGCCTTCATCAGGCGATAAGGTACCTTATCGCCCGATAACATCGCCAGGCGCACGTTAAGACTGCTTAGTAAACATACCCCTAAGTTACAATGTGAACAGCTTTGACTGAAATAATAAAGCAGTATAAAAAAATATGATCTGAACAGGATTAATGGCACCCTTCAATAATATTTGCTTTCACTACCTTTGCAGTGATAACAGCCTCCAAATGTTTCTTGTAGACATACAGGGTGGCCCAAAAAAAGTGAGAGCATCTCGTAAATTAAAAGCTTAAAAAGGTTACTTATTTACCTTTTTTAGCTATATAACGTCTTTATTTCGACAATTTCCAGTCATCATCTTTTTTTTTTAATTTGTCAATCATTTACATCTGTCTTTTTGAATGTTTTTACACAGAATGACAAATATCAACACAGAAGACCTTATTCTGATTAAAAATTTGTGAATTGAAAAACAGTGGTGTGCTAGGAGAATGACAAATGAGTTTCCAAACAAAGCCTGGAGCATAGCCAGTGTTAGTCGGGTTATCAATAAAATCGACAACAACTGTACAATGGAGCGTAAACCAGGAAGTGGTCGACCAAGGTCTGCTAGAACACAACAATGGTGAAAGTGTTTCTGATGTTATAGTGGGATATCATTTTGTATCCAGTGATCACCAAATGGTGTGGTTCACTATTAGGATTAGGGCTGATAGAATCCATTCAAAGCACAATTTGCTGATTGAGCTGCATCATAGCAACCTTTCTGATGTCTGTGGAGTGTGCTTCAGGTCTGGTGTCTGACAGTGTTTACCACCCTGGGGAGTGACCCCAACAGTATTGTGTACCATAGCCATGCCTGCACTGTGCCCAGGATTGGTGCGGTGGCCAGGGCTGCCAAACATCTCTATAGTTGCACAATGCTGGCATAGGTGTTGGCAGTGTGTGGTGGCTGCTAACACCTTCCTCAGCCCACACTGCCTGCACTGTTGCCAGCATTGGCCTGCCAATGTGCATAATGAGGAGCAAGGTACTGTGGGTATATCCTGGACAGGGTGGCCTGGCCTGGATGCATCAGCACAGGGAATAGGGCAATGGCTCAGACATTGTAGTACCCGGCCACGACCTGCACTGACAGGGTGGCCACAGCATGTCCTGCTGGGAGGTCACTCTCACCCTGACTGAGCAGTGACCATGGCATAGCTAGGCTCCCCCATAGTGCTATATTGTATTTTTCTTTTGTGAAGTATATGAGTTCTGTTCTCTGGGGCCTAATCACTGACTTATCTGCTTGGTGGAGGTGCACACATTTCTTCTAGAATCATGCACTGTGGACTAGTTAGCAGACTGTCTGCAGTTATATGTGTATGGCTGGAACACTTTGCAGGGTGCAGTGGCTGGTGACTCACTGTGCTTATTGCTGGTGAATGTCAGATGATGGTGGTGGGGGGGGGGGGCAGCTGAGCATTTCCAGGCCTACTGTCTTCCTACCATTGCCTTAGGGATGTGTACAGCTCTGCATTGGCGGCCCTGTAGAGTGTCTGTTCCCCAGCATGACTGGGGTTGATGGCCCACCTCTCCTGCCACTGTTGCAGGGAGGTAGAATGTGGATCTGTTGGTGGGGGAAATCCTGCCTCCCACCCTGAGCCACGTGGGGTGGGGTGGGGTGGGGGTGGTTCATAAGCTGCCTATGGGTCCAAACCCCCCCTCCCCCCCTTATAAGGTGTATAGGAAGCGCCTTATAAGGTGTCCTATAGGGGACATTGTAGGGTGCCTTGGCGGACAGTGCACTTTATAATGTGCCCTCTGGAGTGCCTTATAGGGTGCCTTATGAGGCACCTTAGGTTACGCCACTGTGAGGGTGTGTTTGCTGGCAGCACTAATTAAAATAATACTACAATGCCTCAAAAAGCACTACTTAAACATAAAGGGAGATGCCTCAGCTAGCCTTATTCATTAGGCACACTGTGGGATCAAACTCATGTCCCCGGTACCATCGGTCAGTGTATTCACTATTGTGCTACACCTCTGTTTCTGTGCTTAGATGTCAGCGCGCCTACTTAAGATTACTGCGCGTTAACGTGCTTAGCAGCATCTTGCCCGATAATGTGCTCAGCGCACGTTAGCGCACGAAAATCCCGTTTTGCTACGTTAAGACCGACACGCCCACTCCTTTTATGGCAGCCTGCACACTATCGCCGGGCGCACGTTAAAACTGCTTAGTAAACATACTCCATAGTTAATTAAATTGTATTTTTAAATAACTTATATGCTACAAGATGTTCTCACTTTTTATGGGCCACCCTATATATGAGTTTTGTACATCTGCCTCCTGGTAGTTTCTCCCACTCTTCAAGTGTAATTTGTTCCAACTCATGAATGTTTCCAGGATTCTTTTTACCAATGGCAGATTTCAGCTCTTTAAAAAAGGTTCTCAATTGGATTGAGATCAGGACTCATTGCTGGCCAGTTTAAAACAGTCCATTTGTTCCTGTTTAACCATTCTTTTGTACTTTTGTACGTTTGGATATTTGTTTTGGGTCATTGTCCTGCTGGAGGACCCATGACCTTCGATCCAGACCTAGCTTTCTGATACTAGGTAGCAAATTTCACTCCAAAGTACCTTGGTAGTCCTCTGATTTTATGATTCCTTTAATACATTTCAGGCCTCCAATTCCTGAGGCAGCAAAACAATCCTACAATGTTATGGAACCTCTACCATATTTAACTGTAGGAAGGATGTTTTTTTTCCTTCTAACCTTTATTTCTTCGCCTGTAAATGTATCACTGGTCTGCATTGCCAAAAAGCTGAAGTTTGATTTCATCTGTCCACAGAACATTTTTCCAGAAGGATTGTTTTTTTTTTAATTTCAAAAGAATAAAGTATGAAATACATCAAAGTTCCCATCAAGAGGGAAATTCACCTAATAATCACCAGAAAAAAAAGGAAAAATTACATCATATCATGAACAAAAAACATTAATCAATATATAAATCCTAGAAAACTCAGACCTCCTGATCAAACATATTAAAATACCCATATTAACTTAAACCAAGAGGAATAAGTAATAAAAAAGGTAATTTAACCATCCTATTTCTTCATGGAAAGAAAGGACTCAAGTTGGACCAGATCAAAAAATAAATATTTATCATTCACATAATTTACAAGGCACTTACATAGGATGGATGAAGAAAGCCCCCAGGTAAGTGAAACATTAAATACCTTTATGGAAATGGGTAAAAGGGGCAACATATGGAAAGCGTTATGTATAAATGCCCGTAGCATAGGAAATAAGATCCCAGATGTTGAAACATTAATGGGAGTGGCTGACTTGGATTTAGTGGCAGTTACAGAAACATGGTTCACAGAAAACCATGACTGGGATGTAACTATACCAGGCTATACTTCATTCATAAAGGACAGGGGAGGAAGAAGGGGAGGAGGAGTGGCACTATACAGGGTGGCCAAAAAAAAGTAAGAACATTTCGTAGCATATAAATTATTTAAAAATTCAAAAAGAGAGATGTAAACGATTGACAATTTTTTAAAATAAAAGATGGCGACCGGAAATTGTAGAAATAAAGATGTTATATAGTAAAAAATGTAAATAAGTAAACTATTTAAGCTTTTAATTTACGAGGTGTTCTCACTTTTTTTTGGGCCAACCTGTATGTAAAAAATAATATTAAAGCTTTGGAATTACAGAGCTTAAAGGGATAGATGAGGCACTGTGGGTTAAACTAGAAAAAGGGAAAGAGAAATCTATTTGCATTGGCGTGATATACAGACCTCCCTCACAAGAGGAAGAGGTGGACGGAGTTAATTGAACATATACGCAGCATTGCTAGGAATGAGGAAGTGCTACTGATAGGGGATTTCAATATGCCAGACGTTGATTGGCACATTCCTGCTGCAGTATCATCTAGAAGTAAGGAGATCTTGGATTCTCTACAGGGAGAATTATTCAGGCAATTAGACCTTACATGTGAAGGGGCCATACTGGACTTGGTACTTACCAATGATGAAAGTGTTTCTGATGCTATAGTGGGAGATCATTTTGTATCCAGTGATCACCAGATGGTGTGGTTCAGTATTAGGATTAGGGCTGATAGAATCCATTCAAAGGTGAGGGTCTTAGACTTTAGGAAAACTAAATTTGCGAAGATGGGCCAATACCTCAGGGAGTCATTAGCAGGATGGGAACAGCTGGGGGATGTAGAAAAACAGTGGGCAAAACTAAAAGGGGATATTTTAAGGGCACCCAACCTTTTTGTTAAAATGGTAAATAAAGGTGAAAGAAAAATGAGACCGCTATGGTTTTCGAAAGAAGTAGCTGAAATGGTGAAGAAAAAGAGGGAGGCCTTCATGAAATACAAGAGATCACAGAGAGGAAGACAGGCATCTATATTTGGAAAAACTTAGAGAAGCTAGTAAATTAGTCAGGAAAGCAAAGATTCAAAAAGAGGAGGAAATAGCCAATGCAATAAAAAGGGGGGATAAGACATTTTTCAGATATGTTAGTGAAAAGAGGAAGGGCAAAAGTGGTACTGTCATACTCAAGGGTGAAGGGGAGAAATATGTAGAAGCGAGGATAAAGCAGAATTGCTTAACAAATATTTCTGTTCTGTGTTCACAGATGAAGAACCAGGAACAGGACCTCAGAAAACACCCATAAACAGGAACAGAAGCGAGGGGCATCTTGCAGAATTTTCAGAAGACTGTGTTCGTGAGAAGCTAGCTAAACTTAGACAAAGTGATGGGACCGGATGGGATACACCCTAGAATATTGAGAGAACTTGGAGACATTCTAGCAGCTCCATTGAATGACCTTTTCAATGCCTCATTGGAGTCAGGAGTGGTGCCAAAGGACTGGAGAGAGGCTCATATGGTGCCTTTACACAAAAGCGGAAGTAGGGATGTAGTTGAAAACTATAGATGAGACACAACACTACGAAAGCAGATACCACGCAGAAAACAGCAACCAGTCCAAGGCGTGATAAAAGTGGAAAGACAGAGTCTTTATTAAACCCTTGACAACCCGACACAGGCCGTGTTTCGTTACCCTTCGTCAGGGGTATGTTTATGTTTTTAGTTTGTGCCTGACATACCCCTGACGAAGGGTAACAAGACCTAGAGGTAGGTCTTGTCACATCTAGAGCCCTAGATGTGGTGTATTTAGATTTCAGTAAAGCCTTTGACACTGTTCCTCACAGGCAACTTATAAACAAACTGAGCACCCTAGGGATGGACCCTTAAGTTACTGCTTGGGTTAGAAAATGGTTGAGTGGGAGGCGACAAAGGGTACAGGTAAATGGAGCTCACTCTGAGGAGAAGGAAGTTACCAGTGGCGTGCCCCAGGGATCTGTTCTTGGTCCGATTCTTTTTAACATCTTTTTTAGTAATATAGAGGAAGGGCTATCAGGTAAGGTTTGCCTCTTTGCAGATGATAGCAAAATCTGCAATAGACACCCAGGAAGATGTCGATAACATGAGGAGGGATCTAGCTAAGCTTGAAGAATGGTCTAGAATTTGGCAGTTGGGATTTAATGTTAAAAAATGTAAGGTCATGCATTTGGGCTGCAGCAATCCAAAGGAGCAATATAGGGGGTGAAGTACTTTTATCCATTAAAGAAGAGCGGGACCTCGGTGTGGTTGTGTCTTTAAAGTAGCTAAACAGGTAGAAAAAGCAACAGCAAAAGCTAGAAGGATGTTTGGGTACATACGGAGAGGAATGGCTAGCATTATAAAGGTGGTGATAGTGCCTCTGTATAAGTCTTTGGTGTGACCTCATTTGGAGTATAGTGTGCAATTCTGGAGACCACACCTTCAAAAGGATTTAAACAGGATGGAGTCAGTACAGAGGGTGGCTACTAAAATGGTTAGTGGTCTTCTTTATAAAGCATATGAGGACATACTTAAGGATCTTAATATGTACACCTTAGAGGAAAGGCGGAATAGAGTTGATATGATTGAGACGTTTAAATACCTCCATGGCATAAATGCACAGGTGAGAGCATCTTTCAATTGAAAGCAAGTTCTGCTACGAGGGGACATGGGATGAGGGTGAAGGGAGATAGATTCAGGAGTGATATGCGGAAATATTTCTTTACGGAAAGAGTGGTGGATCCGTGGAATAGTCTCCCAGTGGAGGTGGTAGAGATGAGAACAGTAACTGATTTCAAAAACGCATGGGACAAACACAGGATCTCTAAAGGAAAAAAGGGGATTGTTGTAGTTATTGATATGGAAGGACAGACTAGATAGGCCATGTGGTCTTATTCTGTCGTCATTTTTCTATGTTTCTATTTTAAGTAAAAATAAGCCCCCATGGTCAAGATCTGAGGTTTCAGATTTAGAAACAACTTTGAACACTTTTGAATAATTTTACAAACATCCGGAAACACTTGGACCGCCCTGCCACAGAAAGGTGTCTTTTTCTTAGTGAAATATAATCACATCACCTTACTTTTATAAAAGATATAAATGATATAATTAATGTAGCATGAGTTGGAATGGTGTCCTCCGAAGACTCTAAAAAAGCTGAGACATCTGAGGTCTCACTAGGAGATAACTGATCTAATTCATCATCAGCCTATTCCTCGGTCTTGACCCCTTGTGGTACATTATAAAAATTTTAAAATGTTATCTCCTCCATATCCTTAATTAACAGAATCTCTTTTTTATATATATATTTGTATTGGTTTTATGAACTACACACTACAATGTATTCAATCAACAGTGAAATACAAAGACACAAGAAAAAACAGGAAAAACAAGAGAAAACTGGAATCACATCTCGCATAGCCACCCTTCTCTAGGCATTTCCATTTACTGAATCCTAAGTACCCTGTTAAACTATCACTGAGGCACCTTTTCAGTTTACCCCTCAGGCCCCTTGGAGCTAACGCCCGCTCTTCCATGATGCCAGAACTAGCTTTAGAGCAATGGCCATCATAAAATTGAATAGGAAAGACTTCTCCTTGGGCAGATCTGATGAGCGGAGAATGACTATTTTCCATGTCAAAGGGGCCTGAAACCGTAGAACCACTTTAATCTTGACCCACACCTGGCACCAGTATCTCTGAACATAAGGGCAGTCATATAGGATATGCTTCAGAGTACCTGGGCTGCTTGAACTTGTCCAGCATCTCTTATGAGTCTTGGGGTCCCATTTAATGCATAGGGTGTAAAGAACGCCCTATGCATTAAAAAAAATAGAGACTGAGTAAGGGCAGCCGCTTTGGAAGCTTTATTGACCAGCCCCCAGATTTGACACCAGTATTCTGCAGCAATAGAGGAACCCAGATCCATCTCCCATGCTTTCTCTAGCCCGGCCAAAGGAAGCACGCAACCACTTCTTATTACAGCATAACATTTGGAGGCTGTACCCTTCAAACTATGACAAATTTCCACCATTTTCATCAATCCCCACTCATCATACAGCTTCTGCAGGTCTCCTAAACTACCTGCAATGCAATGTTTAAGCTGGGCCCATTGGTACCACCAAGTCATTGGCAAAGCAAACTCCTGTTGCAACTTGTCATAAGTCTTCCACTTATTCTGCTTAATTACCTGACCAACAGTCCATATACCTTTCGCTTGCCAATTTTCCCATGCAACTACCTTATGGCCAATCTTGAATTTCGGATTGTACTAGAGTGGGAGTAGAGTAGAACAGCACTCCTCCTTTCCTAAGGTTCCCCCAAGAAAAATAAGGGCCTCTTGCGTTGCCTGAATGATTTTGATGCTCTTAAAGGAGTCCGGAAACCTCATCCCTGCCCACGTCGATAAAGGAAACGGAGCACCCATCCTTTCCTCCAAATCCAACCATACTTGTCTCTGCCCTTCTTTCTTGGGAAAACACCAATCAGCACCTTGTTTTAACAGGAAGGCCATATGGTACCATCGGAAGTCAGGAAAATGGATTCCCCCCTTGAGTTTGCTCGCCTTTAATTTGGTGGTCGCAATCCTAGGGGATTAACCCTGCCATAGAAAATCCACTAATAGTCTTTCCATTTTTTTGTATGAGTTAATAGGTAAAACCACTGGGAGCATTTCCAGAATATAGTTTACCTTGGGCACCAATACCATTTTTATAGATTCTAACCTACCCCACCACGACAAATGGAGATGTGACCACTTCAAAGTAAAGGAATGGATCATTTCAATCAGCCCACTAACATTTATCTGTCTCGTTTCTTCTACGGAGAAAGCATATTTCACCCCTAAGTACTTTATGGCTGTAGCCTCCCATTGAAAGGGAAATTGAGAAAGCATAGAAGAAAAGGTAATCTTATTCAATGGAAAAGCAACTGATTTGCTCCAGTTTATCTTATAACCTGACATAGTAGAATATAAGCCCATTATCCTCAATACCTCTCCAACAGCCTGGGGCTGAATAAACAGCAAAAGGTCATCCGCGTACAGAGACAGTTTGATTTGTTTGTCTCCTATGGGAATTCCCTGGATCTTGTCTGAATGTCTAAGCAGCAGGGTAAGTGGTTCTAGTGCAATATTGAATAGAAGGGGGGGACAGAGGGCAACCCTGTCACGTTCCCCTGTTCAATGAAAAAGAGGGAGAAAGCAGCCCATTTGCTAGAATATGGGCAGAAGGTTTAGTATACAACAAGTGAATAAGACGCGTAAATTCTGCCCCAAAACCGAACCAGGCTAAAACTTGCTCCAAGAAGGCCCATTCCAGCCTGTCAAAAGCCTTTTCTGTGTCAACCAAGAGCCCCACCACCGGAAAGCTCAAATGTTCAGAGACTGCGATAAGATTCATGAAAAGGCGTGCATTATCAGCAGAAGATCGACTGGCCATAAAGCCACATTGGTCCGGATGTATTATATGAGAGACTACTTTTTCTATTCTCCATGCAAGAATGGCTGCAAAGAGCTTATAGTCAGCATTTAATCGGGATATAGGTCTATAGTTTTCCACTTCCTGGGAGTCCCAGAACTATAATTGTTGCTTCATTAAAGGAGCCGGTGGCTGGGGCTTGCATGCATAACAACTGAAAATACTCTTTCAAAAAGGGGAGGAGATCCTCCGAGAAGAGTTGATAAAATTCAGTGGGAATTCCATTCGGCCCGGCTGTTTTACCCCTAGCCTGCCCCTGCAGAACCTCTCTAATTTCTCCTAGAATAATAGGACTCTCCAAACCCTCTTTCTGCGAGGGAGATAGAGAGGGATGAGGTAACTGACCAAAAAGCTCTTGGAAAGCAACGGGGTCAGCTTCCGACTCAGAGGAATATAGTTCAGAGTAGAATGATCTAAATGCCTCAGCTATTTCACCTGCCCTTGTAATCATGACTTGGTTACCATCTCGAAGAGCCTCAATTCTCCTCTTTGGCGGCCTTGGTCTAAGAGTGCGTGCAAGTTGTTTCCCAGCCTTGTTACACTCAGCATAATATTTTCCCTGCTGAACTAATGATAGCTTTGCAGCTTCCGCAGCAATAATACTATTGTATTGGTATCTCAATTTCTGCAAATGCAGAAGAATCATTGGGTCTATTCTATTCCTCAGTAATCGCTCACCTGCTCATATTTGAGTCTCCAACCCTACCAAGTCCGCTTTCTTTTGCCGCTCTAGCATAATTTTATAGCTTGTACACTCGGCCCGAATACACACATTAAAAGCTTCCCACTGTGCCCATCCAGCTGTATCTTCAAGGAGATTAACTTCAAAATACCCCTTAACAGCCGCCTTGATGGTCTCATAAAAGCCTCGATCATCCAGTAATTCCCTTGGGAAGAACCAGGTGGGACTCCTTGGGTCTGAGTCATCAACCTGCAAAACGAAAGTTACTGCCACATGATCAGAGATAAGGGTTCCACATATATTGACTTTTGTAACCGAGGGCACCAGGGATTTGGATATTTTAAAAAAGTCTATGCGGGAGTGTGAACCGTGGGGCAACGAGTAAAAAGTGTATTCTTTATTGTTTGGATGCCACAGTCTCCAAATATCCGATAGTTCACATGACTGAATTATAGAATGCACAACTGAAGCTGCTCTGGATCATGTTTGGGGCCTGTAGGGTTGCCGATCATGCAAAGGATCTAACGTTAGATTAAAATCTCTCCCCATAACGGTGGGATATACCACCCACTCTTACGCCTCCTCTGCAAGAGCCCTGTAGACGTCTACATCATCATAGTTGGGCCCGTAAACATTTATGATAGCAATTTTTTGATTACCAATCTGCAATAGTGTTTTGGCCCACCTACCCTCCATATCCGCTCTAGCCTACACAATCGCTGGTGCCAAGGATTTGAAAACTAAGATAGCAACTCCATTTTTCTTTTTTTTTGCCTCTGAATGTCCAACCAAAATGTAATGCCCCATCCCCAGTTTAGCTGTCTCGGCAGACGTAAGATGGGTCTCCTGTAATAGGACCACATCCGCCTTTTCTTTCTTACAATAGAGCAAAATCTTTTTCCGCTTTGCCGGGTTCATAATGCCTTCACCCATGATGTCCTTCTTTGTTTAGTGCAAGGTGTATGCTACGAGTTGAAACCAACTCCAGATGGCTCCAAGTCAGCCTTAAGCTGTTTTCCAAGTTTGCACTAACCTTTGAAGTCTTCTTGGATTAATTGTCCTTTTCTTAATAGTTCCAAGAGCAGAAAACCTCTTAATAAGAACATAAACGATGTCATACTGGATCAGACCAAGGTCCATCAAGCCTAGTATCCTGTTTCCAACAGTGGCCAATCTGGGTCACAAGTACCTGGCAGGTTCCCAAAAAGGTACATAGGTTCTGCAATGCTTGTCTTGGGGTAAGCAGTGAATTTCCTGGGTCCTCTTTAATAATGGTTTATGGACCTTTCCTCCTGAAACTTGTCCAAACCTTTTCTAAACCCAGCTACACTAATATGTTTTATTACATCCTCTGGTAACGAATTCCCAAGATTGATTACACATTGAGTGAAAGAATAATTTCTCTTATTAGTCTTAAATGGTTTAAATTGCAGGTTAATTGCATGTCCTCTAGTCTTTCTACTTTTTGATATAGTAAACAACCTATCTACATTTAGCCGTTCTACTCCATTCGTTAGTTTATAGTCCTCTATAATATCTCCCTTCAGCCGTCTCTTTTCCAAGTTGAAGAGCCCTAACCTTTTAGCCTTTCTTAATAGGGGTATCCTTCCATTCTCTTTACTATTTTAGTGGCTTTTCTCTGTACCTTTTCTAATTCTGCTACATGCTTTTTAAGATATGGTGACCAGAATTGTGAACTGTAGACACAGGAATCCCAAGGTCTCTGGAGATGGCTTTTCTGATGTTCTCAGGCAGCTCTCTTTTCTTCACCATTGTGAAAATGAAACAGGGAGTGAATGTGGCCATTTTAAACATTAGAGTCCTCATTCATTGGTTGATTCAATCACGTGAGTACTGACAATTGATCCCTTTTGTGTCTAATTTACTGCAATGGGGAGGTAGTTCTGTTCAAACTGAATTGTTTATAAGGGTTCTGGCAATGTTTTTATACTATTTCCTACTACCTTTTATAATTGGTCTTGTTTTATTTGATTCTCTTAAGTGTGCATATATAGTCCAAAGTCATTTGACTGGCCACTTTTTTAAGGAGATATTGGACATTAAGGGGTTGAACTTCAAGGGTGCCAATAATATTGATCACAACTGTAAAAAATGTAGGGAAATGCATTTGGGCTGCAAAATTCCAAGGGAAGAAGAAGAGTGGGTCCTGGTTGTGATTGTTTCTGTTGATCTTAAAGTAGCTAAACAGGTAGAAAAGGCAATGGCAAAAGCCAGAAGGATGCTCTGGTTTAAAGGGGGAGGAATGACCAGAAGGAAAAAGAAGATGATAGTGTCTCTGTATATGTCTTCGGTGAGACCTCATTTGGATTATTGTGTGCAATTCTGGAGACCATACCTTCAAAAGGATATGAATAGGATGGAGTCGGTGCAGAGTGTAGCTACCAAAATGATCAATAGTCTTCATTTTAAACCATATGAGGACAGACTTAAAGAGCTCAATCTGAATACTTTAGAGGAAAGGTGGAATAGATGAGATATGATAGAGATGTTTAAATACTGTACCTCTGTGGCATAAATGCATAGGAGGAGAACCTCTTTCCATTGAAAGTAAGCTCTGCAATGAGGGGACATAGGATACGGGTGAAAGAGGATAGACTCAGGAGTAATATGTGGAAATATTTCGTTATGGAAAGTGTGGTAGATGCTTAGAATAGTCTCCTAGTAGAGACAAGGATATTATCTGAATTCAAGAAAGCAAGATCTCTATAGGAAAACAAGAAACTATAGTAGTTGATATGGAAGGGAAGACTGGATAGGCCATATGGTCTTTTTCTGCCATCATGTTTCTATGTTTCTATTCAATGCCAGGGCCGGATATGATTGCAGCTTTAAAAATCTGTGTTTACTGTTCAGCACGGTGGCAAGCAGCACTAGCCACCGGTGCTGAATATCTGGCCCTTAAATCTTTCCTCAAAAGCATTGCCAAAAAAAGCTCAATGAATGATCCAAAATGAAATGAGTACTGTTATTTCTCCCTTGAAATAATGCAGCTTGCAGTGCTCACTGCAAGCTGCATTATTCCTTTACCAATTTAGTCACCATACCACAAGTTACTAACTCTTGTGATGAACTAAACTGCGGTAAAATCCTAGATTTCACTGCAGTTTAGTAACTACCTCCCCTTTTTCTTTTACAACTTGTCATTTTTCATGGTTATTTATACATATTGACCATGATCTGTGTATGTTTTTACAGATACAATCACAGTTTGGTAGGCAAAAGAGGGCACATGGCCATTTTGTGGTTTATGTGATCACATATTTATTGTTTTATTTTCTAATAAATATTTTATTATAAAAATGTGTATTTTTTTCAGAAAATCAAGAAACAAATTATCCTTTCTGAGATTTTTTGATTATCTATGTGCATACTTGTATGGTTTTCCTAAACTCTGTCCATATGCCCACCTACCAGCAAAGTAGACATCATCTTGTGAACGTGCATACGTTTATGCTAGTTGTTATTTTGTAAAAAGCCATTCATGTGCATATTTGGCCACATAAGCACTTAAATGACTAAAATACTACCACAGTAGGGAAGCACCTCAAGAACTCTTGTAGAAGAACACCACTAATCATGGAATCATGAGATGAGCTCACATTAAGGACAAATTGAAAAATCTTTTTGTGTAACAAGTACAGAGGAAGAAGGAGACAAGTGCAACAACAGAATGGGATGATAGAAATCAGATATCTAAGTGGGCCCACCTCAAAGGAGAAGTTGACAATCTTCTTAGGGTTTACCAGTTATTACTGATGTTGCATCTTAAATTTTGGGAAAAAATAGAACCACTAGCCCATGTGCTGTGGAAGAAGACAAAGGGGTATGTTTACTAAACTGCAGTAATGTCATTCGCGGTAGGTTCCGCGGTAAAGGTAGAGATGCCCATATAAAGGCATGGACATTGCATCGTTACAGCAAGCTGACAGCTAACATGCGTTACAAGGTGCCTTAGACTAATGAGCGTTACAAGGCGCCTTGTAAGGCAACTTGCAAGGCACCTTGTAAGGCACCTTATAAGGCACCTTGTAAGGTGCCTTGTAAGATGCCATGTAAGGTGCCTTATAAGATGCCTAGTAAGGTTCCCTGTAATGTGCCTCATAAGGCAACCTATAGGGCCTCCTAGGCTAAGCGCCATATTAGGCACCCTTGGACAAGGCACCGCAGAAGGCACCCTGGGCTATGGAACCATAGATTAAGGTGACCTAACAAGGTTATGGTGTCCTAGGTTAGTGTGCCCTAGGGACTGCAAGGTGCCTCAGGATGGCATGCATGACCTGTGCAGAACAGAGACAGATGTAGCCCTAACACTAGATAGAGCACTCAGGAAAGGCAATGAACAGGTGAGTGAAGGAGGGAGAAGTGGGAGCCGCTGGACCTGCCATATCTGCGGGCATCCCATGTGCCTGCCAGTACTGATGACAAACATGGTGGGGCAGCTGTACCACAGCACAGGGTGTTGGCAGTGTAAAGTACCAGAAAAACAGTTGGTGGCAGACAATGGGAATACGTGTCCCCCAGTGGAGGCAGAGGTGGCAGGATAGTTACAATGATGGGTGTACAGAGGAGTGGCGGTGCCATGCAGATCAGGCACAGGCGAGGCAAGCATGAAGAGGCGCAGTGCAAGAAAGGGTATGACATGGGGTGGCAGCCTGCACTGGCAGACAGGACTCTACACAGCTGACAGACGCAGATAGACGGACCGAGGGAATGTTGGCAATTGTGGCAAGGGTATTATGGGCTGGAAGCACAGATCTGCAAAAATATGACCTCTACAGGCATGCACACTATATGAGTAGGACAGGCATGAGAGGGGGGAACAATGAGGAACTGAACCCATGAACACTGCCAAGAATGGCATTGTATTAACCAGTAGGCTATACCTCCATGGTGTATGTCACAGCAATGTCTGGGTACAGAAGGACTGCAGGTCAATGCACAAATTGTCTGTTCTGAGTGCTAGGATAGGGTAACCCCACCATACCCATGATGCAATGCACATGCTGAATAGCAGTCTACAGCTGATCAGCAAATGGAGTCTGCACCTCTCTGGTACCTCAGCTTGGAAAGATGACTGACAGTGTGTGATACTGGCACAGAGTAGCTACAGACCATGCCATTGTGCAGGTTCTGTGGTCACACTGAGGGATAGGATTGGTGCCCAGCACTAGGTCCGCAGTACATGTGGTGCTAGAGATAGGTCCTGCTGTATATTCTCATCACTACCAGTGTGTGACAGGTGTTCCTTGCAGTGCAGCTGAGGGTAATTTGGTGTCCATCTGTATCCTGCAGTCACATGTGGCCCTGTGGGACCAGACACCAGCCAGATTGGTGTGTACCCTGTGTTAGGTTCTGGCTGACATGGGCAGCTATTATCTGGGTAAAGAGGTTCCAATAATTGCATGAGTTGTACATAGCCGTGCCTTTATAGGTTGCAGTGGTATATACTACATACCCCAAAGGGCCCAAATCACCCTCTTTGTAGGTAAAGAACAAGTGCCCCTGCCCCGGGGAAGCAACTTCCATCCTGTTTGAATAAGACAGCCCTCCAGGGCTGGTGGGCCAGAGCCATAACCTATGACTAGAGCAGTGGCAGACCAGCAGCAATGCTGGGGTTAGGTCTGGAAAACCCCAACTGCCTCCCACCACTGTCTGCCAGTCACCAGCAGATAGCACAGTCAGACTGTATCTTAAAGGTGGTCTGACCATGCACAGTCTAACTGCAGACCATCCACCAGCCTGCTCACAGAGAAACCATGCGCAGCAAGCAGGAAACTCAGTGATTGGGACCCCAGGACTGGGGAACACAAACATATCACTAGAAGCAGATAGTGTAGTGCGCTATGTGGAAACCTAGACCTGCCATGGTCACTGCTCGGTCAGAGTGAGTGCCCTCCCAGCATGACATGCTGTGGCCATCCTGTCCATGCAGGTGGTGGTCAGGCACTACAGTGCCCCAGCCATTGTCCCACACCCTGTGAAGATGCATCCTGGCCAATCTGCCCTGTCCGGGCCATACCCAAAATACCTTGTTCCTCATTATGCACCTATTCAGGCTAACACTGGTAACAGTGGGACATTTTGGGCCCAGTGAAGGGTGGGCAGCCACAGAACAATGGATAGACATACACACACGCTCACTCCTATTGCAGCATTGTACAAAGATAGGGGTGGTTGGCAACCCTGCCCACCACACTGGTCCTGCTCACAGTGCTGACATTGCTAAACTGTGCAGGGGGTAGAAGTAGTGCTCTGGTGATAACTTCAGCTCAATGCTGGGGCCAACAGCCTGACTCTCCATGCATCTTTGGATTGTGAAGCCTGTGTAGGTGGGTGTTTGTACCCCTGTTCGCCACTGCTTTGGGCTTTGCACATGTTGCTGTTGTATCTGCATTGTAGGGTAAAACATAGGGACATGCTCTGCAGGAACCACAGGTGGGGCTTGAACCTGTGACCCTCTGCTTCTGGACACACTGGCTGGGTGTACTGCAACACACATGCACAATAGTCCCTGGGGCTACCTGTACTTTTCCTCAGCCAGACTTTATATGTTGCACTGCACACCATGTACTGATGAAGAGCATGGCTTAGGTCCACTGCGGGGAGGTGGCACCCCCCCCCCCTGTCAAGCTGACATAGCCATTTGCTGTCAGTGCTGGTAGTGCGCAGTCCCAGACCATCCACTGTGTAGGTAGGTGCTCATCTAGGGAGCGGATCCCGGGGTGTGGGGGCCATACATGGACATCCTCACATCCCCCCATCATTGCCTACCAATATTATGTCCCTTCCACATGGGGGCAGAATGTCTGGGGGGATGTCAGGTCTGTGCCCTAGCAACTATTGGCTAGGGTGAACCAGATAGATATAGGTGGATTGTGTTTGGCCTTGTCAGCTGCTGTCTTGCTGATTTCCAGTTTCTATGTTCCTATGTGCCACCTAGGCGCCCGCCTGGTCCACCCTGTGCCCCAGCTGCCCATGCTACATGTCCCACCTGCGGCCCCTATGCCCCATTTGCACCATCACCATAGTGGCCATTCATACTTTGGCACTATGGTGTTGCTGAACATGGAGCACTACTATCACATTTCTTGGGCTCCCTGCCTTGGCTGTACATTGCTGACACGTAAATGGTTTCTCTCTCCTGCAAATGTGCATCTAACGGCAGGTTTTCATTCACGGTAGGATTCAGCCCTTCAGTTCAGCGCGTTAGTGTGAAAGGGGCCTCTCCCCACACACTATCCACCCATTGACCCCTTCTCTCCGCCCTCTCTCCACCTTCTGCGGTGTTTACCGCGGCCGGGGACGTTAACGATCATTAAGTAACGTTAACGAGCGTTAACGTTACATAACTCGCGGTATGTAACGTTAACGCAGTTTAGTAAACATATCCCAAAATGTTTTCTGGTCTGAAAAATCAGAGAAGGCCTTACAACACTTGAAATGGACCATGTGTTCAGCTGTGGTTTCAGAGAGACCCAACTTCCAATGCCTCTTCATAGTGCAAACAGATACCTCGAAGGGGGAATTTAGAGCAGTGCTGGCTCAGGAGAAAGATGGCCAAGAACATCTGGTGGCTTTTATAAGCAGTGGACAATTCTCACAAGAGACAGCATATATAGTAATTGAGAAAGAAGTGCTGGCTAGAAGATAGTACTGTGGAAATTTTACAATTTCTTCCAGGGATGCAGGTCAGTCTCAGAGAAAGACGTTCATCTAATAAAGTGAATCAAACACAGAGACTAATAACAGAATGATGCACAGATTCTCGAGCCTTCAGCCCTCTACTATGAGGTGATACCTAGGGTAGGCCAAAATCATCAGTTGCTGGATAGGTACCTTCTGCTTCCTCATCTTCTCTTTAGTTCCTCTTATGGAGACTTTAACCTCATTTTCAGATATGTTCAGATATTGACTTCTTCTCTAGAAAGGGGGACCAGAACAGTTAGAAGCTCAACCAATGAATGCTGAGCTGAGGGAGAAGGTATGTGAAGATGTATAAAGGAGAAATCCCTGGCACTCTTTAAGGGACAACATAGGAAAGTTGCTGGGGATCCTGACTTTGAGGGTGAGACCGAAGGGAGAATGTTAAAAACCCAGATCCAGAGAGAAATGAGGAAGCCCAGAACAGGAAAAGGGAGGTATCCAGCCTATGCTCCCATGATTTATGTTTGATTGGAGGATATGCTGCTGCTACATTCTTTTTGTATTCTTGTATGTTATAAAGCTTTTCTTTGTGCTCTGAACTGGCTTATCTAGCCCTTATTACTTGAAGGACCACACCATAGAGCCAGAACCCCTAAGCGATCCCACTTAAGCTTATAGGCCAATACATCTAACCTTACTGGCCTGGGCTGATGTGTATAGGAGGGTTCTAAGGTCATGAGATCAATCCAGAAGTTGAGGACTGCATAATGTGCATACAGTAAGGGAAGGTTATGTGACTGAGTTTCTTTAAATGCAGTCTCTTTATGAATACAGTAGCAGTGAACAAAGGGCTGGTAATAAACATTGTATAGACAGCAACAGGTGTTTGTTGCATTTGGACACATGTTGGTATCTTATGCCAGTATTCCATCAGGCATTGCAATTTGCTATTGTGTTGGTATGTTTTGCTGTCAGCTGTAATAACAAGTTCAGTAGGCATAGCTGGCCTCTAACTGGGGGGGGGGGGGGGGGGTTGTGGGTAGCCCCAGGGGTGCTGTACAAAAGTAATTTATATGGGCTGATTGTCACTTTAAACAGGGAAAAAATAAAAAAAAGACAGCAGGGCAATACACTAAAATTAAGATAAAGGGGAAGACAGATCTCAAGGCCTAAACTGAGTAAATAGACAAATGGCAAAAAGACAAAAGAACACAAAAGGGTGTTTTAAGTAAAAACATCTTTTATTAGGTGATTCTTCCCAAATAAATAATTATAGTCTTTAAGTAAGGCAACCCATGTTGCTTTACTTAAAGAATTCCCACTAGCATTCCTTGTGGTCTTGGGCTAGTCACTTAACCCTCCATTGCCTCGGAAGAAAGGCCTGGCAATCTACTTCCAGTGACACTGCCAAGAAAACCCAGGAGCCTCTGGGTCACCAGGAGTCAGGACTGACTCGAAGGCACACTTTGCATTTGCAAGTAAAGCAAAACCATATAGAAGATGAAATATAAGTGGTAGTTCGAAAGGTAAATTTAGGTGAAGTTATTTAAAGTTCTTCACAGTCTTCTTTTGTATTCTCTTCTTTAAGTTGGGTGTAGGATGAGTACCTTCTGCTTCCTCATCTTCTCATTAGTTCCTCTTATGGAACATCATCTTCAGATATGCTATAGGTGCTTGAATTAAGTATCAGTGTATCAATATTGCTCTGGACAACTAAGACCAAACTCTCCTTTAGTCTCTCGATAACAGAGAGGTATACCTCCTGGATGAAGATAAGAGACAGAGATTCACTTGATCTCCTCCCCAAGAACACAAGTGGAAAAATAATCATCAAAAATATTCTGAAGGACATTCTGACTAAGAAACAAGGAATGAGCCTGGAAGGCAGTTTTCTTTCCACTACTGTGTGCGTTCTCAAGCAGTACAGTAGGGATGTATCTGAGTGTAAGATCTACTACTCTACTACTACTTATCATTTGTATAGCACTACAAGATATACATAGAGCTGTAACACAATCTAACCAAGATGAACAGTATCACAAAATGGGGGACTAGAGTATGATAACATACACATAAGTGGTGAACAAGAGAGTGAGGGGCATCAGGATCCAAAAGCAACCTCAAAGAGGTGGATTTTTAGCCTGAATTTGAAAAGAGCTAGAGAAGGAGCCCGACATACTGACTCAGGTAGTTTGTTCCAGGCATATGGAACAGCAATGTGGAATGAATGAAGCCTGGAGTTGGCACTGGCATAGACAATGCAGAGAAGGTTCATTCTATAGAAACATAATGGCGAAAAAGACCACATGGCCTATCTAGTCTACCCTTCCATATCAAATACTGCAGTCCCTTTTTTCCTTTAGAGATCTTCCATGTTGTTACCATGCTTTCTTGCGTTCAGATACTGTACTCGTCTCTACTATCTCCACTGTTAGACTATTCCATGCATCTACCATTCTTTCCATAAAGAAATATTTTTGCCTATTACTCCTGAGTTTATTCCCTTTCACCCTCATCCTATGTCCCCTTGTAGCAGAGCTTTCTCTCCTTTTGTGCATTTATGCCACGGTGGTATTTAAAAATCTCTATCATATCTCCTCTATCCCATCTTTCCTCTAACTTATACATATTAAGAACTTTAAGTCTGTCCTCACATGCTTTATAATGAAGACCACTAACCATTTAACAAGTAGCAGTTACCCTCTGCACTGACTCCATCCTATTCATATAATTTTGAATGTGTGGTCTCCAGAAGTGCATGCAATACTCCAAATAAGGTCACCTCAGAGACTTACAGTATACAGAGGCACTATCACCTCCTTTATTCTGCTAGTCATTCCTCTCCCTATGCACCCAAGCATCCTTCTGGCTTTTGCCATTGCCTTTTCTACCTGTCTAACCACCTTAAGACTATCAGAAACAATCATGCCTTGGTCCCGTTCTTTTTTCATGGATAGAAGTACTTTGCCCCCTACACTGTACCACTTCCTTGGATTTTTTCAGCCCAAATGCATGACCCTGTATTTTGAAGGATTAAATCTCAGCTGTCAAATTCTTGACCATTCCTCAAGCTTAGCTAGATCCCTCCTTATGATATCTATTCTTTCCAGGCTGTCTACTCTATTTTGGTATCATCTGCAAACAAACAAACCTTACCCGACAGGGGCAAATAGAGTGACGGAATTCAAAATGGCATAGGACAGACACAGTGGATCCCTTTATAGCAACAGAATAAAGTCAAAATAAACATAACTATCTCTTATATCTCAACAGATAGGGGTGACCTACACAGAGCGGTGGGTACACCTCTAAACAAAGACACGGGGAGGGGTGACCTGCACGGAGCGGCAAGTGCATCTACTCTGGCCACCTTGCTGGGCAGACTAGATGGATCATGCTGGTCTTTATCTGCCATCATATACTATGTTACTATATTAATTTAAAAGTAAGCATGTTCCACCTCTCTATCATTCTGAGTGGTTTACATTCATGAGGGGTCTCACTAAATGTGAATTCCATCCCTACTTTGCTTACAAAAGAATTGAGTGGTCGACTTATCATTGGGGCTGGCACTACCATGAGGTGACTAGGCAGTTGCCTAGAATGCTGGCCCTCCAGGGCCACACCCATTGTCACTGCTGTTGCCCCTGTTTGCAGTAGGAAGTCAGCATTTGGTGTCAGAGGGGTGGAAGCAAACAGCTCCATGGCGCTGAAGTTTAAAGGTAGGCACCACGGGGCTGTTTGTGCCCATTGCCACTGCAGTAGGTCTTGGGGTGGGTGCCGGAGAGGGGAAGGGAGGCACAAGGGAGGAGGTTCACCTAGGGCACCTTATTTCCTTGTACTGGCCTTGCTTACTATGTCTAAGGTTTCTGTTTGCTGGTTGGAGTAAAAACCTGACATAGAGCCAGTGCTGCTTGCTGCAAGATTAACACAAATCCTCCAGGCATGTGCCAGCAATTTTTGTACTGAATCAGCAGGACAGAGGCTAGAGGTGGGCGTGAAGAGTACAAGGGTTTGTAGGTTGAAAAAATGAATGTATGGGGAAGAAGCCACAGTGTGTATATGCAAAAGGCACCACCCACCTCTGAAGATGTACAGGCACCCCAACTCCCACATACTCACACAGGCACCCCATCCCAAACTACATGCAAACACATGCATCCTACCCCTGCACCACATACATATGCAGAAAAGCAGGTGGAATGTGATTCCACAACTTATACATCTGGCTCGCGGGCACGTACAAATGGAAGACAGGGCTGATTTAGACCTGATTCCGCAACCACGGGTCTACAAAGTGTGACAAAAAAGAAACAAGACTGTCCCATAAATGTTTTATTACAAAATCTACAGAGAAATTACACATTGTCCCCTTCACAGTAATATCCCCCCCCCCCCCCCGATTTAATGAACTTCTGCATTTGCTTCTGCCACGTACGGAAGCACTCGGTAAAGTCCTCCTCCTTGAGGTCCCTCAGGTCCCTCATCACAGTGGCCTTGATCTCTTCTACAGAGGCAAATGAGTTCCTTTGAGCACAGTCTTCAGCCTGGGGAAGAGCCAGAAGTTGCATGGTGTGAGATCTGGGGAATAAGGAGGGTGGTCGAGAGCTGTGATCTGTTTGTTGGCCAAATACTGCCTCACACTGAGTGTGGTGTGTGCGGGCGCGTTGTCATGGTGGAGCAGCCACGACTTGTCTCTCCACAGAGCCCGCCTGCTGTGCCAAACCCGATCATGGAGGTGATTGGGGACCTGCTGGTAGAAGTGCTGGTTGACTTTCTGACCCTCAGGCACAAACTCATGATGGACCACTCTCTTCTGGTCGAAGAATGCGATCAGCATGACCTTGATCCTTGATTTGGACATGCGCACCTTCTTGGGTCTGGGTGACAGTCAAGTCTTCCACTGCAGACTCTGTCTCTTGCTTTCAGGGTCATACTGAAAGACCCAAGTCTTTTCTCCTGTGATGACTCAGCCAGCAAACTCTGGATCTTCTCTAGCAAGTCTTGACAAACATTGACCCAGTGCTCCTTCTGGATATCCGATAAAAGCTTGGGCACCATCTTGGCACACACCTTCCGCATCCCCAGCTCCTACACCAAGATGGTCCACACTGACACCCTGTTCAGGCTGAGCTCTTCAGCTATTATCCGCACCATCAATCTGCTATCACTATGCACCAGCTGGTTCACTCTGTCAATATTCTCAGCCATCTTTGTCATGGAAGACCGTCCTGACTTGCGGTCATCCTCCACCTCCTCATGGCCAGTCTTGAAGCATTTGTGCCACTTGAAGACTCACGACCTTGACATTGCATCTTCTCCATAAGCCTTTTGGAGAAGTTGGAGACATTCAGTTGGGCCCTTCTCCAACTTAACCAGAAATTTCAAGTTGATTCTTTGCTCTATATTTCTGCCACCTCCAGTTGCGTGACAAAGCGATGAAGCAGTGTGCTACAAAAATAACTGAAAAAGAAAAACAGAGTGAGAGGGATGAAAAATATTACAGCAGAATAGTGGCGAGATGTTGAACAACACAGTGACATAAGCAGTTAGCCAATTGGCATTGAGTTATTCTCTAGGAGCCAGGTCTCTTTGCACCAAGTGCACAAATATGACTTCTCATCTACTGGGAGATAATTCTACATGTGACATTCAATATGAAAGGCTGGATAGCCTGCTTTGCATTGCTGTCTATATCTTAGGGGTAATGCAATGTGTGCCTTCAAGTCAGTCCTGACTACTGGTGACCCAGAAACTCCTGGGTTTTCTTGGCAGTGTCAACAGAAGTAGATTGCCAGGCCTTTCTTATGAGGTAATGGAGGGTTAAGTGATTTGCCCAAAGCGTGGTAGTGGGAATTAAACGCTGGTTGCTTGGTTGCCAAACCAGTGCTCTAACCACTAGGCTACTCCTCCACTCCATATCTTAGGGGTATGTTTACTAAAACCCCGCTAATGTGTGGGCCGCGGTAGTGTGCGGATGCCATATAAGGAGTGGGCGTTCCATCCTGAAAAAGAAAATCCGGAATTTACATATGCGCTAAGGTGTGCGGCGCCCATGCACATTAGCGCATGAGATAGCTTCGCGGGAGGCATAAGTGGCGCACTGATGTGCACACAGAAGAGCAGAACCACAGCACAATAGTCAAAGCACTTACCAGTGGTGCAGGGATTGGGGGTTCAATCCCCCACAGTGCTCAATGTAGACAGCTGGCTGAAACATTACTTTAGGAGCTAGTCTAATATTGTGCAGCATAAGGCAGCAGGCTGCTGGGCCTTAGGCGTCACGCTATTGATGTAGGAGGCTTTTTAATATTGGGAGGCATAAGGCGGCTCGCTAATGTGCAAGCAAAGGAACAGAACCACAGTACAATGGGTAAGACACTGACCAATAGTGCAGGGATCAAGGGTTTAATCCCCCACAGTGCCCAATGAACAAGGCTGGCTGAGGCATTACATATTATGGGGAAGATTGCTTTTGGAGTCATTTTATGTTTATTTTAATAATCACTACTAGCAAATGCACTCTCAAAGCGTGTTAACATAAGGCGCCCTATAAGGCACATTTTAAAGTGCACTGTCAGCCAAGGCACCCTAGAATGTTGCTTATAGGGCGCTTTAGAGGGTGCCGTATGAGGTACCGCAAGGTCAGAGTACTGTTTTTTATGGCAGCACTGTGCAGTTTAAGGAATGAAAAGCATAAGTAGGTGCGCTGACAGGCAAGGAGGAGCAGCAGTGGAGCACAATGGTTAAGGCACTGACTACTGATACAGGGGTCATGAGTTTGCTCCCCAGAGTGCCTAATACATAAGGCTGGCTGTGGCATCAGCTTTGCATTGTACATATTTTTTCCTGCAGCACTTTATTTTTATTTTATTAATTGCTGCCAGCAAACATGCCCTCACGTGTCGTAATTGAAGGTGCCGTATAAGGCACCCTATAAGGCACTCCATAGGGCACATTATAAATTGCACTGTCTGCCACAGCACCCTAAAATGTCCCCTATAGGGCACCCTATAAGTTGCGTCACAGGATAATGTATAGTGTACCTTATATGGACGGGAACCATAAGGTGCCCTATAGGGCACCCTATAAAGCACCCTCAGAGGCACCTTATGGGTACAGAACGCTGAGGGTGTTTTTGCTGGCATCAAAATATGTACATAAAAAAAGATAATGCATTGGACAACCCTATCAAACAACCCCACTGCAGGTTTGAATCCATGATCTCTAGCTTCACAGGCAGTGAAATAACCATTGGGCTACAGCTGCTAGCAAGCCCCCTGACTGGCTGCAGAGAGCCTGTGTTCACCAGGATAGGGTTAGCCCACCCATACCCATGATGCAATGCACATACAAATCAGCTGTCCACAGATAAACACAAGATGAGCAATGCACCCCCACAGCACCTCGGCCTGGTAAGGGGAAGTGACCATGTGCACCCACACAGCGCCTCGGCCTGGTAGGAGGTACTGACAGTGTGTTTTACTGGCACAGAGTAGCTACACACCGTCACATTGTGCGGGTACTGTGCTCACCCTGAGGGTGCAATGAGGTGCCCAGGACCAGGTCCACAACACATTCCATGGCTGAAAGAGGCCATGCTGGAGGTACAAAGCAGTGTTAATGTGTGAGATAGGTAGTTTCTGCATAAACACCTTGGATATCTCTGTCTGTTTCAGTCAGGTGTAGCCCCCAAGGTGGGCCATGCACCACCACCACCCCCCCAGGGCTGATGGTGGCAAACAGGGACTCCCATCAATAAATCCACATTTTACCTCCCTGCAAAGGTGGCAGTAGAGGGGACAATCAACCCCAGTCCTGCTGAGGAACAGACACCCCACAGGGCAGCTCTATGCACATCCATAACACAATATCAGACAGACATTAAGCCTGGATATGGTAAGCTGCACCCCACCACTATCTGATATTGTCCTGCAGCAAGCCATCAGCCACTGCAATCTGAAAGCCACTCCAGCAAGACACATACCAGCTACAAACAATCTGCTAGATAGTGCATACACAGCAAGCAGATAAATCAGTGACTGGGCCTCAAAAGAAAATCCATATCTATCACATGAGAGAAATACTATATAGCACTATGGGGGTGCCTAGCCATGCTGTGGTCACTGCACAGTCAGGGTGAGAGTGATCTCTCAGCAGGACATACTGAGGTCACCCTGTCTGTGTAGGTGGTAGCCGGGCACTAAAATGTCCCAGTCAGTGCCCTATGCCCTGTGCAGATGCACCCTGACCAGGCCACCCTGACCAGCCTATACCCATGGTACCTTGCTCCTCATTATGCACATTGGCAGCCCAATACTGGCAACATTGCTGGCAGTGTGGGCTGTGGAAGGTGTTTGCAGCCACCACACACTGGATAGACAGACAGCCACCCCCACACCTATGCCAGCATTGTGCTACTATAGAGGTGTTCAGCAGCCATACCCACCACACCAGTCCTGGGCACAGTACAGGCATGGATATGGTACGCAATACTGTTGGGGGTCACTCCCCAGGGTGGTAAACACTATCAGAGACCAGACCTGCAGCACACACCGCAGACATCAGAATGATTGTTATGGTGGAGCTCAATGAGCAAAATGTGCTTAACGTAGGAATTGATATCTGCCAGTTATCATAGGAAACGTTTGATAGCTGTGTACCATATACCCAGGTGTAGGGTGGCATTGCTAAGGTATGCAACTGCTAGTATTGGGAGATACAGGCAGGGCCCAATGTCCTGTCTCTCCATTTGGCATTGGCCAATGGGGCCTGTGGGTGTGTGTGTGGGTTTGTCTGGCCCTGTTGGCTGCTGCTTTACGGCAGAGTTTCCCAACTCCAGTCCTGGTGTTCCAAACACTGTTCGGGTTTTCATGCTGTCCCTCATAAATATGCATGAGCTACATCTGCATACCATGGGGGTGGTGCATAGATCTGCAGCACAGGCATCTTTATTAGAGGCAGCATGGAACCTGAATGGTGTGGGGCCCTCCAGGACTGCATTTGGGAGACTCTGCTCTAGGTAATGCGCCTGTTTATGGTGTCTGTGTTTGGTGTGGTAAAATATAGGCGTATTAACCATGCGTATGTTCTCAGCAATAAAGGTTTGTCCTTACTATCATGGTTTAGTTGTGGGAAAAATATGTGGACAGGATTGGCAGTAGCCCCAGCTGGCCTTTGAACCTGTGACCTTCTGTTCTTGCATACACTGTCTGTGTGCACTGCACCACCGTGTTGCCACAGACATGCTGCATTCCCTGGGGAGTTCATGACTGTACATCCAACAGAGCCTGTCTGTTGCAGTGGATGGTGCCAGCCTGCACAGGCCTAGGCCACTGTCTGCTGTGGCTTGCAGCCACTGCCCCCTACACCACCTGTACCCTTCCGCCAACATGCAGACATGTCCTTATCTGGGAAAAAGCATATGACCTGATTGAGTTGTGGCACTCCAGGACTGAATTTGGGGGACTCGGCTGTAGGTAATGCCCATTGTTATGGTTTGTGTGCGATGTAGGGTAAAATATGGGTGTTTGAACCATGCTTATGTTCTCTGCAATAAAGGAGTGTCTTTACTATCACTGTTTAATGGTGGGTAAAGCTATGGGGAATGTGTTGGCAGGAGCCCCAGCTGGGATTTGAACCTGTGACCCTCTGGTTTTACAAGCACTGGCTGTGTCCGTTGCACCACACTGTGACCACAGAGACAGTGCAGTCCCTGGAGATAGGAAACCTGGCCTGACGAGTCAGAAACCCTGCTCTGCACAATTTTACTGTGGGCTCATTTACCTTGTATGGAGACAAAAGTGCAAATAAACCTCAAAAAAGACCTCAAAAAAAGGGGCAAACACCCATAACCAAGCTGGGCAACAGTGATATCACTGGGCAACATTAAAAAACACTCCCAAGAAAGCTCCAATAAAATGAAATGATTTTTGAAATGGTCTACGGAGCCTAGACCCTTCCAAAAATAATTTCTTTTTTTTTGGAGCTTTCCTGGGAGAGTTTTTTTATTGTTGCCCATTGCTATCACTGTTGCCCAGCTGAATTATAATTTTTACAATTTTTCTTGTGGTCATTTTAAAGTTTTATTTGAAATTTTGTTCTGTGCACATGTATCACACTGCTCACGTTTTGTAGGTTTCCTCGGTTTTGCTGTAGATTGCTGACGGAAATGGTTTCTCTTCCCTTTAAATCGTCTCTAACGCGAGGTTTTCACTCGCGGTATTTTTTAGGTTGATTTTTAGCCTCGCTCCTGTGCGGGGAGCCTCTCCCCTCCCACTCTCCACCCATTGACCCCGTCCCTCCGCCCCTCCGGAGCCTTCCTCCGCCCTCGGAATGCCTTTCCATGCCCTTAGCGCACATCAGCGCGCCGCGCACTTGTGCGGGCCCATTAGTGTGACGCGCACGTGTGCGGGGCACAAAAATGCACTAATGCACAATTGCGCGGTTTAGTAAACATACCCCTTAGTATTGTTAAGGTAGTAGAGATACCGAAACTAATTTAAAAGCCTTTAGGATTATTTGGAATATTTTATACTATTGTTTTGTTTGCTTCCCAAAAGATTAAATACCTGTCTCTTTTCTTTTGAGAATACAAGGGCCTATTTAACTCTAAAAGAAGTTAATTTAACATCTCTAAAGCAAGCAGCAATTTGCCTGCTTAGAGCCTATCTAAATCTAACAGAAGTTAATTTTAAACCTCTTCAGCAAGCTCCTATTTACTTGTTTTTTTTAAGACTATAATGGCTTTCCTTACTAGTGAGGCAATAGTAGGAGGAGACCTCATCTTGGAGGGATAAATAATCCAATAAGCCACTGTACCACAGAGTATATGCATCTTTGACTGGAAAAGCCACTGTACCATAGGAAATAAGAGTCTGGTTGACAGAGCAATCACACTAGCATAGATGTAGTGAGAAGTGTTGCCTAGGCCACTGCACTTCATAGTGTATACTTCTAAGTTGACTAAATAGCCAATGCCAGTACTGCTTAGATGTATTAAGAAGTCAGGGGTAACAGGAAGCTTCTGATAGAAGAAGAATAAAGATTTCCACTGATCCTAAACATGAAGAAAAGGATTCAGAGGACAACCCTAGGAGGTAGGCCAAAGAAAGCCTGGCTGTACAATACAAAAGTGCTTGTCACCACATCTGAGTCTAGTTCATCAGAAATTATAAGACATATACTACTAATAATAATTATTATTTGTATAGTGCTACAAGTGTATGTACATCTAATCAAGATGAGAAAACATCACAAAACTTGGGACTAGAGTATAGTAAGATACACATAAGTAGTGGACAAGAGAGTGAGGAGCATCAGGATCCAAAAGCAGCCTCAAAGAGGTAGGTCTTCAGCCTGGACTTGAATAGGGCCAGAAAAGGAACCCAGCGCACCAATTCAGGAAGTTTGTTCCAGGCATATGGAACAGAAAGGTGGAATGAACAAAATTTGGAGTTGGCAGCGACAGAGAAAAGCACAGATAAAAAGGATCTGCCAGGGGAGTGGAGTTCCCAAGGAGGGGTGTAGAGTAAGACAAGAGAGGAAATGTAGTGAGGAGCCACAGAATGAATGCACTTGTAAGTAAGAAGGAGAAGTTTGAATTGAATGTGAACATAAGAACATAAGATATGCCATACTGGATCAGACTAAGGTCCATCAAGCCCAGTATCCTGTTTCCAACAGTGGCCAATCTAGGTCATAAGTACCTAGCAGTTTCCCCAAAAGACACAGGTTCCACAATGCTTGTATTGGGACAAATAGTGATATCATGGGTCCCTTTTAATAATGGTTTATGGACCTTTCCTCCAGGAAATTGTCCAATCCTTTTTTAAACCCAGCTACACTAACAGCTTTTACTACATCCTTCGGTAACAAATTCCAGAGTTTGATTACACGTTGAGTGAAAAAATATTTTCTCTTATTAGTCTTAAATAGATTACCCTGTAGCTTCTTTGCATGTCCCCTAGTCTTTTTTTATTCTGATGATGTAAACAATCGATCTACGTTTACCTGCTCCACTCCATTCATTAATTTACAGACCTCTATCATATCACCCCTCAGCCGTCTCTTTTCCAGGTTGAAAAGCCCTAACCTTTTTAACCTCTCTTCATAGGAGTATCCTTCTATCCCCTTTGCCATTTAGATAAGGAACCAGTGAGGTGATTGTCAAAAGCTGGATTCAGGAGGGTACCATTTCAAGAAAAGGATTGTCCACAGCCTACTTCTGTGATCAGCATTTAAGGAAGAAGAGGCAAAGAAAGAGGAGGTGGAGAATAGTGGAATCCTGAGGTTAGGAGGAGAATTCCATGTAAGAAGTAAAGAAAAGTTTTTCTATACTGCAGAGCTGAAGGAAAGAGGAAACGTGAACTGCACTATTTACTAATTTATTTTCTGTATATTGATTGTTTTATATTGATTTTGACCACTTAGAGACTTACAGTGATCTTATTGGTTCAGAACAAATCGTGGATTGGACTTTTTGGAAGTGGGAGTAAGTGGTAGAGAGGGTAAATTTGAGGGCCAATGACCTCCCAGACCTATCTTGCTTCATCCCAGAACCCTGAATACCATGACTGGTAGACCTACAGGGACAGTGCTACCTCGTATGAAGTAAGTACCCCAAGTCTCCCTTCTGGTGCTACACAAGCACCCCAAAAGTAGTTTGCAGAGATGAAGAAGGAGGAAAGACAGAGAGCAGGGAGATTGAAAGATTTTCAGCTACTTAGTGAGATAGAGTGCCTGGGAGAAAAGTAAAAATCAAACAACCCATGACAAGCAGCCACACAACCAAGGTAACCTGCATAGCTTCTACATTCTGGGGAAAGGAGGGACTCTTCCAAAGGGATGGTCTTTACCTTAACCGGGATGGAACCAGGCTGCTGGCATTAACCTTTAAAAAGCAGATAGAGAAGCTTTTAAACTAGATAATAGGGGAAAGCCAACAGTCGCCCAAGAGGGATGGTTCGGAAGAATGTATCCTTGAAGGATACTACCAAAAGCAGAGACGTTCCAAAAAAGAGTAAAGTAGCCCAAATGCCCTTGAGTATGGAGCAGACAGAGCTTAAAGATCCCAAATTACCCATGTACTACAAATAGCCAAATTAATATGAATAAAATACAGTCTCTAAAATGCTTGTATGCAAATGCTTGAAGTCTAAAAAATAAGATGGGAGAGTTAGAATATATAGCACTAAATGAGAGGTTAGATATGATTGGAATATCAGAGACATTGTGGAAGGAGGACAACCAGTGGGACACTGTGATACCTGAGTACAAACTATATCGCAATGAGAGAGCTGATCAAATTGATGGAGGGGTTGCGCTCTTTGTTAGAGAGGGCATTGAGTCAGAAAGGATTAAAATTTTGCAGGAAACAAAATTTGCTGTAGAATCTCTATGGATTTAAATTCCATGTACGAAGGGGAAGGCAATGGCAGTGGGGGTGTACTAGCGACCGCCTGGCCAGAATGAATAAATGGATGATGAAATGCTCAAAGAAATCAAGGAAGCTAACAAAATATACAGCACAGTAATATAATGGGTGATTTCAATTACCCCGGTATCGACTGGGTCAGTGTCACAGCAGGACATGCTAGGGAGATAAAGTTCCTAGATGAAATAAATGACTGCTTCTTGGAGCAGCTGGTTCATGAACCAACCAGAGGGGAAGCCATATTAGATCTAGTCATTAGTGGAACACCAGATCTAGTGCAAGAGATAAGGGTTTTGGGGCCTCTTGGCAATAGTGATCATAGCATTATCACATTTGATTTAATTAGTGGAGGAGGGATAGTAAGGAAATCCACAGTTCTATCTTTTAACTTTCGAAAGGGAGACTATGATAAAATGAGGAAAATAGTTAAGAAACAACTAAAAGGTGCAGTTGCAAAGGTTAAAAACTTACATCAAGCTCGGGTGTTGTTGAACAATACAATCTTGGAAGCCCATGTATTCCGTGCTTTAATAAAAGTGGAAGGAAGTGCAAAAAACTGCCAGCATGGTTGAAAGGTGAGGTCAGAGAGGCTGTTGTTGCCAAAAAAAGCATCTTTCAGGAAATGGAAAAAAGAGCCAAATGACAAAACCTGGAAACAGCACAAGCACTGGCAAGTCAAATGCAAGGCATAGATAAGGCAGGCAAAGGGAGAATTTGAGAGAAGCTTGCTGCGGAATCAAAAACGCGAAATAAAGACTTTTTCAAGTACATTCGTAGCAAAAAACCTGTGAGAGTGTCTGTTGGTCCATTAGATGATAGAGGGGTTAAAGGGGCACTAAGAGGCGACAAGGCGATAGAGGAGAGACTGAATGAATTCTTTGCTTCGGTCTTTACTGAGGAAGATGTAGGGATGTTACCCATGACTGAAGTGGTATTTAAAAGTGTGGAAGAATTGAAGGAAATATTGATACATCGGGAAGATGTATTAAAACTATTAAAGAAACTGAAGAGTAGCAAATCACCTGGGCCAGATGGTATACATCCAAGGGTGTTGAAAGAACTGAAATATGAGATTGCAGACCTGCTATTAGTAATATGTGAACTTTCATTAAAATCATCTGTAATGCCTGAAGATTGGAGGATCGCCAATGTAACGCCAATTTTTAAAAAGTGTTCCAGGAATACTCCGGGAAACTATAGACCGGTGAGCCTGACATCAGTACTGGGAAAAATGGTAGAAACCATCATAAAGAACAAAATTATTCGGCATGTAGATAGGCATGGCCTAATGGGAGACAGCCAACATGGCTTTAGACAAGGAAGATCTTGCCTTACTAATCTGTTATGTTTTTTTTAAGGTGTGAATAAACAGGTGGACAAAGGTGAGTCGATTGATATAGTGTATCTGGACTTTCAGAAAGCTTTTGACAAGGTCCCTCATCAGAGACTTTTGAAGAGTCATGGGATAGGAGGCAATGTACTATCGTGGATCAGGAACTGGTTAAAAGATAGAAAGCATAGGGTAGGGCTAAATGGCCAATTTTCCCAATAGAGAAAGGTGAATAGTGATGTACCCTAGGGATCTGTGCTGGGTCTGCTGCTTTTTGACATATTCATAAATGACCTGGAAAGGGGAATAATGAGTGAGGTTGTCAATTTTGCAGATGACACAAAACTATTTAAAGTTATTAAAACCCAAGAGGATTGTGGAAAATTGCAAGAGGATCTTGATAAACTGGAAGACTGGGCATCAAAATGGCAGATGAAATTTAATGTGGACAAGTTCAAAGTTATGCACCTAGGGAAGAACAACCCAAACTATGGTTACATGATGCAAGGTTTCACATTAGGAACCACCACCCAGGAAAAAGATTTAGGCGTCATTGTGGATACCATGTTAAAACCCTTGGCCCAGTGTGCAGCGGCGACCAAGAGAGCAAATAGAATGCTAGGTATCATAAGGAAAGGAATGGAAAATAAAACAAAAGATATTATAATGCCTCTACATCGTTCCATGGTGAGACCGCACCTTGAATATTTATTATTATTTATTTATTTATTAACATTTCTTATATACCGCACTATTCGATATCAGCGCAGTTTACATGGAACAGAAACATCCGACAAATTGCATATGTCTGGTCATTACAATTAACAGGATATGGAACTTGAATAACAGGGTAAACTATATACATAAGAAGTGTAGTGAGAAAAGGATACTGTTTGGTGTTTTACATTGTTGGGGACACATGTTGCGAGGGCTTGCCTGGTTGACTACTACTATTGCTGAAGTTCTCGCTATTCAAGTGGGACTGAGGTTCGGTGTTGTCAGTGAGATATTTGATGAAGAGGAAATGTTTAAGGGCCTTCCTGAACTGGCTCAAGTTGGGGATTGCCCTGATATGTGCCGGTAATGTATTCCATAGTCTTGGGGCACAGAGTCGGAAAGCTCTGTTAGCTGTTGTTTTGGTGCATCTTGTCATTTCCTTTGGTATTGTTAGCATGTTTGACTCTGCGGTTCTTCTTGGTCTGTTAGGTGCAAGTGGTTGGATGAGTTCAGATAGGGAGGAGGAGGAGAGCCCCTTGCCAGCTTTGAAGGTCATCAGCAAGGTCTTAAAACTGATCCTGGCTTGAATGGGGAGCCAGTGTAACTGTTTCAGGAGGGGTGTTACATGGTCTTTCCTGGATGCCCCAAAGAGTACCCGCACTGCACTGTTCATAGCAAGTTGCAGGGGGTTCAAGGTGGATTGGGGGAGTCCTTGTAGTATGGAGTTTGAATAATTGAAATGGGAAATGATCAGGGCTTGGTAAATGGTGCGGAAATCATCTGGATCGAGTAACGGGCGTAGGTGTCTGAGGGATCTGATCTTGAAATAGATCGCTCTTACAGTATTGGCAATGTGTTTCTTCATGTCAAGGTTTTGATCCAGCGTCACTCCAAGGTAACGTATAGCGGGTTTCACTTGTAGTTCGACATCGTTTACCTTCACACAGTTGGGTGGTATGAAGTTTGGATATCTCGAGATGAAGAGAATATTGTGTGCAATTCTGAATATTGAATATTGTGTGCAATTCTGGTTGCCGTATCTTAAAAAGGATATAGCGTTATTAGAAAAGTTTCAGAGAAGAGCCACCAAAATGGTAAAGGGGATGGAAGGATACTCCTATGAAGAAAGGCTGAAAAGGTTAGTGCTCTTTAACCTGGAAAAGAGACAGCTGAGGAGAGATATGATAGAAGTCTATAAATTAATGAACGGAGTAGAACGGGTAAACATAGATCCGATTGTTTACATTATCAGAATATAGAAAGACTAGGGGACATGCAATGAAGCTACAGGGTAAACTATTTAAGACTAATAAAAGAAAATATTTTTTCACTCAACGTGTAATCAAACTCTGGAATTTGTTATCGGAGGATGTAGTAAAGGCTGTTAGTGTAGCTGGATTTAAAAAAGGTTTGGACAAGTTCCTGGAGGAAAGGTCCATAAACCATTATTAAGAAGGGACCCAGGATATCAATGCTTGACCCAGTACAAGCATTGTGGAACCTGTGTCTTTTGGGGAAACTGCTAGGTACGTATGACCTAGATTGGCCACTGTTGGAAACAGGATACTGGGCTTGATGGATCTAGGTCTGACCGAGTATGGCATATCTTATGTTCTTATATTCTTACATAGTTATTGATGGAGTCCTTTTTTTCCTGAGAGGGTCTAAATGAGGAACTGAAGGAAAAAAGTGCTGTGCAGTCATCCAGAGATAAATACATACCTCTTCTGACTGTGAACAAAAATCAACAGACTGTAGGGAAAAACATTCCTACTGAAAGCTGAAGTCTTTTCTACTGTCATCTATAGCAGCCTGACCAGTTTCCATTGTGTTATTGGCTGCCTGATGCCATGCCTGCTATTATATTTCTCTGCAAATAATATTCTATGCTGATTTGTTTAGTGTGTTTAAACAATAGATGCAAGAAAGGCATGTTTTGCTGTTAAGCACTGCCTGGTGATATCTGTTAATGCTGAAGGACCCATGTGAGCAGGTAGGACACACTGAGGCACATTTCAAATGGGACGTCCAAGAGCGATCTGGGACGTCAAAGCCAGAACATATGAAAAGAAAAGCAGGCACATGCTAGTCCAGGCACAATTCCAGAAAAGTGGATGTGCCCAATATGCATGTATATTAAATGTCTATTCAGATTTATTTATTTATATACCATGCTATTCTGCATCAGTGTGGTTTACATTGAACAAACTGAAATTACATTGAACAGGGCATTGTAACTTGGAGAACTATTTTACAGGGAACATGGGCTATGGAGGGTTAAGTGGCTTGCCCAAGACCACAAGGAGCACCTGTGGGACTAGAAACCCCAGTCCTTCTGGCACAAGGTTGTTGCTCTCTAGTGGGATTTGAACCCCCAACCTTCTGGCTTGAAGTACCTTACCCCAACCACTAGGCCACTCCTCCACTCCAAATATACCAAGGAAAACATTTCAGAACCAAATTGTCTAATAGCATAAAGGTTAGAGTAGTGGCTTAAGAGCTAGGTAACCAGGATTGAAATTCCTGCATTAAGCTAGTCACTTAATTCTCTATACTCTCTAGATGCTTTAAGGTGAAAGCAGGCATTTTTCTAATGCCTATTTGTGCCTGAAAAAAAGAATAGGCATGCATGTGTCTGCAGACAGCTCTGCTGCTTCTGGGATTGAACAGGGACATGTAAGTCCATTGACCCTCCCCAGACACCCTTGTGCCTACTTGAACGTCCCTGTACTGGAGAGGTGCAAATCACGAGTAATGTCTGGAGAGGTGCAAATCACGAGTAAACCTTTAAGAATGACCCTCATTGCCTTTTCATATTTGGCATACCATAGGGACATTTGGACATTAACTCCTCTGGTTAAGAGCTTTATAGCTCCATCTGGCTGAAGACCCAGAACCTTGATCCCAGGACCTGGAATAGTCAGGATCCTGAATGTGTAGCGGTCCTGTCTCTGTTGTTGGGAATGTCCCTGCGGATGAAGAAGACTCCCAGTCAGGGCCGGCCCGTCCATTGAGCGAGAATGTTTTTTGCACAGGGCCCCGCGTTTCAGGGGGCCCCGCGCAAAAAACATTCTGATTCAAAATTAAAATTGAAAAAAAAACCTGTCGCTGCTGCTGCCGGGGCCGCCGCGGCAGAATCGAGTGTGCCGCGGGGCCCCCCCTGCCCAGCAGAGCTGCCCTCCCCGGTATCACCTCTCTCAGCTGCCTGCAGTCACACGCGCCGGCTTTCAGAGCGCGAGGGGAGTTTCTCCCTCGCTGCTCTGTTAAGCCCGCGGGGGCTGATGGGAAGTTTTGGGCAGTTGACACCACCTACCAGCCCCAATAAACTCCAGTCTCCAAGCAGCTGGAGAGAGCTGATCCCAGATACTGGGCTCACCGCAGAGGCAAATGAGGATCTGCAGCTCCCGAACCCAGGACGGGTGAGGAGCTGCTGTCAAAAGCAGGAAACTTTCAATTGCGGAGGTTTTGGGCCTTGAAAAGTACCCTGTCTTTTCGCCAGCAGCCGGGGCAGCAGCGGCACGCAATAGCAAGCAATCCTCCTTGAGCCCGAGCATAATAAAGTGCAAGGTAAGATCGGGGCTGCTTGTTCTGGACAGGGAGTGCTGAGCAATTGTCTACGGGAATGTCGGGTCAGGTACTGGCAGACCAATGCATGAATCCATGTGGCTGCAAAGAGGTCATTTTACAGATGCAGGAAATAGCGCCATTTTCTCAGGTGACCAGTTTCATTTTGTGCTGCATGGGGAAGCAGTCACGGACACGGGGGGAGCTGATCCATCGCGTATTCTTTTTTTGTTTTCTACTTTCAGTTTAAACAATCAGCTCTGTGGAGAAGGGAGCCCCTTTAAAAATAAGAACAGTCAAGCAATGCTGAAGAGCTTGTCTTAGATTTTCCCTAGGGATCCGAGAAACTATTTGGCATTCCTTGCTTGGAGAGTGGGCTCCCTCCTGCAGACTACGATGCCCTCTAAGGCCGCGTGTCTAGCATGTGATGCCAAGCGCAGTTCCATTTCCGCGATGGGGTTTTGCTGTGGCTGTGAGGCTGAGTCCAATCCCTGGAAGACTGGAGCTTCAGTGAGGCAGGTACTCCCACTGGGACTGAGGAAGACAGCGCAGACAGTGGGAGAATTGCCCATAGGAATTCCAGGGTCCCCACCAGTCCTGGATGAGGTACACAGACAGGGCCTTGACATTTTAGAAGGCAGGGACGCTAAAACTCCGTCCCCAAGGCCCTCAACGTCTAAGGAATTTCTGGCAGATGCACCTCCAGTGCCTGGGTTTACTCTGTAATTCCTGTTGCTCATGCATGAGGCATTCTGCTTGAAGCAGCAGGGACAAGAGCCAAGGGGGCCGTCCATGCAAAGAAAATGTAAAAGACTTCATGAGTCAGATGACTTCTCTGCAGGGGTGCAAAGATGTCTGGAGCCAGGACCCCTGGGAGGACACGGGTACCCTCTATTCGGGTATCCAGGAGGATCTCATAGGAGATCCCAACAGGATAGAGCCAGTAGAGTTGGAGGAAGACAAAATACTGCTGGAGGATTCACAAATTTTATGAATGTTCCTCAGGGAGGAGCTGCCGGCACTCCAATCCTTGTGAACTCTGAACATGGATTAGAAGATCCTATGCTTTTTGACATATTCATAAATGACCTGGAAAGTGGAATAATGAGTGAGGTTATCAAATTTGCAGATGACGCAAAACTATTTAAAGTTGTTAAAACCCAAGAGGATTGTGGAAAATTGCAAGAGGATCTTGATAAATTGGAAGACTGGGTATCAAAATGGCAGATGAAATTTAATGTGGACAAGTGCAAAGTTATGCACCTAGGAAAGAACAACCCAAACTATGGTTACACGATGCAGGGTTTCCACATTAGGAACCACCACCCAAGAAAAAGATTTAGGCGTCATTGTGGATACCATGTTAAAACCCTCGGCCCAGTGTGCAGCAGCGGCCAAGAGAGCAAATAGAATGCTAGGTATGATAAGGAAAGGAATGGAAAATAAAACAAAAGATATTATAATGCCTCTATTTCGTTCCATGGTGAGACCGCACCTTGAATATTGTGTGCAATTCTGGTCGCCGTATCTTAAAAAGGATATAGCGATTTTAGAAAAGGTTCAGAGAAGAGACACCAAAATGGTAAAGGGGATGGAAGGCTACTCCTATGAAGAAAGGCTAAAAAGGTTAGGGCTCTTTAACCTGGAAAGAGACGGCTGAGGGGAGATATGATAGAAGTCTAGATTGGCCACTGTTGGAAACAGAATACTGGGCTTGATGGATCTTGGTCTGACCCAGTATGGCATATCTTATGTTATGTTCTTATATGGGCTGATGGGATTAGGACTGGAAGTGGGTTGATGGGGGCTTAGGACTGGTAATGGGCTATGGGGGGGGGCTTAAACTAAAAATTGGGTGATGGGGGATTAGGACTGGAAATGGGCTGGTGGGATTAGGACTGGGAGTGGGCTATGGGGGGCTAGGACTGGTAATGGGTTGGGGGGGGTTGCTAGGACAGGAAATGGGCTGATGGGATTAGGACTGGAAGTGGGTTGATGGGGGCTTAGGACTGGTAATGGGCTATGGGGGGGTTAAGACTGGTAATGGGCTGTTGGATGATGGGGGCTGTCTGGTAATGGGCTATGGGGGGTTAGGACTGATAATGGACTATGGGGGGGCTAGGACAGGAAATGGGCTGATGGGGAGGGGTTAGGACTTGAGGTGGGCTGATGGGGTTAGGACTGGTAATGGACTGTGGGCTGATGGGGGGTTAGGACTGGCAATGGGCTATGGGGGGCTGACTGGAAGTGGGCTGATGGGGGGTTAGGAATGGAAGTGGGCTGATGGGGGGTTAGGACTGGTAATGGGTTATAGGGGGGGCTTAAACTGAAAATGGGGTGATGGGGGTTAGGACTGGAAGTGGGTTGATGGGGGGGGCTAGGACTGGTATTGGGTTGGTGGTTGCTAGGACTGGAAATGGGCTGATGGGGGGCTAGGACTGGAAATGGGCTGATGCAGGGACTAGAAGGGAATGGATGCTGGGTGAGGCTGGAACTAGAAGGGAGCTGGTGTTGGGGAGGATTAGAATGGGATGGGGCTGGGAGAGTAAAATGGAGAGGGGAAAAATATTTTGTGTGGGAGGGATAAAAAATCTACAATTGGCCGGGTATTGGGAGAGTAAGTGGGGATTGAGGATGGAGGGGTAAATTTTGAGTATATGAAATAGGAATGAGGAAAGAGCAAAAGGAGAAAGATTAGTATGTTAAAGCAGATGTAGAGAGAGAATGGAAAAAAACTAGAAGAGAGAAGAAAGGACAAATGGACAGCAGACGATGGAGAGTTAGCAGAAGACACGAAGAAACCAGAAGAAAGTGGCTGGAGCAATTGCAGCTGAAAAAAAATGCACAAAAGGTAGAAAAATATCTCTTTATTTTGAATTTATTAATTGGAATATGTCAGCTCTGGTAAATGTGCATCATTAACATCTGCGCTTTGTTTGGTACAAGAGGAAATTAATTTATAGTTTTATTTCTACAGTGTTGTACATTCCAAGTTTGGCTTTTGGGATTCCCAGTTTAATTATTGTCTTCCTGTTTCTAAATTGTGATTCCTTGTTTGGTGATGGTCTATGTTCTGCATGTGTAACTGAGCTGAGGTATTCTGTTTATGTAATTCCTATTTGACATTGCCACTTGTTCTCTTTCCCCAGTAGGTCAAGTATTGTTGTTCTCTGAAATGTATTGGTTTAATATTTGCATGTTTCCTTTTGATAGGTAGGGTATGGTGCTTTGTGAGTCCTGGTAGTGCTGTTAGGATACGGAGGGTTTGCTATGGGTTCTAAATGGGCAGTGTTTGTAGTAGTTCCTAATGTGTCTGGTGGTTGGCACTGGATTATAGTAATGTAGAAATCTTTTAGTCTTTCTTTATCCATACACTCATTAAGAGGCATGTTTACTAAAAGTTAGTATATGGTAACATTATGCAAATATTTATGCAAATGAGGCCCCTTATGCAAATGAGGCCCCGCACCGAGTCTCCGCACATGGCCCCGCACCCCCCTTGGGCCGCCCCTGCTCCCAGTTACTCATCAAACATCAGAAATAGTAAAACACAAGCATGACATGGACAATGCAGCCATGACCTCACAAGACTATGTTAAAAATACAGCAAGTCCCTCAGAACAAAGAGAACAGACATACCAACTACAGTACTAAGTGATCTTTTCAGTTTTCCGGGTCATGCTGCGTCTTTGTAACTGGAACTAGTACTAAGTAATATGCCTGCTCAAATAACAAGGCTTTCAGCTGCTATGTTTCAGAGACTATGCAAATGTAATGATGTGGAAACTGAAGTGTGAACAGGTATTTTTTTTTACTCCTTGTCCCTACATCTTGCATACTCAACATGATTTCCCTACCTTTCTCTTTTATGAAAGTGGTGTGAGCGACATTGCATGTCAAAAGAGGAGTGATGGGACTGGGCAAAATTAAAGGAGATGGATAGCGCAACGTTTCATAGGAAATGGAATAAATGGGCCTTTACATAAGTACTTTAGCCTGCTGCTATTTTATAAGTATACATGTAAGGCCGATGGTGCGTACTTTTGGTATGGGCATACACATGGGCAGAACTTCAGTGGAACGTGAGTGAAGCACAAATTTATACGTATAAGTTATAAAATGCACTTAGTAATTTCAACTGTTACTTGGAGGCTATGGCCATCAGAGCACATTGATTCCCAGAAGAAGCACATTTAGGCTGGGCAAAACCTACCAGTCAGGCTGGCCCTTTGATGTGTGCATGAGTGCATATAAGCACAGTGGGGACGCTCTGGTCATAACTCTTCCAGATAAGTACTACGGAAGTTTATTTCCTTTTGAGACATTTTGTTTTTGCTATGCATTGCAGGCTTTGTTCAGCTCCATGATAAGAGTATAAAAAATTATTTTTGAGCGATGATGAGTACATAATTCAGCTTAAAATTGTTTTTAGCCGCGAAGAGTTTCGAGCTCAGAAGGAATGACAGGTTGTCTTAAGCAGCGTTGGCAGCTTTTAAAAGTGATCAGTACTGGTACTTTGCCTTTGAGGGTTATATTTAATAACATCATTACATGCTCCCCCACATTCTTTGTACCTTATTGAAGGATTAAATAACTGATTCAAGTTTGCCCTTTCCACTCCACCCGTTATTTTATGGATCCCTATCATATCTCCCCTTGTCCAAGCTAAAGAGTCTTAATCTCTTCAGTCTTCCTCATAGTGGAGTATTATATCCTCTTTATTATTTTGGTCACTCTTATCTGTACTTTCTCTAATTCCACTATATCTGGTTTGAGATGTGATAACCAGACTTGCACACAATGCTCAAATGGGATCGCACCATAGAGTGATATTCTGCATTCATTTCCTAATAATTCCTAATATTTTATTTGCTTTCTTAGCCTTGCTGTACACTGAGCTGAGGATTTCAGCATATAATTTATTTATTTATGTGCACTTATATACCACCTTTCGCAAATCAAGGCGGTTTACAAAGAACTCAAAAATTGCATTATAACATATATGCATTACATGGAACGTTGAAAACAGGGTGTGCCATATTAGCAAAAAACACTTGATAAGATTAGTATAGTAAATTTAACTGGGATTTACATGTGGCGTTTGTGTTAAGTATGGAAAGTTCTTAGCTAACTGTTGGTCTAAAGTTAGATTGAATTACTTATTCAATGTAAAATGTTGCCCTGTGTCTTGTTTCGGTTGATGTATTGGGTGATATAGAGTGTATATGAAAGTTGAAGGGTAGCCAGGACTGGTTTGTTTTAAGTAATTGATTCTCCAAAATGCTCTCTGAAAAGGGAGGTTTTTATGAGCTTGAGAAAGTTGTTTGGTTCCTTCGTATCCCTTATGTTGTCTGGGAGTGAGTTCCACAGCTTTGGAGCATATAAGGAGAATGCCCTCTTTGCTGTTGTTGCCTTGCTGTTTCTGAAGATTGAGGGAACTGTTAATGTGTTTTTACTGTTTCTTCTTCTTAATCTGGTTTCCAGGTTGGTATGAATTAAGGAACTTAGGCTTGATGTTGATTCATTTTGAAGAGCTTTGAATATTGTGAGGAATATTTTAAATTTTATTCTGCTGGCTACTGGTAACCAGTGAAGATCTTTTAAAATTAGTGTAATGTGATCCTTGATTGGCGTTTGTGTGATGACTCTCACTGCTGTGTTTTGCGCCAGTTGGAGTCTGCGAATATATTGTTTAGGGGAGTCCCATTAGTAAACCGTTGCAGAAATATAGGTGTGGGAAGATCATAGCCTGGACTATTGTTCTGAAGTCACTTGCTAATAAGAGGGGTCTTAGGTGTTGAAGCATCTTCAGTTTTGAGAAGACGGCCCTTGATATATTGTTTATATATCTGGAAAAATTGAGTTGTTGATCCAGCATGACTCCCAGGTATCTCACTTCATTTTTTACCTGTAGTACTGTTTTGTTTATTTCAATTGTTTCCGGAGGGGTGAAGGTGGAATCTTTTGCGATGAACAAGACCTCTGTCTTCTTATAATTGATCCATAGGTTATGGTTGGCTAGCCATGTGACTGTGTCTCTGAAAAATTCTCCTATTTTTGTGTGGATTGGCTGGTTGATGTTGAATTGTGTATATATCATGATATCATCTGCATAGAGGTGATACTGGATGCTGTGGTCTTGAATTTTGCAAACAGGTTGAATATAAATATTGAATAATAAAACTGATAATGCTGAGCCTTGAGGAATACCCAATTTTTGGATGAATGGTCTAGCTGTTTCTTTCCCTATTTTCACTTGTTGGATGAATGGTCTAGCTGTTTCTTTCCCTATTTTCACTTGTTGGGTTCGGTTGGATAAGTAGGAATTGAACCATTAGCGTTTTTTCGGTTAGGCCATTTTCTTGAAGTCTGGTTAGAAGATGTTCATGTATTATGGAGTCATATGCTGCTGTAATATCTAGGAAAATTAGGATGAATACAGATTTCTGTTTTTCCATTCCCTTTAATAGACTGTCTGTTAGGGGTATGTTTACTAAGCAGTCTTATGGGTATGTTTACTAAACCGTCTTAATGTGCGCTCTGTGATGTTATCACGTGATAAGGTACCTTATCACGCGATAATGGCGCTTTTTCAGGTGCACGGGTACCTTATTGCGCGATAACGTGCGCAGCGGCACAAATGAGCGCTGAAAGCGGGGAAAGGCTCCCGGAGGGCAGAGGAAGGCTCTCCAGGGGCGGAGAGAGAGGGTCAATGGGCGGAGAGTGGGAGGGGAGAGGCTCTCTGCATACTAATGCTGTGAAATCCGAGTCTGAAAACTAACGCCAGTGAAACCCTGGCGGTAGAGCTGATTTAAAGGGAAGAGAAACCATTTCTGTCAGCAATGTACAGCAAAATCAGGGAAACCTAAAAAAAAGTGATAAGTGTGATACATGTGCACGGAAAAAAAGTGCAAATAAACATTGAAAATGACCCCAGCAAAATATAAAAAAAACATAACCAAGCTGGGCAATAGTGATATTAATGGGTAATGTCAAAAAACACTCCCAATAAAGCTCCAAAAAAAAGGATATGAATTTTGGAAGGGTCTACGCTCCGTCCCCATACAAGGTGAATGATCCCACAGTGAAATAGCGCTGATCAGGGTTTCCCTCTCCATTGGACAGGTTTCCTATGGCATGCACATGTTCCACAACAGCAGGGCGGGCATGTCGGAATGGGCAACTGGACAGATGCTGGGAAAGGGGACACAGAGGGCTGCAGACAGCACATGCTGTGCTGCAGCTGGGCCACAGTGCGGACTAGGGTGATGCTTAGGTGGCCCATAGGAATGTTGAAACAGTAGAGCAGCCAGACAGCAACTGATGAGGGCACAGCATGGGCATGAGTGTGCTTCCCACAGTGTCACAGGGGATAGTACCCAGCAGGTACCCCCAAGGGCACAAACATTGGCAGGCGGTGCTGGGGGGAAGCATGGACATCTATGCAGGCTCCCCTACCCCAGAACCTGCACCATAGGCAGCCGCCTACCCACACAATGGATGGCCTGAGAATACGCTCCACCAGCACCACCAGCAGACGGGCATGTCAGCAGGGTGGCAGAGGGGTCCTGGTGGTGGAGGGGGCAGTGGCAGCTGCCCAGAGCAGACCATGGCCTAGCCCTGTGTAGGTGGGTGCCATGCACTGCAACAGACAGGCCCTGTCTGACGAACAGTCATGGTATCCCCAGGGAATGCACTGTCTCTGTGGCAACACTATGGTGCAGTGCATACAGCCAATGTGTTCAGGAGCAGAAGATCACAGGTTCAAGTCCCAGCTGTGGTTCTTGCCAACCCAGCCCCCATATTTTACCCACTACTACAACATGCTAATACAGACAGAACCTGTAGTGCATATGACGTAGACATGTCCAAAACACCTACATTTTACCCTACAGAGCACAGACACCATAAACATGTGCATTACCTAGAGGAGAGTCTCCCAAATGCAGTCCTGGAGGGCCAAACACCATTCAGGTTCCATGCTGCCTCTAATAAATGTGGCTGTGCTGCATTGCTATGCACTGCCCCCATGGTATGCAGATGTATCTCATGCATATTCATTAGAGACAGCATGAAAACCCGAACAGTGGGAACTGACCGTGTGTGTTACTGGCACAGAGTAGCTACAGACTGTCACATTGTGCGGGTAATGTGCTCACCCTGAGGGTGAGGTGGGGCGCCCAGCACCAGGTCCACAGCACCTTTCATGGCTAAAATAGGCCATGCTGCCAGTCCCCATCAGTGCTAGTGTGTGTGATGGGTAGTTCCTGCAGACACACCTAGGATACATCTCTGTCCATCTGCATTTCTCAGTCATGTCTAGCCCTTATGGGCTATGATGCACCCAGAATAGTGCATATCCTGTGTTGGTGCCATAGTCACATGATGAGGGGAGGGGAGGGGAGGGGAGGGGAGGGGGAGAGTGGGGGAGAGGGGGGGAGGGGGAGAGGGGGGGAGAGGGGGGGAGAGGGGGGGGGGGGGAGAGTGGGGGAGAGGGGGGGAGAAGGAGGGGGGGGGAGGGGGGGAGAGGGGGAGGGGGAGGGAGGCCTTCCTCCACACCTGGGGAGCCTTTCTCCACCTTCAGCGCTCGTTTGTGCCGCTACGCATATTATCACGCGCTAAGGTGCCTTATTGCCCGGTAAAGCGCCATTATCGCACGATAAGGTGCCTTATCGCCCAATAACATGATAGCAGCACAAATAGCACCCTTTAGTAAACATACTCCTTAGTGTTAGAAGAAGGATTTCTACCACATGGCCTTCTCTAAATCCATGTTGTTGTGGGTCGAGTAGTACGGAGTTAGCAACATGGTCCTGTAGTTGAATCTGTACTGTTTTTTCTAAGATTTTTGCCATGAATGGAAGACTTGAAATTGGTCTATATGAGCTTGGGTCAGTTTTATCCAGATCTTTGCCTTTGTAGATAGGGCAAATTGATGTGACTTTTTATTCCTTGGATATGCAACCTTGCTCTAGTGAAGCACTGATTGAATTTAGCATGAAGGGTGAAAGTTGATCGCGTGTCATTTTTATCTATACTGCTGGACATGGGTCTAAAGGTGAAGTTGACGTGTTTAGTAGCTTGATGGTGCTATCTAATTGCCATGATATTAGCCATGATAATGCCTAGATCGTTATCCTGGATGATGACTCCTGGGAGATAATTTCATAAAGAGATTCTGATGTGAATGTGGCCACATTTGTAAGTAAATGTACTACATATAAATACTGAGTGACTTAAGGGTGCACATGAAGATAGGTCTGCCTGTAGAAATTGCCAAGATTTGGTCTGGAGTACAAGTGGAGTTTTCACATATGCACATAGATTATAAAATACCTTATCTATGTGTATATGTGCATAAAGCAAATATGAATATTTACATCTGCTCATGAGCAGGTGTAAGGTGATTGCACCTACATTCAAGGCATATTCTTTACCGGCATGCTAGTATTTTATCAAGATGCCAACTCATAGTGTCCTGTTATAAAAATTACCCTTCTAATGTGGAACCTTCCATCGTGTAGCTAAAGTCTCGGATGTTCTTCCTTACCTACTTCACTTTGCACTTATCCACATTTAATTTCATCTGCCGATTCGATGTCCAGAACCCTATTCTCACAAAATTCCCTTGCAATTTCTCATAATCCTTTTTTGCCATCTATAAATCTGGTCACTTTGCTTACTGTTCCTATTTTCATGTCATTTATAAATATATCAAAAGCCAGTGGTCCCAGTACAAATTCCTGAGGCATTCCACTATTCATCTTTTTCCATTGAGAAAATTGACCATTCTCTGTTTCCTATCTTTTAACCAGTTCCCAGTCCTCAAAAGACATTGCTTCTTATTCCACGATTTTCTAATTTACTCAGAAGTCTCTCATAAGAGACATTGACAAATGCGTTCTGAAAATACAGAAATACTATATCAACTGAATCACCTTTATCATAAGAATATAAGAACATAAGATATGCCATACTGGGCCAGACCAAGGTCCATCAAGCCCAGTAACCTGTTTCTAACAGTGGCAAATCTAGGTCATACGTATCTAACAGTTTCCCCAAAAGACACAGATTCCACAATGTTTGTACAGCGTCAAGCATTGATATCCTGGGTCCCTTTTAATAATGGTTTATGGACCTTTCCTCCAGGAACTTGTCCAAACCTTTTTTAAACCCAGCTACACTAACAGCCTTTACTACATCCTCTGGTAACAAATTCCAGAGTTTGATTACATGTTGAGTGAAAAAATATTTTCTTTTATTAGTCTTAAATAATATACTCTGTAGCTTCATTGCATGTCCCCTAGTCCTTCTATATTCTGATAATGTAAACAATCGATCTACGTTTACTCGTTCCACTCCGTACATTAATTTATAGACTTCTATCATATCTCCCCTCAGCCGTGTCTTTTCCAGGTTAAAGAGCCTTAACCTTTATAGCCTTTCTTCATAGGAGTATCCTTCCATCCCCTTTACCATTTTGGTGACTCTTCTCTGAACCTTTTCTAATAATGCTATATCCTTTTACACCACTATTCACCTTTCTCCATTGGGAAAATTGGCCATTCAGCCCTACCCTCTGCTTTCTATCTTTTAACCAGTTCCTGATCCACAATAGTACACTGCCTCCTATCCCATGACTCTTTAGTTTTGCCAAAAGTCTCTGATGAGGGACTTTGTCAAAGGCTTTCTGAAAGTCCAGATACACTATATCAACCGACTCAACTTTGTCCACCTGTTTATTCACACCTTCAAAAAAACATAACAGATTAGTAAGACAAGATCTTCCTTGTCTAAAGCCATGTTGGCTGTCTCCCATTAGGCCATGACTATCTACATGCTGAGTAATTTTGTTCTTTATGATGGTTTCTACCATTTTTACCGGTACTGACGTCAGGCTCACCGGTCTGTAGTTTCCCGGATCACCCCTGGAACCCTTTTTAAAAATAGGCGTTACATTGGCGATCCGCCAGTCTTCAGGTATTACAGATGATTTTAATGAAAATTCACAGATTACTAATAGCGGGTCTGCAATCTCATATTTCAGTTCTTTCAACACCCTTGGATGTATACTATCCGGCCCAGGTGATTTGCTACTCTTCAGTTTATCTAATAGTTGTAATACATCTTCCCGATGTATCGATATTTCCTTCAATTCTTCCACACCTTTAAATACCACTTCAGTCATGGGTAACATCCCTACATCTTCCTCAGTAAAGACCGAAGCAAATAATTTATTCAGTCTCTCCGCTATCGCCTTGTCACCTCTTAGTGCCCCTTTAACCCCTCTATCATCTAATGGACCAACTGACTCTCTCACAGGTTTTTTGCTACAAATGTACTTGAAAAAATCTTTATTTCGCGTTTTTGCTTCCGCAGCAAACTTCTTCTCAAATTCTTCCTTTGCCTGCCTTATCAATGCCTTGCATTTGACTTGCCAGTGCTTGTTCTGTTTCCAGGTTTCGTAGTTTGGCTCTTTTTTCCATTTCCTGAAAGATGCTTTTTTGGCAACAACAGCCTCACTGACCTCACCTTTAAACCATGCTGGCAGTTTTTTGGACTTCCTTCCACTTTTCTTAAAGCGTGGAATACAGCTGGTCTGGGCTTCCAAGATAGTATTTTTCAACAACACCCAAGCTTGATGTAAGTCTTTAACCTTTGCAACTGCTCCTTTTTTTCTTAACTATTTTCCTCATTTTATTATAGTCTCCCTTTTGAAAGTTAAAAGGTAGTACTGTAGATTTCCTTACTATCCCTCCTCCACTAATTAAATCAAATGTGATCATGCTATGATCACTATTGCCAAGTGGCCCCAACACCCTTATCTCTAGATCTGGTGTTCCACTAAGGACTAGGTCTAATATGGCTTCCCCTCTGGTCGGTTCATGAACCAGCTGCTCCAAGAAGCAGTCATTTATTTCATCTAGGAACTTTAACTCCCTAGCATGTCCTGCCATGACACTGACCCAGTCGATACCGGGGTATTTGAAATCACCCATTATTATTACTGCACTGTAACATTTGTTAGCTTCCTTGATTTCTTTGAGCATTTCATCATCCATTTGTTCATTCTGGACAGGCGGTCGATGGTACGCCCCCACTGCTATTGCCTTCCCCTTTTTACATGGAATTTCAGTCCATATTGATTCTACAGCAAATTTTGTTTCCTGCAAAAATTTAATCCTTTCTGACTCAATGCCTTCTCTAACATAGAGCGCAACCCCTCCACCAATTTGATCAGCTCTGTCATTACGATATAGTTTGTACCCAGGTATCACAGTGTCCCATTGTTTGTCCTCCTTCCACCATGTCTCTGATATTCCAATCATATCTAACCTCTCATTTAGTGCTATATATTCTAACTCTCCCATCTTATTTTTTAGACTTCTAGCATTTGCATACAAGCATTTTAGAGACTATTTTATTCATATTAATATGGCTATTGATAGGAATGATTAATTTTGGACCTTTAAGCTCTGTCTGCTCCATACTTTAGGGCATTTGGGCTACTTTACTCTTTTTTGCAACCTCTCTGCTTTTGGTAGTATCCTTCAAGATAACATTCTTCCAAACCATGTGCTCTTGGGCGACTGCCGGCTTTCTCCTATTATCTAGTTTAAAAGCTGTTCTATCTCCTTTTTAAAGGTTAATGCCAGCAGCCTGCTTCCATCCCGATTAAGGTGAAGTCCATCCTTTCGTAAGAACCCCTCCTTTCCCCAGAATGTTCCCCAGTTCCTAACAAATCCAAAACCCTCATCTCTGCACCATTGTCTCATCCACGCATTGAGGCTCCGTAGCTCTGCCTGCCTTTTGGGTCCTGCGCGTGGAACGGGAAGCATTTCGGAGAATGCTACCATGGAAGTTCCTACCTAAAAGCCTAAATTTAGCCTCCAGAACCTTCCTACCTCCTTTTCCTATGTCATTGGTACTGACATGTACCAAGACAGCAGTCTCCTCCCCAGCACTATCTAAGACCTTATCTAGGTGGCGCGTATCAACATGTTTATTCATATCTTTAAAAAATGCAGCAGATTGGTGAGGCAATCCCCTGGCTAAAGTCATGTTGGCTTTGTTCCATTAAAACATAACTACCAACATGTAATTTTGTTCTTTATATTAAACTATACCGTCTTTCCCAGCACTGATGCCAGGATCACTGGTCTGTAGTTTTTTTGGATCACTCCTGGAACCCTTTTTAAAAATTAATATTAGTTTTACCCCCTGTGATATTATCAGTTCATGTTTTAGTTCTTTCAGCAACCTGGGGGTGCACACCATCTGATCCAGGTGATTTGCTACGCTTTAGTTTGTAAATTGGCTTTTTAGTTTGTAAATTGTTTTTTTTTCCATTTAAGAAACCTTTGAGATGATTATTTCCACCACTTCCCCACACAGTGGCCACTTTAACTGTGACCATTGTTTTGTATGTTCTACTTTTTTTGGAACTTCATAGTTTCTTTCATTTTATTAAATTTCTTATAATTTATAATTTCCCTATAGGCTATCTTCTAGTTATACTCATAAATCAACAATAAACAAAACAAACACTTATCACATTAAGGCAAGGAGTATAAGTTATGAGGGTTATTTTAGAAGTGCTATTCATGATTCCCACATCTGAAAATGCTCATTCAGATGTGTGAGTAACATTGATGTCCCAAGAGCCATTTTAGAAAGTTCCAGGTTTACACATGTTTGGTGTGATCATGTCTTTGTCTCACAGGGGTGTGTCAGAGGCGTGATTGGCTGTTCCCAAAAAGATACACATGTGCATCCAATTTTAGAAAGGTGCTGCATGTTTGGACTCAGTGGCACTCAAGTAATATGGTCTTCTTTCAGAGCGAAAAAGGGGACAATACACCAAAGTTAAGCACTGTTTTGTGGTTTAGAGAGATTTAAAAAAACAATTTGGATAAAGTTTAAATCAATTTTAAATCTGACAAAAGGTCATTGATGCGAAAGGTGCATGACTATCAGACATGTCAAAAGTCTGAACCGCGATGCCCACAAAAGTCTGAGACCTTTTTTGTCTATGATTCAATATTATAGAAAATTCTAATTTAGAGAATCAGGGTTATAGAAGAATAATTGGAATGGCATAACATCATGATCTTAGTGATAAAAGTAGAGTGTGGACTCAGTGGCAGACATGTCCATTTCTATACCTATCCCTGTGTATGGATTGGCAACTGAAGACCTGAACAGAGAAGAGGAGAAAGCCCTCTTATTCCCCCAGCAATTTTTGCCACTCCAATAGGTAAACAGGTAAATAAAGAGAACTTTTCTTGGTTGTGTAACACTACGCATCTCTGCTTTCAAAATGGCAGGCCAGGACATGTACATGAGCCTGTTCTGGAATACCATCACAGACACATCTGTGTTGCTAGCGCTATTGCTCTCCATATTGGAGAAATGCAAGTTTCTAAAATCACCTCGAAACATGCACGAGTCTGGGGTATAAAGCTACAAGTCCACATACCTTTCTTTTAGGGTGGCAATAGGCTAATTTTAGAAAATACACATGCCCACCTTCATTGATGCCCCTCGCATGGAATTTTGGATGTTTTGACTTGATGTCCCAGACTACACCTAAATGTGCCTTCAAATCTTTTTATAATTGTTTTATATTTGTGGTTTGCCATTTGCTGCCCATGTGGTCTCCAGTATGTATAAAAAAAAATTAAAACCTTAATAATTGAACACTACAGTTGTTTGAAAAGAAAGATTGAAGAAGTACTCATGTCAACGTGTCGGTCGAAGATCTGATTTGGTTTGTAAAAATTATGATTCCTTTTTGTGTCATGAAGGCAATAGCACAATGATACTATTGCATCTCAAACAACAAAAGATTTTGGGCCCAATATCCTGTTGGGCATGCTAAGTGTCACGTTGGCGCATAACCCTGCCCCCCTGACCTCTAATCCCGGATATTCAATGCCACGGCGACGGCATTGAATATCCGGGTTATGCACCATGTGGAGTCAGCCACAGAGACTGACGGCCTAGTTTTAGCCATGTAGAGGTAACCGGGTAGCGGTCCAATATTGCAGCTACTCCCCACTTCTGCTCCGTCCCAGAACGCCCCAATACACCCTGATGCTACCCGGATAGCATCAGGGAGTGTAGGGGACATAGTGGGAATATTTAACGGCACTAACCATGTAGGTGCCATTGAATATTCCTGGTTAAGTCATCTACATGGTTTACTGGGCTGTAAACTGTGTAAATGCCTGTCAAATATCAGACCCTTTCTGTTTAATTCATTCAACTTCATGCTTTAAACAGCGAGATTAATTAGGATGGTTTGATATTTATACTGTGACTTGTTCCTTTAAGGACTGGCTGCAATACAATCATGTGATGTGGATACCTTTCAAAAGTCACTATTGTATTTTTTCTTTCAGGAGCTTTGGAGAAGTGATTATTCCACCAATGAATTGTGCTTGTAAGTTTCCCCCAAAACAGGCATTATTTTGCTTAAATATGGTACTAACATTGTGACTTTACAAATCAAATCTCCTTGTATTTGAGCATTGGCCCCTATGGACCTGATACTCAAAAGGCACTTACACGGTTTACAGCCCTATGAATCATGTAAATGCCGCTCAGCAGGATATTCAACTGCACTAACACAGTTAGTGCTGCTGAATATCCCTGCTCTTCTCCCCTACACATCCCGATGCTAACCACTTAGCATCGGGGGCGTGTCATGGCGTTCTGGGGTGTTTCAAGGGCGTGACAAAGAATAACCAGGTAGTGGCGATATTGCATTGCTACCCAGTTAGCTTCTACAGGTAAAAGACAGGCACTACAAAAGCTGGCCTATCTTTACCGGTAGAAGCTAACCAATAGTGGTGCAATATTGCCGCTACCCGGTTAGCCTCTGCAGCTTCTGGGCATGTGCGGCAACCCTGGATAGTGAATGCTGGGGCCGCATATGTCCCCGGCATTGAATATCCAGGGTTAGAGGACAGCAGCAATGGTTAATCGCTGTACTCATCCCTAGCCATCCTAACTCAATATCGGTCCCTTTATGTTTGGCATACTGTATGAAACAGTTCACTGTAAACCAAGGATCTTTAGCAATTGCTAGGTTTTCTGGCTTACAAGCCTTAACGATTACTACCTCTCTCTTCTTTTAATGTAATATATAGATAAATGGACTGTATCATAATTTTGTTGTAGTTTTCACAATAAGAAGAGTTTGCAAAGAGCATGCCTGATTTTGAAGAGTTTTACAACTGGCGATTTATACAAACTGTTTTTCTTTTTTGCTATATTATCATTATGGCTCCAAATCAAAAACAATATCCACTGAGGTACTTCTGTATGAGTATTGCTGGTGATTCATAAGTACAAAGTATGTCGGTATTCCTAAAATATTTTCCTGTACTAATATATTATTAAACTTGCTTATGTGCAGGCCAAAAAATGGACCTGCCTCAGTTACCCTGATTCTGCAACCGCATCTGCAGAAATGGGCACTTAGACATCCTGTGCATGTCCCGATTGGATTGGACAGAGGGGAACCACCTACTGCTGCTCACCTCGGTGTGGGGTCTGCCGGGCCCGATCTCCATCTTCAGGGGGACTTATTCCACCTCCAAGGCTCTGTACGTCCCGGGTCTTAGGCCCGTCTCCACTCTGCCCCCGCCCTCCCCCTCCCATCGCCATCCAGCACTCCCCACACAAGTCCACTGTGCATGCAGAGAGCCTGGGATTTGGATTTGCTCCCTGTGAATAGTGGGGGTTGGACATCCAAACTGGACATTTATCCCTGCTATTTGCATCTCAGAATGACCTCCATAGGTGTTCTATATATTTTATAATTGAGAATACTATTTGCCTATGGATTCATTGGGTTTGTGTAGCTTGTATCCAAAAAAGAAAAAAAAATCTGCTCACTCATCATGTAGATACATTTTCTCATGTCTTAACTTGGTCTGTTAGATAATCCCCATTCTCTATCATAATTTGACTATTGTCTATAGGGCCAGTGCATGATTATTGGGTGCTCTAGGTGAATCCTCTCGCTTGATATTTTGATAATCAAACTCAGCAATCATGGACATTGAACCACCACTCCTCCTAAATCATCCTGTAAAATTCATAATTAGACATCATCAGGGTCATGCTGAACTCCATTTAGTGGGTGTGGACGTCTGATCCAGACGTCAAGACCTGCTAAACGGCCAGGCAGCCTGCCAGGGACAGAGCTCCCCGTACAAGCAGACAATTTGTATGGGGATCTCCGTTCATGGGAGGGAGGGGGCAAGACAGAGGCAGACCGAGGGTGGGAGGTGGGCAGAGAGTGATCCTTGACATACTGTGCCAATTCCAAGATCAGCCCCGTATGTCCGGGCCTTGAATCTAGACGGGGGAGTTATACTATCTCTAAGGTGGATTAAGTCCCCCTGGAAAGAGGGGGATTACAGCATGGGACTTGGGGACGCAGGTGAGAGGGTGCAGGGGTTTCCACGCAGCCCAACCCTGGCCATGGAAGGCCAGATCAGGGGTCAGGCTGCAGGGAAAAAGGTTGCTTCCTGCAGCAGGGAATCGCGGCTCCTGAATGGAGGCATAGTGCCAAGGCGACAGGACACCATGGCACTGCGGCTCCATTCAGGAGCCTGGCTGAGTTAGCTGGGTATGTGGGCTGGATGTGTGTCTGATCGGAATCAAGCTACGGCCTTCATGTCCAGGCCGTAGACCCGATTCTGATCCCGCACCACGTCTAGCCCCTGAGTGATCAGAATCGGGTCTACCTCTGTATGGCCTGATTCTGATCGGCCATACAAGGAGACAGCACAGAATTTCCCTCCATACTTTTAAATCGCAAACTTTGCTTTGCATGTTATATGAGTACCCACTCTCCCTGGAAGCAGAAGAATGAGTTGATGGTTCCTTGAGTTCGTGTGGCTGTCGGGATCTATTGTTTTGCTTTTAGTGCTGCTGCATTTTGCTACACCTTGGAAGTTGCTGCCCTGGGCGACCACCTAGTTAGTCTTGCCTAATGGTTGAGCTTACCCTGATTGACTAGGTTTGATTATTGAGTCGTTCAAGCAACAAGCAGTGTGCTGTTTTCACAAGTGAGCGCGATACAAATAACCATTACTAAATGTAAGATATTTTTCCTTGACTGGTGTGTTTTTCTATGAGTAATCATTTTGATCTCTGTGCCTAAGCTTCTCAAATCTGCCAAAGATAAAAGGGGGCATACGTTAGCTGAATGTTGACGTTTACTGAAAATTTAATTATTTTTTTTTAGAAAGGCAGCTAATTACCTAAAACCACTTCTCAGAATTTGCTTAGCTATTCATGAATGAGATAACATAGTTGCATTACTTCTGCTTAAATTGTTTGCTGACCTTTGTTCCTGCTTTCCTATTCATGTAATTTTCTAAGCTGTTATACAGATGGATTCTCAGCACCCAACAGAAATGGATTACAGTGGGAATAACTCTGCCAAATTTGTCAAGATGTGAAAATTAATGTTTAGGGATATTTGAGCAGTACTAATAATATCAAAATTGAATTTCAAACTCAAATGTAGAGCAGGAGGAGGTGTTGCATATCTCAGCGGTTACAGGAGTCTGCCGATAATGACTGCAAAGTGATAGCTCTGCACTTAAACAACCCAGTCCATTGTTTTCCATGTTTTCAATGTTCTCAATTCTGTTGTGAAAAATGCTTATATCAGAATCTTATAAAGTGAAAAACTATGCTGTACATGACTCATAAAACGTTCTCCTAAATCAGCAATGTTTTTTGCTCATGCCTGCCTTATAGAGTTGACAGGTTTGCAATAACTAGTCATATCATTAGCTGACATGCTGCAAAATGTGTTATATCTTCATCTTGCGGAGGCTGCAGCTGTGTATATACACTTTTAAATATAAGCACTACTTGAGCTCTTCTCTGATTGGATGGGTCAGATGATCTTTTTCTGTCTTATTCTTTTTCTTTTTTTTTGATAAGCATATTACAAAAAAGATCAAGAAAAACTTGAACGCAGAAAACAATAATACTTGCAGACAGAAATACAAGAAATACAATTTGCCCAAATTTTCAAGCAAGAATTATACATTAGCCCTCTAAAAGGGGAAAGAGAAGTAGCAACAAAATATACGGGGACAAGCCCCATCAGTATAACAAAGGAAAAACAGATAGAGGCAGTGCTCGAAGGATCTCAATAAACAAAGGGGTATACATACCCTGGTCAAGAAGAAGAAGAACACAAAGGCAACTGATTACTAATAAAGGCAGATAGATCCTCAGGTGAAAGAAAAACATATTTATGGGAATTATGAACAATCAAACATTTACAGGGAAACCGTAACGTGAAAGTGGCACCAATACAAAGGACACCAGGCCTTAATAAAAGAAACGCCCTCCGCCGCTTCTGAGTGTCCCTGGACACATCTGGGAAGATATAAACTTTTTTCCCATAAAATAAATTTACTCTCTTTTTATAAAACAATTTCAAGAGCCATTCCCGATCTGATGATAATGCTAAAGTAACAAGTAAGGTGGAAACAGGCACGTCCTCCTCTTTAGGAGTACTAAGCAACTCAGAAACATTAAGTGAATCCAACTCCAAAGGGCCCACTTTTACTTTCCCAACATTCTTCCCCGAAGGGAGATAATATATTTTAGAGACTGGGGGTAACAAATCAACTGGTACTGAAAGTACCTCACACAAATATTTCTTAAATAAATCAAGAGGAGCCTCCCCAACAATAATGGGAAAGTTCAACAGTCGAAGGTTCGAAGACCGAACCGCATTCTCCAATGCCTCTGATTTAACTCTAAGAGCAATATTTTCCTTAACCAAAGAGGCAGTGAGATTAGAAACTTGTTCAAGCTTCTGATCCAGCAACTCGTACTTAGCATTAAGTCCTTGAATATCTGTTGTCACCACAGTCATGGACTTTTCCAACTCAGTAGTTCTCAAAGAATATGTAGACAATTGCTGACCCACAACATTCGATAAATGAGAGAGTGCGTCCCAAATGCTGTCCAAAGTCACGGAGACTGGACGAACCAATAAAGGAATTACAGGCCTAGAGATTGAAGAGACATCTGCCACTGAAGGGATATCTGCTTGGTCAGGGTCTCCACAGCTGGATGGAACAGTCGTCGCAACGGCAACTGGAAAATCCCCGGCTAAACCAGCGGAAGTCTCCGAAGACGAGACCCGCTCCGGCACAGCGGCAGCCACCACTTTGGACTCTGCAGCTGCATCTCTCACAATCCGGGCAACTGCGGTAGCGGGGGAAGCAGGAGGGATACGCACATCCGGGGAGAGCGAGGTGTCTAAGGGCAAAGACGCCGAATCACCTTCCTTCACAGGCGTCACAGCGCCCGCTCGAATCCCCGACACTTGATCCTTCGACAGCTGAACGAATCGATCCATGGATCCCTCACCGCTGGGCAACGGCGCCGCGGGAACAGCCTTAAGTTTGCCCTTCCTCTTAGGCATTACAGCTGAAACTTTACTGACGCCATCTTGGAAACAAACCACTCCCCCCCCCCCCCCCGTCTTTTTCAAAAGCATCCCATTCAGACTGGAAGTTAGGGAAATCAATATTTGTGGTTGCTTTTCAAAAGGAATTACGTTGTTAACATTTGGTTGTTAAACAGTCAGGAAAGGTAGTTATTAACGTGTGTTAAGGGAATCATGTCCGATTTTGGCCAAATAAAGCACATTAAGGGGTTAATTTTATAAGGAGCCGTACAAAGATATATGCCATTTACGCATGTAAGTCACCTTTTTAAGGTCCTACGTATGTGAATGGACACTTCTGCGCATTCACTAGGCGGTCTCTATCCTGTAAGAGCATGCACAGGGCCAGAGTTTGGGCAGAGTGAAATTTTATGCGCTTCAGTTATAAAATACTGGAACTTATGTGTGTTTCTTAAAAATCCAGGTACAGGCATTTACGTCTGCCCTAGAGCAGGAAAAAGGGCCTACAGATAGGTTTTTCCAGCACTTATGCCTCTAGTTTATAAAGTCAAGTATGTGCATACTTCACTTTATAAAATACCCTCATGATAAATGCTGTACCCTCATGTTAAATGTTGTTAAATGTTAAATGTTGTAAATGTTGTGAAATACCCTCATGTTAAATGTAGCCCTCCATTTGTGATGTGACCACTTTGATTGTAGGATAAGGTGGTATACAAATCTGTTTAAATAAATAAAATGGGCCTCAAATACGCGCATGCAAATGCACATTGATGCCACACGAGTTTACAAAATTACTCTCTAAAAGACAAAATCATGCATATTTGCCCTCAACGCATGTTTTGGCAAATGTATGCAAAGCACCTTGTTATTATGCAAAACTGAATAATGCAGCTTGTGTTTTAATCTTGCAACCTGCGAGGTTGAAACCTGGAAAGATAATGCTAGCCCTGAGTCACTTTTAGACTATTGACCACCTTAAGAGATAGTAAACCCGACTTGGACCCATTATCTGTGTTATTGCTGCCAAGAAAAGTGCAATGTTCCTTGCTGCAGCAATGCAAATTTATATTTGCCACCCGAGTCATGTACATGTGACACTGTGGTACCACAGATTAGTGACGTCTATGGTAAATACAGCTAATGCAAACCATGTTATTTTACTGAAGCTTAGTAACTATGCGCCAGATATTCGTCAGCCAGCCGTTGTAAAGCAGGTAGGCATCACCACTGAACAATAGACCCAGATACTCAATGCCAAGGCCGTATCCAGCCACCAACATTGAATTTCTGGGCCTGCCGAATAGCAGTGAAGCTAACCAGGCAACGACAATATTCAGCCGCTACCCTGTTAGTTTCGGCAGTGAAAGTTAGGCCACCCTTTCAGGTGCCTAACTTTTGCCGCTTAGCGATAAGCGGGTTTTAGCTCAATATTGCCGCTGCCTGGATATTATTGGGTGCTGCCTCCATCCCCAGAACATCCTGATCCTAGATGGCTGAGGAAATTCAAGGACACTAACCGCGTTCCTGCTGAATATCCCGGTCACCATGATTAATGTGCTTAGCAGGTCTGCTAACCATGTTAATCACTTTGAATATCCGCTCTCCCCCCCCCCCTGCTCTTCTAAGGTTAGTTCTTTTGAAAATTCTGTGATGGTTAATGCAGAATCTTTCCCTAGATATATCAGTATCCAGTCAAAATGCATGCATTTAGGAAGAAGTGAGATCAGAGGCATTCTAGGGATAGAGCAAAACGTTATCCAAACAGGAGTTCAGCTGCTATCCAGATAACTTTGAATTCAGGACTGTATATTCAGTAGTCTTGCCTAAATGGATAGAGAGCTAAAGATCAAACATAAAGATGACTGGATAAGTCTCCTGCTCATCTTTAAGTAGTGGCCATAGTGTCTGAAAAAAATCTCCTTAGTGTGTGTGTGTGTGAGGGGGGTGTATTAGGGTTTGTGTTTTGCAGTTCGATGTCCAGATTTCTTTATCTGGATATATTTCAGCTAAATATTGGACCCTATATTATTATCCAACCAAAAAGAACAAACTGCTAGCCAAAAATCATCAAGCTAAGCTATAACTTTCAAAAAATCACAGACATGGGTGTAGTTGCATCAGTATTTGCCCATTACAGGGGGTATCATATGTTAGGCAACTGTCTATAGCATTGATCCATAAACCCCTTGTTTATATCACTTGTCTCTACTCCCACATAACATCTACATAATTACTACAATTTTCCAAAATGACAATAACTCATTTTCTAATGTGTCTTCCTCCTTAAATCATGTGTCTTCCTCCTTAATTCATTAGAATGCCTCGACGCTGGCACCATTCCGCGTCTAATGATGCATCAGAAGGCAACTTTAAATAGATACAATCTTCCACTGTTCCAACAGGCCTCACTAGACATGGGGAACAAGTTCCAAAAAAGGCTAGTTCTCCAAAGGAGCACCTGTTCGTATCACAATCAACATTGAAGGAAGTTATGAGCAAGTGCTACTTCTGGGAAACAGCCTTTTTTTGGAACCTGTTCCCCATGTCTAGTGAGCTGGAAAAGATGTTTCACTAAACATGTAATTGATAGAATACAATTGTTGGAAAAGGCAAGGACAAGTTCTGAATGTTCCATCAAGAAATCAATCATCTGAATCTGCTAGTCCGTGTACATTTTCTTCAGTACCAAAGGCAATTATTTGTTTGCTGTTTTCATTATCCTCATTTTCCAAATTTATTTTTCTATTGAATAAAATGAAATTTCTTTCCCCTGCTTATGTAACCTTCAAATGGTTTGCAATCATTGGTCACATGTTTTGATTCAGTTGGAAATTCATTTTTACTGATACAATGCATCACTTGCCCTATGACGGCTGTGGAAGGCATTTCTATTGAGACGTCAACAGTAAAATTTTGTTGAATTCCTTGTACAACTGCTGCTAGTGCAAACATGGTAGTTTTGGCAACATTTTTTATTGCATTCATAGATTTTACAGCTTCGAGTCTTCCTTTCAATGGGGCATGATTGTGTGCTTGACCCTCTGACAGTGAGTCACCAAAGGTTGAAAGTTGTCACACCATGGAGAGTTGCAGAATCATTACAGTTTTTGTCTTTGCACTGGAAATAATGATTATTGTTTCATGATCATTGGTGTCGGTAGATATGTCCTTTGAATGCCAGCTTGTCTTTACCCATTTGGGATTTTACAAACTGATACTCATCCTTTATGGCCTAGACAATTTTAAATTAAGTACTCTTTCATTGTGGGTGGTGGCGGAGCATGTGATGGTGATTTGTCAGTGTACGTAGGTCCGTTGTAGGCCACACGATGACAGTATTGGTTGATTGGTGCCAACCAATGATTGGTTTCATGTGTTGCTGCCTTGACCTTGCATATTCTTTGATGTAAATGAACCATTTAAACACATTTTCTCCATAATCATTTAATCTGTAGATTAACACATTTTCACTCTTATATGTCACTACTTCATTACAGAAATATTTATGTAAGGGTTAGAGTTCAGGTTCCTGTCATTCCTTTGAAAATTTTCTTCAATTTTTCATTCTTTTGTTATGTTGCTCCTTTGTTCTGTTATTCCATTGATACAGACCCGGCTGGGTAAGATAATTTCAAAGTAGAAATAAATGATCTCTTGCATTTGGATTTGTCATCATTTGTGAATCCCAAACTCTGCTACCCAACTGCTCCTGGACAATAGAAAAAGCCATTTTATATATGAACACATTAAAAAAAAAGAGTACCAGCATTAAGGGGTTTAAACATATCAGTAGCACCATATATGACACAATTTTGCTTTTTATAGGGGTAATTGTATAGTTTTTTCTGCAGAGGGTTTTTACAAAATTGTACCATGGTATAGCGAGTAAAGTAGTAACAAAAAATCATGTACTTTTATGTGGCTCTCATGTAGGCATGTTCAGGAGCACAGTTTGCATGTAGTGCAGACAGAGCCGCGAAGTATATGGTTTATGGTTTGTTTCTCTTAGGGGTATGTTTACTAAACTGCGTTAGTGCGATTCGCGTTAGGAGCCAAGGTAGAGACAGAAATACCAAATAAGGACATGGGCGGTACATCGTTACCGATAACGCGCGTTACCAGGCGCCATAAATGAACGAGCGCTACAGGGCACGTTACCGCACGTTAATCTTAAGAAGGCGCGCAGGCATCCAAATACAGCAACAGAGCTGTAGCACAATGGTTACAACACTGACTGATGGTACAGGGGTTATGGGCTCAATTCCCCAGTGGGCCTAATGTATAAGGCTGGTTGAGGCAGCACCCTTCACATTTAAGTAGTGATTGTTGAGGCATTTGACTTGTATTTTAATTAGTGCTGCCAGCAAACACACCCTCACGGTGGCATAACATTTATTATTTATTTATTTATTTAACAGTATTTCTAAACCGCCTTATCTTATTAATCAAGGTGGTATCACAGCAAACAATCGGGTAAAGTAACATAAGGTGCCGCATAAGGCACCCCATAACGCACTCCATAGGGCACATTATAAAGTGTACTGTCCTCCAAGGCACCCTATAATGTCCCCTATAGGACACCTTATAAGGCTGTGAACAAAGCCCTGGCTGGCTGCAGAAGGACTGCACATGACCACACAAACTGTCTGCTGTGGTTACCAGGATAGGGTTAACCCACCCGTACCCATGATGCACTGCACTTGCAAATCAGCAGTCGAGAGATGGGCACAAGATTGGGTATGCACCCCCACAGCACCTCGGCCTGGTAGGGGGGACAGACCGTGTGTGGCACTGCCACAGAGTAGCCACAGACAGTCACATTGTGCGGGTACTGTACCCACCCTGAGGTTGCGGTGGGGCGCCCAGCACCAGGTCCACAGCACCTTTCATGGCTGGAACACGCCATGCTGAAGATCCCCATCAGTGTGTGATAGGTAGTTCCGTTAGACCAGAGCTACTCAATTCCAGTCCTGGTGGCCCGCAACCCTGCAGGTTTTTGGGATATCCCTAATGATATGCATGAGATATATATGCATTAGAGATAGCCTGCCAACCTGACTGGTTTGTGGCCCTCCAGGGCTGGATTTGGAGACTCCTGCTTTACACCTCTGTCATTTAAGAATGTGAGTGGGCAAGGTACAGATGTTCTAGACATCAAAAGGGTAGATAGAATGTGTCACATTCCTCCTAGATTCTCAACACCACCAAAAAGTTGTCTAATAGACAATATTTTGGTGGTGGTGAGAAGCAAGGAGGAATGTGACAAATTCTAACCTCTTTGATGTCTTGGACATCTGCACCTTGCCCACTTACAATCTTAAATGACAAAGGTGTAAGGCAGGGGTCTCCAAATCCAGCCCTGGAGGGCCAAACACCAGTCAGGTTGGCAGGCTATCTCTAATGCATATATATCTCATGCATATCATTAGGGATATCCCAAAAACCTGCAGGGTTGCGGGCCACCAGGACTGGAATTGAGTAGCTCTGCGTTAGACACACCTAGGATACATCTGTGTCCTGCTGTATGTCTCAGTCATGTCTAGTCCATATAGGCGATGATGCACCCAGAATAGTGCATATCCTGTGTTGGTGCCATGGTTATCTGCTGTAGGTGAAGGACAAGGGAGGAGGTGTATGGACCCATAGGCAGATCATGTACCACCACACAACCCACCCTCTGGGGCTCAAGGTGGGAAACAGTATCACCCACCAATAGATCCACAGTCTACCTCCCTGCAATGGTAGAAGTAGAGGGGACCATCAACCCCAGTCCTGCTAGGCAACAGACAGAGCAGTACACATCCATAACACAATAGCAGACAGACAGCAGGCCTGGAAATGCTCAGTTGCCCCAAACCATTATCTGACATTCTCCAGCAGCAAGCCCCCAGCCGCTGCACCCTGCAAGGTGTTCCAGCAAGACACATACTAGCTACAGACAGTCTGCCAATTAGTCCATAGTGCATGGTCCGGGAGGAGATGCATGTACCCAAAACGGGATGTCAGCATACACACCAAGCAGATAAGTCAGTGATTGGCCCCAAAAGAAAACCCATAAATATCACATAAGAGAAATTCTATATAGTACCATGGGGGAACCTAGCCATGCCATGGTCACTGCACAGTCAGGATGAGAGTGACCTCCCAGCAGGACATGCTATGGCCACCCTATCCGTGCAGGTGGTGGCCAGGCACTACAATGTCCGAGCCATTGCCCTATGTCGTGTGCAGATGCATCCAGGCCAGGCCACCCTATCCAGGCTATTCCCACAGTACCTTGCTCCTCATTATGCACATTGGCAGGCCAATACTGGCAACAGTGCTAGCAGTGTGGGCTGTGGAGGGTGTTGGCAGCCACCACACACTGGATAGACAGACACACAGTCCCCACACCTATGCCAGCATTGTGCAACTATAGAGGTGTTGGGCAGCGCAGGCCACCACACCAGTCCAGGGCACAGGGCAGGCATGGCTATGGTACGCAATTCCTTAGGAGTCACTCCCCAGGTTCGTGAACACTGTCAAACACAATACCTGTAGCACACTCCACAGACATCAGAAAGGTTGCTTGTATGCGCTTACGATCGTTAACGTTACATAATGCGCGTTAACCAACATTAACGATCGTAAAGCTCCACGGCGCGGTAAAACACCGCAGAAGGTGGAGAGAGGGCGGAGAGAAGGGGTCAGTGGGCAGAGAGTGGGCGGGGAGAGGCTCCCTTCACACTAACGCCCTGATCTGAAGAGCTGAATCCAAGCGTGATTGAAAACCTGCCGTTAAATGCACATTACAGGGGAGATAAACCATTTCAGTGTCAGCAATGTACAGCCCAGACAGGGAAACCTAAAAAAAGTGATGTGATACATGTGCACAGAACAAAATGGCACATAAACACTGAAAATGACCCCAATAAACTGGAAAAAATCCATAACCAAGCTGGTCAATAGTGGTAGAAATGAGAAACATCAACCCCCCCTTCCCCCGAGTAAGCTTCATAGAAAAGATATAAAAAGTGGAAGGGTCTATACTCCATCCCAATACAAGGTGAATGAGCCCACAGTGAAATAGCACTGCTCAGGGTTTTCCACACCATCGGACAGGGTTCCTATGGCGTGCACATGTCCCGCAACATCAGGGCAGGCATGTCGGAACGGCAACTGGACAGATGCCGGAGAAGGGGATACAGAGGGCCGCAGGCGGCACATGCTGTGTTGGAGCTGGGCCACAGTGCGGACTAGGGTGATGCCTAGGTGGCCCATATGAATGCTGAAACAGCAGAGCAGCCAGACAGCAACTGCTGAAGGGCCAACATGGGCACGAGTGTATTTCCCACAGTGTCACAGGGGATAGTACCCAACAACTACCCCCAAGGGCACGGAACATTGGCAGGCGGGGATGGGGGGAGCGTGGACGTCTATGCAGGCATCCCTACCCCAGAACCCGCACCATAGGCAGCTGCCTACCTGCACACTGGATGGCCTGAGACTGCGCACCACCAGCACCACCAGCAGAAGGGCATGTCAGAATTGTGGCTGAGGGATACTGGTGGTGGAGGGGGCAGTGGCAGCTGCCCAGAGCAGACCGTGGCCTAGCCTTGTGTAGGTGGGTGCCTTGTATTGCAACAGATGGGCCCTGTCTGACGAACAGTCATGGTATCACCAAGGAATGTACTGACTCTGTGACAACAAGGTGGTGCAGTGCACTAAACCAGTGTATTCAGAAGCAGAAGGTCACAGATTCAAGTCGCAGCTGTGGTTCCTGTCAACCCAGTCCCCATATTTTACCCACTACTACAACATGCTAATACAGACAGCACCTTTATTGCAGATGACGTAAACATGCCCAAGACACCTACATTTTACCCTACAGAGCACAGACACCATAAACATGCACATTACCTAGAGCAGAGTCTCCCAAATGCAGTCCTGGAGGGCCAAACACCATTCCGGTTCCATGCTGCCTCTGATAAAGATGCCTGTGCTGCATTTCTATGTGCCACCCCCATGGTATGCAGATGTATCTCATGCATATTCATGAGGGATAGCATGAAAACCCGAACAGTGTTTGGCACCTCAGGACTGGAGTTGGGAACCTCTGCCGTAAAGCAGCAGTCAACAGGGGCAGACACACCCGCACCCACAGGCCCCATTATCCAAAGCCTCCTGGAGAGGCAGGACTTTGGGCTCTGTGTGCATCTCCCTATACTAGCACTTGCATACCTTAGTAATGCCACCCTAAACCTGGGAATATGGTACACATCTATCAAAAGGTTGCTATGATTACTGGCAGATAGCAATTCCTCAGTTAAGTACAAGTTTCTGAGTGAGCTGCATCATAGCAACCTTTCTGATGTCTGTGGAGTGTGCTACAGGTCTTGTGTCTGACAGTGTTTACTAACCTGGGGAGTGACTCCTACAGTATTGCGTACCATAGCCATGCCTGCACTGTGCCCAGGACTGGTGTGGTGGCCTGGGCTGCCCAACACCTCTATAGTTGCACAATGCTGGCATAGGTGTGGGGAGTGTGTGTCTGTCTATCCAGTGTGTGGTGGCTGCCAACACCCTCCACAGCCCACACTGCTAGCACTGTTGCCAGTATTGGCCTGCCAATGTGCATAATGAGGAGCAAGGTACTGTGGGAATAGCCTGGATAGGGTGGCCTGGCCTAGATGCATCTGCACACGGCATATTGCAATGGCTCGGACATTGTAGTGCCTGGCCACCACCTGCATGGACAGGGTGGCCATATCATGTCCTGCTGAGAGGTCACTCTCACCCTGACTGAGCAGTGACCATGGCATGGCTAGGTTCCCCCATAGTGCTATTTAGCATTTTTCTCATGTGATATTTATGGGGTTTTTTTTGGGGCCCAATCACTGATTTATCTGCTTGGTGTGTATGCTGACATCCCCATTCTGGGTACATGCATCTTTTCCAGGACCATGCACTATGGGCTAGCTGGCAGACTGTCTGCAGCTAGTATGTGTTTTGTTGGAACACCTTGCAGGGTGCAGCGGCTGGAGGCTTGCTGCTGGAGAATGTCAGATAATGGTGGGGGGCAGCTGAGCATTTCCAGGTCTGCTGTCTGTCTGCTATTGCGTTATGGATGTGTACCGCTCTGTCTGTTCCCCAGCAGGACTGGAGTTGATGGCCCCCTCTACTGCTACCATTGCAGGGAGGTAGAATGTGGATCTATTGGTGGGTGATCCTGTTTCCCACCCTGAGCCCCAGAGGGTGGGTTGTGTGGTGGTACATAATCTGCCTATGGGTCCATACACCCCCCTTCACCTATAGCAGGTAACCATGGCACCAACACAGGATATGCACTATTCTGGGTGCATCATCGCCCATAAGGACTAGACATGACCGAGAAATACAGCAGGACAGAGATGTATCCTAGGTGTGTCTAACGGAACTACCTATCACACACTGATGGGGACTTGCAGCATGGCGTATTTCAGCCATGAAAGGTGCTGTGGACCCCCACCTCAACCTCAGGGTGGGCACAGTACCTGCGCAATGTGACTGTCTGTGGCTACTCTGTGGCAGTACCACACACAGTCTGTTCCCCCTACCAGGCCAAGGTGCTGTGGGGGTGCATACCCAATCTTGTGCCCATCTCTCTACTGCTGATTTGCATGTGCAGTGCATCATGGGTACGGGTGGGTTAACCCTATCCTGGTAACCACAGCAGACAGTTTGTATGGTGACGTGCAGTCCTTCTTCAGCCAGCAAGGGCTTTGTTCACAGCCTTATAAGGTGTCCTATAGGGGACATTATAGGGTGCCTTGGCGGACAGTACTCTTTATAATGTGCCCTATGGAGTGCCTTATGCGGCACCTTAGGTTATGCCACCGTGAGGGTGTGTTTGCTGGCAGCACTAATTAAAATACAAGTCAAATGCCTCAACAATCACTACTTAAATGTTAAGGGTGATGCCCCAGCCAGCCTTATACATTAGGCCCAACTGGGGAATCAAACCCATGACCCCTATATTATCAGTCAGTGTTGTAACCATTGTGCTAGAGCTCTGTTGCTGTGCGTGCATGCCTGTGCGCCTTCTTAAGATTAACGCGCGGTAATGTGCCATGTAGCACTCGTTCATTTATGGCGCCTGGTAACGCGCGTTATTGGTAACAATGTACCGCCCATGTCCTTATTTGGGATTTCTGTCTCTACCGTGGCTCCTAACGCGAATCACACTAACACAGTTTAGTAAACATACCCCATAGTCTTAAAATGGGCCTGCTCCTTAATGTAAAGAAGACAAAGATCATGACATCTGACAAAATCAATAAGTTCATCATTGAAGGAGAAGAAATTGAAATCATGGACAACTTTAACCTACTTAGATCAACTATCAATAAAGAAGCAACAAGCAGTCAAGAAATCCGACAATGCATTGCTCTTGGAAGAATGGCTATGAAAGACCTAGAGAAGATTCTCTAGAGAAGAGATGTCTCTCTCCATACAAAGATTCAACTCGTTCAAGCTATGGTATTTTCAATAACATCTTATGGATGTGAAAGTTGGACAGTGAAAAAGATAGATAGGAAGAAAATTGATGCCTTTGAATTATGGTGCTGACGGCGAAAACTGCGTATACCATGGACTGCCCGAAGAACAAACCAGTCAGTACTAGAGGAGATCAAACCTAAGCTTTCTGTAGAAGCTCAGATGACAAGACTTTGATTTTCAACCTTTGGACACATCATGTGAAGAGAGAGATCATTAGAGAAAGATATCATGCTTGACAAGATAGAAGGTCAACACAAAAGAGGAAGGCCAGCAATGAGATGGATCGATACAGTAACAGCAGCTATGGGTGCCAGTCTGTCAACAATGGGCTGCCTGATTGAAGACCGAACACAATTTAGAACAACTATCCAGGGGGTCTCCATAAGTCGACATCGATTCAGTGGCACTTAACAATAACAACAGTGCCATGTTAGCTACAAAATCCATGTGCTATCTTTTGGTGTTGCGCAGTGCATTTCACCAGCAGATAGTGCATTGAAATTGCAAATAAGATGCTGTTGATGCCTGTGGTAACCATGCATTGCAAACATGCCCAGTTTCTGCTCATTTTCCACCCACTCGGGCAGTTAACGCAATAGTGCAGATAGTGCAGAAAATTCCTGTACTACCTGCATTTTCCCTGAGTTATCGGTTAACACCGCCAGATTGCACACATGGTTTGCTACATTAACCCTGGAATTACCGAGATTTTTTGCACACACTGAATACCATTGGGGTCATAAATGACCCCACAACAAATTTTAATTGTTAACCATGAAAAATTTAAACTAAACAGACAAAATATTATTCCGAATTAATTATTTATTATATGAAGGTTAAATGTTTTGAAATTTAATGCTTTATCATAAAATTACATGAAGAAGAGTTGCCATGAAAGCAGTTTTTGCATGCACTTGATGAACACAGTAAAGTACTACAGTGATTTGCATGAGACACAGACAATTTCTGAATGTTCTTTGCAAACATTGCACAAAAGGTGCAAACTATGTTGTTTTTCTTGTCTTTTTCTCTGGAACAGCAGTGAAACCTTGCCCTTTTCTTTGAGATCCCAACATTGCAAACAGCATCAGTGGCTTCTTCAATGCTGGAAGAAGTCTTGCTGCAATTACTCTGAAGCAGCTGCTTTCCTAATTCCAAGAGGAATAGACGACGTCTGTGCTTTGACTTGGACTGCCATTCTGGATTTAGTGACATCCAAACAATGAAGGCGTTCAAAGCACTGATGTCCAAACATGTTGTAGAAGATTGTCACTGGCCAGCATCTTGTCATTCGTTTTGTGGTATGCGTGAGCAACATTTGATCTGCCGTATCTACTCCATCTTTACTAGAATTATAGTCCAAGATCATGCGTGTTTTTTTTTGTCTGGAAGTGTGTTATCTACTTCTTCTTGATCATGCAAACTGCTCAGAAGAACAACCACTTTTCCTTTCTTCGGGCAATAGGAAACCAGAGTGGCGTCATCGCGAAAGGCAAATAGTGAAGTGAATACATCTTGGCCCTTTGCTGTTACAAATTCTGGAGGTAATTCTTTTCTGTTTTTTCAAATAGTCCCCAAAAGTGTCATTTGTTTTTCTAGCAATTTCCATGACAAGGATAAACTGCAGAAGAAATTGTCAACAGTAACATTTCTGCCAGATCGCGTCAATCCTTCAGTGAGTTGCAGCACAACCCTTTCACCCTGATTCTGTTCCCTGTTTTGTCCGAGTTCCCTTCCTGTAAATACTTGAAGACGCAGAACATGTGACGTTGCACTGTCACACAACATCCACAGCTTTATGCCATATTTCCCAGGTTTGCTGGGAATATATTGTCTGAAAGGAACACAGCCACGAAATGTAAGCACTTGCTCATCCACGGTAACATTTTCACCACGAACAAAGGCGTCACTTAGGGGTATGTTTACTAAACTGTGGTAATGTCATTCGCGTTAGGTTCCGCGGTAAAGGTAGAGATGCCCATATAAAGGCGTGGGCATTGCATCGTTACAGCATCATGGGCAACGCGCATTACAAGGCGCCTTAGACTAACAAGCGTTACAAGGCGCCTTGTAAAGCACCTTGCAAGGCACCTTGTAAGGCTCCTTATAAGGCGCCTTGTAAGAACATAAGAACATAAGATATGCCATTCTGGGTCAGACAAAGGTCCATCAAGCCCAGTATTCTGTTTCCAACAGTGGCCAATCTAAGTCATATGTACCTAGCAGTTTCCCCAAGGGACACAGGTTCCACAATGCTTGTATTGGTTCAAGCATTGATATCCTGGGTCCCTTCTTAATAATGGTTTATGGACCTTTCCTCCAGGAACTTGTCCAAACCTTTTTTAAACCCAGCTACACTAACAGCCTTTACTACATCCTCCGGTAACAAATTCCAGAGTTTGATTACACGTTGAGTGAAAAAATATTTTCTTTTATTAGTCTTAAATAGTTTACCCTGTAGCTTCATTGCATGTCCCCTAGTCTTTCTATATTCTGTTAAGGTAAACAATCGAACTACGTCTACTCGTTCCACTCAGTTCATTAATTTATAGACTTCTATCATATCTCCCCTCAGCTGTCTCTTTTCCAGGTTAAAGAGCCCTAACCTTTTTACCCTTTCTTCATAGGAGTATCCTTCCATCCCCTTTACCATTTTGGTGGCTCTTCTCTGAAACTTTTCTAAAATCGCTATATCCTTTTTAAGATACGGCAACCAGAATTGCACACAATATTCAAGGTGCGGTCTCACCGTGGAACGATATAGAGGCATTATAATATCTTTTGTTTTATTTTCCATTCCTTTCCTTATCATACCTAGCATTCTCTTTGCTCTCTTGGCCGCTGCTGCACACTGGGCCGAGGGTTTTAACATGGTATCCACAATGACGCCTAAATCTTTTTCCTGGGTGGTAGTTCCTAATGTGGAACCTTGCATCATGTAACCATAGTTTGGGTTGTTCTTCCCTAGGTGCATAACCTTGAACTTGTCCACATTAAATTTCATCTGCCATTTTGATGCCCAGTCTTCCAATTTATCAAGATCCTCTTGCAATTTCCCACAATCCTCTTGGGTTTTAACAACTTTAAATAGTTTTGTGTCATCTGCAAATTTGATAACCTCACTCATTATTCCACTTTCCAGGTCATTTATGAATATGTCAAAAAGCAGCGGACCCAGCACAGATCCATGGGGTACACCACTATTCACCTTTCTCCATTGGGAAAATTGGCCATTTAGCCCTACCCTCTGCTTTCTATCTTTTAGCCAGTTCCTGATCCACAATAGTACACTGCCTCCTATCCCATGACTCTTTAGTTTTGCCAAAAGTCTCTCATGAGGGACCTTGTCAAAGGCTTTCTGAAAGTCCAGATACACAATATCAAACGACTCACCTTTGTCCACCTGATTATTCTTCAAAAAAACATAACAGATTAGTAAGACAAGCTCTTCCTTGTCTAAAGCCATGTTGGCTGTCTCCCATTAGGTCATGACTATCTACATGCTGAATAATTTTATTCTTTATGATGGTTTCTACCATTTTTCCCGGTACTGACGTCAGGCTGGTTAGTTTAACTTTGGTGGTGAGTAAATTATTCGAAACGCTGCTGAAAGAGAAAATAGTGAGGTTTCTGGAGTCCAGCGGATTACAGGATCCGAGGCAGCATGGATTCACCAGAGGCAGGTTTTGTCAGACAAATCTGATTGATTTCTTTGACTGGGTGACCAGGGAGTTGGACCGAGGGAGTGCTCTAGATGTGGTGTATTTGGATTTCAGTAAAGCCTTTGACACTGTTCCTCACAGGCGACTTATAAACAAACTGAGCACCCTAGGGATGGACCCTAAAGTTACTGCTTGGGTTAGAAATTGGTTGGGTGGGAGGCGACAAAGAGTACAAGTAAATGGAGCTCACTCTGAGGAGAAGGATTTTACCAGTGGTGTGCCCCAGGGATCTGTCCTTGGTCCGATTCTTTTTAACATCTTTGTTAGTGAAATAGCGGAAGGGCTGTCGGGTAAGGTTTGCCTCATTGCGGATGATACCAAAATCTGCAATAGAGTAGACACCCAGGAAGGTGTAGATAACATGAGGAGGGGTCTAGCTAAGCTTGAAGAATGGTCTAGAATTTGGCAGCTGGGATTTAATGTTAAAAAATGTAAGGTCATGCATTTGGGCTGCAGCAATCCAAGGGAGCAATACAGTATAGGAGGTGAAGTACTTTTGTCCACTAAAGAAGAGCGGGACCTAGGCGTGGTTGTCTGATGATCTTAAAGTAGCTAAACTGGTAGAAAAGGCGACGGCAAAAGCTAGAAGGATGCTTGGGTGCATACGGAGAGGAATGGCTAGCAGAATAAAGGAGGTGATAATGCCTCTGTATAAGTCTTTGGTGCGACCTCATTTGGAGTATAGTGTGCAATTCTGGAGACCGCACCTTCAAAAGGATGTGAACAGGATGGAGTCGGTGCAGAGGGTGGCTACTAAAATGATTAGTGGGCTTCATTATAAAGCATATGAGGACAGACTTAAGGATCTTAATATGTACACCTTAGAGGAAAGGCAGGATAGAGGTGAAATTGGACCAGTGAATTGGACCAGCACATTTTGAATATAATTAAAGAGATTTAACTGCTTTTTCTCTGAAAGGACAGCTGTGAAACCAGCTGGTACTTAGTAGATCTCATTCTTTTGCTTTAACAGATACCTAAGCTCCACAAACAGAACAATGGCTGGGAAAAATCGTATTGCTAAAGCTGTTGCCCCCGTTACAGCTTCTGCCTCTGTCCAGACAGAGGTCCTATTGCCAGTTGAAGAACCGGTTCCATGTGCAGGGTGCCTGCATGCTGAAGCTCTGAGGAAACAAGTGGAGGAACTCAGAGAGGAGGTGGCGAGGCTGAGGAGCATTCAAGACAGTGAGAATTACATTGATGAGATGCTGCTTGCAGCAACCAGGCTCTCCAGCACAAGAGAAGATGGGTGCCAACAGAATGTCGATGGTTGGACAAAAGTCACCAGAGCCTGCAAAATCACCAATTCAACTTCTCCAGCCCTTGAATTGAAGAACCATTATGCAGCCCTGGAAGTGGAGGAGGTGAAAGCATCCCTGGAAAGGGAAGAACCAGAGTTCAAGTACCCCATAGTTGCAGAATCAGTGACCAGAAGGAAACGAAGGGTAGTGGTGGTTGGAGACTCTCTTCTGAGGGGTACTGAGGCGTCCATCTGCCGACCAGACTTGATGTCCAGAGAGGTATGCTGTCTGCCTGGTGCCAAGATCCAAAATGTTACGGAGAGTTTGCCGAGACTCATCAAGCCCACTGACTATTACCCAATGTTGCTAATCCATGTTGGAACAAATGATACTGCCAGGTATACCTCGGAACGTATCAAAAGTGACTTCATGGCTCTGGGACAGAGGGTGAAGCAGGTAGGTGCACAGGTGGTGTTCTCTTCAATCCTCCCTGTTGAGGGTAAAGGCCAAGGCAGAGAGGCTCGCATCCTGGAGATTAATGCATGGCTGCGTGGATGGTGTCTTCGAGAGCGTTTTGGTTTCCTAGACCATGGGATGCTGTTCCAAGGGTTGCAGAGCAGAGATGGCATCCATCTGTCCAAGAAAGGTCAACACATCTTTGGTAGTAGACTGGCTAATCTACTGAAGAGGGCTTTAAACTAGATTCGTTGGGGATGGGTGAAGAAAGCCCCCAGGTAAGTGAAAGCCCCCAGGTAAGTGATACATTAAATACCTTTATGGAAATGGGTAACAGGGGTAACATATGGAAAGCAGTGTGTATTAATGCCCGTAGCATGGGAAATAAGATCTCTGAAGTTGAAGCTTTGGTGGGAGTGGCTGACTTAGATTTAGTGGCAGTTACAGAAACATGGTTCACAGAAAACCATGACTGGGATGTAACTATACCTGGTTATACTTTATTCAGAAAGGACAGGGTAGGAAGAAGGGGAGGAGGAGTAGCACTATATGTAAAAACTACTATTAAAGCTTTGGAATTACAGAGCTTAAAAGGGAGAGAGGAGGCATTGTGGGTTAAACTAGAAAGAGGGAAAGAGAAATCTATTTGTATTGGTGTGATATACAGACCTCCCTCACAAGAGGAAGAGGTGGACAGAGAGTTAATTGAAGACATACGCAGCATTGCTAGGAAAGGGGAAGTGCTACTGCTAGGAGATTTCAATATGCCAGATGTTGATTGGCACATTCCTGCTGCAGTATCATCTAGGAGTAAGGAGATCCTGGATTCTCTACAGGGAGACCTATTCAGGCAATTGGTAACAGACCCCACACGTGAAGGGGCCATACTGGACTTGGTGCTTACCAATGGTGAAAGTGTTTCTGATGTTGTAGTGGGAGATCATTTTGCATCCAGTGATCACCAGATGGTGTGGTTCAGTATTAGGACTAGGGCTGTTAGAATCCATTCCAAGGTGAAGATCTTAGACTTTAGGAAGACTAACTTTGCGAAAATGGGCCAATACCTCAGGGAGTCGTTAGTGGGATGGGAACAGCTGGGGGATGTAGAACAACAGCGGGCAAAACTGAAAGGGGGTATTTTAAAGGCAACTAACCTTTTTGTTAAAATGGTAAATAAAGGCAAAAGGAACAGGAGACCGCTATGGTTTTCGAAGGAAGTAGCTGAAAAAGTGAAGAAAAAGAGGGAGGCCTTCATGCAATACAAGAGATCACAGAGAGAGGAAGACAGGCATCTGTATTTGGAAAAACTTAGAGAAGCTAGCAAAGTAGTCAAGAAGGCAAAGATTCAAAAGGAGGAGGAAATAGCCAATGCAATAAAATGGGGGGATAAGACATTTTTCAGATATATTAGTGAGAAGAGGAAGGGCAAAAGTGGTATTATCAGACTCAAGGGTACAGGGGGGGAATATGTAGAAGCTGATAAGGATAAAGCGGAATTGCTTAACAAATATTTTTGTTCTGTGTTCACAGATGAAGAACCAGGAGCAGGACCTCAGAAAACACCCACAAATAAGAACAGAAGCGAGGTACATCTTGAACAATTTTCAGAAGACTGTGTTTGTGAGAAACTAGCTCAACTTAAAGTAGACAAAGCAATGGGACTGGATGGGATACACCCTAGAATACTGAGGGAACTTGGGGACGTTCTAGCAACTCCACTGACTGACCTTTTCAATGCCTCGTTGGAGTCGGGAGTGGTGCCAAAGGACTGGAGAGAGGCTCATGTGGTGCCTTTACACAAAAGCGGAAGTAAGGATGTGGTTGAAAACTACAGGCCGGTTAGTTTAACTTCAGTGGTGAGTAAATTAATGGAAACGCTGTTGAAAGAGAAAATAGTGAGGTTTCTGGAGTCCAGCAGATTACAGGATCCGAGGCAGCATGGATTCACCAGAGGCAGGTCTTGTCAGACAAATCTGATTGATTTCTTTGACTGGGTGACCAGGGAGTTGGACCGAGGGAGAGCTCTAGATGTGGTGTATTTAGATTTCAGTAAAGCCTTTGACACTGTTCCTCACAGGCGACTTATAAACAAACTGAGCACCCTAGGGATGGACCCTAAAGTTACTGCTTGGGTTAGAAATTGGTTGGGTGGGAGGCGACAAAGAGTACAAGTAAATGGAGCTCACTCTGAGGAGAAGGATGTTACCAGTGGTGTGCCCCAGGGATCTGTCCTTGGTCCGATTCTTTTTAACATCTTTGTTAGTGATATAGCGGAAGGGCTGTCGGGTAAGGTTTGCCTCTTTGCAGATGATACCAAAATCTGCAATAAAGTAGACACCCAGGAAGGTGTAGATAACATGAGGAGGGATCTAGCTAAGCTTGAAGAATGGTCTAGAATTTGGCAGCTGGGATTTAATGTTAAAAAATGTAAGGTCATGCATTTGGGCTGCAGCAATCCAAGGGAGCAATACAGCATAGGAGGTGAAGTACTTTTGTCCACTAAAGAAGAGCGGGACCTAGGCGTAGTTGTGTCCGATGATCTTAAAGTAGCTAAACAGGTAGAAAAGGCGACGGCAAAAGCTAGAAGGATGCTTGGGTGCATACGGAGAGGAATGGCTAGCAGAAAAAAGGAGGTGATAATGCCTCTGTATAAGTCTTTGGTGCGACCTCATTTGGAGTATGGTGTGCAATTCTGGAGACCGCACCTTCAAAAGGATGTGAACAGGATGGAGTCGGTGCAGAGGGTTGCTACTAAGATGATTAGTAGTCTTCATTATAAAGCATATGAGGACAGACTTAAGGATCTTAATATGTACACCTTAGAGGAAAGGCGGGATAGAGGTGATATGATTGAGATGTTTAAATACCTCCGTGGCATAAATGTTCAGGGAGAGAGCCTCTTTCAATTGAAAGCAAGTTCTGCGACGAGGGGACATGGGATGAGCGTGAAGGGAGATAGATTCAGGAGCAATGTTCCCTCTAATTTTCTGTAGGCTGTGTGCGCATAAAATATCAGCTGTGTGCAGCTTTTGAAGGAAGGTTAAATTTTTGTGCGCCACATAACGACACTCGGAGTTATATACTTTAAAATTTGACTACACATCAGGATACAGTATGTACACCACACTGATTTTAATCAAATTAAATGAAAATAGACGATTACTAAATGAAGCGGGAAATTTCTAGTAATTACAATCATAACTTTTAAATTTTAAGACGTCTGTGTTGTTTTCTATCAGAATCAGAGCCATAATTTTTGTGCGCTCTGTTGTAAATTATGTGCGCTCGCTCGGCAAGGTGTGTGCACGCGCACACGCGCACAGCTTAGAGGGAACAGTGTTCAGGAGTGATATGCAGAAATATTTCTTTACGGAAAGAGTAGTGGATCCGTGGAATAGTCTCCCAGTGGAGGTGGTAGAGATGAGGACAGTAACTGAATTCAAAAAAGCATGGGACCAACACAGAGGATCTCTAAAGGTAAAAAGTGGACTGTTGTAGTTGTTGTTATGGAAGCACAGACTAGATGGGCCATGTGGTCTTTTTCTGTCATCATGTTTCTATGTTTCTATGATATGATTGAGATGTTTAAATACCTCCGTGGCATAAATGTTCAGGGAGAGAGCCTCTTTCAATTGAAAGCAAGTTCTGCTACGAGGGGACGTGGGATGAGGGTGAACGGAGATAGATTCAGGAGTGATATGCGGAAATATTTCTTTACGGAAAGAGTAGTGGATCCATAGAATAGTCTCCCAGTGGAGGTGGTAGAGATGAGGACAGTAACTGAATTCAAAAAAGCATGGGACCAACACAGAGGATCTCTAAAGGTAAAAAGTGGACTGTTGTAGTTGTTGATATGGAAGGACAGACTAGATAGGCCATGTGGTCTTTTTCTGTCATCATGTTTCTATGTTTCTATGTTCAGTAACGTTAACGCGTGTTAACGTTACATACCGTGCGTTAACGTTACCTAACGATCGTTAATGTTATATAGCGTGTGGTTTGTAACGTTACCGCAGTTTAGTAAACATACCCCTTAGAGTTGCTTACCAGGTATCAAAAATGTGTCTGATTAGACCAAGCTTATCCACACCTCGTTGTTCATGCCTGTTGGTTGCATCATCAAATCTGAGAGCACAAGAAATTTGCTGAAAATGGTTACGGGTCATATTTTTGGCGAAAACAGAACGACCATCTTCAAGGTTCCACAACTGAACTATGGATTCATTTCGTGACTTGTACACTCCTGAGATGATCAGAAGTCCAAGAAAACGTTGAAATTCTCCGTCTTTCAAATCTTTCCAGGTGTCGTCATAAATGTGTCTTCCTTGTTTGCTCGTCCACATCATGATTTCATTCAATAAGTTCTTCTTCATGAACAAGTGGAATGCTGCGAGAGGGCCATCAACATTTCGTACAGCATACCTTGTAGGACCTTGTTGTACGGGCATGACATTAGCTCTAGCGTATCTTCCAGCAGCTTGCTTTATAGGTTTCCTGTTCCAAGATGTGGCATCCTTAGATACATAGGCTTCAATGGCAACATTTGTGCTTATAGTTGATGACCTCTTAGCTCCTCTACGACCACAACTAAGATTCCTCACAGATGATACTGACATCGATGACTCCTGCCTTCTTCCCCGTCCAGCACAGCCTTGATCTTTGCCTCGACCTGTAACTTGGCTCTTTGCTGCAGGCGATGTTACTGGCTCAACATCAGTCTCACATTCACTTGGCAACCAACTGCTGTCGCCATCTGAATCATGACTGTCATCATCAGATTTGTTACCCAAACTTGGTTGATATGCTTTTTCGCTTGCTGAATATTCTGCATCATCAGATGACTCAGAGCCGTCAGCATCTCGTTGCAATATTTCTCTTACTTGGGCAGCTGAATACTTTCGTTTTGACATCATAAACAATAACCTAAAATAAATAAAGATAAAGTTGAATAAAACGCAAAGCAGTTTTACTATAGGTGTACAATAATCGTGATGAATGAGCTGAAAGCCTTTAGATTTCATCAAAAATAATGAGAGAACGTATGATATCAATTACAGAAAATGTATAATTTTCATAAAATAAGAGTACAAAAAAATAAATGATACATAATTAATGATAAATACCTTTGTCAGATCAAAAAATTCACAAAACTGCAAATTGTATCACGATCCAAACCGGATGTAAGCAACCGGGGTCAAAAATGATCCTACTGGCACTCTGTGCTGCAATTCATCACTAGCGTCACCTAGCAGATGAAAATTATTCCTCTTATGGCACAATATAAAGAGAATATTGACATGTGAAAAGTCATAAAAAGATTGTATTCTTGAACAACTAGTTTCCGAGATACGCATTGTGAAACTTGCAATGGGGTCACTTTTGACCCCATCGGTACTCCCAGGGTTAACAAATAACACAGCTTAGTAAACATGCCCCTAACATTAAAATAACTTTACTGGCATTACAATTCTACATGTATTGCCAAAGTAATACATCAAGTGGTTAAGGGAGAATTGGAGATAATTTACAAAATAGTAATAGTAGTTATGTGCCATTGAGTCGGTGCCGAATCATTGCAACCCTCTGGATAGTTGTCCTAAACTGTGTTCATTCTTCAGTCAGGTGGCTAATTGTTTATAGGGTAGAATCCATCACTGTTTTTATTGTATTCATCCATCTCATTGCTGGCTATTCTCCTTTATGTTTAGGTTCGATCTCCTCTAGTACAGACTGGTTTTGTTTTTTCGGGCAGCCCATGGAATACACAGTATTGTTCACCAGCACAACAAATTGAAGGCATTGATTTTCTTCCTATCTTATTTACTGTCCAACTTTCACATCCATATGACAATATTGAAACTACGATGGCTTGTCTAGGTCCTTCATAGTCATTCTGCCAAGAACATTGCATAATTGGATTTCTTGACTGCTTTTCATTTTGTTATTGATTATTGATCCAAGGAGGTTAAAGCTGTCCACTATTTTAATTTTTTCTCCATTAATGAGAAATCACCAGTCTTCACACCTCGGTTGTCTTCATACAGTCCTGCTTCTCTAATGATTTCTACTGCATATAAATTAAACAGGTGGGGGAAAACAAATGCAACCTAGTTGTATACCTTTGCTGAATTTAAAACACTCTTTCTCCTTGTTCCATTCAAACAGTAGCTTCTTGATCAATGTATTACAACTATTCGATAAACTGAAGAGTAGCAAATCACCTTGACCAGATGGTATACATTTAAGGGTGTTGAAAGAACTTAAATATGAGATTGCAGACCCGCTATTAATCTGTGAACTATCATTAAAATCATCTGTAACACCTGAAGATTGGGGGATAGCCAATGTAACCTCAATTTTTAAAAAGGGTTCCAGGGGTGATCTGGGAAACTACAGACTGGTGAGCCTGACCTCAGTACCAGGAAAAATGGTAGAAACCATCATAAAGAACAAAATTACTGAACATGTAGATAGTCATGGCTTAATGGGAGACAGCCAACATGACTTTAGACAAGGAAGATGTTGTTTTACTAATCTGTTATGTTTTTTGAAGGTGTGAATGAACAGATAGACAAAGGTGAGTTGGTTGATATAGTATATCTGAACTTTCAGAAAGCCTTTGACAAGGTCCCTCATCAGAGACTTTTGGCAAAACTAAAAAGTCATGGAATAGGAGGCAGTGTACTATTATGGATCAGGAACTGGTTAAAAGATAGAAAGCGTAGGGTAGAGCTAAATTGCCAATTTTCCCAATGGAGAAAGGTGAATAGTGGAGTACCTCAGGCATCTGTGCTGGGTCCACTGATTTTTGACATATACATAAATGACCTGTAAAAGGGAATAATGAGTGAGATTATCAAATTTGCAGATGATACCAAACTATTTAAAGTTGTTAAAATCCATGAGGACTGTGGAAAATTGCAAGAGGATCTTGATAAATTGGAACACTGGGCATCCAAATGGCAGATGAAATGTAATGTGAATAAGTGCAAAGTTATGCACCTAGGAAAGAACAACCCAAACTATGCTTACACGATGCAAGGTTCCACATTAGGAACCACCTCCCAGGAAAATGATTTAGGCGTCATCGTGGATAACATGTTAAAACCCTCCGCCCAGTGTGCAGTGGCTGCCAAGAGAGCAAATAGAATGCTAGGTATCATAAGGAAAGGAATGGAAAATAAACCAAAGGATATTATAATGCCTCTGTATTGTTCCATGGTGCGACCGCACCTTGAATATTGTGTGCAATTCTGGTCGCCGTAAATTAAAAAGAATATAGTGTTATTAGAAAAGGTACAGAGAAGAGCCACCAAAATGGTAAAGGGGATGGAAGGATACCCCTATGAAGAGAGGCTAAAAAGGTTAGGGCTCTTCAACCTGGAAAAGAGACGGCTGAGGGGAGATATGATAGAGGTCTATAAATTAATGAATGGAGTGGAACAGGTAAGCATAGATCAGATGTTTACATCATTAGAATATAGAAAAACTAGGGGACATGCAATGAAGCTACAGGGTAAACTATTTAAGACTAATAAAAGAAAATATTTTTTCACTCAACATGTAATCAAACTCTGGAATTTGTTACCGGAGGATGTAGTAAAAGCTGTTAGTGTAGCTGGGTTTAAGAAATGTTTGGACAAGTTCCTGGAGGAAAGGTCCATAAACCATTATTAAAAGGGACCAAGAATATCACTGCTTGTCCCAATGCAAGCATTTTATTTTTGATTTATTTTTGATTTATTAGCGAGTCTTGGTATATCACCCAAACCAAAGTGTCAAGGCGGTGTACAATAAGAAAACAAAGTGGCTACTAGAAAATCAAAGAAGGAAAGGAACGCCACTGGATTAATAGAAAAGCAGTAGCGAAAGAATGAGAGGAGGACAGAAGAGGAGCAAAGGTAGACACATAAACAAGGCTGACTGCTGAGGGGATGGAAGGGATAAGGGGAAGGGGGAGTAGAGGCAGTGTATAGTATCATGACTATCATGTGGTGTCAGGGAGGTCGAAAGCCTGGCGGTAGAGATAGGTTTTAAGTAGAGCTTTGAAGTGAGGAAATGAGGGCTCAGTGCGAAGAGAATGTGGGAGAGAATTCCACAGGGCAGGACTTAGAAAGAAGAATGCAGAGTGACGAGTGAGTTCGAGGTGTGCTTGTGATGGAGAGGGAAGAAAAAGACGATTACCATGAGCAGAACGGAGAAGACGAGGAGTGGACTGGAGGAGAATAAGATCGGACAAATACTGGAGGATACCCATGTGGAGAACCTCTGTCTTTTGGGGAAACTGCTAGGTACTTATGATTTAGATTGGCCACTGTTGGAAACAGGATACTGGGCTTGATGGACCTTAGTCTGACCCAGTATGTCATATCTTATTTTCTTATCTTATGTTCTTATGTAACGGTTGTGCATGAGAACTATCAGGTGTTCTGGCATACCTGTGCTTCTTAATGTAGCCCAGAGTTTCTCATGATTTCACAGTCAAAGGCCATGCTGGAATCATAAATCTCTTTACAATAACGCAATGGACTACTTATCGTCCCTCATCATTCTATACTCCCCTGTGCACTGTTCACATTATCTTTATGGGAAACAGATGCTTATTCCCTCTTCCTTAAAAGCTCTATATGGAACTCTTTTCTCTCTCATACTCTATCTGCTTTGAGACCATCTTCGAAGGATTTAAGTCCCTGGTAAAATCTTTTCTTTTTCAACAAGTGGCTAGACGACCTGACCTCTCTCCCAAGTTACTGGACTAGCTTCTCACTATGCCTATCCTGTCAGAAATTGAGTTCCTTTTAGACATTTTGTAATTTTTTATTTTATTTAAGTATTATCTTTTTAATTTCATATGTGAGAATCATTTTGGATGCTAGCAAAGAGTGCTATATCAAACCATATACCATAGACCATTTTGTATGGTATTTTTTTGTCTTTTCAAGGATCCATCTCACATCCTCAATGATGTCTCTCATTTCTTGGCATTTCTGAACCCTGCTTGCATTTCAAGCAGTTCTTGTTCCACATATGGTTGTAGTCTCCAATGGATGATCTAGAATCGAATTTTGCTGGCATATGGGATCAGTGCGATTGTGCGATAATTTCCACAATCAGATCACCTTTCTTCAGTATTGGAATGAACACAGATCTTTCCTAGTCAGTTGGCCATAATGATGTCTTCCAGGTTCTTGGCAAAGCCTTGTAGCTATGGTAACAGTCACATTTAATTGTTGTAATACTTCACTGGGAATGCCCTCAATACCATATTCTTTGTTCTTTATGCTTTCAGTGCTGTTTTGACTTTTTCTTTCACCATCAATGGTTTCTGATCATAAGTGCAGGTTGAAACCGCTGTTGTTCTACTTTATCTTTAAGGTTTAATGACTCTGTGTATTCTGTACATTTTATTATTTATTTTATTTAGTGACTCTTTTATACCGCGATATTTAAAATCAGTGCGATTTACATTTAATTTATTTATTTTATTTGGTATACATTTGTATGCCGCCACTTCCAGCGATCAGCAGCGGACCAATGGTGTAAAATACAAGGGAGTAAAGTATAAAATCAGATTGAAAATACAGTATGATTTGAGGGAGGGGTACACCACAATCACATAGAGATTACAAATATACATTACATTTTGATCACCCATGTTTGAGCAACAATTGAAATAATAAATATACATTTGATTGATCAGATTATAAATATACATTTGATTGACCAGATAAGTTACAATTTTATCACCCAGTTTGAGCAACCAGATAAATTACATGTTTATCAAGAACATAGATTACAATTGTATAATCCATTGGCAGATATGCAATCTTATTAACATTGACATCGGATCTATTTTTCTACCTCTTGTGCTTCGGGGGGTTAGGCAACTTGGGTAAGGAGGGAGTGTTGAAGGACTAGAAAGGGGGACTGTTACTTCTGGGGAGAAATCTGCAACTGTGAGTATATACTTCTGTTAATTTTCTAAAAAGAATTCTTTGTATTAAAGCTATTTAATCTGTGAACCCACTGTTTTTTTTTTTGTTGGATCAGTTAGGGCCTAGTAGCAGCAATTAAAGTTTGAATTTAAAACCCAGAGGAGAACTTTCTGGTTACATTTCATACCCAGCAGAGAGCTTATAGTTTAAATTTAATAGACACTCAGGGCCAAGTAACAGCAAAGTACTTTTAGTTTAAATTTAACACACAGAAGAGAGCTTTCTGGTTACATTTGGAACCCAGCAGACAGCTTGTAGTGTACATTTCATAGTCACTCAGGGCCTAGCATCAGAAAAGTACTTTTAGTTTTAAAACACAGAAGAGAGCTTTCTGGTTAAATTTAGAATCCAGCAGAGAGCTTGTAGTTTAAATTTCATAAGAAGAGACTTCCGGTTGACACATGAGCGAGTGAAGGCGTGCTTCTGCTCGCTCCGGGGCCGCCATCAGCTTCAAAGTGATTAAAGCCCTATTTTGACCTCCCCCATCGGTGGCTTACCTAGCGCGGATAAAGGAGCCGGAAGCGCAAGTGGGTTTTTGCAACGCCCGTGCAACATGCCGCTGCCTACCCGGAAAGAACGGGAGAAAGGAGGCAAGTCAGGCCCCACTCTGCCGCCCGTGTCCCAGCCGACATCCCCGGGTACGGACAGCGTGGGCTCCACCTCGGAGGAATTAGCGCGGGAAGTCGTCAGGCTGTTGGACCCCAAGTTTGACCAAATTCTGGCAAAACTAGAGTCGATGGGGACTGCGCTGATGGAGCTTGATCGCCGCGTCGAAGAGGTGGAACAGCGCGTGACTCTCATGGAGGAGGAGGACGGGAAACGCATGAAGGAGCACGAGGCGCAGGCCGCGAAAATCGAGTCTTTACTACTGAAGGTTGACGATCTCGAAAATCGCTCGCGCCGCAACAACCTACGGTTAGTGGGGATACCAGAGTCCACCACAGACCGGATGCTGCTTCCCCTGATTGAACAGTGGCTCCCGAAAGAACTGGGCCTCGAGGAGTTGGTGGGGGAGATCAGGGTGGAGCGTGCACACCGTCTTGGAGCCAGGCTGGAGGGGGGCAGAAAGCCGAGAGTGGTGATTTTGAAATTACTGAACTTCCAACATAAACTACTCTTGATGCAGGCTTACCGCAAGAAACGGGATCTGACCTTTGAAAACCACAAACTCTTGCTTTTCCAGGACTATTCTGCCTTGGTAGCGGCAAAGCGCAAAGTTTTCTCCCCGCTCTGCGCGGAAACTCTTCCAGAAAAATGTGCGCTTTACCTTGGCCTTCCCGGCAATATTACGGGTGACCCATCTGGGGCGGCAGCATGTGTTTGAGTCGCTGGGAGCGGCGAAGGCATTTGTGGCGGGCCTTGAATCCTCGTCGGAGAGACAGAGCGTCGCTACGTGAGCAAGGCCGTTGCTGGCAGGGATGTGCTGGGAGATTCGGTGAGTAGATGCGCAGCGGCGGGGGACTGTCCTGGGCTGCGGACTGCATTGGCTGGAACTCCCCGGGAGTGCCCTGTGTGCTCTTGGGGAACTTAGCTCATGGTTCTGTGTTGTTGCCTGGGGAGTTGGTAGTGTTACAAATGAGCTGAGAGCATATGGGCTGGGGGGATTTGCTTGCTGAAAAGTTTTGCTTGCTGAATTGTTTAATTGCTTATTGAACTGTTTAATCGCCATAATACATATCTCGGAAGGTTTACCTTTAAGTGGCTAATGGGGAGGGGAACTGTTACAGGGTACTTCATGATATTTGGGGTGTGTTTGTGAGCATTGCGGTGGCGGGAGGCTGGGGCGGCCCTGCAGTGTCTGATACGGGAGTTGCCTCGGCTAGACGGGGCGGGAGTAGACTTGTTATTCCTAAGGGGTTGGGGGTTTAGTTTAATTTGAGGGTAGAGTATGGGGATAGTGGGGGGAGGATGGGAGGGGTGGGGGGGCAGGGGGGTGGGGAGGGCACAGCTCATCTACACTAGTGTAACGACATATGTGGGGGATAGGGTGTCACTTAAGCTCATTTACCGATTGGGAGGACGGCTGGGGGCTGAGGCTGGGCGGTCCCTGGGATGTTGGTTGGGAAAAAGTTGGTTTCGAATATTTTCAGGGCTTTATAATAAGGTTCTGCAAGGGAGGGTCGACTATTCCCTAGCCAAATGAGCCAAATGACCCAACACTTACGTATTGTCTCCTGGAATGTGGGAGGGCTTAATACCCCGGTCAAGCGTACCAAAGTGTTGCAGGCCTTGAAGAAAGCCAAAGCCCACGTGGCCCTGCTACAGGAAACCCACCTAACGAAGTTAGAGCATGCTAAATTAAAAAGAGATTGGGTAGCGCAGGTATATGCCGCTTCTGCATCTGTAAAAAAGAGGGGGGTGGCAATCTTGATTCGCAAAGGGGTCCCAGTGGACTTTTTAGGAGTGGAGGAAGATCCCGAAGGGCGGTTTCTGGCCCTCCATGTGACCCTGGCGGGGGCAACAGTGCTTCTGGTAAATGTTTACGCCCCAAATGTATATGACCATGCCTTTTTCCAGGGGCTATTGCGCAGAGTTGAGGCAAACCCGCAGCTGCCAGTCATTCTCGCTGGTGACTTTAACTGTCCCCATGATCCGGCTTTGGACAAGTCAAACCCCAACGAGAGTTCGGGCTGGTCACGTAAGGGGGTGAGCTATCTATGCCAGCAGGGGAATTTGGTAGATGTTTGGCGTGTCCTTCATGAGGGGGAAAGAGACTACACGCATCTGTCACGCGCTCATCAGACCTGGTCTCGCCTGGATTATATTTTAGTCTCAGATAAACTATTTGGCAGGGTCGTGAAGGCTGAAATAGGGCCCCTTTTAGTCTCAGATCATGCAATGGTGTGGATGGACTGGCGAAGCTCGGGTATCAGCCGAGGCCGCTGGTCGTTCCCCGGGCATAAATGGCGCGATCCAGCGTTTAAAAGCTACCTAGAGCAGCACTGGCGGGAGTTCTTAGAGTTTAATGAGGATAGTTGTGCATCAGTGGCGATGCTTTGGGAAGCCGGAAAGGCGGTTTTGCGCGGGCACATCATAGCGTATTTAGCGCGCGAGAGACGCCAAAGGGATGCGCAGATTCTGAGCCTAACGCGGGAGTTGGCTCGACTGAAGGCGGAGGCGGTAGGGATGACCCGTGGGGCCCACTTGGAAAAGTACCTGGATGTTCAAAGGTTGTTGAACACTTTGCTCCAAGACAGAGCGGTGTATACTATGCACTACTATCGACACCAACTATTTCGCTATGGTAATCGTTCCGGTAGACTGCTGGCGCGCCTAGTCAAGGAGCGGGGGGGTGTGCGGGCTATTACTGTTATTCGCGACAGGGCGGGACAGATACAGAGTGAGTCCAGGCGAGTGGCAGATGTCTTTCGGCAGTTCTATGAGACTTTGTACACCCCCGACGGGGAGAGCCGTTCTCAGGAGCGGGCGTTTCTTGATGGGGTCCCGTTTCCTCGCCTATCGGCCCAGGAGCTCGGGGAGCTGCACAAACCTATTTCTGGGGGGGAAATTCAAAAGGTCATTCGCAGAGGGAAGCCGCATAAAGCGCCGGGCCCGGACGGCTATGGCTCCGAGTTCTACAAGATCTTGGAGACTCAGGTGACTCCAACCCTGGCTGCCGTGTTCGCGGAGGCTGTGGAGGTGGGCAGCTTCCCCAGGGACATGCGGACGGCCTCCATTTCTCTTATTCCCAAGCCTGGGAAGGACCCCTTAGATCCCGCGGCATATCGGCCAATCTCTTTGATTAATTACGATATGAAAATTTTGGCATCTGTCTTGGCCAATAGGTTGCAGACCCTTCTACCCCAGTTGGTGGGAGACCACCAGGCGGGTTTTGTACGGGGAAGGGAGGCGGTTCGGAACATCCACAAGATTTTGTTGGGAATGGAGAAATGTGAGCGACAGGGCACCCCGTTGCTCCTTGTCAGTCTGGATGCGGAGAAAGCTTTCGACAGAGTCTCTTGGGCTTACATGTTTGAGACGCTGCGCAGGTTCGGATTGGAGGGCACGTTCCTTAACTGGGTGCAGGCCCTCTACACGGCACCCTTGGCGTACGTGACGGTTGGCAGTGAGCAGTCGGACTCTTTTGCCTTACATAGGGGCACCCGGCAGGGATGTCCCCTCTCGCCTTTACTCTTCGTACTCCAGTTAGAACCACTTTTATTGACGCTGCGGGAGATGGCGGAGGTGCGGGGGCTGCACTGGTTGAAGGGAGGGCTGACTATTAGTGCGTTTGCAGATGATATGTTGCTGTGCCTGACCGACCCTCAGTGCTCACTGCTATCAGCTCTGCAGCAGATTGAGCGGTTTGGTAGCTTTTCGGGCCTCAAGATTAATAAGACTAAATCCTTGGCTCTGGATGTGGGGGGACAGGTACAGAGGGGATGGCAGGGTGAGTTCCCTCTAGTTTGGGCTGATGGGCAATTTCGTTATTTAGGCCTCCAGATTCCCGGGGTGCTGTCCCAACTCTATCGGGCCAACATCCAACCACTGCTGGTCAGCACCATAGCGAAATTGCGGAAATGGCGCGACTTGCCGTTGTCCCTGAAGGGTAGGGTGGCGCTCTTCAACATGGTTGAGGTACCTCGGTGGCTCTATGTGTTGCGCAACCTCCCTATCTGGGTCCGTTCTGCGGACTTAGAGCTTTTACAGCGACACTTAACTAAGTTTTTATGGAGAGGGCGGAGAGCACGAATCGCTCTAGCGACTTTGATGGGGCCGGTGGAACAGGGGGGAGCGGGGTTGGCATCGATCCGTGCTTACAATTTGGTGTACATGATGCGTTCCCTTCGCGACGTGATCTGTGGGACCGAAGAAGTGTTGCCCCTCAGTTTACTGGACGACTTGGCGAGTCCACAGCATCGCATCATGTTGTTACACTCTCCCCAGCGAAACCTCTCGAGGGGCTGGAGATATTCTGAAGGTTTGCGCATGCTGCGGCAGGCTTGGAGGGTGGTGTGTCAGCATAGAAGAGGGTCGTGGAAAGTGACGGACTGCCTTCCTCTGCAGGGCAATGATGGGTTTGTCCCGGGACTGGAGGGACGGGTGGCACGAATTTGGGCACAGCAGGGTGTCTGCTGTATCGGTCACTTGACTATGGAAGGAATGGCAGCTCTGGATTCTTATGCCTCTTTGTGCACGCGCTATCAGTTAAGTCACCGGGATTTTTATTTTTACTTGCAGGTTCGACACTATGTGCATGGGTTACAGCGGCGTGACGGTTTGAGGATATCCCAAGGCGGTATGTTGGAATTGTTTCGTGCCCTGGATGGGAAAATAACGGTGCGTTCCCTGTGGGAGCATTTGGTGCCCGGGGGTGTGTCGAGTGCGCATGCTCGGTCCCTGCGATGCTTAGCGCTAAGGTGGCAGAATGACCAGCTGCCAGGGGGTACGGTAGAGTGTTTACAGGCTGCATTTGGGGCGATTAAAGGCTTGGTTGAATCTGTTCAGTTGCAGGAGATACAGTATAAATTTCTGTGGCGGGCCTATTGTTCCAATGTCTGGGCAGCGCGGGCGGGCCTGGCGAAGACAGATGCGTGTCCTCTTTGTGAGACTGCCCGGGCTCGCTAGCACATCGGTTCTGGTTCTGCCCCCGTATTCAACAGTTTTGGACTGCGGTAGGGGTCATATTAAGTGGTTGGGTGGGCCTTACAGTACACCTATCCCCGGAGTGGGGTCTTTTTGGGTGCTGGGATGGGGTCTGTCCCTTGCCCAGTGGGAACCGTAAGTTATGTGAAAAGGGCTTCCTAGTGGTGAAACAATGTATCTTGCGCCATTGGTTGCTGCCCACGCCCCCTGATATAGGAGAATGGGAGCGCGCTATGCTTGACCTGGGGGAAATGGAGAAGCGGACCGGGAAGTGTCTGGGGGGGGTAGCTTGGGATAGGTGGGTCAGTGTCTGGGACCCGATTAGGAGGCATAATCTTTTGAGCGGATGAGCAAGACGGGGAAAGATGGGTGGGGAGTCTCCCTTGGGGGAGGCCCTTGGAGGAGCGTACGACACTCTAAGCCTTGGTAGTCTTTTAGCGTGGTGTAGATTGGGCTGGAGGGGGGGGGGTACAGCTGGGGGGGAGGGGGGGCGGTTTTGGTTTTGGTTATGGTTAAAGGGAAGGGGGGAAGGCGGGTGTAGGTTCGTGGTGGGAATGCTATAGTGTGTACTCTGTTTGATTTGATGTGTGATGGAGCCTACTACTGTCTGTATTATGTCTGTATTATGTCCGTGGTGGAGGGGGAGGGTTTGGGTATGCTGTATGCTGGTGTATGCTGTCTGCTGAGTGCTGTTTTCCGTTGTGTTTGCCATTTAAGATGTTTTCCGTTGTGTTTGACATTTAAGATGTATGCTGGCAACTGTTTGTCTTTGGAGTTGGTTATGCAATATAATAACAATAAAAAGAGTTTTCTAAATTTCATAAGAAGTTAGAGCCTAGCAGCAGCTAAGAGCTATAATTTAAATCAAATCAGAATTTAGCTTACCTCAGCAGCACAAGACAGGGTACTGTGTAGCAGCCCTCTTTTAATAAGTGTTATTTCCCTCCCTCCCTCCCTCCCGACGCCCACCCACCCCTGGGATAAACATAGCTTTATAGGTACTTATACATCTTAAAAGACAGGAGGTGCTTTCAGGTAAAGCTCATAACCCAAATCAGTCATACACTAAGGACCTGAGATTAATTAAGCTTCAGGTGAACAAGGTATATTAAACGTATTAGGAACAGTTTTATTGGTATAAATACCCATAGCAACCCCTAGTAAGTAAGAACTTAAAGATCTAGACACAAACTTAAAACTAAGATGCAGACAGCAGTCCAGCAGCAGGATGGGGGCTTTCCAATCTTTTGCATTGAGTGTCACATGTATGATTTTCTCCCAGTTGGTGAGAGGTCTTACGTGTGCACTAGGTGCAAGGAGCTCTTTGCTCTCAGGGAACAAGTCCGTTCTCTAGAGGCTAAAGTAGCAGACTTGGAAAACATAAGACAGACAGAAAGGTACATAGACGAGACCTACAGGGATATAATCCTGAAGTCCCACCTCCAGTCTGGCAGCACCCCTGTTGCCATGGAGGAGAGAGGTCACGTGACAGGAGAGCATCACCCTGGTGTGGCAGGAAGTGATCCTGTAACTAGGACCTGTCCTCCAGGTGATGTAAAACCCTCTCGCACCGAGGAAGTTTCTCCAGGGCCATGTGCCCATGAGGGAAGGGTTAGGACAGCTGTTATAGTTGGTGATTCGATCATTAGGCATGTAGATAGCTGGGTGGCTGGTGGACGTGAGGATCGCCTGGTAACATGCCTGCCTGGTGCGAAGGTAGCGGACCTCACGCGCCACCTCACGCGCCACCAGCAAAATTGTACCTAGTTAACAAATGTTCCATGTAAAACAGACTTGTAAATCTGTTCATTCCTTGTTCAATGTAAACCACACCTGATCTGTGGAAGGTAGCGGTATATAAGCAACTGTTAAATAAATAAAATAAAAATAAGGTCTTAGATAGTGCTGGGGAGGAGTCTGCTGTCTTGGTACATGTCGGTACCAATGACATAGGAAAATGTGGTAGGGAGGTTCTGGAGGCAAAATTTAGGCTTTTAGGTAGGAAGTTGAAATCCAGAACTTCCAGGGTAGCATTCTCTGAAATGCTTCCTGTTCCGCGCGCAGGACCCAAAAGGCAGGCAGAGCTCCGGAGTCTCAATGCGTGGATGAGACAATGGTGCAGAGATGAGGGTTTTGGATTTGTTAGGAACTGGGGAACATTCTGGGGAAAGGAGGGGCTCTTCCGAAGGGATGGGCTTCACCTTAACCGGGATGGAACCAGGCTGCTGGCATTAACCTTTAGAAAGGAGATAGAACAGCTTTTAAACTAGATATTAGGGGAAAGCCGACAGTCGTCCAAGAGCGGATGGTTCAGAAAAATGTATCCTTGAAGGATACTACCAAAAGCAGAGAGGTTCCACAAAAGAGTAAAGTAGTCCAAATGCCCTCAAGTATGGAACAGACAGAGCTTAAAGATCCCAATTTACCCATTTCTAACAATAGCCAAATTAACATGAATAAAATACATTCTCTAAAATGCTTGTATGCAAATGCTAGAATTCTAAAGAATAAGATGGGAGAGTTAGAATATATAGCACTAAATGAAAAGCTAGATATGATTGGAATATCAGAGACATGGTGGAAGGAGGACAACCAGTGGGACACTGTGATACCTGGGTACAAACTATATCGTAATGATAGAGCTGATCAAATTGGTGGAGGGGTTGCGCTCTATGTTAGAGAGGGCATTGAGTCAGAAAGGATTAAAGTTTTGCAGGAAACAAAATCTGCTGTAGAATCTCTATGGACTGAAATTCCATATAAAAGAGGGAACGCAATGGCAGTAGGGGTGTACTATCGAGCACCTGGTCAGAATGACCAAATGGATGATGAAATGCTCAAAGAAATCAAGGAAGCTAACAAAAGTTACAGTGAAGTAATAATAATGGGTGATTTCAATTACCCCGGTATCGACTGGGTCAGTGTCACGTCAGGACATGCTAGGGAGATAAAGTTCCTAGATGAAATAAATGACTGCTTCTTGGAGCAGCTGGTTCATGAACCGACCAGAGGGGAAGCCATATTAGACCTAGTCCTTAGTGGAACACCAGATCTAGTGCAAGAGATAATAGTGTTGGGGCCACTTGGCAATAGTGATCATAGCATGATCGCCTTTGATTTAATTAGTGGAGGAGGGATAGTAAGGAAATCCACAGCACTACCCTTTAACTTTGGAAAGGGAGACTATGATAAAATGAGGAAAACAGTTAAGAAAAAACTAAAAGGAGCAGTTGCAAAGGTTAAAGACGTACATCAAGCTTGGGTGTTGTTGAAAAATACTATCTTGGAAGCCCAGACTAGCTGTATTCCACGCTTTAAGAAAAGTGGAAGGAAGTCCAAAAAACTGCCAGCATGGTTTAAAGGTGAGGTCAGAGAAGCTGTTGTTGCCAAAAAAGCATCTTTCAGGAAATGGAAAAAAGAGCCAAACGACGAAACCTGGAAACAGCACAAGCACTGGCAAGTCAAATGCAAGGCATTGATAAGGCAGGCAAAGAAAGAATTTGAGAAGAAGCTTGCTGCGGAAGCAAAAACGCGAAATAAAGACCTTTTCAAGTACATTCGTAGCAAAAAACCTGTGAGAGAGTCAGTTGGTCCATTAGATGATAAAGGGGTTAAAGGAGCACTAAGAGGCGATAAGGCGATAGCAGAGAGACTGAATGAATTCTTTGCTTCGGTCTTTACTGAGGAAGATGTAGGGATGTTACCCATGACTGAAGTGGTATTTAAAGGTGCGGAAGAATTGAAGGAAATATCGATACATTGGGAAGATGTCTTACGACTATTAGATAAACTGAAGAGTAGCAAATCACCTGGGCCGGATGGTATACATCCAAGGGTGTTGAAAGAACTGAAATATGAGATTGCAGACCTGCTATCAGTAATCTGTGAACTATCATTAAAATCATCTCTAATACCTGAAGATTGGAGGATCGCCAATGTAACACCAATTTTTAAAAAGGGTTCCAGGGGTGATCCGGGAAACTACAGACCGGTGAGCCTGACGTCAGTATCGGGAAAAATGGTAGAAACCATCATAAAGAATAAAATTACTCAGCATGTAGATAGTCACGACCTAATGGGAGACAGCCAACATGGCTTTAGACAAGGAAGATCTTGTCTTACTAATCTGTTATGTTTTTTTGAAGGAGTGAATAAACAGGTGGACAAAGGTGAGTCGGTTGATATTGTGTATCTGGACTTTCAGAAAGCCTTTGACAAGGTCCCTCATCAGAGACTTTTGGCAAAACTAAAGAGTCATGGGATAGGAGGCAGTGTACTATTGTGGATCAGGAACTGGTTAAAAGATAGAAAGCAGAGGGTAGGGCTAAATGGCCAATTTTCCCAATGGAGAAAGGTGAATAGTGGTGTACCCCAGGGATCTGTGCTGGGTCCGCTGCTTTTTGACATATTCATAAATGACCTGGAAAGTGGAATAACGAGTGAGGTTATCAAATTTGCAGATGACACAAAACTATTTAAAGTTGTTAAAACCTAAGAGGATTGTGAAAAATTGCAAGAGGATCTTGATAAATTGGAAGACTGGGCATCAAAATGGCAGCTGAAATTTAATGTGGACAAGTGCAAGGTTATTCACCTAGGGAAGAACAACCCAAACTATGGTTACACGATGCAAGGTTCCACATTAGGAACCACCACCCAGGAAAAAGATTTAGGCGTCATTGTGGATACCATGTTAAAACCCTATGCTCAGTGTGCAGCAGCGGCCAAGAGAGCAAATAGAATGCTAGGTAAGATAAGGAAAGGAATAGAAAATAAAACAAAAGATATTATAATGCCTCTATATCGTTCCATGGTGAGACCGCACCTTGAATATTGTGTGCAATTCTGGTCGCCGTATCTTAAAAAGGATATAGCGATTTTAGAAAAGGTTCAGAGAAGAGCCACCAAAATGGTAAAGGGGATGGAAGGATACTCCTATGAGGAAAGGCTAAAAAGGTTAGGGCTCTTTAACCTGGAAAAGAGACGGCTGAGGGGAGATATGATAGAAGTCTATAAATTAATGAACGGAGTGGAACGGGTAAACGTAGATCGATTGTTTACGTTATCAGAATATAGAAAGACTAGGGGACATGCAATGAAGCTACAGGGTAAACTATTTAAGACTAATAAAAGAAAATATTTTTTCACTCAACGTGTAATCAAACTCTGGAATTTGTTACCGGAGGATGTAGTAAAGGCTGTTAGTGTAGCTGGGTTTAAAAAAGGTTTGGACAAGTTCCTGGAGGAAAGGTCCATAAACCATTATTAAGAAGTGACCGAAGATATCAATGCTTGACCCAGTACAAGCATTGTGGAACTTGTGTCTCTTGGTGAAACTGCTAGGTACATATGACCTAGATTGGCCACTGTTGGAAACAGAATACTGGGCTTGATGGACCTTGGTCTGACCCAGTATGGCATATCTTATGTTCTTATGTTTTATGTTGAATCTGCCTAGGTGATACCGTAATGTGTTTGGAACAGGTGGGTTTTAAGCTTCTTTCTGAAGTCCTGTATATTGTTGATCAGTCGTATCTCATGAGGTAGTTTGTTCCAAAGCATGGGTGCAGTGTACGTGTATGCCCGGTTGCTCGTTCCCTCTTTGACATCTCTTATACTGCTGGGAACGCAGAGTGTGTTCAGGTTAGTCGTCCTTCGGCATCTGTAGGGGGGCTGTGTGGTTATGAGGTTATCGAGGAATGATGGGGATATCCTGTGAATGATTTTGAAAGTTGTTACCAGTATTTTGTATACTGCACGTGCAGAGATTGGGAGCCAGTGAAGCTCAATCAGTACTGGTGTAATGTGATCCCTCAGTTTCTTATTCAAGATGATCCTGGCTGATACATTTTGCACCAATTGTAAGATGTTTAAGGGTTTTTTTGGTAGACCTTGCAAGATGGCATTACAGTAGTCAAAGTGAGGAATGATGAGCGCTTGAGCTACTGTTCTGAAGTCTGTTTGTTCGATTATGTTGCGTAGGGGTTGAAGGACTCTCAGCTTGTGAAATATTGCTCTGTTGGTTAACCGGAGATGTTTGTCCATTTTTAGGTTAGCATCAATGAGAACTCTTAGATATTTGTTCTCATTTTTAGATTGATAGGTGTTGTTGTTAATGGTGATTGAAGCAGGCGGTTTGAAGTCTTGTTTACTTGATACGAACATCACATCAGTTTTTTTGTGGTTTATCGACATGTTGTTATCTTGGAGCCAATTTTGCATTTCGCCTAGATATTCTTCTATTTGATTGAAATTAGGATTGTCTATATCAAATTAGGATTGTCTATATCAACATACAACAATAACTTATACAGTGTGGCCTAGGCTGCGCTGTATTTACAATGAACAGGTGCTGTAACTTGGATATCGTTGGGGTAACTATTTACAGGTTGGAAATCAAATCAAGATCCGAGCAGGACATCTTGTCTTGATCTTCTCAGCATCATTCAACATGCATTCTTGAGTATCTATTAGAATTCAAGTTTGAGGATGGAATTTTCTCTTTGACTTTCATAGCTTAATGAAAGCTGAACTTGTTCTTCGTCTAATAGTTTCTAATTCTATTTTCTTGTCTCATCTTGCTGCATATTGGAAATCTCTGTTAAGTTCTGCAATTACTTCTCTTTCTCCTCTGGCTTTAGCTTCTCTGCATTTCGGGGCAATTTTTAGAGTTTCTTTGGTCTTCCATTTTGGCCATTTTTGCTTTTTCACCTTTTGTAGGGACTTCTCATTTTCTTTGACCACAACTTTCTTGATGTCATCCCATAACTCTTCTGGTGCTCTGTCATTTGTATCCAAAGCAGTGAATTGACTTTGTATGTAACCTTTAAATTCTGGTAGTATATTCTCAAGGTCATATTTTGCTACATTCATGAGCGGCTTGCTCATTTTTAGCTTTAGTTTATATATTAATAGCAGGTGATCTGTACCACAGTCAGCTCCAGGTTTTGTCTTTGTCAATATTATTTAGCTTTTCAATTTTTGACTTCCACAGATGTAGTCAATTTGGTTTTGTACAATCCATTGGACAAAGTCCAGGTATACAGTTTATTTATTTTACATTTCTTATAAACCACCTTTCATGATGATATCAAGGTGGTTTATAACTGAACAAACTGAAATTACATTGAACAGGGCATTAGAACTTGGAGATAACTATTTACAGGGAACATGGGCAATGGAGGGTTAAGTGGCTTGCCCAAGACCACAAGGAGCACCTGTGGGACTAGAAACCCCAGTCCTTCCGGCCCAAGTTTGCTGTTTTCTAGTGGGATTTGAACCCCTGACCTTCCAGCCTGAGGTACCTTGCCCCAACCACTAGGCCACTCCTACACTCCACTCCATACAGTTGCCACTTGTGTTGCTGGAAGAAGGTGTTTGAAATGAATATATTGTTGATCTTGAAGAATTATATTAGTCTTTCTTCACTTTGCCTTCTTCTTGTTGCTAACGTTTGTGTTCCGGTCACCTTGACTATCAGATTGTCTTGTTTGCATGTAACCGGGTAAGGCGGCATGTCGCCTCTCGCCCCCCCTCCCCCCCCAGGCCCCACCCCACTTTCCTTTCCCCGACAGATTAATTCAAAACAAACACATGACAACCATTTGGGACTTAAACTGGTCGCAGCTTTAATAACCTTTTAAACACACATAATACAACATCAACACATTTTAACTCCCACCCCCCCCCCAAGCAGAGCGAGCTCTCACCCGCCGTGTTAGTAGCAAGGTGACGCCGCATCCGCTTCCCCCGGGCACAGGCCCGACATTTTCCACACCCTCCCTCTTCCGGCTTCGCCATGCTATTAGCAAAAGCCTGAGGGGTTAACCGGGTCGGGGGTACCCCACCCCCGCCCTCATGCTTGCCACCGGCTCCGGACCCCGGAAACCTCCGGGATCCCGCCACCGGCTCAGGTCAGCCACGACCAGAGCCGCCCCCCAAAGGTAAGCTGCGACCAGCCCTCGCCCCCAACGGAATACCTTCCAAGGCCTCCTGCCAATCGTTAAGCAGTAAATCTAGCCCTATCGGGGACAAGTGCACCCCGTCCGGCCTATAGAGGCCAGGGCAGTCCACGTCCACCCAAGGGTGAAAAATTTGACAGCCCCCTTGCTGGCCCACCCACCGGCCAATTTGACAGTTAATTTTGGTCACACCCCGTGACCACCGTCGCTGAGCCCTACAGGACGGCCTTGGAATGATATCCGACCATAGCAATAATACATCCAGAAACATCCCCAAAACCACCCCAAAATCCTTGATAGCTGCTCGAATCAACTGCCGGCAAGTCCATGAAGCGAGATCGTTGCCACCTAAGTGGAGCAGTAACACATCCGGGGCGCCTCGGGTTCGCTGGAGGTGCCGAAGCAAAGGCAGGAGTTGTATCCACCGGAGTCTGCGCTCGCCCAGCCATGTGATCGTCACCGCCTGCTCGGAAAGTCCCAAATTCAGCCCCATTGGGCGCGTCGCTGCTCGCCGACCCGCCCAGAAGACAAAGGAGTGGCCAGGAATCCAGCAGCTTCTATGCCCCACATCTGAAAGACAAAGAAATAGCCCCGTTAGTGCCCCCCCCCCCACTCCCCTACAAACGCACATAGCTGTGGAAAGCTCCCGACCGCCAACGCCCAATGCGCTGTATCTCCTGATCGGGCAGCCCGGCCACCGCCGCACTGGTCGCCGCCCCGATCCGGAAGGAATGAGGGGCGAAGGCACCAGGGCCCTCACCTATCTGTCGTAATGCCAGCCGTAGCACTGCAGTAAATTGGAAATGCGTAAGAACCCGCTCGACCTGATGGATAAAAAGGCTACCGCCAGCCTCCGGACGAACGCGTCAGTACGCTTGCAGCAACGCGACCGGGCACGAGGGGGAACCCTGAACCGCGGCCAAGTCCACCCACATACCCAGTCCCGCCTGATCCGTCGTAGAACGGGCAAGGCGGATACAAACCCTACTCCCGAGCAAGTGCACGTGATGCACCTGCACCTCCCTCCCATTGTGAAGCTGCCCCACTCCGAAACCAGCTCGCCCACCCGAAATGCGCCGAAAAAGGCTAACGAAAAAACGGCCCGAAAGAGCACCCCTTCATAGTAGGTAGCCACCACCTGCGGCAAGGCCCCGCATAACCGACGCAGTAAGTCATGAGTAATAGGACGCCGCCAATCCCCGGGCGAGGGACTAGACCGCTCCCAACCCCGCAACAATGTACGCGTTAAAAATCCCCCTCCCGCCCCCCCCCACCCGATAGCCCGTGCGAAAAAGGCAAATCCTGCTAAGTTCCCTCGGACCGTGGTCCACGACAGGCCCTGTTCCTTAGCCGCCGCCACTTACTGACCCAGAAGCAGATCCGACGCTGGCCCGGGACGCCATCCATGGAGTAGCAAGAAGGACCCCACACTGCAGTAGCCACGTTGATACGTGACCCATGTCGCCGAGGAGACGGCCTTCTGCAACAGCTCGATCATGGCTGGAGGCCAATCCGCCATAAATGCACCGGGACCGCAGATCCCACGTCGTCCGCATCTGGCGCCAAGGTCCGAAACAGCGCCCACTTGAAACGGGAAAGAGCATCGGCAATCTGGTTATGACTCCCCGGAATATGACGAGCCTTAATCACTAAATTCAACTGCAAGCATGAAAAGACCACCTGCCGCATCAGGTCAGCTACCGGCTGACATCTTGGGGAATAGTTATTGATCACCGACACTGCCGCCTCGTTGTCGCACCACCAGCGCACTCTGCGATTGCGGAGTCTATCCGGCCACAAGGACAGTACCACCAAAATGGGAAACAACTCGAGGAAGGTAATATTCCTCGTAAGCCCCACCGCTCGCCAGGATTGAGGCCAGCCTTCTGCGCACCATGCGCCCCCCAAAATAAATCCCCCAAACCGGAACCCCCTGCTGCATCAGTATACAACTGCAGATCCGCAGGAGTCACCTCCGGGTCTCTCAGCACCGTGGTACCATTAAAGTCACGAAGAAAATCGTCCCAAATCCGCAGGTCTGCCCGCAAGCTGCATGACATCCGAATCCGATGATGCGGCCTAGAGACGCCTGCAGTAGCTGCGGACAACCGGCGCAAGAACACTCTCCCCATCGGGATCACCCGACACGCAAAATTCAGGGACCCCACCAAAGACTGCATCTCCCGCAGCGTTAGCTTACTAGAACCCAGCGCATCGGCGACCAACACCCGCAGACTCGTAACTTTCTCCCCCGGCAAGCGGGCCTCCAACGCCACGGAATCCAACTCCACTCCCAAAAAGGTAATAGTCGTCGCCGGACCCGCCGTCTTTTCGGATGCTAACGGAACACGCGTAACGTACGGCACACAAAAACCTTAGGAATGTGATCATTAACTGAGGAACCAATAGGAAAAGACCACCCTACCTAAGGCCAGCTCAGTTGCCAACTTATCTCGTACCAGCTGCGCGAAACGCCGCACCGAAGGCGAATTCCGCGCCTTGTGTACCCCTACAATGCCCACCACCGGTATGGGAAACCCCTCTTTAAACCCGCATTCCAAAAGACCGCCGACCTGTCGCTTCGGATACCTCCTAAGCCACGGGCCTAACCCCTCAATCGCAACCGGGGTGGGGGCCAAACTCCAGACGTCCCCATTACTTGTGGCTGGGGGCTGGCACGCCCCCGCCACTCTTCTTGACACATTTGAGGGCTGGGTGACCCCCATTACAGACGGAGCAGGCATGCCGGAATTTGCAATCCGGAAAGGGGCAGGAAGACTTGTTGAAGCGCCAGCACAAGTCCCCCGCTCCCCCCCCCCCCCTGGAGTTCTCTGCAAAACAGGGGGCACGCCCGATCGAAAGGGCTGATCCGCCTGCGCAGGGGTGGCTACTCCACCTCTTTGCCCACCCATACCACCCCCGCCAGGTCTGATCGCCATCTGGGTTAACCAAAGATTAATGTCCTGCGTTCCCCACGACAACAGGCGATTCTCCTCCATCTTATCACGGAATTTCTCATCATAGTTGAGCCAAGCCCAACCGTCATGAGTCTGTGAGGCCTCCAGTATGGAATCCGCGTAAGCCAACAGCATACCATACTGCTCCGGATGCGAATGACCCCATACACTCGCCAAACGCAAGAAAGACCGAGTCCAATTAACCACATTCCGAGCCACTCTCTTGACCCTACCCGCCTTCTCGTCCTCCTTACGCTTCCGTCGGTTATCCCCCGACCGTTTCCGACCTTCGAGTAAGCGGAAAATATCTACGTAGCGACGTTTTACAATCTTTTTCCGCAGAGTCTTTGGCACTCCCTCCCATAACTCCGAGAAACACGCCACCGAAGGCACCGAACCCACCTGTCCCATGCCGACCTCCCCGCCAGTGGCCCGCGGGCTCCCGGCCAAGTCGTCGGACACCGAGCCGGACGAAGACTCAGACGTTGAAGAAGAGGAGGACCCCGAACGCCGCCGCCGGTGACGGAACACCGCTTGCACTTGGACGCTCGCTTCTTACCCCCCTCCCCTGCCCTCACCCCAGTAGCCAACTCACCTGCCACTGGTGCTGCTACCTCGGAAGACACGCCCGGCTCCGGTGGCGTCAAAGCTGATGCTTCCGCTCCCCCTCCGCTTCCGACAGACACGGGGCCTCCACTTGTGCTCGCCCTCCCGCCGTCCAGCTCTCCAGCAGGAGCCCCCCACGGTTGCCCCAAGTAGGGCCAGCCAGTCGAAACCTGCGGAGAAAAAACAGGGAAAGGCGAAGGAAAACCCGCCCCCGGCCGAGGCGGCTGCCACGCCCCTAGCCATTCCGCGCGGGAAGAGCCTTGACCCCCGCCCTGCCAATGCGCCCACATGGGGGAATAGGCTGCCCCAGCAGGAGCGGATCCACCCCCCGGACTCGCCGCGTCCATAACCACAGTGCTCGACTGAGGAGCCGCCCCTTCACTCACCCCCGTGGGACCTATAGCCACCCCCAAGCCACCAGGGGCCTCTCCCCGCCCCAAAGTACCGCTAGCCGGGGCTGCTGACCTACCACGCCGGCCCCCAGCTAACCGGCCAGCCGAAACCCCCCGACCCCGCCGCCCCCCCGGCCGGGGGGCGGGGGGGGGGCCACGGGCGGGCGCCGGGCCACGGCTCGGAGCCCTGCCCCTGGTCCCCCTTCCAAGTGGAGCCGAGCGCCCCAACGGAGCAGGCTCTCCCCTCCGAGGACCGGCCGGCTTAGCCCTCCCAGACCCGTGGCGCTTTCCGGAACCCCCCTTCATTCCTCCACCGGCCATGGGCTTAATTATTTATTTCTGTATCTATTGATTTTATTTTATTTTATTAATATTATTATTTTTTTTTTTTTTTTTTTTTTTAAGGAGAGAGGGGATTCCCTAAATAGCTAAGTGGCTTGCCCAAGACCACAAGGAACACCTGTTGCTGTCCCCTAGTGGGATTTGAAACCCTGACCTTCCCCAAACAAACTTGCCTGGAGAGCCACGAGCCTCCCGACTCCCCCGCCGCTGGATCGCTGCCCCCGGAGCTCCAAGGACGGCGCCGCTTCACGTGCTGCCTCCCGCTGCGCCTAGGCCTGGACAACCGACGACGATCGTGCGCAGCAAGCCCGCACACGTCTGGAGCCTCCAGCCCTGACCCAGCAACTGCCGATGCAGAGCTGGGTCTCCGCGCCACTCACCCCCCCCGCTGCCGGGTCCTAGCCTCCTCATTGGCTCCCGGGCGTTTTAAACTCCGCGGGGAGCCAATGAGGCGCCCGGCCGCGCGGGCACCATCGAGCCGCGCGCCGCCGCCGCAACCGAGGGGGGGGGCGAACGGCCCGCCACCCCCCCGGTTAGGAGCGGCCACGCGGACGGGGCCCGCGGCCTTGCTGTTCTGTCAATTTCAGATTGTACAGTACTTGTTCATGGAACTGTTCAACTTCTTCCTCTTCTGCAGCTGTTGTTGGGCAATACAACTAAATAATAGCTGTTTTGATGGGCATTCCTCATAGACAAATAGAAATTACACATTCACTGATTACATTATATTTCATTACAGTTTATTCTTAATTATTAATGCAACATTATTTCTTCTTTGTCTTTCATTTCCAGCATAGTATACCTTGTGATCATCAGATTCAAAGAGCCTGATGCCAGTCCATTTCAGTTTGTTGACACCCAACAGATCATGTTGTACACATTCTCAGGACTGTACCAAGGACTGTGCGAGCGGTGTGGCTGCCCAGGGCACAAGCACAGAAGGGGTCGCTGATATTATCACTGGGCTTCCAGGAAGCTCAAAAAGAGTGAATTACTGAATGTGGCTGGGTGGAGGAGGTTGCTAGATTTATTAGTCACAAAGGACGCATTTTTAGCTTGGTACAGTCCTGCACATTACATTTCATTCTTGACCACCTCCAACTTCCCTTGATTCATGCTTCATATGTTCTATGTCCCAATATGTACGACATCTTTGCAGCTTCTGGTTCTCATTTCATGGGCAGGTACATCAGCTGTCAGACTCCCCAAGGGCTTTGTTCCAACCACATCATAAATACTGGCTTTACTCTGAAACGTCTTCAGCTCATCCCCAGTAGCCCATTGAGTGCCTTATGACCAGGGACTCTCATCTTCCAGCACTATATTGCAATTTGTTTTGTTGTGATTATCCACTGGGTTTTCATGGCACAATATGGAAGTAGATTGCCAGGCCTTTCTTCTGCATAGGCAATGCTAGTATTGTTGCCGTTATGGAAATGTGATCCTCTGTGCCAAAACCATCCCATTCTGGTGCAGCCCAAATGGGTAGTTTGTCTTAGTTTGGCATCTCAGCTGAGACCTGTCCATCTTGGGAGACCCTGCCAATAGTAAAGCTACCGATAGCTTATCTCTCAGAACCACTGATGCACACAAGCCCTTGCAGCACGACAAGCTGCAAATCAAGAGAGGGAAAATAGTAGTAGTAATATTAAAATAAAAATACAGGATTCAGAGAGGAAGATAAAAAAGACAATTCCCAGGTTTTGTTTCTGTTTCATATTTTTTGTGGTCAGGTTGCAGTTGTTGCCTGATGGCAGGATGGAGCATACTTTACTGACAGTAGCATATTGTTCAAATGATGGATCTGTGGCAGCTGTAGGGAAAGGGGAAAGGATTCTTTCCAGCCCCCCAAAGCTTAAATGGAGCAGGGTCCAGCAAATATGACTTAACTTTAAAATAGGTTGCTGTCAAGGCTGGCTGTCAAGGCTAATTAGGGGTGCCCATTGCCACCGACGTTGCCCTTCTCTGGGGCCTGAAGCAACAACAATGGCTTCCAGACAGTGATGTAACACTTACCTGCACATGCCAGTGCTGTGTCATGATTTCTTTTGCCGTCTATCTTCCACTTCTGCCCCCCTCTGGTTCAGACTTCTGGTTTGACTTTCTCTTTTAAAAGTACTCACTTCCAGCAGCTCAAGAAGTTTATAAGTGCCTCTCCTCCTGGTGCCAGACTGAAGACTCGTAATAACAGCCAAGTAATTTCACTGCTGTTATTGCTAGATTTTGGCCTTGCAACTAGAGGTTTTTATGTGCTTCTTCAGCTGCTGGGAGAGTTCTTTTTTTGGGAGAAAGCTGGAGGAAGGCAGCATGGCAATTTATTTAAAAGTCAGCTATATCTGCCATGCTCTGCCTCAGCCACCACAGTGTGCAGTCAATAGACCCCCTTTTTGACGGTGTCTCTCAGAACTATTGTTGATGCTTGGGTGGAATTTACGCCACTGTTTCCTGCTATTGCTACTTTCTCCTCTTTTCCCCAGGAATATACAGTTTTTTCTGCTTAAATTCTGGGGAAAAGTCTTTGATTTTCTCTGTTAGTTTTGGCAAATGTATATCACTGATATCTTTATATTTTGCACAGTACAAGAGAAAATGCTTTTCTGCCCCTGTCTTTCTAGCATGCACAGTCTGGCTTCTTGGAGTTTCCAGTTCAGTTTGTGTCATAAAGAGCAGACAAAAGCGATCTGTTAAATGTCCAAGGTTAAATATAAGGTCACCAGTACTCTTCTTGGAACATTTTATTACTGAAGGAGAAGAATTCACCTTACTACATTTGCAGGACTACAGGGGAGTTCCTCTTTGAAGAAGCAATTAATAAAAACTATTATCATCTATTAAGGACATGTTGTTTAACCTTAGTTGCACTGACAGTTGGAATATAAAGCCATGGCCCATTTCCTTTGTCTCTGATGTTAATTTTATGGCTGAACCAGATAGAGTATGTAGAGGAGGGGTGAGAAAACGGAATTCAGTTCAACAACAGTTGAAAGGGAAGTGAGAGACCACAGCATGAGTGGAATGAGTGTAGGTCTCTGATATGGCGACTGCAGCTGGTTTGACCTACCAAATACAGGTCACTCATGGCAGTTATGAGCACAGTGGGTTGTAAATGCAAGATATTTGTCAGATAAACCAAATGACCTTCTCCAGTAGTTTAACTGACAGGATCCACAGCAACTAATGTTTTCTGCAAAAACATTTGGCCCTCAGCATCTGTATAATGGCCATTCTCTCAGATAAGACTGGAACAGCCCCCATTCATTGAAAAGGAGATGAAAGGCTAGCACTGCAAAGACATGGGGCCTCTTTTGTGGAAATTAAGTCTCAGTTTTTCCTTTCCTTTTATACGCCAACATTTGGAAGCTCTTAATGGGCATAGGAAGGGGAGAAATGTGCCTGCCATGCATAGTATTTTCAGAAGGAACGTTTTAGAAAGAAAATGGAAAAATATTTTGCCAGTTTACTTCCAAGCAGTATACAAATTTCTGACAATCCTAAAATCATTTCCTAAATAGATTGTCCAGAACCCAATTGATCGGAAAATGAAAACAAAGACGAGACACAATATAACAATGACAGGGAATTAAGATGACAATATTCTAGTCATGTATTAATTCCATTAAACAAGAGTTTCTTTCTAGAAGAACAGTGTAGGCAGGCCTTCATATTGTGAATACTCTTTAACATAACACTATTACTAGAACCTATACAACATATGCACTGACTATAGATTTGCCTTCTGAGTAAATCTAACTGGTTTCATTAATACCACATTTTGGCAATCTACAACTGACAAGTTACTACATTTTTATTCTTACAGCTCTCTGAGACAGAGTTGTCATTTTTATGCTACCTGTCTCGTGCAAATGCATACCCTCCATTGGCAGTTGTTTAGGGGTTTCCTTTAAGACATAGTTCAGGATTTATATATTGTTTTAAATGTTACATGTGAGTTGAATCTTTTAGAATGTAAATATATATATATATATATTTATTTATTTATTTATTTATATGTTGTGGCATCTCCTGTTTTTTAATCACATACATAAATTGCAATCCAGACTCTTTATGCCAGTGGTGTAAAAGTCTACTTGCTGGCTCAGATTTCACTATGGGTTAAGTTTTAAAAGCTATAGTAATTTCTTACTTCTGTGGCACGTAGCTGTCATTCTTTGTTTTTACTTCTGGATTTTTCAAATTGTTTTTAGATTTGTAAGTACCTTTCCAGTAACTATCCCACCTATCTAATACTTTTATATTGCCTCCAGTTAAATTGACAGTTTTTCTGTTTTAACCCTTTTAAATTATAAATGCTCATCCTAAACTGTATATGCTGTTGAAGAGGTTTAAACTTTCTGAGCCGGTGGTGCATAATGCCCCCGTCCAGCTGGAACTTCTAATGGCTATAGTTTACTTCACCTTACATTTTAAATTGTAGTGACATGATTATTGATATTTAATACGTTTTATATGCATCTGCAGTACTTTTGGTATGTCATACTTTTTTATGTATTTTTCATTTGTATATTTATTGGGGGACATTCTCAACGCCATTTATGCAGTTTGCAGAGCTGCAACCTACCTAAATGGCCTTCTGCAGGACATTCAGCAGCACTAATACAGTTAGCGTTACCGAATATCCCCGGGTGCCTCCACTGAGTGCTCCGACACTAGTCGGCTAGTGTTGGGGTGTTCTGGGGACAGATCAGAAGCAGCATCCAAGGATAACCAGTTTGTGGCAATATTCAGCCGCTAGGCGGTTATCTCTAAGTGGTTAAAGCTAGGCATCTGAAAGGCTGAACTAACTTTTGCCTCTGATGCTAACTGGGCAGCAGCTGAATATCGCCATTGCCCGGTTAGCTTCGACTTTATCCAGCTAGCCTGGATATTCAATGTTGGTGGCCGGATATGGCCCCAGCATTGAATATCTGGGTTTAGCAATGACAACTGGCCGCTGAATATCCTCTCCCTCCCCCATTGTTTCCATAGCTTCTTAAAGAAGAAAAATTATTTTGCTTATTTTACTAATATGATGATGTCAATATTACAAGATTTGCAGACCTACAAACCATATAAATGCTGCTAAGCGAGAAATGCAGCTAGCTGGCTAGTACTGGAGTGTTCAGGGGCAGTCTGGGGATGGTGCCCAGTCATAACCTGGCAGCAGTGATATCGAGCCACTGTCCGGTTATGGCAATGCAGTGAACATCAAGCTCAGAAAAGGCTGGCCTAATTTTTGCCACGGAAGCTAACCAGACAGCAACTGGATATCGCTGCAGCCCGGTTTGCTTCCTGCAAAGCTGGGCAAGCCAGATATTTAATGCTCGGGCCAGAGATGACCGTGGTATTGAATATCTGGGTTTACAATTTGTCATTGTTGGCTAGCCGCGTTAGATCAGCTAGCCACTGCTGCTGAATATCGGACACAATTTCTTTAAAGGGTAACTGTAAGTATGTACTGACTGTTTTGTAATACCATTTTCTGCTGATGCTCAATTAGTTCTTGAGATACCTGTATGACAGTTTTCTCACTCAGTTTAATTGCAAATATTGGTTAACTGCTGTTGCAACCAGCCATGACTGTATATTTATAATTATTACTTATCTTATATATGCTTTTTGGAGTGGAGTAGCCTAGTGGTTTAAGCAAGAGCCTTGTACCCAAAAAATGAGGGTTCAATTTCCACTTACACTCCTTGTGACCTTTGGCAAGTCACTTTACCTTTCATTGCTTCAGAAGAAAAGGCCTGGCAATCTACTTCTGGTCATATTGTGCCAAGAAAACTCTGGGGTTGCTGCATCAGCATTGACTTGATGGCACTTTAAAACAAAAAATACATGTTTTATTTATGATATTATTTTATGATTGTGCGCTGTACGTTTGATTTTATATTGTTTCTATTTATTATTTTGAAGTACTCTTCCTGTTTACTTTTATGATATAGTCTCCTCTTTTTTAGAACATTTTGCCCTATACTGTCATTAGGTACTTATTTGACTTTTAATGTGTGATAACTGTCTGTTCTTACATTACTGAATACAAACAAGTCTGGTATGTTTTTAGTTCTATCTATGGGATTCTTATTTTTATTGTCCTTTTAGCATTATATGTATAGTTTATTTTTTATTTATTTAAACATTTTTATATGCTGCTTTTCAAGCTATCAAAACGGTTTACAGAGAACAACATTGGATACAGAGAACATTGAGGAAGGGTATTTTGGGAATACTTTAACTTTAAACAGTCAACTTATATACAGGTTTTCTGGGGGTAGGTCAGTGGAGTGGGTTTAGGTTGCCTAACAAGATGCATGGTTTGTTTTTTGTTGTATGGGCGCAAATTGTTTCTAGTAGGATGGAAAGGTCTTCTGTGTTTGCGTTTGGTGAGTGGTATGTTAGGCATATTATCCAGTTCTTGTTCTCAATTACCAGGATAAGATATGCCATACTGGGTCAGACCAAGATCCATCAAGTCCAGTATCCTGTTTCCAAAAGTGGTCAATCTAGGTCATAAGTACCTAGAAGATTTCCCAAAAGACACAGGTTCCACAATGTTTGTATTGGGTCAAACAGTGATATCATGGGTCCCTTTTAATAATGGTTTATGGACCTTTCCTCCAGGAACTTGTCCAAACCTTTTTTAAACCCAGCTACACTAACAACTCCGATAACAAATTCCAGAGTTTGATTACACGTTGAGTGAAAAAATATTTGATCTTATTAGTCTTACAGTTTACCCTGTAGCTTCATTGCATGTCTCCTAGTCTTTCTATATTCAGATGACATAAACAATATTTATATTATTTATATTCTCTTATATACCGTGCTATTCTGCATCAGTGTGGTTTACATTGAACAAACTGAAATTACATTGAACAGGGCATTATAACTTGGAGATAACTATTTTACAGGGAACATGGGCTATGGAGGATTAAGTAGCTTGCCCAAGACCACAAGGAGCACCTGTAGGACTAGAAACCCCAGTCCTTCCGGCCCAAGGTTGCTGTCCTCTAGTGGGATTTGAACCCCTGACCTTCTGGCCTGAAGTACCTTGCCCCAACCACTAGGCCACTCCTCCACAATCAATCTATGTTTACCCGTTCCACTCCATTTATTAATTTATAGACTTCTATCATATCTCCCCTCAGCCGTCTTTTTTCCAGGTTGAAGAGCCTAACCTTTTACGCCTTTCTTCATAGGGGTATCCTTCCATCCCCTTTACCATTTTGGTGGCTCTTCTCTGTACCTTTTCTAATAACACTATATCCTTTTTAAGATACAGCGACCAGAATTGCACAAAATATTCAAGGTGCGGTCACACCATAGAATGATAGAGAGGCATTATAATATCCTTTGTTTTATTTTCCATTCCTTTCCTTATGATACCTAGCATTCTATTAGCTCTCTTGGCTGCCGCTGCACACTGGGTGCAGAGTTTTAACATGTTATCCACGATGACGCCTAAATCTTTTTCCTGGGTGGTGGTTCCTAATGTGGAATCTTGCATTGTATAACCATAGTTTGGGTTGTTCTTTCCTAGGTGCATAACTTTGCACTTGTTCACATTAAATATCATCTGCCATTTGGATGCCCAGTCTTCCTATTTATCAAGATCCTCTTGCAATTTCCCACAATCCTCTTGGGTTTAAAAACTTTAAATAGTTTGGTGTCATCTGCAGATTTGACAATCTCACTCATTATTCCCTTTTCCAGGTCATTTATGAATGCAGACTCAGCACAGATCCCTAGGGTACTCCACTATTCACCTTTCTCGGTTGGGAACATTTTCCATTTAGCCATACCCTCTGCTTTCTCTCTTTTAACCAGTTCCTCATCCACAATAATACACTGGCTCCTATCCCATGACTTTTTAGTTTTGCTAAAAGTCTCTGCTGAGGGACCTTGTCAAAGGTTTTATGAAAGTCCAGATACACTATATCAACCAACTCACCTTTGTCCACTTGTTTATTCACACCTTCAAAAAAACAGCAGACTAGTAAGACAAGATTTTCCTTTTCTAAAGCCATGTTGGCTGTCTCCCATTAGGCCATGACTATCTACATGCTGAGTAATTTTATTCTTTATGATGGTTTCTACCATCTTCCCAGTATTGACGTCAGGCTCACCAGTCTGTAGTTTCCCGGATCACCCCTGAACCCTTTTTAAAAATTGGCGTTACATTGGCGATCCTCCAATCTTCAGGTAGTACAGATGATTTTAATGATAGTTCACAGATTACTAATAGCAGGCCTGCAATCTCATAATTCAGTTCTTTCAACACCCTTGGATGTATACCATCCGGTCCAGGTGATTTGCTACTCTTCAGTTTATCAAATAGTTGTATGTCATCTTCCCAGTGTATCGATATTTCTTTGAATTCTTCTGCAGTATCACCTTTAACAACCACTTCAGTCATGGGTAACATCCCTACATCTGCCTCAGTAAAGAATTAATTCAGTCTCTCTCTTAGTGCCCCTTTTACCCCTCTATCATCTAATGATCCAACTGACTCTCTCACAGATTTTTTGCTACAAATGTATTTGAAAAAGCCTTTATTACATGTTTTTTGCTTTCACAGCAAGCTTCTTCTCAAATTTTCTTTTTGCCTGCCTTGTCAATGCCTTGCATTTAACTTGCCAGTGCTTGTGCTGTTTCCAGTTTTCGTCGTTTGGCTATTTTTTCCATTTTCTGAAAGATGCTTTTTGGCAACAAAACCCTCTCTGACCTCACCTTTAAACCATGCTGGCAGTTTTTTGGACTTCCTTACACTTTTCTTAAAGTGTGGAATACAGCTGGTCTGGGCTTCCAAGATAGCATTTTTAAACAACTCCCAAGCTTGATTTAAGTCTTTAACCTTTGCTTCTGCTCCTTTTAGTTTTTTCTTAACTATTTTCCTCATTTTATCATAGTCTCCCTTTCGAAAGTTAAAAGGTAGTCCTGTGGATTTCCTTACCATCCCTCCTCCATTAATTAATTAATTTATTTATTTATGTGCTCTTATATACTGCCTTTCTTTTATCAAAGCGGTTTGCAATGAACTCAAAAATTGCATTTTAATATACATGCTTACATAGAACTTTGAAAACATGGTGCTCCTTAGTAGTAACAATGCATGATAATATTAGTATAGTATTTAACAAAGAATTTCAACGAACTATTTACATGAGGAATTTGTGAATTAAATCAAATGCAATCATGCTATGATCACTATTGCCAAGTGGCCCCAACACCCTTATCTCTTATAGATCTGTTGTTTCACTAAGGACTAGGTCCAAAATGGTTTCCCCTCTGGTCTGTCCATGAACCAGCTGCTCCAAGAAGCAGTCATTTATTTCATCTATAAACTTTATCTCCCTAGCATGTCCTGCCATGATACTGACTCAGGATATTTGAGTTATGAGATGAGGTGGATGCAGTGGTGGTGAAGTTCAATTGTTTATTGCTTAGGATGAAGATACCTCCACCTCTCCTGGTTTTTCTTGGGCAGTTGTGGAGGGAGTGGGATGAGTGTATTATCTGGTTGAGTAGGACATTGTCTGAATTTGTGAACCATGATTCGGTGACATACATGATTTCTAGGTTTTGGTCTTGTACGTAGTCAGCTATTGTGTGGATTTTGTTCCTGGTGGAGCATGCATTGATGAGTCCACATGCTATCATTGAGGTGGGAATAGTGATGTGGTATAAGGGTGTGGGGTCTTGTTTGATCTGATGTATATGAGTCGGTGCTGCTTCCTGAAGCTGGTGTGAGGAATGAGGATGTATGATGTAAGTTTCCTCTAGTTGAAGATGATGTGGAAGTGCCATTACTGGGCTGGTCATTAGGCAAAGAGAAGTAGAATGATGATGGAGGTAGTGAGTCTCATTTTGGTGCCGTTTATTGTGCTCTTTGTTGTGCAGGGTGTTTGACTGGAGAGGTAGCGAAAGGAGTAGGGGTTGCATCTGGGGCTTACATCCCTTGTTTGGTGATGGCTGTATCAGTGGTTTTGGTCCACTCGTCTCTCCACTCTAAGGGCCATACCTAAGGGCCCTTGGGTGGGACCGGCTGACATGGGTGCACCTACCAGTGTGTTCTATTGAGTCCCTTTTGCGGCACTGGGTGATGATGCCCCTGATGAGTGGAGTTCAGCATTGCGGTGCAGAGAGGCCTTTGTTCATCTGAGGTGGCAAGGGCTTCCTTTGAGCGATTGGGTGCCGGGTGAGGTGAGTGCTGGTGCCAATCAGAGGGAAGGGTGACCCATACCGCTCTGTTGCCTGCTGGCATATATAAATCTTTTTTTATGTTATCTTTGAGGCCCTGATGAAGACCTCATTGCCAAAACTTAGTGAGGCTGAGTAGAATTAATAAATATTCCAGATATTTATTTGAAATAACATGCCATTTTCAAACAAAAACAGAAGAAAATCCCTCAAATTGTGTCCTTTCCCATCTGTCATTAATAGTGCACACTATTTATTTATTTAACAGTTCTTATATACCGCGCTCTTTGTTTTCAGTGTGGTTTACAATGAAACAAAATGACTCTCAGACATATAAACTGTCCTGAGTTTACATACAACAGGGAAGGCAACAAGGGTTTCAACTTTGGGAAACTTTTGTACAGATTGTGAGGTAGGCTACTTACAGTGAATGGATTCTATATCAGTGATGTGGATCATGATATAGGACCGTTGCTAATTCATATTACAGCTTAAACTGTATTGCGGAAGATGGAGAGGTATTTCCAGGTTGTGGGAAGTGTGTAATGAAAAGGTAGTGCTTTAGGGTTTTTCTAAATTGCATGAGGTCACTGGTTGCTCTGATGGGGGGTGGGAGGTTGTTCCAGTATCTGGGAGTGTAGTATGTGAATGCTCTATTTATTTACATTCTCTTATATAAGCAGCCTAGTGGTTGGGGCAAGGTACTTCAGGCCGGAAGGTCGGGGGTTCAAATCCCACTAGAGGACAGCAACCTTGGGCCGGAAGGACTGGGGTTTCTAGTCCCACAGGTGCTCCTTGTGGTCTTGGGCAAGCCACTTAACCCTCCATAGCCCATGTTCCCTGTAAAATAGTTCTCTGTGTGCTGTGCTTTCCTGTCTAATCAATGTGTTTATACCTCAAAAATTTCCTGTCATGATTTGACAATTTCCAATCTGTAATCAAACCGCTGCTGATCGCTGGAAGTAGCGGTATACAAATGTATACTAAATAAATAAAATATACTGTGCTGTTCTGCATCACTGTGGTTTATATTGAACAAACTGAAATTTCATTGAACAGGGCATTATAACTTGGTGATAACTATTTTACAGGGAACATGGGCTATGGAGGGTTAAGTGGCTTGCCCAAGACCACAAGGAGCACCTGTGAGACTAGAAACCCCCGTCCTTCCTGCCCAAGGTTGCTGTCCTCTAGTGGGATTTGAACCCCCAACCTTCTGGCCTGAAGTACCTTGCCCCAACCACTAGGCCGCTCCTCCACTCCTATTGTTAGTTGCAAGTGTGCATTTTGTGGTTTCTCTTGGAATGGTTAGTGTGTTGGCAGCTGCGGATCTCCTGGGTCTGTTATTGAGTGGGTGGTTGAGTAGTGTGGAGATTGAGGAGGGAGATATTTTGTTAATGGCCTTGAAGGTAATGAGTAGGACTTTATATAATATCCCGCAGCTTATCAGGAGCCAGTGTAGTTCCCTTAGATTGGGGGTTCTGTGTTGACTCCATGTTGCTCCGCATAAAATGCGGGCGGCTGCATTCATGGCTAATTGTAGCGGTTTTAGGGTGTTCTTTGGGAGGCCGTGGAGTATGATGTTTGCGTAGTCAAAGTGGGGTGTGACTATCGCTTGGAATATAGTTCTAAAGTTATCGGGGTCAAGCATAGGTCTTAGGTTTCTGAGGGTCTTGATCTTGTAGTATATTGTTTTCACAGTGCGGTTTATGTGCTCCTTGAATTCCAGCCGTTGGTCTAATATTACACCTAAGTATTTTATGGTGGACTTTATTGGAAGCTCCGCATCTCATACTTTTAAGGTAGCTGGCATATATAAGTAAATCCTTTGTTTTTTGTGATGATTAGGACCTCGGGTTTTTTGAAGTTGATTCTCAGGTTCTGCCCAAGGAGCCAGCCCATTATGGCATTGAAGCATTCAATTAGGGTTGAATAATCAGGTGTCGTGACATTTATCGGTGTAAACATCAGCACGTCATCTGCGTAGATTAAGCAGGATATACTGAAGGAGCGGGTGATTTTGCAGATGGGCTGCATATATATATTAAAGAGCAGCGCAGGAAAGGAGGAGCCTAGGGAGACTCCTTGCTTCTGCTGGAAAGGTTCTGATGTGTTTGAGCCAATCCGAACTTGTTGCCATCTGTCTTCTAGGTAAGATTTACACCACTTCCAAGCTAGACCTTGGATTCCCTTTTCATAAAGTCGAGCTAATAGTTTGTCATGGTCGACTGAATCGAATGCTGCAGCTATGTCAAGGAAGATTAGTGCGAAGCCCATTTTGATGTTGTCGATTCCACTGATGAGTGCATTGGTTAGGGATATCAGGAGTATTTCCGCACCGTGACCTTCCCTAAATCCGTGTTGGCTGGGGTCAAGTGGTGATGCAGTCAATGTTCCCTCTAATTTTCTGTAGACTGTGTGCACATAAAATATCAGCTGTGCAGGTTTTGAAGGAAGGTTAAATTTTTGTGTGCCACATAACGACACTTGGAGATATATACTTTAAAATTTGACTACACGTCAGAATACAGTATATACACCACACTGATTTTAATCAAATTACATGAAAATAGATAATTACTAAATGAAGCAGAAAATTTCAAGTAATTACAATCACAACTTTTAAATTTTAAGATTTCTGTGTTGTTTTCTATCAGAATCAGAACTGTAATTTTTGTGCGCTCTGTTGTAAAGTATGTGCGCTCGCTTGGCAAGGTGTGTGCGCGCGCACACGCGCACAGCTTAGAGGGAACAGTGGATGCAGTGTTAGTATGTTGCTGGATCTGCCTCTGAGTCACCTTTTCTATTATTTTAGCCAATAAAGAGATACTGGAGATCGGTCGATAGGATTCTTCCTTCTTTGGATCCAGCTGGCTGTTCTTTAACAATGGTCTGATTGAAGTTTGTTTAAGCGCAAATGGAAATATACCCGTTGAGAAGGACTGATTTATGATATCGGATATGATTGGGCTGAGTTCCAATCACATTGTTCTTATCCAGTGTGCTGGGCATGGGTCATTCGGTGTAGTGGTGGTGTTGATGTTGGTAATAATTTCTTCGATGTTTTTTGCGGATGGAGGTAAAGGTTTGTTGAGGGAGTTCTGGTGTGGAAGAGACTGTGTAGACTTTGGTATGGGTGCTGATGTTGTTTTTATGGCTTTGGATTGTATATAGTTGGCATACATTTGGGGGTGTATAGGTTCCTATTGTGGCGGTGAAGGTTCTATGGTTAGGGATTTCACCAAATTGAAGAGGTCTCGTGGCTTCCTTAAGGAGCGGTTGAGAAGCTCCGAATGGAATCTCTTCCTTTTGTCCCAAATTAATTCGCGATGGGCATTCAGGTGTGCTAGATATGTGGCCTGGTCTGAGGCATTATGGGTGTGACGCCATTTTCTCTCCAGTTTTCTCAGGTGGAGTAGGGACTCGTGTAGTTCATGGGAGAACCACGGGGCTGACTGTCTCCTATCCGCTTGGTTGTTGGGTGACTTATGAATGTTAGATGAGGGCTTTTTAGCATATCGATTAAGGGTGTCATTCCAGTTAGCAATTTTTTTGTTTAGGTTGGCTGATGGCTGAGCAAGATTTGGGAGTACATGTTTAGTAATTTCCTCCTTGTCAAGCGGTTTGAATCGTGCTGGGTTAGATGGCTGTTTATTTGTTTGGCTGAGTATGTCTTGTTGTGTTGGCATACTGAATGTTATGATATACCACCTTTTCCTTAAATCAAGGTGGTCTGATATACCACCTTTTCCTTAAATCAAGGTGGTCTGATATACCACCTTTTCCTTAAATCAAGGTGATTTACATTGAACTCAATTTTACCAGCTAATGGTTTAAATTAAAAATCTATTTTGAAAGCAACTATTTACCTTGTAACAAAGTGCTTTAAGCCCTATAACATATAATTAGATTGTAACAGAGTATTTTCATAACCTTTTACATAAATAGCACAGGTACACTACTAAAAAACTGCCTCCAGTTTTGCAACTGATTCCTATAGATTTTGGGGTGCTGAATCCAGGAAAAATAGCCAAAATGTTCCATCATGTCACGTTTTCTTGCAAAATTAGATTTCTTACCCATATAAGGAATGTTCACATAATTTCTTTTTAGCCAACTTCAGTTTATTTTCTTGGCCCAAAATAGAGGTTGTAATGGTTAACTAACTAGAAACACTCCCTCATGATATTTTAGAGTGTTTTGTATTCATTTTATACATTAACAGGACAATTGGGAGGCGGGGGGCTAAATCCAGTACTCGCGCTGGCGCATGTTCTTTCCTGTTCGCCTCGCCTCGTTCGCTCGCTCAAACACGGTGGTTGCGACATGAACGTTCCTGTCTAATTTCAGTTTCTTGCAAGTTCATTATTACCTTTTGTTTGCTCAGTCGTAATCCAGCTTTATTCCGAAGTGGTTCACTTCAGTTGTAGTTTGCAGTGCTGTGTATTTGTGATGGCTCACAGAGCCAGAGGTTGCGTCAACTCTCCGGACAGTTTTTGTTTTATTTGTGGGGAATATACCGTGAAAAAACGGCAGAGGAACATTTCTGCATTTATTAAAAAAGTATATTTTGCCTATTTCGGTTTGAAGTTAGGCGATCAAGACAAACCGTGGGCTCCTCACAAAGTGTGCAAGACATGTGAGGAAGATCTACGCTTATGGATGAAAGGTAAAAAACAAGCATTTCGTTTCGGAATACTTATGATGTGGCGTGAACAAAGAGACCACAGCAGTGACTGCTATTTTTGCTCTTGCATTGTGAAGGGATACAACTTAAAAAATAAGAACGTAATAAGTTACCCCAACCTTCCCTCAGCAATTAGGCCTATGCCTCATAGCAACGAAGTACTTGTGCCTGAACCACCAAAATCTTTGGATCATATTTGTGTGGACGGTTCTGATCATGATGAGACTCATCAGATGGCTTTTCCCGATGAGTCCAGTACTTCCGAGTTTGAAACTGAACCAGATCCGAAACCTGAACTTTTCTCTCAAGCTGAATTGAATGATTTAGTCCGGGATTTAGGACTCCCAAAAGATGCTGCCCAACTGCTAGGTTCTCGGCTTAAACAGAAAAATCTATTGTCACCAGGAACAACTTTTTATTGGTACCGCAACCGCGAGACACAATTTTTGAAGTATTTCAGCAAAGAGGAAGATTTGGTATTTTGCAATGATATATACGGAGTGATGGAAAAGTTTAAACTCAAGTATGATCCTGCTGAATGGCGGCTGTTCATTGATTCGTCAAAAGACAGCATAAAAGGTGTTCTTCTTCATAATGGCAACACATTCGCTTCAGTTCCTATTGCTCACTCTGTTATTCTCCAAGAAAAATACGAGAATTTGGCCCTGATTCTTCAGAAGATTCGTTATGATGAGCATAAGTGGATGATTTGTGGAGACTTTAAAATTCTATCCATGCTATTAGGGCAGCAATCCGGTTTCACCAAATATCCCTGCTTCCTTTGCTTGTGGGATAGCTGGGCCCGCGACCTACACTGGGGGGAAAAAAGACTGGCCAATTCGGGAGTATTTGAGACCCGGTGAGAAAAACGTTCTTCATGAGAGCTTGGTACCTCGTGATAAAATTCTATTACCACCTCTCCACATTAAGTTGGGTCTCATTAAGCAATTCATCAAGTCACTTCCAAAAGATGGTGAGTGCTTTCGGTACCTTTGCTCAAAGTTCCCCCGACTTTCTGAAGCAAAGCTAAAGGAAGGAGTGTTTGTTGGCCCTGATATAAGGAAACTCATTTCAGATGGAGCATTCGCTGAAACGATGTCTGAGAAGGAAAAAGAAGCCTGGGATTCCTTCAAGGATGTTGTTCTCAAATTCTTGGGGAACAGGCGGGATGAGAACTATAAGGATATTGTTGCCAGGATGCTCAATGCCTTCAAAGAACAAGGCTGTAACATGAGCCTGAAAGTCCATTTCTTGCACTCCCATGTGAACTACTTTCCCGAAAACTTGGGGGCGTACAGTGAAGAACAAGGTGAAAGTTTTCACCAGGACATCAAGGACGCAGAGAGAAGGTACCAAGGAAGATGGAACACCACTATGATGGCTGATTTCTGCTGGTTGCTGCTGCGGGAAACCCCAGATGAAAAATACGCCAAGCAGCGCACCAAGAGAAGCATTCGGGGGAAGAAGAAACGGGCCCACCAGGAGATTGATTGACCCAAGAATGACTTTAAAATCTAAACTGTGTTGACAAATATCGTGTTTTTACTAAACTTTGAAATAAAAATTTGCTAGTTATTACCACAGTGTCGGATCTCATTTATTAGAATTTTATTTTCACACCATCGGGTGTTTGTCTTCATGTATTGCAATGGTGCGATTTGCGTTTTCTATTCTTACATACATACCTGTACAACATTTTTTGCACATTTCTTTGCTTTGCTTTGTGTCTAACCTCGCTCTTATATGCTCAATGTTTGTGCACATGTATGTGGCTGTTTTAAGTGCAGACAATTTTGCTACCATCACAGTGTGTTTTGTTGACATTACTCTATTCTTATGTGCTGCCTTGTTACAATTTTCTTTATTCTTATTTGAATAACTACTAAACAATTAGTATAAAGAATTCATCCAAGAAACTTTTATCTCGATCGCACTCAATCTGAAACGTTCACCTCAAACTGCTAACCCAATGTAGCAAAAAATCTGTACGTGATGGAGCAAATTGGTTACCAGATTTGGATTCAGCGCACCAAAAAATGTAAAAATCAATCGAAACATTAGAGGCAGTTTAAAAAAAATTTTTTTTAGTGTACCTGTGTAATTTATTTACAATTTGTGGTTATGTTGCATGATTGCTGGCATTGATCTTTAGTCATTTTCCAGATCTGATGTGGATGGATGTATAGTTATTTTATATGATGTTGCCAAAATGTTCAATGACTAGGAATGTCTATCACTTAGGGGTATGTTTACTAAAGTGCGTTAGTGCGATTTGCGTTAGGTGCCGCGGTAGAGACAGAAACGCCCAAATAAGGACATGGGTGGTACATCGTTACGCGCAACGCGCGTTCCAAAAACTAACGAGCGTAACAGGGCGCGGTGGCGCGTACCCGCGCGTTACCGCGCGTCAACCCCAAGAAAGCGTACAGATACAAATCACAGGAACAGAGCTGTAGCACAATGGTGAGCTCACTGACCTCTGTCACAGGCAGCATGGGCTCGAATCCCCTGGGTTCCCCAATGTGCACAATGCAGAAGGCTGGCCCAGCCAGCACCCAGTACCCAATGTAGGGAATGAGGAGGCAGGGGTTTATATTTTACCACCAGTAGTGCTGCCAGCAAATACACCATCACAGTGGTGCAACCAAAGGTGCTGCAGATGGCATCCCATAATGCACCACACAGGCCACAGTAGAAAGTGCACTGTCCACAGAGGCACACCAAAATGTCACCTTCAGAACACCATAGCAGGCAACGTAAAGGGTGCCAGATAAGGTGCCACATGGGGCGCCCCATGAGGCACTGTAAGGTGACATTATGCTGATGGTGTCTTGCTGGCAGGACCAATGTGCGTCCAAAATAGACAATGCTGCAGTCAGGCCGATAAAAAAAGACCACTGTGTTATGAGTCCATGACCACTGGCCCCACAGGCTGTGACGGAAACACCGGGCAGCAGCCCCATAGCTGCGAACAACCCCCTGGCTGTCACCTGAAGGGCAGCAGGGCACCACCCAAATGGCCCACTGTGATGTCTGTGATCTGTCCCAAAGAGAACATACCCATGGTGCAAGGCACAGGAAGATCAGCGGCCCAGAGATGAACACAACAAGGGGCATGTACCTACACAGCTCCCTGGGACGGCAGGCTGAAATGAGTGTGTGTCACTGTCACACAGTAGCAACAGACAATAGCCCAACAGGACGCCCCCTAAGAATCTAGAAAAGGTGTGTCCTAAGGTAGCGTGACCTGTCGCACAATGGTGAAGACACAGGCAGATGGTGCAAGGTCTGTGAGTTCAAACCACCCATGGTCCCAAGGACAAGCGCTGCCTGCAATAGTACCCTCTGCAAACCATAGTTAGTGACATGGATAACCAGTCAGTACTCTTCTGAAGCCATACATATCCCCCAGTTTTGGTCGCCGGCAAACAACCTGAGAGGTGGGAGAAAGTGCCCACCCCTCTCATATGTAGGGCCCCGATAATCCAGAGAGCCTTAGCCCTCACAAGATGAAAATAGTGTGAATGTGTAACCAGAACCATTTTTGAGATATGTACATAGTCAAATATATCCACAAACCATGGAATGAAGGAAAGCAAACCCCAAACAGTGCTGGAAATAAGGCAGGTAAGACCCGAATGGTCATTTCACCGTACACCTGTAGGGAAACCCACCACGCCATGCATATGTCTTGCCAACTCTGGGCTCTGTATCATGTGAATGTGTACCTGACAGGAGGGTGGATCTGTGGAAGCATCAGCGACATCACCCACACACCAATATAGTGATGGCAGAAGCAGCTTGTGCTGTACGTCTAACAGACTCAGGTGGCAAGCACACAGTCACAGAGCTATACCCTGCGGGTGCTGTATAGGGCACCTTACAAGTCACACCAGTGGGTAAAGGTAAATATGCACTGTCTGCCCGTGCACCCTATAGGGCAGGGCTGGGGAATCCTGGTCCTGGAGAGCAGCAGACCAGTCATATTTCCAGGATATCCCTAATGAATATGCATGCGCGGCGTTTCATTCTTGAACTGAAGAGAAAATTGATAACATTTAAATGAAATGCGGGCAGCAGCGTTTTGATAATGTTGAAAAGCTTATAGGACTATGAGTTTAAGGAGTATCCCCTGAAGAAAGTCTCAGTCTGAAACGCGAGAGCGGTACCCATAGAGGGCGTCGGGATTCTTAAACTGTCCTTTTTTACATTGACGGGTGCAACATATCTAAGATAAGTAGTCTTTGTTAAAAGACATATAATAGTTGAACATAATATAGTCACCTGAATATGTGCTTTTCAGTATGAGGTCATTGATGCAAACGGGCAAACTGCTTGAATAACGGACGTTAGTCCCAATAGCAGAGCCGCAGAGTCTGAGACCTCAGGTTAGATAATTTATAGAGATATATAAAAAAATTTTTGAAGAAGATAAAGAAATAAATGCATATTCCACTTTATTGATACATGAGCGATATTTAATAATTCTTTGGTATAAACCAGGGGTCTCAAACACGCGGCCCGCGGGCCGCATGCAGCCCGCGGGAGAAGGTTGTGCGGCCCGCGACGGCTTCTGCTGCTGCCGTTGCCGCCGTGGCAACGGCAGAATCGACGGTCAATTTAAAAAAAATAAAAAACTGGCTTCTGCTGCTCTGTCCTGCGGCCCGTTCCCCTCTGCGCGAGAGCCCTGAATGTGCTTCCTCTGCAGCGTGCTTTTCAAGCCGCGAAGGGAGTATTTCCCTCTCGCGAGGCTTGAAAAGTGAATAGGCTTAAGCCACGCGAGAGGGAAATACTCTCTTCGCGGCTTAAAAAGCATGCCGCAGAGGAAGCACACTCAGGGCTCTCGCGCAGAGGGAAAGGGGCCGCAGGACAGCTGATTTTCTGCTGCAGCAGAAGCCAGCAGCAGAAGCCAGGTTGTTTTTTTATTTACCTGGGGGGGGGGTATGACTGGAAATGGGCTATTGGCAGGGGGGGTTATGACAGGAAATGGGCTATTGGCAGGGGGGGGTTATGACTGGAAATGAGCTATTGGCGGGGGGGGGGGGTTATGACTGGAAATGGGCTATTGGCAGGGGGGGGTTATGACTGGAAATGGGCTATTGGCAGGGGGGGTGTAGGACTGGAAATGGGCTATTGGCAGGGGGGGGTTATGACTGGAAATGGGCTATGGTGGGGGCTAGGACTGGAAATGGGCAGGTGGGGGTTAGGAAGGACTGGAGGTGGGCTGATGGGGGGAGGTAGGACTGGTAATGAGCTATGGAGGGGCTGACTGAAATGGGGTAATGGGGGTTAGGGCTGGAAGTGGGCTATTGGCAGGGGGGGTTATGACTGGTAATGGGCTATGGGGGGTCTAGGACTGGTAATGTGCTGGGGGGGTTGCTAGGACTGGAAATGGGCTGAGTGGAAGGGGGCTTGAACTGCAAATGGCTGATGGGGAGGGGGGCTTGGAATGGAAATGGGCTGTGAGGGGAGGGAGCTAGGATTGGAAATGGGCTGATGGGGGGCTAGGATTGGAAATGGGCTGATGGTGAGGCTAGGATAGGACTGGAAATGGACTGATGCAGGGACTAGAAGGGAGCGGATGCTGGGTGGGGCTGGAACTAGAAGGGAGCTGATGTTGGGGGAGGGTTAGAATGGGATGGAGCTGGGAAAGTGAAATGGAGAGGGGAAAAATATTTTGTCTGGAAGAGAAGACAAATCTACAATTGGCCAGGTATTGTGAGAGTAAGTGGGGATTGAGGATGGAGGGGTAAAATTTGAGTGGATGAAATAGGAATGAGGAAAGAGAAAAAGGGGAAAGATTAGTATGTTAAAGCAGATGTAGAGAGAGAATGGAAAAAAAAACTAGGAGAGAAGAAAGGGCAAATGGAAGCAGACGATGGAGAGTTAGCAGAAGACATGAAGAAACCAGAAGAAAGTGGCTGGAACAATTGCAACTGAAAAAAATGCACAAAAGGTAGAAAAATATCTCTTTATTTTGAATTTATTAACTGGAATATGTCAGCTCTGGGAAATGTGCATCATTAATGTTTGCGCTTTGTTTAGTACAAGAGGAAATTAATTTATAGTTTTATTTCTACAGTGTTGTTGTACATTCCAAGTTTGACTTTTGGGGTTCCCAGTTTAATTATTGTCTTCTTGTTTCTAAATCTTTTAGTCTTTCTTTATCCATACTCATTAAAGAGGCATGTTTACTAAAAGTTAGTGTATGGTAACATTATGCAAATATTTATGCAAATGAGGTCCCTTATGCAAATGAGGCCCCGCGTCTTATGCGGCCCCCGGGTTACTTTACAAGTCCTCATTTGGCCCTCAAAGCAATTTGAGTTTGAGACCCCTGGTATAAACCAATCGTTCGGTAACGTGACCAAAAGAGATTGAATGTCAATGGAACAAAACAAGGTCTCAGCAAACAAGGGCATATGGCAAACACAACCCAGACCAAGGTCAAGATCATTACCAAATATGAAGGGCCCATTAACATCACAGACCTGTTTCATTACCTGAAAGCCACTGGCGAAATGAAAAGCAAACACGAAAATACTATGAATATGTGCAGAAAGAATATGCAGATGGCTGTACCACCAAAACCCACAACCTCTAGACTGTGCAAAGAAAGTGCACCATGTCACCACCCAAAGTGACAGCTGGGGGGTAATGATATGGTTGTAAGCAAAAACATTCATGGTGCACTGCACATGGACATCAGCAGTCTCTAGAGGAACATATGAGGGGGTAGGCACCCACACAGCGCTGTCCCATGAATGGGCAAATGAATGTGTGCGTCACTGCAATAGAACAGGAAAAGACAGTAGCCCAACAGTGTTCCCAAGAAGAAGTATGAGAAAGATGACCATCATAGTCCTGAGAAGGGTACCCCATGCAAAGTGACATATGAGGTACACACGGATAGGAGAGGTCAGATGGAACCCTGGCTCACAGAACCATGTGGCATGGTGCCTCAAAAAGGGTATGTGGGACAACGTCAGTGTGCCCTAGGGACTACCAGTGGTGTCTGCAGGTCCTGCGGAACCAGCGTGCAACAGAGACAGATGTAGTACTAATACCACACAGAACCCACGTTGAAGACAATGGATAGGTGACTGACCGAGGGACAGTAGGGAGTTACTGGACCCACATTCCTGTGGACAGTTCATGTGTCAGGAAGCAGCGCAGACAAACATGTTGCTGCCAAAAGCAATACAACAAAGGGTGTTGGCAACCTAGAGTACTAGAACAAACGTGTGTGGCAGCTGAGGGGAAAATGTGTCAACCTGTGTAGGCGGAGGTGGCCAGAGGAGTGGCCCTGCCACGCAGAGCAGGCACAGGTCCGCCAAGAACACAGAGATGCAATGCAGACAAGGGTAGCAGCATAGGATAGGGGGGTGACAGTGCACAGCAACATACAGGACATGTCACATCACACTGATGCAGACAGATGTACCAAAGGATGATACCCAACGGTGATGAGGATGATAAGAGCGGGCAGGACCTAAAAGCAAAGAGATGACTGTTACAGTGACTACAGGTACCAGTGAGGGAAAGACATAAAAACAGGGGAACAGAGAGAGCGAAAAGCCATGAACACTAGGATGGAGGGCGCTTCAGGAAAGGAACAACTACCGTAACACCAGTAGGCATACAGAAATGGATGCAGACAGGACCACAGCATGTCCCCATACATAACCACAGCTGTGTGCAAGGTGAGGGCACCCCAAAGACCAAACAAGATGCACCACACATTCAGAGCAGGGGTCCATAGCCAACATCACAGTCCACAGGTGGGATGGGAGGTACATATGAACCGGTCCATACACCACCCACGAAATATCATGCAGTGCAAAACGAATACAATATATCATGGGAGTGACAAGTAAGGGACAGAGGGGATCAGGGCAATAGAGAGCCATGTGGATGGGCTGTGGTCAGGGACAAGCAACCATAAGAGGAGCATGTGCTTGACCAAACAGTTGAGTGATGGCGGCCGGACCAAACGGCAGCAGTGGCCCCAGTAAACAGGCAGCCCTGTCACATGCCCCGCCACATGTGTGACAAAACGAAGCCAAGGGTAATGGGGTAGTGGGCCAGAGAGCAGTGCACCACCATAGGAGCAGCGGAGAGTAAGCAACATATGTGGGTCCGACCATGGCGACAGCAATGCCAACCGCACTATATTGCAACTCACCTGAGTCACCTGCCTGTTGTAGGTGTTTACACACCAACACCACATGTAGCGTAGCATCGGCCAGTATGATCTGCAAAGTCCTGGGGGCCCGGAAAGCAGAAGCACATCCTGGGGAGGCAAAAAGACATCAAACATGTTGACACATGAGACGGTACTGCTGCACAATCCATACACCAGCCCACACATGGGCAACCCAGATAAACGTCACCAGCAGAAGCAGAACTTACAGGAGAAGAGCTCCCCGATCAGATGTTGCCTGGCCGCCATCCCAGCACGTGTGTCAACATGGCCAGGTGCAGGAGGGCACACAGGATCCACCCCAAGATCCTCATTAATATCGACTGGAAGATTGTGCCTGAGAGCAATGTTGTGCAGGATGCAACAGGCTATTATGGTCTTTGCCACAGTCAAGGGCCCGTACTGTAAGGCCCCGCCAGTTCTATCCAGACACCTGAAGCGACTTTTGAGAACGCCAAAGGTTCGCTCAATGACTGAGCGGCTGGAGGCATGGGCCTCATTGTACCGCATCTCTGCACCTGTCAGAGGGAGATGCACAGAGGTCAGCAGCCAGGCACGACACCCATATCCTGCATCACCTGCAAAACAGAAATGGAAGTAAGGCACATATGCAAAGAAGAACCTATGGAAACCATGATGTAGCAATGCACAAATGGACATCAGGGAAACATGGTCACACACATATGACGGCACAGCATTGCACACATTTGTGGTACACCAGAGTCTGCATCTGGGAGATCAAAATAACACTGGCAGGTAAAAAGATGGTCAGGTGGGCAGGTCGCTGAGACATGGTGTGATATGGCACACAGGGGATATGTCAGTGTACCACAACCCGGGTGGGCAAGGCGGGGGTGTCAGCACAGACAGGCAAAGGCAAACTGTACTGGGTCCGCTGCTTTTTGACATATTCATAAATGACCTGGAAAAGGGAATAACTAGTGAGGTTATCAAATTTGCAGATGACACAAAACTGTTTAAAGTTGTTAAAACCCAAGAGGATTGTGGAAAACTGCAGGAGGATCTGGATAAATTGGAAGACTGGGCATCCAAATGGCAGATGAAATTTAATGTGGACAAGTGCAAAGTTATGCACCTAGGAAAGAACAACCCACACTATAGTTACACGATGCAAGGCTCCACATTAGAAACCACCACCCAGGAAAAAGATTTAGGAGTCATCGTGGATAACATGTTAAAACCCTCCGCCCAGTGTGCAGCGGCGGCCAAGAAAGCAAATAGAATGCTAGGTATCATAAGGAAAGGGATGGAGAATAAAACAAAGGATATTATAATGCCTCTGTATCGCTCCATGGTACGACCGCACCTTGAATATTGTGTGCAATTCTGGTCACCGTATCATAAAAAGGACATAGAGTTATTAGAAAAAGTACAGAGAAGAGCCACCAAATTGGTGAAGGGGATGGAAGGCTACTCCTATGAAGAGAGGCTAAAAAGGTTAGGGCTCTTTAACCTGGAAAAGAGACGGCTGAGGGGAGATATGATAGAGGTCTATAAATTAATGAATGGAGTGGAACGGATAAACGTGGATCAATTGTTTACGCTATCAGAATATAGAAGGACTAGGGGACATGTAATGAAGCTACGGGGTAAACTATTTAAGACAAATAAGAGAAAATATTTCTTCACTCAACGTGTAATCAAACTCTGGAATCTGTTACCGGAGGAGGATGTAGTAAGGGCTGTTAGTATAGCTGGGTTTAAAAAAGGTTTGGACAAGTTCCTGGAGGAAAGGTCCATAAACCACTATTAAAAAGGGACCCAGGATATCAATGCTTGACCTAGTACAAGCACTGCAGAACCTGTGTCTTTTGGGGAAACTGCTAGGTACGTATGACCTAGATTGGCCACTGTTGGAAACAGGATACTGGGCTTGATGGACCTCGGTCTGACCCAGTATGGCATTTCTTATGTTCTTATGTTCTTATGTTCTTAACTGTCATGCAGCAGGCATGTGTGATAGCATGTCCGCACATACACCCTGACACGTGCCAACACCTACATGGCAGATGAGTAGGCCACATACACACTGTACAGCTGGGCTATGTTCCCGTTCACAGAGTTTCCCAAAGCCCACCCCCCCCCCCCCCTGCTGGCACATGCACAATGCCGTGGCACATTGGGCATGTGATGGACACAACACACAGGCCGACATATGTGAAACCGTTGCACCATGCATGCCCCGAATGACCGTGAAAAATGGATGATAGCCAAGTAAGCAGCTAAGGCAGGTTAGAGACGACATCACATGGGTGCGGCGTGACACAGATGAGCAAGAATAGGCACATGGTAGGCAAGGGTATGTGTGTTGCCACACAGAGGTACGTGAGCACAGTCCAGGTAACAGGGCGTGCTGTGGGCACAATCCCAGAATAGTCAGCACAAGTACACAACAGCACCATGTCATGGATGCAGAGGACACAGTTGACAATGGTGCCCCCGTGAAACACATATGTGCATGACACACATGATGCGGTGAATACCTACCCAGCAGGATATAGTCCTCATATTGCCCGGCCTCAAACAGGCCAAACAGTGCTGAGTTCTGCAGGATATAGGAGTCATGGGCTGACCCTGGGAACTGCGGGACCACATTCAGGATACGCATACCTGCATCACTGACAACCTGCACATTGAGGGAATGGAAGTGTTTGTGGTTGCAGTACACAACCTCCCTGTCGCGTGGCGGGATGAGGGCAACATGTGTGCAATCTATTGCACCCAGCACATGTGGTATCCCTGCAATCTGCTGGAATGCACGTCCCAGGGCCACCCAATGTTGCCTCCTGTTGGGAATGGCAATGTAATTCCCAACCCGGCTGACCATGGCCCGCAGTACCTGGTGGAGGCAGCGAGAGAACGTTGGCCGACTCATCCCACCCACTGCGGCCACCGAGGTTTGGAAACAGCCAGAGGCAAAGAAATGTAGGGCAGCAAGGAGCTTGGCCATTCCCGGTATAGCATGTGACCTGGCAGTAAGGGGCTCAAGGTCAGGTCGTAGATCCTCATAGAGCTCCCTAATAGCCCCTGTGTCCAGCCAGTAGAGGGAGATCACCTGGTCCTCCCTGATGTTCTGCAGCTTGGCCCTGGGCCTGTAGAGGCATTGCAGGCGTGGCCGCCCCTCTGGACGCCTACGGCGCCGTAGGTCCACCACACCCGCCTGTGGACCCTCCACAGCTGCAGGCCTGTGTTGCAGCAGGTGAGGACCCATGCCCAGGGCCTCAGCCCCAGGACCATCATCTCCCTCAGCCGGAAAACGCAGACCAGCTTGCTCCAGAAATGCAATGACTGCACCACCTGCATTCACAGTCTGAGCCATGATAGACACAGGATGTGGGACAGGTGGCTGTGAAATAGGGTACAGGGTGGGAACACAAATCACACAAACAATACACACCTGGTGAACCAAGAACTTCAACCACACCCAAAACCATGGAACCAGCACAATGCTGTAGTCGGCGACGTAGCACACGAAGGAGTGCGTGTAGGAGGGCGCGTACCCCCGCAGTGAGCCCGAGAGGAGCCATTGCGATAATAACCAACTCCGTGTGACGCAGCATAGTGTAAAGGTACTGCGAGCTATACACCCTGCCAAATAAGGAAGACGCTAAGGTGAGACAGACACGCCCACCGCGTTCACACCTGCGTACCTCATAATGCGCTATACGTGATCACCAGCCAACGTGCGTGGTTACGTGCAGAACAAATATACACGGGTAACCCAGGTAAAAACATAGGTCGTACCTACCATCACCACAAGAATTGTAGGGAGAGAACACGTGTAATGAGTACATAGAGAGACGAATAGCTGCAGAACAGGCGAGAACCATGCACAGTGCGTCACATAGGGCACATATCCGCCTTACGTCCGTGCGTGCGGAAGGGGAGAGCGCGTTATGACGTGCGTACACAACGCGCCCACGTAACACGCACAGAGCCACACCCACACGGGACCTATATAAAGCTGGGGAGGACAAAATGGCACTCACCTCAGCATGCATTCTCGAGGACTATGGAAAGCCAGATGTCTAACAGTGCCGGGGCAGGACAGGCACCATCAATGGCACCCCCCAATGACGATGGTGAGAGGCCATGCCCATCAGGTGCACAGGGAACAGCATGTGCACAGGGCACTGCCACAATGGGCCAGAAGAGGTGCAGGCCCACCCTCCCTGACGAGCTCCGCAAAAGAGCAACAAGGTTCAGCCAGGAGGAGAATGAGCTACTCCTCTCTGCCATCCTGGAACGCTATGACCTCCTGTTTGGTCAGCTTAGCTCGACCACTACTGGTGCAACACGTGCTCGTGCATGGGTGGAGGTACAAGCAGAGGTCGCCACTGCTAACGGCCCACACAGGGATGTGGAGAGCCTGCGCAAACGTTATTGCGACATAAAGAGAAACATCAGGACCGAGTCTGGACGAGAGCGGAGAGGGGCACAAGGCACAGGAGGGGGCCCAGCACATGTCGCCAACCTGACTCCCCTAGAGCGGCGCTTGGCGGAGCGCCTTGGCCCAATGTATATTCATGGCCTCCCCCCAGAGTTGGACACAGCACACCAAGGTGCAGGTAGGTTTATGAGTGATCGGTACCAGTGTGAGCCTGTGTGTGGGTGACCAAGGGTGGACAGGGGTGTGGGTGGCATGATTGTGCAATATGAAGACACAGGGGGCAGCACAGGCATACAACCAGCCCCTGGGATGTGGCCCATTCGGGGACTGATGTCCATGATGGTCAGGGAGTGGAATGGAACAGTGGATGTGTGCTGTGACAAGGGGAAAGGTACAATAGTATCAGCAGGGGCTGTCAACGTGTAGCAGTGGGTAGGGTGTAGGGCTGGTGGGGGCAACACGGACACACAGGTGTTGACAGGGACAATAGGACAGCAGTATGCACCTGGGTTGAACAAGGACTGTGTATGCAGGGCTGGCAGCGGTGCCGGCGCTTCATGAGGGGCGTGGTAGCATGCCCGGGGGGGCGGTCACCTGACATCGCAGGGCAACGGCCCCTCTCGCCAATGGGGAATAGGTGAGGGGGTGGGGGGGGTGGGGGCGAGGGGCCCCCACCAAGACACATGTGGCTCACCCACGCACATGTGCTGTCAGGGTAGTGGGATGGGTGCAGACAGGCAGCCCTGCCGCATCTGACCTATATGATCTTGTGTCCCACAGGCAACATAGCTGCCATAGATGCAGCTGAGGAAGCGCATGGGGACAGCCACCCCTGGCCGTGGACCCCCAGAGACACACTACCGGAGGTGTCGAGCATGCAGGCAGGAGCTCCACCCCCCCACCCCCGGTGAGGACGGTGGGACCATCCATCAGGCAGCCTGTGCAGGGGACCCGCACACAGATGGTGCCACCGGGAATGAGTTCGCTGAGGCTGGGCAGCACAACAGTGCTTCAGCGCTGTCTGCAGTGGAGAGCGTGATCGAGCAGATGCAGGTGCACACCGCTGAGGCACACAGGGATGCGGAGGGTGAGTACCACACTGTGTGATGTTGAACAAGCGTGAGCAAAGGTGGACGATTAGTTCCAGAACACAAATGCACTACCTGCTGTCTCCACAGGTATACGGCATTTACTGCGTGCATGTCTGCGTGACCTGCAGCGGCAGAGGCATGTGCAACACAGGCACAACCGCATGATGTCCAGGGTAATGCTTGGGGTCCCTAGGCTCGTTGTAGCCACTGAGAGCATTGCAGAGAGCATGCAGATCATCGCTGCGCACATGGGGGTGACGCCACCACCACCGCCACCACCACCACCTCCTCCTCCACCACCAGCAGTGGATGCAGCGGCAGCAATGGCGGCAGCAGGGCCACCAACATCACAGGGTGGGAGGGGCCGTGCAAGGCGTGGTAGGGGCAGGGGGCGTGCAAAATAAAATGCATAATATGCGGATGACGCACATGTCATGTCTCCTGTGTTGCTTGAGGGGACAGTGGTACGCACAGCCCACACGTGCATGACCCTGGGGCGTGCCCAATGGGAACTATTATGCCAGATGGTGTAGACACCGACACTGCTGTGCCCAGCATGGGATGCCCCATTTGCTCCTGGGCGCACACCAGCAGGCAAAGACTACCCAGAATTTGACCCCAACATCTGTTCCCCGCATCCCATTCCTGTGTGCAGGGGGGGAGGACATCGGGTCCTTGGCTAGGGGGGGGAAGGGCATGACATGAGGTGGGCTGTGGGTGATGGGGGGGGAACGGTAATGGGCTGGGGGCTGTTGGGGGGGGGTTAGGCCTGGCAATGGCCTATGGGGGGGCTGCCTGGTAATGTGTTGATGGGATTGGGACTGGAATTGGGATGATGGGGGTTAGGACAGTGAGTGGGTTCATGGGGGGGGGCTAGGACTGGTCTGCGGTTTGGGGGTTGCTAGGACTGGAACTGGGCTGATGGGTGGCTAGGAATGGATATGTGCTGCTGCTGGGACTACAGGGAAATGGATGCTGTGTGGGCTGGAACTAGGAGGGAGCTGATGGTGGGGGTGGATTAGAATGGGATGGGGCTGGGGGTGTACAATGGAGAGGTGGAAGTTATTCGGGTGGGTGTTGTCCAACATCTCCAATTGGTCGGGTATTGGGTGAATACCTGGGGGTTGGGGATGGAGGGGTAAGAGGTGAGTGTATGGACTAGGAATGCGGAAGTGGAATAATGAGAGGGATTAGTATGCTACAGCAGATGTTGCGAGAGAATGCTAATCAACGACAGGATGGAGGGGAGGACACATGGACAGCAGTCCCTGGAGAGTTAGAAGAGGACACGAGGAAGCCAGGAGAAACTGGCTGGGACACTTGCAGCTGACGAAAGTGCACAATAGGTAGACGCATATCCCTTTCCATTGCATTTTCTATCGGGCATAGGTCAGCTCTGGTACATGTGCATCGTTAACGTCTGCGCTTTGTTTAATACAGGAGCAACCCACTGTATATTTATATCGTTACAGAGATGTACATTCCACGTTAGTCTGCTGTGAATCCCAGTCTAATGGTTGTTTTCCTGTTTTGAATTAGTGCTTACCTGTTTGTTGAGGGTCTATGTTCTGCATTTGTATGTGGCCGGATGAGTTCTTTTTAAAAGTTTCCAATGTGGCATTGCCACATGTTCTCTCTCCCCCGTGGGTCAGGTATTTTGGGCGTGAGAAATGTGTTGGTTCAGTATTTGCAGTGTTACCTTTTGTTTTGTAGAGTATGGTGGGTAGTGAGTCCTGTTATTGCTGGTAGGATACAGCGGGTTTGCAATGAGTTTCCCATGGGCAGTGTCCATTAGGCCACCTGCTGTGTCCATGCCATCCACCGCCCTATTCTGCACCCATCACAGATGCTGCACATAGCCTTGCAGGTGCAACCACAGCTGACCCCTGGGCACAGTCACATGTGTGTGCATTGCTACATGTGTGGCACCAGCCCATGTAATGGCCGTAGTATGGCTGGACGCATTACACATGTAGAGTGCCCTGCACGCACCCGTTGTAGCTCACACCGACACACATGTGTGTGTCCTCATGTGTCTCTCACACAACACTGACACAAAGCACAGAGTGATATCTGGACAGCACAGTTAAACGGTAATAATTTAAAACTTTATTTACATAACAAACTGTGGGTGGGGGTGTTCATTGGCCCACATGCGAACCTCGCTGTCAAACAGCTCTGCTGCCCTCCATGTGTGGGGTAGGCCATAGCATGGGCTGTCACAGGGCAGGTGTGCATTGCGTATCAACGCACTACACACCCCGGGGACCCCTGTCACATGGTGGCTGCTCCGCCACGCCCCAAGCTACGCGCTCCTCCAACAAGCGTAGGCGGTCAGCCACCATGGTCAGGGTCGCCAGGACCTGCCCCATGATAAGGGCGTTCTGCCTCTGGGCGTGAGCATGCGCATGCACAGCTGCGGCCACTCACAGACCGCACATGCAGCCACACAGACACAGGTCTCCCCGTGTCTGTGTGGCTGCATCCACGGTGCGCATGTCCTCGGCTATGTGTGCCATGCCCACGTCCAGGGGGTGTGCGTTGCCATCACCATGTTGCAGGTCGCTGGCGCCCCCGTAGCCCTGTGACAGCCCATGTAGCTGGCCACCCATCACACATGCCCCCATACCCCCCACCCAACCAATCCCCCACCAGCGCCACGTTGGGCAGGTCACCCCCTTCATGCCCCTGTCCCACCACAGCAGGGCCAGTACCCGCCCGACCCACCAGCGCACGCCCCTCCTCCCCCTGCCCCGCCAGCACCTCTGTCCTCACCCCCTCCCCTGCCTCCTCCCCACCGTATGCGCATGGGGTAGCTGCCTGTGCTCCTCAGCCGGACCCCCACCCTGCCCCACATCCAACTCCTCCCCCTCTGCGTCGGAGGGTTCCTCAGGCCCATGAGGTGGTGTGTGGTGCTCCAACACCATTTCTGCTGGGTCAGGCAGCACATCCAGCTCTTCGGCTCCGGCCAGTTCACCGGGCCTGGCATCCTGCATCACCTGCTCCTCCGCAGCGCTTACATCCACTGTGGGAGAGGGGGACACGTATCATTTCCATGTTCACAAATGTGCCACAGCAGTAACATACATCCTGTGGTCATGTCAGCCGCTGGTCCACAGGGCCATGTCACATCACTCACCGTCCTGTTGGGCCAGCCGCTCCCTCTGAACCCGGCGCACAAAACGTGGATATCTTGCCTGCAGCTCCCGAGCCTTCTTCCGGAGATCCTCCACCTATTGGGGTGGAAACACATATTGAAATTAGTTATCAGACACCCTTTGGTGGCCTCTGCCGCTACACATCTACAATTATCACTGTGCAATATGGTTTGATACGATGGGGCACGAACCTGTGCATTTCCCAGACCACCAGGATGAGGGGTAGGGCTCTGAGGTGAGGCCTACTGCATCCTGGGGATGTGGTTTGCCTCCTGTGTTGACTGTCTGGGGCATTCCCCACACCACCAGGATGAGGGGTAGGGCTCTGAGGTGAGGCCTACTGAATCCTGGGGATGTGGTTTGCCTCCTGTGTTGACTGTCTGGGGCATTCCCCACACCACCAGGATGAGGGGTAGGGCTCTGAGGTGAGGCCTACTGCATCCTGGGGATGTGGTTTGCCTCCTGTGTTGACTGGGGCATTCCCCACACCACCAGGATGAGGGGTAGGGCTCTGAGGTGAGGCCTACTGCATCCTGGGGATGTGGTTTGCCTCCTGTGTTGACTGTCTGGGGCATTCCCCACACCACCAGGATGAGGGGTAGGGCTCTGAGGTGAGGCCTACTGCATCCTGGGGATGTGGTTTGCCTCCTGTGTTGACTGTCTGGGGCATTCCCCACACCACCAGGATGAGGGGTAGGGCTCTGAGGTGAGGCCTACTGCATCCTAGGGATGTTGTTTGCCTCCTGTTTTGACTGTCTGGAGCATTCCCCACACCACCAGGATGAGGGGTAGGGCTCTGAGGTGAGGCCTCCTGCATCCTGGGGATGTGTGTTGTTACTGTAGTCACAGCCAGGCCCAGCTACCATAGCACAGGGACAGGGGATGGGCTCCTCATATGGGACCCTCCGCATCCTGGGGCTATGGCCTGATCCTTGGGAGCACTAACAAGGCCTGTATCCATAGCACAGGGACAGGGGATGGGCTCCTCATATGGGACCCCCCCGCATCCTGGGGCTATGACCTGAGCCTTGGGAGCACTAACAAGGCCTGTATCCATAGCACAGGGACAGGGGATGGGCTCCTCATATGGGACCCTCCGCATCCTGGGGCTATGGCCTGATCCTTGGTAGCACTAACAAGGCCTGTATCCATAGCATAGGGACATGGGATGGGCTCCTCATATGGGACCCTCCGCATCCTGGGGCTATGGCCTGATCCTTGGTAGCGCTAACAAGGCCTGTATCCATAGCACAGGGACAGGGGATGGGCTCCTCATATGGGATCCCCTGCATCCTGGGGCTATGGCCTGATCCTTGGGAGCACTAACAAGGCCTGTATCCATAGCACAGGGACAGGGGATGGGCTCCTCATATGGGACCCTCCGCATCCTGGGGCTATGGCCTGATCCTTGGTAGCACTAACAAGGCCTGTATCCATAGCACAGGGACAGGGGATGGGCTCCTCATATGGGACCCCCCGCATCCTGGGGCTATGGCCTGATCCTTGGGAGCACTAACAAGGCCTGTATCCATAGCACAGGGACAGGGGATGGGCTCCTCATATGGGACCCCCCGCATCCTGGGGCTATGGCCTGATCCTTGGGAGCACTAACAAGGCCTGTATCCATAGCAAAGGGAGAGGGGATGGGCTCCTCATATGGGACCCTCCGCATCCTGGGGCTATGGACTGATCCTTGGGAGCACTAACAAGGACTGTATCCATAGCACAGTGACAGGGGATGGACACCCTTTAGGGGCCTGCAGAATTCCAAAATGTCTTTGTGCTGTGTGATAGCTGACAGCAGCATATGTCAGACCCCTGTGTGTATCTTTGCCTTCGTTTTGGCCCTGTGGTTTTCTGTTGATTGCCCCCATCACTGAGGATGCACCTGTACCCCGTAGCATACCAATGTGGTCATTTGTTCATCTCTGCCATGGTTGTTTCTAACCCCTGTGGGCTTGTGGGTTCTGCTATTGGGTGTGTTGATGACCCAGCTACAAGCAGCCCACGGTAACACCAGACATTCTCCAGCAGTGCAGATTCAAATGGTGCTTTGGTTACAGGCTGTTCTTCACCACGTCCTCATTTGGGGTGCCTGTCCCCAGACACTTACCTCACGTGGGTAGTCAGAGCTCCTGTTGTATCTATTTGTGAGGCGGACCCAGGCCCTCCTCACCCTTGCTAGGTTCTGCCTCCTGGAGGAGCCAGGGAAGAGGCGTTGTTGGCGGAGACAGAAGAGCTCTGTCAGCAGGTACAGGTCTGCTTGTGTGAATGCAGGCTTTCGTGACATGGCTGCCATCTGCTCAGAATGTATTTTAGCTGCATAGCCACGTGTGTTTATGTGCGTACCCACGTGCGTTCATGGAGGCGTAGCCACGTGCGTTCATATGGGCGTCGCTACGTGCGTTCATGGAGGCGTGGCTGTGTGCGTTGCGACAGCCTTCAGAGGCCATGACATGGCGCGTACCTATGTGCGTTGATATCGGCACATGGGCGTTGCCTCGTGCGTTGGCATTTTGGCATGTTTGATTTTATAGCCTCATGGTGTACTGCAACTTCCATTAACACTACCATCTATACATGTGTTGGCCTATGGCTTATCCTAGCCTGTGGGCATGGGCTGGCTTTTACATCCCCCACATTGTTGGCCTACTGCTATTTCTTGCAGGGTCAGCAGCATGTGTTCTGATACCTCCTGCCTCTGACATCTCACATTATGGATATTTCACATTGCTTTGTAGAGGGCTGACCTTGATAAAGAGATGTCTATGACATTTGTAATGTCCCTTTTGTTTATATGGGTTGAGGGGGGGGATGGGGACCAGGGCACAGTGAGTATCCCTGATTGGCATACTGTGGAGGTGGCATCTGGACCACTGTAGAGCATCTGTTTATCTGTGTATTTTGATATGTATATATCATTATTTGTAGCCTTCTCATGCATGACCTTACACCCTTTCTCTCTGTCATTTCTTGCTCTTTGCTGTCAAAGGACGGCTTGCAGTCTGTACCTGACCTCTGATATTGTTGGGTTACACACACCACTACTCCAAATGCAGCTGCACCTGGCAGTCCTGCCATGTATCTCCACAGAGGCCTCATACCCATAGGTTCTGACTGCACAGCCAGTGCATTTGCCAGTGGAGTAAGCCTCTGTAGCTCCTTCTACATGCCCAGCTGGCTACAGAGCGACTACAGTTCACCGCACAGTCCATCTGCTGTGATTCGCAGTGTTTTACTGGAGCAGACACAACCATGATGCACTACACATGCAAATCAGCTGTCCAATGATTGACACAAGATGTGAAATGCAACCCTACAGCAGCTCGGCCTGGTGGGGGTAACTGACCATGTGCGCCCCCACAGCACCTCAGCCTGCTAGGGGGCACTGACAGTGTGTTTTACTGCCACACAGTGGGTACACGACGTCACATTGTGTGGTTGCTGTGCTCACACTGAGGGTGCAGTGAGGCGCACAGCATGATGTCCACCGAACCATCCATGGCAAACATAGGCCACGCTGGAGCTGTGATAATGTGTGAGATAGGTGGTGACTGCCCAAACACCTTGGATATATCTGCCTGTCTCTGTCAGGTGTCATCCCTATGGACCCCTAGGGGGATTTTGGTGGTAGACCGTTTCTCTGAGCAGCAGATCCACATTCTGCCTCCCTGCAATGGGGGCAGTAGGGGGGTTCATCAACCTCAGTTCTACTGTGGATATCATACCCTACAGTGCAGTCACTGCAGCGCTCTACATATCCATAGCACAGGTGCAGACAGATGGTAGGGCTGCCTATACTAGGCTGAACCCAGACACTATCTGGTATTTTCCTATAGCAGCTGCACCCTGCTATGCGCTCCATCGAGACACATACCAGCTGCATAACGTCTGCTAGTTGGTTCATTACTGCATGTTCCTGTTGGACTTGCGTGCACCCAGACATGGGATGGCAGCAGACACAAAATGCAGATCAGTCAGTGACTGGCCCCCACAAGGAGACACATACATATCACATAATAGAGGTACTATATGGCACTATGGAGATGCCTAGCCATGCCGTGGTCACTGCACAGTCAGGGTGAGATTGATCTTCATGCAGGACATACGGCGGTCGCCCTGTCTGTGTAGGTGGTGGCCAGGCACTGCTCTGTCACAGTCAGTGGCCTACGCGCTGTGCAGATGCAGCCTGTCCAGGCCACCCTGTCAGGGCTATACCCATGGTGCCTTGCTCCTCATTATGCATTATTTGTGTCAGCATTGGACCTGACCGTTGTGTTGTCCTCCAGGACTGCATTTTGGGGACTCTGCTCTAGGTTCTGCGCCTGTTTTTGGTGTCTGTGCTCGGTGTGGTTAAAAATTGGCGTATTAACCATGCATATCTTATCAGCAATAAATTGTTTTCCTTACTAGCACGGTTTAATTGTGAGGAAAATATGGGTACTGGATTGGCAGTAGCCCCAGCTGTGCTTTGAACCTGTGACTTTCTGTTTGTGCACACACTGTCTGTGTGCACTGCACCACAGTGTTGCCACAGATAGGCTGCACCCCCTAGGACAGAGCTACTCAATTCCGGTCCTGGAGGTCTGCAACCCTGCAGGTTTTCGGGATATCCCTAATGATATGCATGAGATATATATGCATTAGAGATAGCCTGCCAACCTGACTGGTTTGTGGCCCTCCAGGGCTGGATTTGGAGACTCCTGCCTTACACCTCTGTCATTTAAGATTGTGAGTGGGCAAGGTACAGATGTTCTAGACATCAAAAGGGTAGATAGAATGTGTCACATTCCTCCTAGATTCTCAACACCACCAAAAAGTTGTCTAATAGACAATATTTTGGTGGTGGTGAGAAGCAAGGAGGAATGTGACAAATTCTAACCTTTTTGATGTCTTAGACCCTCACCAGACTGACCAATGGTGATAGTAATGTGCAACCATTGCAGACACTCCCAGGTGAGCTCAGGGCAGGGCTGACTGGGGAATGATTTGTGGACGGGTCTACGCTCCGTTGACCCTTACATACATCCTATTTTGTTTTTTGTAGCTTTCAAGGAATTGTTTGTTACATGTGACCACTAATATCTCTGTTGCCCAGCTGGTTTATACTTTCTTTTTGCTTTTGTTATGTTGTTTTTACATTTCTCTTTGCTATTTTGTTCTGTGCACATGTATCACACTGCTCACGTTTTTTTAGGTTTCACCGGTTTTGCTGTACATTGCTGACGGAGATGGTTTCTCTTGCCTTTAATATGCCTTTAACGGCAGGTTTTCATTCGCGTTGGGATTGAGCTCTGAGTTTCAGCGCGTTAGTATGGGGGGAGCCTCTCCCCACCCACTCTCTGCCCATTGACCCCTTCTCTCCGCCCACTCTCCACCTTCTGCGCTGTTTTAACGCGCCGCGGGGGTTTACGATCGTTCAATGCGGTTAACGCGCGTAATGTACGCTTAGCGATTGTTCGCACGTCCAAACGCGCGTTGTGAGTGTGCGAACGATCGGTAATCGTACATTACGCGCGTTATTCACGATTACCTCGGTTTAGTAAACATACCCCTTAATAGTGCACATTACTGAGCAATAGTGTGCACTATTGAGCAATAGTGCATACTGTTGAGTGCTGGTGCTCAGTATACACACATGTCAATAGCATACATAATTGCTTAATAGTTCACACTATCAGTTAATGCTGTGTACTATGGCTCAATAGTGCACACTGTTCAGCCATGGTGTGCACAATTAAGCAGAGGTGGAATAAGTTCCCCTAAACGGCGGAGGACAGCAGGCCTGGGGCACATCAAAGGGTGGAGGGGAAAGAATGAAGTCGTCAGCAGCCGGGGATCGCATCTCCTGAATGGAGCCACAGTGCCATGGCAACTGGATGCCATGGTGCCGCAGCTTCATTCAGGAGTCTTGACTGAGTTAGCCAGGCAGAGGCCTGTATATGCAGGCTGACTGGAATCAGGTCCCGGCCTGCACATACAGGCCTAGATAGGATTCTGATCCTGCAGAGGCTAGACATGCCCCACAGGATCAGAATCCTGTCTACCTCTGTGTGCCCAGTTCCGACCGAATGCACAGAGGCCTGGGACGCGTGTCTTAGTATATGCCCCCACACTAATAACTATTGTTACTTCACTACACTATGCTCTGCTTCAGTCGTAATATTGTCCTCTCCACCTTTGACCATGGTTTGCTCATCCCATGCTTCTTCAGGGAAGCTCTACAGAGGATGAACAAAAAACATAGTAACATAGTAACATAGTAAATGATGGCAGATAAAGACCAGCATGGTCCATCTAGTCTGCCCAGCAAGATGGCAAGAGTAGGTGCACCTGTTGCTCTGTGCAGGCCACCCCTCCCCATGTCTTTGTTTAGGGGTAAACCCACCACTCCATGTAGGACACCCCTATTTGTTGAGATGTTATATGGTTCAGAAGTTAGATGGTACCGTTTATCTTGTTTTTATCCTATTGCTGTAAAGGGATCCACTGTGTTTGTCCCATGCCTTCTTGAATTCCGTCACCGTGTTTGCCCCCACCACTTCCATCGGGAGGACATTCCAAGCATCCACCACCCTTTCAGTGAAAAAATATTTCCTGACATTGCCTTTCAGTTTACCACCTTGAAGCTTCATGTTATGCCCTCTAGTTTTACAGCTTCCCCTTCTTTGGAAGAGGTTTGTTTGTTCATCATTTCTCTTTAAGTATTTAAAGGTCTGAATCATATCTCCCCTGTCCCTCCTCTCCTCCAAAGTGTACATATTTAGGTCTTCAAGTCTCTTCTCATAAGGCTTCTGACGCAGGCTCCAAATCATTTTGGTCACTTTCCTCTGAACCGTTTTCAGTCTTTTTACATCTTTTGCAAGATACGGTCTCCAAAACTGAACACAGTATTCCAAGTGAGGCCTCACCAGTGACTTATACAGTGGCATAAGTACCTCTTCCTTTCTGCTGGTAATCCCTCTTTGTATGCAGCCCAACATCCTCCTGGCTTTTGCCACCGCCTTGTCGCACTGTTTTGCCACATTGAGATCATCAGAGATAATCACACCAAGGTCTTTCTCTTGAACCGCGCATACCAACCTCTCGCCCCCTATCGCGTACATTTCCCTTGGATTTCTGCTACCCAAGTGCATGACACTGCACTTTTTTGCATTAAATCGTAGTTGCCAAGCATTAGACCAGTCTTCCAGCTTTTGTAGATCTTTCCTCATGTTAATCACTCCCTCGGGGGAGTCTACTCTGTTGCAAATTTTTGTGTCGTCTGCAGTCCTTCAGCAATATCACTCACAAATACATTGAACAGTGCTGGGCCCAGGACTGAACCCTGGGGCACCACGCTAATCACCTTCCTCTCATCCGAGTGAGCTCCATGTACAATCACCTTCTGTCGCTGTCAGTCAACCAATTTCTAATCCAGTTTACCATCTTGGGGCCCATCCCCAAGCTACTGAGTTTGTTGACAAGCCTCCTATGAGGAACAGTATCAAAGACTTTGCTGAAATCCAGGTAGATGACATCCATTGCATGCCCCTGATCTAGTTCCTTGGTCACCCAGTCAAAGAACTCAATCAGATTTGTTTGGCAAGACCGTCCTTTGGTAAAACCATGTTGCCTCGGATCTTGCATCCTGTTGGTTTTGAGAAAGTTCACTATTCGCTCTTTAAGGAGCGTCTCCATTAATTTTCCCGCCACCGAGGTAAGGCTCACGGGCCTGTAGTTTGACACCTTTTCCCTGTCACCACTTTTGTGTAGAGGTACGACATCAGCCATTCTCCAGTCCTGAGGAACCTCCCCTGTTTCCAAGGATCTGTTGAAGACATCCTTTAACGGTCCTGCAAGAACCTCTCTGAGCTCTTTCAGTTTCTTGGGATGTATCCCATCCGGTCCATTGGCTTTGTCCACTTTCAGTTTAGCAAGTTGTTCTAACACATCGTCTTCTGTGAATGGTGTGGTATCTACTTCATTCCCATTTTTATATTTGGGAGTCACAGCTGGTCCATCTCCAAGATCTTCTTTAGTAAAAACAGAGCAGAAGTATTTGTTTAGCAATTTCGCTTTTTCAGTGTCACTTTCCACGAGTCCTTTCGCAGCACTTTTGAGTCCTGCAATTCCAATTCTGATATTCTTCCTTTGCCGAATATACCTGAAGAAAGTTTTGTTGCTACCCTTAACATCTTTAGCCATCCTTTCCTCTGCCTTTGATTTTGCTATCCTTATTACTCTTTTAGACTCTTTGAGTTGGATCCTGTATTCATTTCTGTGTTCTTCTGTTTGCAAGCTTTTGAATTTTGCGAAAGTTGTGTTTTTTGCCTTTATTTGAGCAGCTACCTCATTGGAAAACCAAATAGGTTTCCTTTTCCTCTTGTTTTTATTTACTTTTCTTACATATTTAGCTGTTGCCCCTTTTATTGCCTTCTTTAGTTTAGCCCATTGCAATTCCACTTCCTTTATCTCCTTCCACCTCGTCATCTCCTCCTTTAAGTACTCTGCCATTTTATTGAAGTCAGTGTATTTGAAGTTTAGGACTTTGAGCTTGCTATGATTGGCCTGTACCATGGCTTTTATCTCAAACCACATCGTGTGATGGTCGCTGTTGCTCACAGGGGCACTCACGCAGACATTCGACACACTATCACCGTTGGTGAGCACTACATCCAGCGTTGAGCTTTCCCTGGTTGGTTCCATCACCATTTGTCTAAATAATGCATCTTGGAGAGCATCCACAATTTTTTTGCTTCTTTCCAGATGTGCAGAAGGAGTAATCCAATCCACATCAGGTAGATTAAAATCACCCAATATGATCACTTCCCCCTTTGTTGCTATTTTGGCAATATCTTTAATCAATTTGTTATCTCTCTCTTCAATTTGAGTCGGAGGTCTGTAGACTACAGCAATATGGATGACAGTGCCATCTTCTCTTTCCAATGCAATCCAGAGCGCTTCTTCTTTCCCCCATGTCCCCTGCATTTCAGTAGCTTTAATATTGCTTTTGACATACAAGGCTACTCCTCCTCCTTTTCCATTTTCTCTGTCTCTTCTGAATAGATTATAGCCAGCTATGGCTATATCCCAATCGTGCGATTCATTAAACCACGTTTCTGTAATGGCCACAATTTCCAAATTCATTTCCACAATTAAGGCTTCCAGGTCTGGAATTTTGTTGGCTAAGCTTCAAGCATTTGTGCTCATTGCTTTCCAGCATTTTCCTGGCTTGTGTGAATTTTGCATTGATTTTGTTCTGCCTACTTCTTCCCACGTGTTTTTGATGTGAAGTTTAAAAGTGTGTCTGTTTCTGATGTTGTTCTGCTTTTGCTGGGGGTGGCAGGCAGATGTTGACCTTCCACATCCGTCACCCCCTCTTCCTAGTTTAAATGCATATCCACATACTGCCTGAATTTTTCACTTAGGATTCTTTTCCCTGCGACAGAGAGATGTAGTCCATCAGCACAGTATAGTCTCTTGTTGGTCCATCTGTTGTCCCAGTTACCAATAAATCTGAATCCTTGTTGTTTGCACCAGGTTTGGAGCCATGTATTAAAGCTGTTAATGCGATGCAGCCTTTTTGTCCCCTTACCAAGAACAGGTAGAACTTCTGAGAATGCAACAGTGTTAACAACGCGCTTGAGTTTCTCTCCCAGAGATTGGAAGTCCTTTTGGGCTTTGGAGGCACTGTTCCTAGCCAGGTCGTTTTTGCCTAAGTGGATAATAACATCAAGTTCGGAGTGTTCACTTTTTGCGCTAAGTAATTCAACAACTTGGTTTGTATTCCTGCTGGCTGAAGAGCCTGGTAAGCACATGACTATCTTCTCTCCTTTGAACTGTGTTCCCAAGTTGGTGCCTCTGATGATGGAATCTCCAAGTAGTAGTAATTTTCTGTTTGGTGAGGTTTTCTTCATATTTGGTGCTTTAGCAAGGGATTGGGCATTGTCTGACTCATTTAAGGGCCCTTCAGTTTCTTTGGATTGGGCATCCTCATTAGCTAAGGCAGAGAAGGCATTGTGAATGGATATCTCTTGATGTACAGGATTTCTCTGTGTTACTGGTCGCAATCTACCAGAACCCACTGTGATCCATTTGTTCTTGGGGCGTTTGATTCTTTGTGGGAGCGGTGGTGGACTTTGTTCAGTTTGTATCCTAGAAGAGGTGCGCTTCATTGCAGCCAGTTCCTCCCTCAGTAGAGACACTTCTTTATGCATGGCAGCTAGGTCTTTCCTTAGTAGATTCAGTTCTTCATGCATGGCGGCTGACTTTAGGCATATAGGACAAGCTCTTAGGCTCCAAATGATTCGTCTTGGAATGAAAGTACCGCAGTTATTGCACTGAATACAGGACATGTTTATGCAGTCCCAGAAGAGGAAGAAGAAGAAGAAGAGAAGATGAAGACAATGTGGCTTTTAATCCAGGTTAGGAATGATAGATGGCACGTATGTGACCACTATATAGGTAATGTAGCCCCTGGGGTGGGTGGGGCGAGGGGTAGGGTGGGCGGGAACCTAAGTGTCTCTGGCTAGTAGACTGTTCCTGAACTGTGAGCACAGGAACCCACCACTAAGGACAAATAGACACGTGCAGCACAGGAAATGGAGGTCCACAACACTAACTCAGCAGGGGGGAGGGGTAGTCCTTCTGGTAGACTAAGAGAAAAAGTTTAAAACTCTACAGCAATGGAGTGGGTAAGGGAACCCACTACTAAGGACAGATAGAGAGATAAATATGTGGAGACAAACAGATTAACAGTTATTTTAAGACAAAGACTCACAGTTATGCAGCAAACTCAGCAAAAATCACCTTTTGGGAGAGCTCTGGAAGCACTCCTATTCTTAAGGAACAGAAAGGCAATCAAACAATAAATCAAAATAAAATCAGCATAGGTTGGTTGCTATTGAATTAGTAGAGATGAAAACCTCTGTTGCGATTTATTTGGAGTCTGTGAGATTCAGAGAAGCCATTTGTTTCATGCTTCCAAGGGTATTCTAGATGAACCTCAATACCCAGGTAAAACAATATCTATGATATGCTATGAGCAGTATGCATAACAGTTAGCCTATTCTGTACAATATAGCACTGCAACCTCTGGACAAAATAACAGTACATTGTTGTAAAGGGAAATCCATATAACCTTAAACATTATTCAACCTTGAGTTGTAAATATTGCAAGAACCTGATAGAAGATAGTTTTAAGATTCTGAAATTATAAACATCTGTTTTGAATCCAGGATTTTTTTTCTTTAACAAAAATGTTTTTCCACAATTTGGCACATGAGAGTGTTATGAGTGAGCGATGCTCTGCAAATGATTTTTTTGTGTTTACTGCTATGCATTCCATCTCATCTGCAGCATCCCACATGCAACCATAATAACTGCTTTCACCATGGGTTTAGAAAGAAACAGCTTTGAAGTACTACTCAGATATGCTCTGTGCCTTTTTATTAATATCCTCTTTGAAATATATGATTCTTCACAAAGCTATGAAAAATGCACATACAACAACACATTCTTTGAAAACTACATTACTGTATAATCCTCATGCTTCAGAAACCTCAATCTCTTTTCCTGTGAGCTCTACCTGAAGGCACAGACTAAGGAATTGGTATGAAGAAGATATAAGCAATCCTTCATTCACAGAGCCTTATTACTCCAAAGTTCCACAGGTTTGTTTTGCCAAAATATTTTCTTATACGTGTTTTTATTCTGTAGAATTTTGTTCCTATCCAGGAATTCTGGGAAAATAAATCAGTGTTCAAAGAACAATTATTACAAAGCTTAAATAAGGAGTTGATGTACCACAGGTTTGAAACTTGTGAATAATAGTGCCAATTATGAAGTCTTCAGCTCTAGTTACTGACCATTTTTCATAAACATTCATGATATAAATAGCTTGAAGAAAGAAAAGATATAAAAGGAAATCAAGCTATTATAGACTAGAATGTCCCCGATTCAATCCCTGAATTGGGTCTTTGGCTTCCTGGATTGGCTAATGCTGGGTATGTTACTATGATCATCATTTAAGGGTGACAAAAATTCAGCTAATAAATTTTATAATCTTTTAGACAAAAATACAAATAACGAGGAGTCCTTGAGGTAACCTAACAAAATTCCTTACAACAATCAAACCAAATATAGCAATCATTCAACAAATATCTAGTAGTGAAAAGCCCATAAAAATTTCCACCTCTCCCAAAACAATATGAGGAAGGGGGTGGGGGGAGATGGGAAGGAAGATAGAACAAATTTAATCATATTACACCAGAACATGAATACAGCAATCATGTCACCACATCTGACATGATTATACTTGCTCTGTCCCTCTCATATTGTGTTGGGAGGTGTTGAAATTTTATATGATCATACTGTTTTCCACTTTTTAAATGAGTTTTTCACCACTACATTTTTTGAGTGATTGATAAATTTAGTCTCATTGTTGTAGCCAATTTTGGTACCTTACATTAAGGGTTCTATATTTTTGTGCGGCATCACTTAAAGGTGAAAACTGGGAGGTCATTTTTTAATAGACTGCTCTATAATAAGGACGGGCCCTAAAGTGAATGCTGGGTTACAAACTGGTTAAATGGGAAGCAACAGAAGTTCATTCTCAGGATAAGGGGATCAACAGTGGGGTGCTTCAGGGATTGGCACCTGGTTTGGTTCCCATTAACATTTTTATAAGCAATATTGTAGAAGAGTTGTTGAGTAAAGTTTGCCTCCTTGTAGCTGATACCAAAATCTAAAATGGCGTGGACAACCAGGAAGGACAACATGTAGAGGGATCTTACAAAGCTTAAAGAATGGTCTAGAATTTGGCAGCTAACAAGTAGGTCGATGCTACCGGTCCCTATCTTAAAGTTGCCACAAGGGTAATTTGGAACTAGTGGACCGGGGGGTCCCACCTCCTGATCCCCACCAAGGAATCTGGATCCCCCCAAATACCTAACCCTCTCCCCTCATAAGTGTCAAATTCCACCTCACACTACCAATGCCAGAGTCCATGCTTCCCCTTAAACCTCCTCCCCACTCCCCAGCAGCCCAATCAGAAGCTCCCCAATCTCCTACAGCCTCCTGGGCTTACCTTAAAGGAAGCCTAGTCATCTAGTGGGGCCCAAACGGGAGCAACCCCCTGATTGCCTATGTCTGGGCTGGTCCTGGGTTCAAAATGGCATCTGCAATCTCCTAATGGTAGTCTTGTGGCACTACCAGTTGGTTTGTAGTCTTGAGGTACTACTACTAGGGGATTGCGGGGCTATTTTGAAACTGGAACCAGCCTGGACAGCAGCAAGTGGGAGGTCGTTCCTGTCAGGCCTCCCTAGACCACCAAGTTTCCGTTAAAGTAAGCCTAGGGGGGCCCATAGAAGGTAGGGGGCTTGGACTATGGCTTTGGCATGTGGGAGGGGGGATCAGGCACTTATATGGAAAATGGTGGGGCACTTGGGGGGAAAGACTCCTTGGTGGTGTTGGGAGGTGAGAATCCCTGGCCCACCAGTTACAGATTGTTTTTGCAGCCCCTTTAAGATGGCAGCTTGGAGTATTGAGCCATGTATAAGCAGCCCGATGCTCCCATCAGAAAAATAATATCAACTTTGAGCTGGCAATATTTTTTCAAGACTAGCACAGCTTGTGGTTATTTACTGCAAGCTGCAGAATTAATTTGATTATTATTGAGGTGCTTTGTATGCATATGCATGCTTTGCATATCATTAATATTCAACATGTATTGTGGTCAGAATTCATGTATTGCAATGAAATAGCACACATTATTTATTTATTTATTCATACTTATTGTTATACTGCCTTTCTACCATTCAAAGCGGTTTACATATAACCAAGGAACTGAAAAGTGCATGATGATGCAAGCTGTAGTACAATGAAACGGAACGTATTAGTATTAATATGTTAACAATACTTTGTCAGAATTACAAGGTCATAGTAACTATAAACAAAGGAACGCTCTTACTGAAGTCAGTTAGCTTTATAGATTGCAGACACTCTGAGAGTTTGAGTGGATGTTTGATCTAGTTCACTGGATGGATTCTCAAGCTGTGGAGGGGTTAAAGAACTCTTGAAAAAGAAATATTTTCAGTCTCATCCGAAAGTCCTTTTGGTCCGAGCACCCTCTCAGATCAGGTGGTAGAGTTCCAAATTGTAGGGGAAAAGAGAGAGAATGTGTGGTTACTCGTGGATTGTTTACATTTAGTCTTCTGAAGTGGGATGGAGAGTAGGTTGAGTGATTCTGTCTTTGTAGCCTGTGGTCTTTGGGCCTTTATAGTAGGGGTTGAAGGCAGGAGGTTGATTTGTTGTGTATAACTTTGAAAGTTGTGAATGCTTTGTATCTTTTTTGTGCTGGAATAGGAAGCCAGTGGAGGTGTATTAGTATTTGAGTGATGTGTCTGTCAAGTAGCTCTTGCTGCAGTGTTCTGTGCCATTTGTAGAGGGTGTAGAGCATGCTTGGGGAAAATATGGAAAATTATGTTGAAGTAATCTAGAATGGGTATAATTATGGCCTGGCACATGGTCCGGAATAGATCTGATGAGAGTAGAGGATGAAGGTTCTTCAGCATTCCTAACAGGGGCTCTACAGGTCAAGCAACGGTAAGGATTTGAGGGTTTATTTTTATTAAATTGCTAGCTCTCTGACTGGGAGCTCTTAAAAGGGTTTTTGTTTATTTTTAAAGCACAGTTACTTTCTTTTTGGTGCTTCAGTAGAAATTTCTTTGAGCAGAGTAGGTTGTTGAACTCTAGTAACCTTCTCAGCTTTGGGAACTGCTGACACCTGTCAGACGGCTGCCTGGGTGAGAATCTTCCCAGTCTTGACAAGTGCATATATCTATATGATTTGCAAGGTATTGTGGGCAATGTAGTTCATTCACACCAGACACAGCTGCTGACAATAATTTAGTTGTGCTCTTGGGTAAAGCCAATAAGATATTTATTTATGGGGTTATTTCTCCCAACACAGATATGCTTGGTAGCACATAAATTAGGTAACTTGCTTTCAGTGTTAACTTGGAAAAACAAAGTCAAAATCAGGAAAACAACAAATGAAAAGCTACAAAGCAAGAAACAAACTGTTCTTTTCAGGTTAACTTCTGATTACTTCCCACATAGATACAGAAGTGATTCTCTCCTAGCTCTCTAGCAATTAGGTAAGGCTTAATTGCTAGCAGTTAACAGCTGAAACCCCTTAGCTGGCTTGCCTTCCACTGTGTGGGTCAAATCCTGCTTCAGGAGCTTTTCTGAGTAGATTAAAGAACAAATTTGTATTTCTTTGTGATGGTTGCTGTACTTTATAACAGAAAGTTACCAATGGAGTTTAGATAGAGAGCAGTCCATATAAACAGGATCCTCATCTGCTATTATTCCCCCTTGTTCAACAAGCATGGGTTCAATATCATGGATTGGCACAGATGAATCTCTCAATGGAGCATTTTCAGGAGAATACTTGTTTCCCTGCTGTCTTTCAAGGTTATAGCTAGGGCATAGATCAGTGTTCATACCTGAGCTTCCATTGCTGCTAGAGTTCCTCTCTATATAGCCTGGCCAGTATGTAGTCCAGTTCTTATGTCCAGCCTTCCAATCCAGATCCCTGGACACTGGATCTCTCTTCACATACCTTCTGGCACAGGTCTTAGGGTCCCTTCCACGTGCAGCCGTCTCCCTCACAGGTAGCCTCTGGTGATTCCTAGCTCTGCAGCACCATTCCTCTGGCTTTTCCCAGTCCAATGGTATATGCTGGCCCTTGGAATACCTCCCAGTATACGTACTGCTTTGGACTCTTCTAGACCTCTCAAAGGCTTTTCTCTTCCTTCTTCCAAAGGGTCTCTTTCCCTCTCTGTCCGTCCGGTTTGGCTTCTGCTTCTGATGATCCTTCAGATGAAACTGATGATCAAGCTCAAGCTGCTTCTCAGGACATCCAAGGTGATCATGAAGATGGTCATCTGTAGAATAAACTCTACTTTTATTTTGCTTAGATGAGTGCTCCCCCTTAATACAGCGCAGCTGTGCTGAATCAGGCCCTGCCCTTTGAGATGAGTGCTTAGGGATTACCTCATAGCCCTCCTGATTGAACACACGTTTCCCCACTTCAGCTCCTCTAATGGCTGTTGGAAACCTGGTGCATTCTGGGACTGGTAGTCTTTTATGGGAAAATTCTGTTTTCTTGTTTCTACCAGAACTGACAGGTTGCTTGTTCAGAGTCACTTCACCTTTTCTATAGCTCCTTCCTGAGCTATGATAAGCTTCCTTATCACACACCTAATCAGGAGTTAGTGGGCCTGATTACCTGAGAGCAGCTGAGGCCTGCATAAAAGGCTCCAGAGCCCTGCCCTGTTGAGGCATTCCTAACAGGGGCTCTACAGGTCAAGCAACAGTAAGGATTTGAAGGTTTATTTTTATTAAATTGCTAGCTCTCTGACTGGGAGCTCTTAAAAGGGTTTTTGTATATTATTTAAAGCAAAGTTAATCTTTTTGGTGCTTTAATAGAAATTTCCTTGAGCACAGTTGGTTGATGAACTCTAGTAACCTTCTCAGCTTTGGGAACTGCTAACACCTAATCAGGTGTTAGTTCCCTCCCTACCCACCCCGACTCCCACCCACCCCTAGTGAGCAGTCTTGCTTTATAGGGCACCTCCCCATTCAACAAAGCACAGAGACTTGGAGCAGCACATTTTGAATATAATTAAAGAGATTTAACTTCTTTTTCTCTGAAAGGACAGCTGGGAAACCGGCTGGTACTTGGTAGATCTCTCTCTTTTGCTTTAACAGATACCTAAGCTCCACGAACATAACAATGGTTGGGAAAAATCATATTGCTAAAGCTGTTGCCCCCATTACAGATTCTGCCTCTGTCCAGACAGGTCCTAATGCCATTTGAAGGACCGGTTCCATGTGCAGGGTGCCTGCATGCTGAAGCTCTGAGGAAACAAGTGGAGGAACTCAGAGAGGAAGTTTTGAGGCTGAGGAGTATTCAAGACAGTGAGAAGTGCATTGATGAGATGCTTCTTGCAGCAACCAAGCTCTCCAGCAGAGGAGAAGATAGGTGCCAACAGAATGTCGATGGTTGGACACAAGTCAACAGGGCCTGCAAAATCACCAATCCAACTTCTACAGCCCTTGAATTGAAGAACCATTATGCAGCCCTGGAAGTGGAGGAGGTGAAAGCATCCCTGTTTGCCGAGACTCATCAAGCCCACTGATGGGATGAGAAATAAGATCCCTGATGTTGAAGCTTTGGTGGGAGTGACTGACTTGGATTTAGTAGCAGTTGCAGAAACATGGTTCACAGAAAACCATGATTGGGATGTAACTATACCCGGCTATACTTTATTCAGAAAGGACAGGGTAGGAAGAAGGGGAGGAGGAGTGGCACTATATGTAAAAACTACTATTAAAGCTTTGGAATTACAGAGCTTAAAAGAGAGAGAGGAGGCATTGTGGGTTAAACTAGAAAGAGGGAGAGAGAAATCTATTTGCATTAGTGTGATATCCAGACCTCCTTCACAAGAGGAAGAGGTGGACAGAGAGTTAATTGAAGACATACACAGCATTGCTAGGAAAGGGGAAGTGCTACTGATAGGAGATTTCAATATGCCAGATGTTGATTGGCACATTCCTGCTGCAGTATAATCTAGAAGTAAGGAGATCCTGGATTCTCTACAGGGAGAACTATTCAGGCAATTGGTAACAGACCCCACACGTGAAGGGGCCATACTGGACTTGGTGCTTACCAATGGTGAAAGTGTTTCTGATGTTGTAGTGGGAGATCATTTTGCATCCAGTGATCACCAGATGTGTGGTTCAGTATTAGGACTAGGGCTGTTAGAATCCAATCAAAGGTGAGGGTCTTAGACTTTAGGAAGACTAACTTTGCCAAGATGGGCCAATACCTCAGGGAGTCGTTAGTGGGATGGGAACAGCTGGGGGATGTAGAAAAACAGTGGGCAAAACTGAAAGGGGATATTTTAAGGGCAGCCAACCTTTTTGTTAAAATGGTAAAGGTAAAAGAAAAAGTAGACCGCTATGGCTTTCGAAAGACATAGCTGAAAAAGTGAAGAAAAAGAGGGAGGCCTTCATGAAATACAAGAGATCACAGAGAGAGGAAGACAGGCATCTGCATTTGGAAAAACTTAGAGAAGCTAGCAAAGTAGTCAGGAAAGTAAAGTTTCAAAAGGAGGAGGAAATAGCCAATGCAATAAAATGGGGGGATAAGACATTTTTCAGATATGTTAGTGAGAAGAGGAAGGGCAAGGGTGCAGGGGAGAAATATGTAGAAGCTGATAAGGATAAAGTGGAATTGCTTAACTAATATTTCTGTTCTGTGTTCACAGATGAAGAACCAGGAGCAGGACCTCAGAAAACACCCACAAACAGGAACAGAAGTGAGGGACATCTTGAACAATTTTCAGAAGACTGTGTTCGTGAGAAACTACCTCATCTTAAAGTAGACAAAGCGATGGGACCGGATGGGATACACCCTAGAATACTGAGGGAATTTGGGGACGTTCTAGCAGTTCCACTGACTGACCTTTTCAATGCCTCGTTGGAGTCGGGAGTGGTGCCAAAGGACTGGAGAGAGGCTCATGTGGTGCCTTTACACAAAAATGGAAGTAAGGATGTGGTTGAAAACTACAGGCTGGTTAGTTTAACTTCGGTGGTGAGTAAATTATTGGAAACGCTGCTGAAAGAGAAAATAGTGAGGTTTCTGGAGTCCAGCGGATTACAGGATCCGAGGCAGTATGGATTCACCAGAGGCAGGTCTTGTCAGACAAATCTGATTGATTTCTTTGACTGGGTAACCAGGGAGTTGGACCGAGGGAGAGCCCTAGATGTGGTGTATTTAGATTTCAGTAAAGCCTTCAACACTGTTCCTCACAGGTGACTTATAAACAAACTGAGCACCCTAGGCATGGACCCAAAAGTTACTGCTTGGGTTAGAAATTGGTTGGGTGGGAGGCAACAAAGAGTACAGGTAGGATTTAGAGCCAGGCATAGCACAGAAACAATCCTCCTGGCCCTTTTGAATGAGATTCATGTTGCCCACGATCGCGGAGATATTACTCTTTTGGTCTCTTTAGACTTAGCAGCAGCATTTGATCTGATCGATCACCGAACCCTTCTGTCCCATCTTTTTGATGTAGGATTGCGGGGCACGGTACTGCATTGGTTCCGTTCCTTTCTCACAGCTCGTTCCTTTGTCATCCGTTTTAATCATCAGTCCTCCTCACCTGTTTCCTTATCATGTGGGGTACCTCAAGGTTCAGTTCTCCTTTACTCTTTAATATTTTCCTTGCTCCGTTACCTCTCTTGATTCAACAATTCCCAGTTTCAGTTTATATCTACGCTGACGATATTATTCTCCTCTTCCACACATCCCCGGTTAGCATTGATATTACTCAACTTAATACTTGTCTCTCTCATGTTGCTACCTGGCTTTCTTCCAATTTTTTGCATTTGAATCCAACAAAATCCACAGCCATGTGGGTCTCTTTGAGCACACCTTGTCCAACCATCATGCCTCAAATAAATTCCATTTCTATTCCTCTCACTTCCTCTTTTCATTACTTAGGTGTAACTCTGGATTCTTCACTATCTTTCCATGACCATGTATCAAATCTATCTTGCCGTTCTTTTTTTACTTTGCGGCAACTTATATCAGTCCACTCTATTTTGTCTTCCGATTCCCTCATTACCCTTTTTTTGGCTTTAGTCATGTCCAAATTGGACTACTGTAATGGGGGTTTTGCTAATCTTCCATCCTACCAACTTCAGCGGTTACAACTGTTATAGAATACAGCTGCTCGACTTGTTACTCATGACCGGAAATCTGATCATGTAACACCTCTGCTTTTTCAACTTCATTGGTTACCACTCCATTATAGGTTTAAATATAAGCTTCTCATCCTAACACATAGGGTTATCCATACATCAAATTCTTCGTACCTAGCAAACCTTGTCTCCCTCCATACTCCCTACCGACAACTCCATTCATTGCATGCCAATCGACTGTCTCTCCCGTCCCCTTCACAGGCCCATTTTGAGCAGACGCATCATGCTGCATTCTTTTTCCTTGGACCCTCACTTTGGAACGCCTTGCCATCTTCCCTCCGACTGGAATTCTCGTACCATAATTTCAAAAGCTTATTGAAAACATACCTGTTTCAACAGGCTTATGACCTTCCTCCCAATAGTTCTGTCTAGTTATCGTTTTTTCTGCCTGTCTCTAAGTGACCCCTCTGGTCAATCTTTCCTTTTATTTAATAATGGCGTTTCTTTCTTCCTATGGCGCTAGCATATATATATATATATATTTTTATTGTGAACCGCTCTCATGTCCTGACAAGGGCGGTATATAAAGTGTTAAATAAAGATAAAGGTAAATGGAGCTAACTCTGAGAAGGATGTTACCAGTGGTGTGTCCCAGGGAACTGTCCTTGGTCCTATTCTTTTTAACATCTTTGTTAGTGATATAGCGGAAGGGCTGTCGGGTAAGGTTTGCCTCTTTGCGGATGATACCAAAATCTGCAATAGAGTAGACACCCAGGAAGGTGTAGATAATATAAGGAGGGATCTAGCTAAGCTTGAAGAATGGTCTAGAATTTGGCAGCTGGGATTTAATGTTAAAAAATGTAAGGTCATGCATTTGGGCTGCAGCAATCCAAGGGAGCAATATAGTATAGGGGGTGAAGTACTTTTGTCCACTAAAGAAGAGAGGGACCTAGGCGTGGTTGTGTCTGATGATCTTAAAGTAGCTAAAGAGGTAGAAAAGGCAACGGCAAAAGCTAGAAGGATGCTTGGGTGCATACGGAGAGGAATGGCTAGCAGAAATAAGGAGGTGATAATGCCTCTGTATAAGTCTTTTGTGCGACCTCATTTGGAGTATAGTGTGCAATTCTAGAGACCGCACCTTCAAAAGGATGTGAACAGGATGGAGTCGGTGCAGAGGGTAACTACTAAAATGATTAGTGATCTTCATTATAAAGCATATGAGGACAGACTTAAGGGTCTTAATATGTACACCTTAGAGGAAAGGCGGGATAGAGGTGATATGATTGAGCTTTTTAAATATCTCCATGACATAAATGTTCAGGGAGAGAGACTCTTTCAATTGAAAGCAAGTTCTGCTATGAGGGGACATGGGATGAGGGTGAAGGGAGATAGAATCAGGAGTGATATGCAGAAATATTTCTTTACGGAAAGAGTAGTGGATCCATGGAATAGTCTCCCAGTGAAGGTGGTAGAGATGAGGACAGAAACTGAATTCAAAAAAGCATGGGACAAACACAGAGGATCTCTAAAGGTAAAAAGGGGACTGTTGCAGTTGTTGATATGGAAGGAAAGACTAGATAGGACATGTGGTCTTTTTCTGTCATCATATTTCTATGTTTCTATGTTCTTAGTTTGTGGTAGATGGAGCTGGTCATTCTTTTTATGTGAGTTTGGAAATTTAGGGGTATGTTTACTAAACCTTCTTAACGTGTGCGCTGCGTTAGTCTGCAGGATGCCATAAAAGGAGTGGGCGGTCCGGTCAAAAATAGCAAAACGGGATTAGCGCACGCTGCACGCTCTTGTGCGCCACGGGCAGGAAGCATAAGCAGGTGCACTGATGTGCAAATAGAGGAACAGGGTTGCAGTACAATGGTAAAGACACTGACAGATGATGCAGGGGTCATGTGTTCAATCCCCCACTGTGCCCAATGAGTAAGGCTGGCTGAGGCACTACCATTTATGTGTAATATTGCATTATGAGGCTTTTTAATTTTATTTAAATTACTGCTGCTAGCAAACACACTCTCAAAACGCTGTAACATAAGGTGCTGCATAAGGCACCCCATAAGGTACCCCAGAGGGCACATTTTAAAGTGCACTGTCCGCCACGGCACCCTACAATGTTGCTTAAAGGGTGGCCTATAGGGGGCCATATAGGGTGCCCTATGAGGCACGGCAAGGTCATAGCACTGTTTTTGATGGCAGCACTGTGCATTGTAACGCATGAAAATGTTCAGTAGGTGCGCTGACATGTAAGGAGAAACAGCAGTGAAGCACAATGGTTAAGGCACTGACTGATGATACAGGGGTCATGAGTTCGATCCCCATTGTGCCCAATACATAAGGCTGGCTGAGGCATCAGCTTTGACATGGAATTATTGTTTCCTGCGGCACTTTATTTGTATTTTATTAATTGCTGCCAGCAAACACACCCTCATGTGCCGTAACCTAAGGTGCCGCATAAGGCATCCTATAAGGCACTCCATAGGGCACATTATAAAGTGCACTATCCGCCACGGCACCCTATAATGTCCCCTATAGGGCACCCTATCAGTCGCTCCATAGGATACTGTAAAGTGCACCTTATATGGACGGTAACCATAAGGTGCCCTATAGGGCGCCCTATAAAGTGCCCTCTGAGGCACTGTACATAAGAACATAAGAACATAGGATATGCCATACTGGGTCAGACCAAGGTCCATCAAGCCCATTATTCTGTTTCCAAAAGTGGCCAATCTAGGTCATATGTACTGTCACACCCTCTCTGGCCAAGCGGTAGCTTCCAGTATTGCAAGGCCCCTGGAGGGTAGTAGTTGTGCTTTTATAAATATAACTCAAACGCTTCTTCCTTCAATTCAAAATGGGTTTTATTCCCTGTCCCATTGAGGGTATATTATCTTCACGGAGCATCAAACATATGCTTGCTTGGACACTTCATGTACAAAACAAATATAAACAAAACTTGCTTTCCTCAGCTTTTAAAGGATAAAACAACAAAATGAACACAAAGATAAATATGGCTATAAGGTTTCTCACCCAGATAGCTACCAATAGGATATCTCTCTTCTGCCTTGAGAGAGTTACAGGCTGGCTGTATTTACTGGAGTTTTAAGCCACCAAAGATACTACCCTATCTCAGGGAGAATTCAGGTTCACTTACTAATAAAGAGCAGTCCATTATCTCCTGTACATTAGTCTCCCCAGCATCCTGGTATTCCATTATCTCAGGTTGATTCAGGGATTCATTCTGCCCTGCATGAGTACTCTCTGAGACTTGCTGCCTAAGTACGTCCACAAGGAAGTTCTTTTCCTTCACCGGGCTAAAGCCTTTCTGGGTATTACCATATGTTCTTGTATAGTGGTTTCCCAGGCACTGCCCCTGCTGGTACTTCTTAGTAGAGGTTAGCTTCTCCCTTACTCTGCCTGTAGAATAATTAAGGGAACTTTTCAACCAATCACGTTTTCCCTTGTGTGATCCAGCTGAGCTGAATTGTAGTGTTCGTGGAGTTTCAGACGGAGCTTCTAACTGACAATCACAAAACTCTTCCTCTTGTTCTGGTAGGTAAAATCTTTTATCTTTGAGAGTTTTAAAACTAGAAAGAGGGATATTCTCAGCCTCTATATTATGTGAGCTTGTATGCTTATTCCCATAAGCCCAGGGTTGCCTTTTTCCACGAGGCAAATCTCCCTTGTAATCACGCTTCTCTTTATAACCTGCAACTGCAGTCTTCTGGCGTTTTTCCTGCTCACACACCCTGCTTGGCTGTGAATATCTTACTGACTCATTCAGGTCCTCGGATTCCCTCTGACCTTCATATGGGCATTCTAATTGCTCCAGAGTTTCCTCGTCCCTCTCTCTTGCATTCTCATACCTTTGCCGTGTTTCCCAGGGCTTTAGCTGCCCTCTCTGTAGCTTCTCCAAGTGTGTCCTTGGCTGCCACGGCTTCACTCTCTCTCTCTCTCTCGGCTCTGGCACCAGCTCCTGGCTTTGCCCTGCTCCTTGTCTGAATCCAAATCCGGGTCTCAAACTCCAACCCAATCCGCATCTGCGTCTGCATCTGTATCTATCTCCTAATGCCTGAGGGCTTGTTTTAAACCCACGTTCACTTGCTCCACCCTTAGTTAGCTGAGCCCTGTCAGGTGAAGTGAATTCCTCTCCTGTGCTAACTGGGTGTGTCCTGACTGAGCTCTTGCACGTGTTCCTGCGTTGCTCAGGGTAACTATCTGACAGTTTCTTGTTTACCCTGTCATTTTGTTTGTTTTCACTTGTGCTGGCCTGCACTTCCTCAGCTCGTACAGGGTCTACCCTGTTACAGTACCTAGCAGTTTCCCAAAGAGACACAAGTTCCACAATGCTTGTACTGGGTCAAGCATTGATATCTTCGGTCACTTCTTAATAATGGTTTATGGACCTTTCCTCCAGGAACTTGTCCAAACCTTTTTTAAACCCAGCTACACTAACAGCCTTTACTGCATCCTCCGGTAACAAATTCCAGAGTTTGATTACACGTTGAGTGAAAAAATATTTTCTTTTATTAGTCTAAAATAGTTTACCCTGTAGCTTCATTGCATGTCCCCTAGTCTTTCTATATTCTGATATGGTAAACAATCGATCTACGTTTACCCGTTCCACTCCGTTCATTAATTTATAGACTTCTATCATATCTCCCCAGAGCCGTCTCTTTTCCAGGTTAAAGAGCCCTAACCTTTTTAGCCTTTCTTCATAGGAGTATCCTTCTATCCCCTTTACCATTTTGGTGGCTCTTCTCTGTACCTTTTCTAAAATCGCTATATCCTTTTTAAGATACGGTGACCAGAATTGCACACAATATTCAAGGTGCGGTCTCACCATGGAATGATATAGGGCATTATAATATCTCTTGTTTTATTTTCCATTCCTTTCTTTATCATACCTAGCATTCTATTTGCTCTCTTGGCCGCCGCTGCACACTGGGCCAAGGGTTTTAACATGGTATCCACAATGACGCCTAAATCTTTTTCCTGGGTGGTGGCTCCTAATGTGGAACCTTGCATCGTGTAACCATAGTTTGGGTTGTTCTTCCCTAGGTGCATAACCTTGCACTTGTCCACATTAAATTTCACCTGCCATTTTGATGCCCAGTCTTCCAATTTATCAAGATCCTCTTGCAATTTTTCACAATCCTCTTGGGTTTTAACAACTTTAAATAGTTGTGTGTCATCTGCAAATTTGACAACCACACTCGTTATTCCACTTTCCAGGTCTTTTATGAATATGTCGTAAAGCAGCGGACCCAGCACAGATCCCTGGGGTACACCACTATTCACATTTCTGCATTGGGAAAATTGGCCATTTAGCCCAACCCTCTGCTTTCTATCTTTTAACCAGTTCCTGATCCACAATAGTACACTGCCTCCTATCCCATGACTCTTTAGTTTCGCCAAAGGTCTCTGATGAGGGACCTTATCAAAGGCTTTCTGAAAGTCCAGATACACAATATCAACCGACTCACCTTTGTCCACCTGTTTATTCACTCCATCAAAAAAACATAACAGATTAGTAAGACAAGATCTTCCTTGTCTAAAGCAATGTTGGCTGTCTCCCATTAGGTTGTGCCTATCTACATGCTGAGTAATTTTATTCTTTATGATGGTTTCTACCATTTTTCCCGGTACTGACGTTAGGCTCACCGGTCCGTAGTTTCCCGGATCACCACTGGAACCCTTTTTAAAAATTGGTGTTACATTGGCGATCCTCCAATCTTTAGGTATTAGAGATGATTTTAATGATAGTTCACAGATTACTGATAGCAGTTCTGCAATCTCATATTTCAGTTCTTTCAATACCCTTGGATGTATACCATCGGGCCCAGGTGATTTGCTACTCTTCAGTTTATCTAATAGTTGTAAGACATGTTCCCGATGTATCGATATTTCCTTCAATTCTTCCACACCTTTAAATACCACTTCAGTCATGGGTAACATCCCTACATCTTCCTCTATAAAGACCGAAGCAAAGAATTCATTCAGTCTCTCCGCTATCGCCTTGTCGCCTCTTAGTGCTCCTTTCACCCCTTTATCATCTAATGGACCAACTGACTCTCTCACAGGTTTTTTGCTACGAATGTACTTGAAAAGGTCTTTATTTTGCGTTTTTGCTTCCGCAGCAAGCTTCTTCTCAAATTCTCTCTTTGCCTGCCTTATCAATGCCTTGCATTTGACTTGCCAGTGCTTGTGCTGTTTCCAGATTTCGTCGTTTGGCTTTTTTTTCCATTTCCTGAAAGATGCTTTTTTGGCAACAACAACCTCTCTGACCTCACCTTTAAACCATGCTGGCAGTTTTTTGGACTTCCTTCCACTTTTCTTAAAGCGTGGAATACAGCTGGTCTGGGCTTCCAAGATAGTATTTTTCAACAATACCCAAGCTTGATGTACGTCTTTAACCTTCACAACTGCTCCTTTTAGTTTTTTCTTAACTGTTTTCCTCATTTTATCATAGTCTCCCTTTCGAAAGTTAAAAGGTAGTACTGTGGATTTCCTTACTATCCCTCCTCCACTAATTAAATCAAAGGCGATCATGCTATGATCACTATTGCCAAGTGGCCCCAACACCCTTATCTCTTGCACTAGATCTGGTGTTCCAATAAGGACTAGGTATAATATGGCTTCCCCTCTGGTCGGTTCATGAACCAGCTGCTCCAAGAAGCAGTCATTTATTTCATCTAGGAACTTTATCTCCCTAGCATGTCCTGACGTGACACTGACCCAGTCGATACCGGGGTAATTGAAATCACCCATTATTATTACTGCGCTGTAACTTTTGTTAGCTTCCTTGATTTCTTTGAGCATTTCATCATCCATTTGGTCATTCTGGCCAGGTGCTCGATAGTACACCCCCACTGCCATCGCCTTCCCCCTTTTATATGGAATTTCAATCCATATAGATTCTACAGCAGATTTTGTTTCCTGCAAACCTTTCATTTAGTGCTATATATTCTAACTCTCCCATCTTATTCTTTAGACTTCTAGCATTTGCATACAAGCATTTTAGAGAATGTATTTTATTCATGTTAATTTGGCTATTGTTAGACATGGGTAAATTGGGATCTTTAAGCTCTGTCTGCTCCATACTTGAGGACATTTGGGCTACTTTACTCTTTTGTGGAACCTCTCTGCTTTTGGTAGTATCCTTCAAGGATACATTCTTCTGAACCATCCGCTCTTGGGCGACTGTCGGCTTTCCCCTAATATCTAGTTTAAAAGCTGCTCTATCTCCTTTTTAAAGGTTAATGCCAGCAGCCTGGTTCCATCCAGGTTAAGGTGAAGCCCATCCCTTCAGAAGAGCCCCTCATTTCCCCAGAATGTTCCCCAGTTCCTAACAAATCCAAAACCCTCATCTCTGCACCATTGTCTCATCCACGCATTGAGACTCCGGAGCTCTGCCTGCATTTTGGGTCCTGCGTGTGGAACAGGAAGCATTTCGGAGAATGCTACCCTGGAAGTTCTGGATTTCAACTTCCTACCTAAAAGCCTAAATTTAGCCTCCAGAAACTCCGTACCACATTTTCCTATGTCATTGGTACCGACATGTACCAAGACAGCAGACTCCTCCCCAGCACTATCTAAGACCTTATCTAGGTGGCGCGTGAGGTCCGCTACCTTTGCACCAGGCAGGCATGTTACCAGGCGATCCTCACATCCACCAGCCACCCAGCTATCTACATGCCTAATGATCGAATCACCAACTATAACGCTGTCCTAACCCTTCCCTCATGGGCACATGGCCCTGGAGAAACTTCCTCGGTGTGAGAGGGTTTTACATCACCTGGAGGACAGGTCCTAGTTACAGGATCACTTCCTGCCACACCAGGGTGATGCTCTCCTGTCACGTGACCTCTCTCCTCCATGGCAACAGGGGTGCAGCCATACTGGAGGTGGGACTTTAGGACTATTTACCTGTAGGTCTCGTCTATGTACCTCTCTGGGTACAGTACGCTGAGGGTGTTTTTGCTGGCAGCAGTAATGTACATTAAAAATAGATAATGCTTTGGACAGCACTATCAAACAACCCCAAAGTGGGTTTGAACCCATGACCTCTGGCTCCACTGGCAATGAAGTAACCAGTGGGCTATAGCTCTATAGCTGCTAGCAAACACCTGGCTGGCTGTAGAAGGACTGCAAGTCACCACACAAACAGTCTGCTGTGGTCACCAGGATAGGGTTAACCCACCGATACCCATGATGCACTGCACATGCAAATCAGCAGTCTACAGATGATCACAAGATGGGGTATGCACCCCCACAGCACCTCGGCCTGGTAGGGGGAACTGACCGTGTGTGTTACTGGCACAGCTTTTGCCCGCAGCCGTCCAGCTTGAACTCCTGCCCAATCCGGGCAGTGGGAGTGCTCCTGTCCAATTGGGACAGTGGGAGCAGCTGAGACCGGCAACCTTCCACAAATTTAAGCGGCGTCCCTGCAGGGCGCGCCCGCACCTGAGGGCCTCGCCAGAGGGCCCTTTGGCGTGGCCCTTAGGCGGGGACCGATAGGCATAGATGAGGAAATACTGCCTGCACCTATCTACCGCCCATTGATGACAAACTAAACAAGGAACCACAGCTACGCCTGGCTGGAGCTCCCCTGAATGGGTTCGAGCTCGCCAGCGCCAGACGTCAATTATCTCCACCACTACCAAAATCTCTCCTTGATCAAAACCCGCCCTCAGACCACAGGAGGGAGAGGTATTGCAACCACCACTGCATTGGAAGAAATACAAGGATCCCTCCGTGGGCCGGCGCACCGAGGTGACATCTCCACACGGCTGGAGCTCCCTCTAACCAGGTTGAGCTCGCCAACTTCTATTGTCAGCGCCAGAGTTCCAGTCCAGTTACAGGGTTGCATATTCTGTTACGGCGGAAAGAAGCTCACCAGGCTCATCGACTCAGAAATGCCAGGAGCTGCATCCCAAGCAACGTAGAGCAACAACAGGCCTTTGACGACTAGAGTCATTCGCCAGGAGGTAAGCTACATGGAAAATTAACACACACCGAACGCCCTCCATGAATATCACTAGATAAGTCACAGGCATCGCCGGATAACTCAAACCGGACCATTAGGAGACTGATAGGTCAACCACCACAATGTTTACTGATGCCGAAAGTCAACTAACAGCTGATGCGGATACATATACCGTCTGCTAACACTGACCTTGACCGGTACTTACTAAACTGACTTTACCTGCAAACTTGGGCTACTAGCTACTTTGAGTATCCCCCTGCTAACTAGACTTGATAACTGTGTTACTTATTGCTAGCTACTGTTACATGCTGCTTAGACTGTTGTCTCCACATGTACTGTTACCAACACTGCATGATACTACTTAGCAATCTTGCTTACTTACTGATAAACCACTGTTACCTGATGTTTACTCTGATAGCACCATATTGTCTGATACTATTTTCTGCTGATACTGTAACTCGTACCTCTGTCCTAAGTTTAGCATTGGATCCTCAGCAAATTGTATTATATTGTTACACACACACCTAGACATGAATCTACTAAAACTTGTCTTAGGAATTTGTCTGGTCACCCTAATCTCAATGTACGCAATCAACACAAACATGTACCAATCTACACCACTTATATGTGGCCCACTCTACATCCTCTATGCCATCCACACTCCTCAAACACCCCTTCCCACAATCTACCACACCACCGGTATAGTATCAACACACATGACCTATCCAGGACACGCAAGCAGGAAGCACGCGGGAGCACGGAAGCACCGCAAGCCAAAATCAAAAATGCCACGGATGAGAAAGCCCCGCCGGCTCCTTGCTCCACAAAACCAGGCACTACCAGCACCATTAGTGGTCTGTAGCATCACCCTCATAAACGCCCGATCAATCAGAAACAAGACCCACATTATCTATGACATAATCAAAGATGAGCAACCTGACATCCTCTGTATAACAGAAACCTGGATCACAAACACCGATGCAGCCTTACTGAACCAGTTAAACAGGTCGGGCTACAACCTGTATAACTGTCCACGATCCAACAAAAGAGGTGGAGGAGTTCTCATAATTGCCAGATCACACTTGAAACTCTCATGCACGTCCCTGGACTCAAACCCAGACATAGACCTGCTCAAAGTGGAGAACTCAGCAATATCCATCTGTCTAATATACAGATCCCCCTCACCGAATCATGAAATACTTGCTGCAGCGTTAGAAAACATTTCCTCAACACAACCGAAGAAATTCCAAGTCATCCTAGGCGACCTAAACCTAGAGTCAACAACAGCAGCGCACGCCAACACCTTCCTGGAAGCTATGTCCCAACTTGGGTATCATCAGATAATAAACGAGCCAACACACGAAAAGGGACATACACTGGACATGGTCTTTTCTCCTAAAAACAAACAGCCCAACCATGTTAAACCCCTTATCAAAATCAAAGCAATACCTTGGTCTGACCATCACCAAATAGACGTACGGATAAAACTCCCAGCGGTACCAAAAGATGCGAAAGCACAACGAGAAATCCAACAGCAGAGATGTTTCAACAAACTGGATCTGGATGGTCTCACAAGTAACATCAAGGCGCACATTGACTTGGAAACTACAGACCTCGATGCACTAACAAATAGCTGGGATGAAGGAATTCAGGCTACAGCAAACCCGAAATGGAATAACACAGCAATCCCAGGTAAACAACAATCGGAACCCTGGTACACAACTACGCTAACCAAAAGGAAGAGAGAACTTAGAAGGTGTGAAAAAAAGTGGAGACATAACAAAACTTTGGAACTCAGAGCTGCATACCTCAACATCCTCGTAAGATACAAAGATGAGGTAGATGCTGCAAAAAGGAAACACCACACCAACCTGCTGAATAAAGTCATCAACAAACCACGTGAACTATTTCGACTAGTGAAAACACTAACCAAAACAAACCAACCAGAACAGCAGAGCGATACTATTCAGCCTCAAACTCTCGCAAACCACTACGCAAGCAAGCTAACAATAACCTCAACCACTCTATGTGTTGCCAAACCACATTTGAAAACTGCAGTGAAGCAAGAACAGACATGGAACGAATTTCACAAAATTGATGATAAGCAAGCGATTGAAATAATAAACAGTATCAATACCACCACCTCCCTGCTTGATCCCTGCCCAGCTACATGGATTAAGGCAGCAAAAAAGGATATTGTCCACCAGGTCTCACACATTGTGAACCAATCACTGTGCCAAGGAATCATGCCCATCCAGCTCAAAAAGTCTATAATTAGACCGATACTAAAGAACAACTCGCTAAACAAAGAAGACCCATCATCTTACCGCCCAATCTCCAGCATATCTTTCATAGCAAAGATCATTGAAAAAGCAGCCCTCATCCAACTGCAAGACCACCTCGATGACCATGAAACCCTGGATAAACAGCAATACGGATTCAGAAAAAATCATGGGGTCGAAACCCTGCTTCTGGCCCTGTTTAACAACCTCCTCAAGGGCCTGGAAGACAGAAGGAAAATGTTTATTCTCATCTTCATCGACATCTCTGCTGCCTTCGACACTGTCCATCATCTAACCCTCCTTAACAAGCTGGCATCAATTGGAATCTTAGGAACCACCTTGAAATGGTTCTCCTCCTACATAACGGACAGAAAGCCGCAGGTCCAATTCAACGGAGAAAAAGCTGAAACCTTCACTCAAACTCAAGGCATACCACAGGGTTCGGCACTCTCGGCACTACTTTTTAACATTTACATGCAACCCCTCAGTGGAATATTCAGGAAATATGGCATTAACTACCACATATACGCAGACGATATCATGCTGTACACCCAATTAGAGGCCGCAGACCCGAATTATGCTCAGCTTGAAACCTGCATGGGAGAGATGTTGGGATGGCTAAAACAAAACAATATGTCGATTAATCACAAGAAAACGGAAGTAATGTTTATATCCAGTAAACCTGACTTCGAACCACCTCCAACAATCACATTGTGCAACAATACTTACAACACTAAAAATGAAATTAAATATCTAAGAGTCACAATCGACAGCAAACTAAAAATGGATGCATGTTCCTGGTGGAAATGCATGCACCCAGAAGTGGGATGTCAGCATACACAACAAGCAGATAAGTCAGTGACTGGGCCCCAAAAGGAAACCCATAAATATCAAATGAGAGAAATGCTGTATAGCACTATGGGGGTGCCTAGCCATGCTGTGGTCACTGCACAGTCGGGGTGAAAGTGATCTCCCAGCAGGACATGCTGTGGCCACCCTGTCTGTGCAGGTGGTGGCCAGACACTACAATGTCCCAGCCAGTGCCCTATGCCCTGTGCAGATGCATCCTGGCCAGGCCACCCTGTCCGGGCTATACCCATGGTACCTTGCTCCTTATTATGCACATTGGCAGGCCAATACTGGCAACAGTGCTGGCAGTGTGGGCTATGAAGGGTGTTTGCAGCCACCACACACTCGATAGACAGACACACACTCCCACACCTATGCCATCATTGTGCTACTATAGAGGAGTTTAGCAGCCCTGGCCACCACACCAGTCCTGGGCACAGTGCAGGCATGGATATGGTACGCACTACTGTTGGGGGTCACTCCCCAGGGTGGTAAACACTGTCAGAGACCAGACCTGAAGCACACTCCACAGACATCAGAAAGGTTGCTATGATGGAGCTCAATCAGCAAACTGTGCTTAACGTAGGAATTTCTATCTGCCAGTAATCATAGCAAACTTTTGATAGCTGTGTACCGTATTCCCAGGTGTAGGGTGGCATTGCTAAGGTATTGCTAATGGAGCCTGTGGGTGTGGGTGTGGGTGTGTCTGCCCCTGTTGGCTGCTGCTTTACGGCAGAGGTTCCCAACTCCAGTCCTGGTGTGCAGAACACTGTTCGGGTTTCCATGCTGTCCCTCATGAATATGCATGAGATACATCTGCATACCATGGGGGTGGTGCATAGATATGCAGCACAGGCATCTTTATTAGAGGCAGCATGGAACCTGAATGGTGTTTGGCCCTCCAGGACTGCATTTGGGAGACTCTGCTCTAGGTAATGCGCCTGTTTATGGTGTCTTTACTCTGTAGGGTAAAATGTAGGTGTTTTTGGCATGTTTACATCATCTGCAATAAACGTTCTGTCTGTATTAGCACGTTGTAGTAGTGGGTAATATTTGGGGACTGGGTTGGCAGGCACCATAGCTGGGACTTGAACCTGTGACCTTCTGCTTCACAAACTCACTGGTTGTATGCACTGCACCACTGTGATTTCACAGAGACAATATATTTCCTGGTGATACCATGACTGTTTGTCCGGCAGGGCCTGTCTGTTGCAGTGCATGGCACCCACCTACACAGGGCTAGGACATGGTCTGCTCTGGGCAGCTGCCACTGCCCCCCTCCACCACCAGTACCCCTAAGAACATAAGAACATAACATAACATAAGATATGCCATACTGGGTCAGACCAAGGTCCATCAAGCCCAGTATTCTGTTTACAACAGTGGCCAATCTAGGTCATATGTACCTAGCAGTTTCCCCAAGAGACACAAGTTCCACAATGCTTGTACTGGGTCAAGCATTGTGGAACCCCTCTGCCACCATGCTGACATGCCCTTCTGCTGGTGGTGCTGGTGGTGTGCAGTCTCAAGCCATCCAGTGTGCAGGTAGGCGGCTGCCTATGGTGCGTGTTCTGGGGTAGGGGTGCCTGCATAGGCGTCCACGCTTCCCCCCAACACCGCCTGCCTATGTTCTGTGCCCTTGGGGGTACCTGCTGGGTACTATCCCCTGTGACACTGTGATAAACACTCTCGTGTCCAAGTTGGGCCCTCATCAGTTGCTGTCTGGCTGCTGTTCAGTTTCAGCATTCCTAAGTGCCACCTAGGCATCTGCCTAGTCCGCACTGTGCCACAGCTGCACCACAGCATGTGCCGCCTGCAGCCCTCTGTATCCCCTTTCCCAGCATCTGTCCAGTTGCCCATTCCGACATGCCCGCCCTGCTGTTGTGGAACATGTGCATGCCATAGGTAACCTGTCCAATGGAGAGGGAAACCCTGATCAGTGCTATTTCACTGTGGGATCATTCACCTTGTATGGGGACGGAGCATAGACCCTTCCAAAATTCATATGTATTTTTTGGGGATTTCTTGGGAGTGTTTTTTGATGTTTCCCATTACTATCATTATTGCCCAGCTTGATTATGATTTTTTTTTATTTTGTTGGGGTCATTTTCAATGTTTATTTGCACTTTTGTTCCGTGCACAACACATGTATCACACTTTTTTGTAGGTTTCCCTGGTTTTGCTGTACATTGGTTTCTTTTCCCTTTAAATCAGCTGTAACGAGAGGTTTTCACTTCCGTTAGTTTTGGCCTCGAATTTCACATCGTTAGTGTGCGGGGAGCCTCTCCCCTCCCACTCTCCACCCATTGACCCCTTCTCTTCGCCCCTGGGGAGCCTTCCTCCGCCCTCCGGGAGCCTTTCCACGCCTTCAGCACTCATTTGCACCGCTGCACGCATGAGCGCGCACTAAAGTGCATTTTTGCCCCGTAAAGCATCATTAGCGCACGCTAAGGTACCTTAGCACGCGCTAATTGCACAGCGCGCACGTTAAGAAGGTTTATTAAACATACCCCTTAGTTTCTAGTCTACCATTAAACCTAGATAATTGACTTCAGATTCTACTTGTATGCTGCAGTCAGCTAGTGTCATTGATTGCGGGGGGAGGGGAGAAGTATGGATATGAGATAATGGAGGGTCTCAGTATTTTTTTGGTTGATGAAAATGTTGCTTAGGTTGAACCACTGTCTTACTTCCATGAAACATTTGTTTATTCTGTAAAAGTCCAGAGTTGAGGTGACGAAGGAGGTAAAGAACATAATATTGTCCAGATATATCTGGTACTGAATTTTATGTTCCTTGAAAATCTTGCCTGATCCATGCACAATCTGAGGTCAGAATCAGAAGAAAATGTACAAAAAAACCTCTTATTCATACGACCCTCTATATGAAAAACCAGGCAATAGGGATTTCAGTTATTCAGCTCCCACCCTTTGGAACTCTCTCCCCTATTCTATCTGATCAATTAAAGACCTAAAGACTTTTTGCAAAGAATTAAAAACTCTACTTTTCTCTGAATATTATAATTCTTCTGCTTCTGCTACCACCTACCTCCTACCTCCCTCCATTACCCTCCCCCCGCCCCCCGACAAGAACACTCCCTAGAACTTCCCCTGTAACTTGTCTTTCGGTCATCAGATTCTATAAGTAGTTTAGACTCATCTCCCACGACACATCTGTTTAAGTATCTAGCTGATACGTAAATAGTTCATTGTATTATAATCTTACATGTTCCCCGTAACCGAGTTGTGAGTTTTGTTCAGTGTAAAATGCCCCTAATCAATGGAAGGGGGGGGGGGGTATAGAAAAATGATTAAATAAATAAAAATAAATAAATAAAAGGGCAGAGAGACTTGAATCCTGAGGAACTCCTTATTGGAAGATAAATGGGCGTGAGGTCTTAGGATCATTTTTTACTTGTTGGCTCCAGCCTTCTAGGTAGGAGCAAAACCAGTTAAGCATGGTATCTATATGTTAGGCAAATTGAGAGCGAATCATTCGCAACTACTAGAATGTTGATATCTGCGGTGGAGTTTGAGTCAATGATGTTGAAATTCAGGCTGCTTCTAGCAAGCAAACACCTCTGGATAGAGTAGGAGGGATGGCACCGATGGTTTAGTAGGACAGAATCGTATTCAGAGAACTATGCCTCTGTGATGCATAGTATGTCTAGTTCAAGATCCAGAATGAAATCCACTAGTATCTGGATTTTGTTCCAGGCCAAACGTGTGTTCATGAGTACGGATTTTAGCAGTGGGTCTACTTTTTGTTGATTGCAGGCTGCATGATGTGTAACATTGGGTAGGCTAATCCTGACTAGAGAACAGATCCGTTTATCTGTTTGCAAGTGTGAAGTGATTGTGTGAGGTCTCTTGGATGTCTGTTGCTTTGGATTATAGGAATTTGAGTATAAAGATCCAGTTTAGCTGGCTCAGTGAGGAGAGTGGCAATAAGGCACAGTAATAGGGTGCGAACAGTCAAGATAGTGTACCTTCTCTGCAGGTCATCCAAGGTCATCCATAAATGCACAGGAAGCAGACCTCTTTCAATTGAAAGAAAGCTCTGGAATGAGGAGTTATGAAGGTAAAAGGAGACAGACTCAGAAAAAGGTAATCTAAGGAAATTTTCTTTATGGAAAAGGTGGTGGGTGTGTGGAACAGCCTCCCAGTGTAGGTGATGAAGGCCAATAGTATGTCTGAATTCAAGAAAATGTGGGACAAGCACAGAGGATCTCTTAGGGAAAGGAAAGGATTGTAGACCTTCATAGCTTTATATATTTTATTTATAAAATGTGTATATCATCCTAGTGACAAATGTCACTCATAATGCTTTGCAGTGTAAATAAGATGATAGTCTGGAAAAGGGTACAGGAGAGTACAGAATTACAGAGATTCTCAAAATTCCCTCACTTCATGATCAAATAAAATAAAAAACAGCACACTTAAGGCTTTTTAGGGGCCAGTTAACAAATGTGGCAGCTGAAAACGCTAACACATGCATGCCAACTGCCGGCCACAAAAATGGACATTAAGTGGACATCATGTGCTAGGACAGAAAGTTAGTAGGTCAGGGGTGAAGTGTTGGTATGGAGAGCACATTGTCACTAGTGTGAGGGACAACTGCCATGAACTTGGTGGCGATGTAGAAATTTGCCTGAGTTCATGTAATGATGCCTCTGTTTTCACCCCTTTCCAAAATGTCAACAAGTTTCTCTTATTGCACAAGAATATTGGCAAACTCTTCCAGTGTTCTGGATCAACCACACTAAAGGCTTCTGTCGAGAAGAGGGGGAGGGTGGAGCTGGGAGGAGTTTCCCAGAGCAGAGAATGCCAGTTTACTTCCCCTGAGATGGCTGGGGCAGAGGTGTCAAGCCTGGAGAGCAGCTGACTGAGGAAGAGCAGCTGGACATGGAATAAACTCCACCGGAATTTTCCCTCAAGGTAATGAGCCTATGGACTGCTCCTTAGTCAAATGACTTCTTTGTTGAACTGGAGAGAAGGAATTGTGCATTTTAAAGATTGTTGGGAGATGAAGTTCAGAGACTGTTTTGGAGGGATGAAGCCCAGAGACTGCTGAGAGATTTATTTTGGATTGCTGCATGGCTGTGCAGTTAATAACCCAGTGACTGTTACGGAACTTGCCTTGTTGATTGCTGCCCTGCTGTGTGCAGAATAAACCCCAGAGGAGAGGGGGAGGGGGGCTGTTTCTCTCTGCGCAGGAGCTCCGTGACTGCAGGAGCAGAGTGACAACTGGAGCTGTGTGGAAACTGAGGACTGGACTGGAGGCAGCCAAGTCATTACCTGTCTGGAAGAAGGAGGTATGTGAATGATGCAGTTCCTCCTTGTACTGATCAAAAATAGAGTGCTTATGTTTATGTTTATTGCATTTATTTATTTAACAATTCTTATATACCGCACTGTTATCAGTGCAGTTTACATTTAACAAAGAATACTCAGATCAGAGAAGACTGATTGAGTTTACATTATAACAGGGAATAGAACTTGGAGAACATGGGTAACTATTTACATATTGACATATTTCAGGATAGATGCAGAATACATGAAACTATATACATAAAGATATGGCATAATAGATGATACTTGATCTGAAAGTACGTAAGAAGGTTCCAGGCTGGCGAGAGAATGCTTGGGGCTTGAGCGTTATGTTGTGTAGGGGGCTCTAGTAGGGGATGGGGGATGGTTTCTTAGAGTCTGGGAAGCAGCTTGAGAGAAATGGAGCAGAAAGAGGTGGTGTTTTATTGCTTTCCGGAACTGTAGAAGGTCTCGGATCGCTCTGATTTCTGGAGGGAGGTCGTTCCAACATTTTGGTCCGTAGTGGGCAAAGGTTCTTCTCCTGGTTGTTTGTGAGCACTTTATGGAGTCTTTAGGGATAGACAGAGTGTTGTCTGTTGCTGTCCTTCTGGATCTGGTTTTTGGAGTAGGTGTGATGAGTTCCTTGCGAGAATTGGGAGCGATGTTGTTGATAATCTTGAATGTTATTAGAAGAATCTTATATGTTAGCCTGGAGTATATCGGTAACCAATGGAGATCCTTAAGTATTGGTGTGATATGGTCTGATCTGGCTAGACCGCAGAGGACACGGGCGGCGGCATTCATAGCTTGTTGGAGAGGATTGAGAGTGCTCTTTGGTAGGCCATACAAGATTAAGTTTGCATAATCTAAATGTGGTAGTATGAGGGCCTGGAAGATGGTTCGGAAGCCGTCAGCAGGTAGCATAGGTTTGAGATGTCTCAGTGTTCTAATTTTGTTGTAGATGGACCTGGTGATGTTTTTTATGTGTTCCTTGAAATCGAGATGCTGGTCCAGGGTAATGCCGAGATAGCATATGGCATTACAGCTTGGAAGCTCCGCATCTCTTACTCTTAGGATGGAGGGAGGAGAGAAGCTTTTGTTCCTTGATATGAAGAGTACCTCTGTTTTCTTGAAATTAATGTGGAGGTTTTGGGTAGTTAGCCAGTCTGTGATTGCGTTGAAACAGTTGACAAGGTTGGTGAATTCCGGGTATTTGACTTTGAACGGGGTAAATAGCAAAACATCATCGGCGTAGATTAGGGTAGAAATATTGAAAGATCGGATGATGTTGCATATCGACTGCATATAGATATTGAACAGCAGAGCCGATAGGGAGGAACCTTGTGGGACACCTTGTTGTTGGTGGAATGGTGCCGAAGTTTTAGAACCAACCCGGACTTGTTGCCAGCGATCAGCTAGGTAAGATTTACACCACTCCCAGGCAAGGCCGTGATTGCCCTTTTCCAGGAGGCGGGTAAGTAGCTGCTTGTGATTGACAGAATCGAAGGCAGCTGAGATATCCAGGAAGATGAGGGCGAAACCATTTTCTGCATTGTCAATTCCTCTATTCAGGGTGTTGGTGAGGGTGGTGAGCAGAGTTTCTAGTCCATGCGATTCTCTAAATTGGTGCTGGCATGGGTCGAGGGGGGCTGCTATGTCTATATGTTGTTGGATTTGTCTGTAGACAACTTTCTCGATTACTTGATATACTGCCTTTCAAACCATCAAGGTAGTGTACAATTAATAACAAAGAAAATAGGCCACAGCCTAGGAAAGAGAAAGAAACTACAATTGTCAGACAGGGAAGAATAAGACCCAATCATTCAAGACGGACAAAGCAAAGAAGAGGAAATAACAGTGATAAAGTCAGGAGAGGGGGACTGGGAGGTCAAAAGCAGAGGAAAAGAGGTGGGTTTTAAGGAGGGACCTAAATGTCAAGTAGGTCTGTTCCAGATGGAGAGCAGAAGAGAGAGAGTTCCACAGTGATGGACCAAGGAAAAAGAAGGCAGAGAGACGGGTAGATTGAAGATGAGCTCGTGAGGGTGACGGAAGATGCAAACAGTTGATATGGATAGATTGAAGGCCACGGGAGGGAGTATGAAAGTGAAGAAGGTCCGCCAGGTATTGTGGGGTATGAGTATAGATGGCTTGGTGTACAAGTATCAGGACTTTATAACGGATACGATAGTTAACTGGGAGCCAAAGCAGTTGACAAAGAAGGGGAGTGACATGGTCACAGTGAGTGGCGTGCGTGATGAGCCTGACTGCAGTATTTTGGATCAATTGTAAATGGTGAAGTTGATACTGTGTATGGTAGTTACAAGGGGGGGGGGGGAGACCGGGATGTGGAGCTGGGTGAGTCACATCTCAAACTGGAGAGAGCTGGGAGGATGAAGGATAGGGGAGAGGTAGTAGGGAGGGGGGGAGGGATGGGGAGGGGGATGGGGGGACAGGAATTAAGATCCTGTCATTAAATGTGAAGAACTTAACATCTTGGAAAAAAAGCAAATTATATCCACCTTCAGTCACAGATAAAGAAACTTCAAAGGGTCCCAAAAGACCACATACAGGGTTGGGGAAACTTTAGAAACCCCATCTAAAACTGGTAACCCAGCTGAATCTCTCTCAATGAGGGAGCTAGTAGGCAGCAACATAGCCGGTGATAAGGGCAGTGTGTGTTCCACTGAGCATAAAGACAACCCTTCAGCTAACTAAGAATTTAAAGAAGTTCTTGTGCTGCCTGCAACTTCACATGTTTATCCATTGAGCCCGATACATATTTCCCAGAAGACTTGGAGATCTTAGACATTTGCTTCCTCTTAGCCAGAGTCGGCATCCCACCAACTCCTCCGTGCTCCAAAGGAGCTCCAAAAGGGCGTAACCTGTTCCTTCGGGTGTGCCACCAATAGCGCGCCTAGGGCATGCTTGGTTTTATCGGGAGCTTACTGAGGTCTGGGGCTGTCCTCCACACAGGGCCGGACCAAGGTTTTCTGCTGCTCTAGGCAGAAGCCCCCCTCCCCCCTGCCGAGCTCTATCCCCCCCTGTGCTGAGCCATGCTACCCCCTGTGCCGAGCTCTATCCCCCCCCCCCCTGTGCCGAGCTCTATCCCCCCCTGTGCTGAGCCATGCTACCACCGATTCTGTTTGAGGGGGGCGCAACTTGGCTCAGCGGCAGGTCATGTGCTTCGGCACACATAGCCTGCCACTTCTGTTCCCCCTCCAACATAACTTTGGGGGTTCAGAAGTGGCAGGACATGTGTGCTGAAGCACATGGCCTGCTGCTGAGCCAAGCTGCCCCCTCCTCCTCACTGCTGGAATCAGCGGCAGCGGGGGCGGCAGCATGACGCTGCTCAGCACAGGGGAGAAAGGGTGGCTCAGTGTGCGGGGGGGAGCAGCAGGCCATGTTTGCCGAAACACATGACCTGCCGCTCACAGAGATTTGATGCCCTAGGTGGCCACCTAGCCTGCCTGGTGGATGGGCCGGCCCTGCCTTCGCAGAATCTGTAAGCTGATCCGGACACTGAAGGTATATATACCTCTGCTGCTGGAAACTCCAACACTTCTAGCACTCCCAAGAGTTCTTCATTTTATCAGAAGCTGTGCTGAGGTCCAGGGCTGTCCTCCGTGGTGCCTGCAAGTTGATCCAGGCACCGCAGGTATGTGCACATCTGCTGTTGGAAACTCCGATGCTCCCTTCTGTGCCAAGTTTTGAAGCTTAACACATGATGCACTGCTGTATTTTAGTAAACATATCCCCTTAAGTCTGTTTTTTCTGCTTTCTTTTTGCTGTGCCACTTAACTCCATATTATTGTAATGGAGTTAAGTGGCACAGCAAAAAGAAAGCAGAAAAAACAGACTTAAGGGGATATGTTTACTAAAATACAGCAGTGCATCATGTGTTAAGTTGCATGTTAGCTTTCTAATTTAATGCTGTATAGTTCCAAATGTAGAAAAGAAGCTTAGTGAAACCTGTACTCTTGGCATCCCTAAATGTCCCTGTCTAGTTAATGCTTCATTATTATTACAGACCAAAGAGTTGTTTCAATAAAATTTATTTATTAATTGTGATTGAAGTTTTTACAGTTTAGCTGCTTCAATTTGATTCAGTGATAGTGCTATGTGCTGACATATAGGAGGTATGGATTCAAATATATTCCAGTCAAAAAAAATGTTTGGTTTGTGTTCATTAAAAACTGCTTTTTCCTGACCTTTGGGGATTTTTTGTGTTGAATTGACCTATTTATTTTGTAGGTATGCATTTTATGTGTGCAAAAACGTAGAAATGCATGCAATTGACTGTATACACATTAATTTATAGGTGCACATATTTTCACCACCAGGGGATGTTCTCCAGTCCATGATGCACAGTATACTCCAATGCAAGTTATGCTGGTAGGCTGGCCACCGCCTCAACTGGCTGTTCCAGTGCTATAAGTCCAACACACCAGTTTACTTTCGTAAATTAGTTTTACTGAAGCATACAAATCACTGTTATGCCAAACTTTTACATAGGGTCCCCAGTGTTTAATAGCGCTTAGGGTATCAGTGTCCCATGCTCCACATATGTTCCAGCCCATCTCCAGATGGCATAGTTCAAGAATCCACTCTCTCTTACAAGAGTCGCAAAGGCCGCATTTAAGCAGCAACAAAAGTCTTTATGTTTCCTGCCACCAGCAGCACTACCCAAGCCAAACTCCTCTGAGTATTTACCGTTAACCCTTATTCTGGCCTTAGGGCTATGATACAGCGCTTTCAACCATGCTAGGAAGGTTTCTCCTATCCCCATCCTTCGCAGCACCATAAACATAAACCACCACTCGACTCTGTCGAATGCTTTTTCAGCATCGACTGCCATGAATATGGTTGGCTCCTTGCAGGGCCCTACCGAGAGTGAAATGCGCCCTGTGTGACTTGCACATCGGGCGTGCGCGCCCCCTCCCGCACCTCCATCTAGCCACTTTATGGGGGCGGGAGAGAAGAGGTGCGCACCCGATGTGCAAGTCGCCTGTACACTAAGCAGGTCTGCTCCCTTCCGGAGAGACCAGACCTGCTTAGTGTGCTGGCGAGAAGACTTAAGGGGTGCATTTCGGATCTCTGCTGCTGCCTGCCGCCGAAAAAGTGGTGGTGGCAGGCAACAGCAGAGAGCCGAAATGTGCCTCTTAAGTCTTAGCACCCTGTGCGGCCGCACCGCTCGCACAGGGCTTGGTACAGTCCTGGCTCCTTGCGTGTCTTAACTTCCCAGATGATATTGAGTAATATACTAACATTATCTCTCACATGTCTCCTCTGAATAAACCCAGTCTGGTCTGCTCCTACTAATTGTGGGATACATCTCTGAAGTCCCCCTGCTAGAATATTTACTAATATTTTTGCATCTAGATTAATTAAAGAGATTGGGTGATACAAACCACACACTCTGGCATTCTTACCTGGCTTGGGCAACACTGTTATACCCGCCACCGCTATTGATGCTGGCAACTCCTCTCCCCGAACCAACTCATTAAACATCTCCATCAGGGTCCTTACTATCTCTCCCCCAAATATTTTGTAGAAGTGGGCCATCAAGCCATCCAATCCTGGTGCTTTTCCCAGCTTTTAACTCTCTGATTGCTGTTCTAACTTCTTCCTCTGTGATTTCTCTACCCAATTCTTCCCTGTCACCTGCAATTCCTCTTTTGGGAGGTCCTGAAGAAACTTCTTCCTCCCTACTTGTTATGACCGAGCAGTATAATTTTTGATAATAATCTGCAAAGACTTTTTGCATCCTGAGGGTAGAGAATTCTAGTTCCCTTGTCGGTTGCGGACCTTCAGAATACTCTGCTGTACACTTCGGGCTCTCATCTTGCTAGCCAACCACGTGTCCATTTTATTTTTACACTCATAATTCTGTCGCTGTAATTTCTCTATCCAGAAGGCCCAGTATTCCTTATACAATTCTCCCAGCACTTTTCTAATCTTTTCCACATCTTAAGAGTTTTTTGACCTCCCTTTTCTCTATGTTGGTGGACCAATATTCCAACTCTTCTCAGCCTCTGTTTTTCCCTGTCTTTCTCTTTCTTTTTTGTCTACCCTAGTCTAATGAGTTCCCCTCAGATATAGGCTTTGTAGCTGTCCCACACCACCCCCATTCCCATCTCAGGGGTACAATTTTCCTTAAAAAAAACTTACTGTGGCCTATTTCAAACCTTCTATACTTTCCCTATCTTCCAAAAGGGTTTCATTTAGTCTCCAGAATTGAAGGCCTTCTTCCTTATGTTCCCACTCCGCTAGAGGTCCCACTGGGGCATGATCTAACCGTTCTATCTGACCCACTTCTACTTCCTGCACCATCTATTAAGATCATATCAATCCGGCTTGTATGTGTTATGTACAGGGGACTAGTATGTGTACTTTCTTCTGTTGCCCTTTTTCTGTCTCCATATATCTACTAGCCCCAGTGATTTTATTATTTTCTTCAATTGACTCCTGTGGATCCCCGTTCCTGCCCCTCCCCCACTCATGTTGTCTAATCTTGGTTCCAATGTTAGGATAATCTCCCCACTATGGGGGCTTCTATCTCTACCATTTTTCTCTTCTGGAGTTTTTCATATAATTGCCCCTGTCCCTCATTTGGCGCATAAACACACACTATCGTTACCGACCTTGAGTTGATATTGCCTTCCCATATTATCCATCTTCCCTCTCCATCCCTCTGGATTTGTTGTTCCTCCACCCTAGTCTAGAAAATAGTATGTCTAGCCCCACTTTTCATGCCTTTGGCTTTGTCCCCGGTCCTCTTTAATATTTATACGAGTTTGATAGGTGGCATCTGTCAAAGATAAGAGCTCTCTGTTTTTTGGTATGCTGATGATATTCAGTTGATTATAATCATTATTGTGGTGAATGATGAAGAGCCTGTGGTACTTCAGCATGCCAGTCAGTGATGGCTGATATCACCGCATGATTACAGGCACACTGTTTGGTTCTTAATGGCACCAAATCTGAGGTACTCTTATGTGGGGTGCTGACGGATGTAAGTCTGCAGGCGGGTCTCTCTAGTGGGTGAATTTGCCTGGCCTGGAGAGGAGAGATCTGGGACCTGGGAGTCCTCCTGGATGCATATTTAAGCCTGTATCAGCAGGTGGCCTGGGTCATCTGGACAGCTTATTGACATCTGCAAGTTATGCAACAACTTTGGCCATTCTTAGATCGTGACGCCTTATCCATGGTGGTGCGTGGTTTGATGTTATCCAAAGTTGTTTGTAATGCACTATATGTTGGGCTGTCAAGTCCTCTGATGAGGAAGTTGCAAATGGTCCAGAACACAGCGGCTAGACTGTTATGGAGCTTAGGGAAGTATGATTCGATCACAGGGTTTCTGTGGCAATTGCGTTGGCTACTGGTTAGGCAAAAAGTATATTTTCAAAGTACGGAAGCTTGTCTTCAAGTTGTTAAAGGGTTCAGGGCCCTGTTATCTACAGGAATTGGTACAATGTTATCAGCCCAGGTGGACTCTCCAGTCAACAGTGGTACAGTTATTGACCACCCTGGGGCCTACTAATGTTCGCCTGCAGTGGTGGTGAGCACGTTTTTTTTTTTCCATGGCATCCCCAACTCTTTAGAATGCTTTGCCATCTGCCTTGCGCATGGAGATGGATATGTTAACAATCCGGAGGCAGCTGAAGACCTTGCTCTTCCAACAGGCTGATAGGATTGGTTGTTGGGTAGTGGGTAGCATGACAGGGGGGATGTTGGTCCGGTGGGGCTGTAGTTTGCAGCAGTAGTCTCCTTGTGTTTTGTATTTTATTTTAACTTTTAATTTTATTTTTATTTTGGGGTGGTTTGGGGGTCCTGCTGGGAAGGGCTGGTAGGAGAATATTGTGTTGGAGTTTCATCTGCTGTACACTGCTTTGAATGTTATGTGCATAAGGTGGTTAACAAATGTTTTAAAATAAAATGAAGATTAAATGAGATGATTAGGAATTAATAAAATAAAAGAAAGATTTGAAAGATTTCATGAATGCCACAAAGAGGACTGAAGAATCAACAACAAGCCAGAGAAACATGAATTATTGATGGTTGCTAAATAGAGGTTAGAAACATTAACTAAATTTTATTTATTTGTATTTATTTATTAGTACTTAGATCATACCTTTCTAATGGTAGTTCATGATATTTTGCTAGAGTATTCAGAATTGTATGAAACCATTCATCAATCATGGGAACATTTGGTTCCATCTGAAAATCCAGCAACTGTACTTCTATCCATATTTACTTTGGGAGGAATAATTTTTTTCAATAGGCAATTCCAGTAATAGCATCAGGGAATCGAACAGAAGTTCAACCTGGTTATCTGGAGTTATCTCCATTGTAGAAAGGAGAAAGACACAAGTTGTGAGTTGTACATAAATCTGCAAAATTTTATAGGACGCGAGAATTTTTATTTTATCCTTGTTTGTAACATGGATTACTTCATATCGAAACAGACAGCTGCTGAATGCATTTTGCAAAGCATGTTTTACAAATAGGCAAATTTGGCTACCATAGGACTTGCATATTCTAATGTTGAAAAGCAAATTAATTTATTCTATGACTGTGTATAATTATTTCCACATATTCACATTATCATGTGACCTGAATTAAGCTTAATGATATCTATCATGAATGAGCAAGACAAAAGCATAAATCATTTAATGAATGTTAGTGCAACTACGCATAGATTAAATATAACAAATCTATGGATTATTCAAACCTGCGTGGTTTAAATCCCTTTAGACAAGCAAAACAAAAAAGCAGGTTTCTAATCAAGATATCTCTGATAGAATTAATCAATTGCTGTTTGGCCATATAAATCAATCAGAGCATTTCCAAAGCAGCTTTTTATTTCTTGGGGAAGCTATTCACCTTCAGCATAGGGGTCACTTGTTTTAAGCAGTAAATTGATCTGTCGTACATTTTATGCATCCATCTTGGAATTACAAACAAGAAATTGATCAATCTATGTTTCTGAGCCTGTATTGCTTTTTAAAGAATCCACAAAATACTGTTGGTACTCAACTGTGTAAAACTTCACAGTCATCTGTGGATTTCCTCTGGGCAATTTTAAATGCAATTTGTTAGTCGTAGCAGAAAGAATAGGAAATACAAAGTGGCATTTTAGAAAGAATGTCCCAGCATGGGGGGAGGGAGGGAATGGGAAAATAAAGATGTGCTGCAAATGGAGCTGATTCCAGAACTGGGCCTGGGTACTCTGTTCCCTTGCTCTTCATGTCTCCATCTCTCTGCCGTCCTGTCTGGTCTAGTCCATAGGGCTCATCTGAAATTGCCATGCATATATCCAGGAGGTTAGACATAGGGCGCTGGATTGGCAACTGCAGGTGAGGAGCATGGAGAATCCAGCACTGTAGCCACACGAGGACCTTTTTGCAGAAATGGGGATGTGGATATGCATGCATGATGGAAGATATGCATGCACATACTGGCACGCAGAGGTACAGCACGAGGACATGGTGAGAGGAGGATGATATGGCGACGTGGCAGCTCAACTTCTCTCGCATAGAGACTAGGAAGCTCTGACAAATGGTGGTAAGGCATGAGGTGGTGCTCTATCCACCCTGCAGACACCGAGCAGCCTACCATGAGGCACACAGGATCTCACAGCGGATCTGCCAGATTCTAGTCCAGCTAGTGGCTAAAATGCCATGGACATAGGAGTGACCTGGTGTCTAGACTGGCATCAGAGAGGGGGAAGAAGCAAACAGTCCCATGGTGCCGAATCTTAAAGGTAAGTGCCATGTGGCTGTTTGCAGCCATTGCCACCATTGTACATCCTGGAGAGGGGCGACAGCAGCAGCAATGGGTGCGGAGAGGGGAGGGGAGGGAGGGTGGGCGCAAGAGATGAGGTTCGCCTAGGGCACCTCATTTCCTTGTGACGATCCTGCCCTTGGCCTATACATTTGGGAATTAGATAGGGTTCCCAATATGGACACTAACTGTAGATAAGACAATCCAAGCTACCCATGGTCCATTGGCACAGCTTCCCTAAATATACAGCCACAGATATGGAGTCATCTGTATATACATACTGTACAAAGCCAAATATAGCCCAGCAACAAAGCCAACAGTGCATGCAACTGCTTGGAAATACGATATGTTGGAGGATGTGTCAGACACAGATCTACTATCAAAGGGTTAAGCCTACAGATGGTACTGGATATCTGCTGCTTTTATCCTAGTGACATATATGGTGCTGTAACCAACATGCAGGTCTGACACATGTGATAGTCACAACATGGACATGCAAAAGTGATATGTGTATCTCTTACAATGTCCCTCACATATATCAAGGTTTGTGTACATAGACAATTGATATCCTTACCATCTGGCTCTTTTCAACCTATAAGGTGTAGAGGCCCCATCTTTGATAGGGGATTTTCCCTTCTTATTGGTTGCTGGCTTTTGAAGGTAATGCATTGATTGGCCGGTTCAGTTCTCATGACCGGCACTGACGTCAGATGCCATTTTTTAAGCATATCGGACTGACAGCATTTTGGACCTTCAGCCTGTGCTTGTAAGACTGTTGGATTTAATCTTCCCTTCATTCTGAAGCAGGGTCGCGATTATTGGCCCAAAATGTGGCACGTTGTTGCTGTTAGGTGGCGATAAAGCACATTTTGGAGAATAAGCACTTTTTTAAGCTAAGTTGTTGAAATGTTTTTTCACTTTAAAATATAATTAAAAGGGAGCTGCTACAGCGAGGGGATGGATGTTGTTCTCTACCTTCTTTTCTTTGAAGCTCCGACAAATAATTATAATTGATAGCTGTCTTTCACTGGGACCTTGTTGGATGATTTTTAGTTCTTTTGGTCACTGGTTTGCTGGGACATTGCATGTTGTTATAAGTCTTTTTCCCTCACATATATAGGCCATGTCTATGCAGACCATCCTGGCATGGTCTCCAACAGTCCCAGGAAAGTCCCACCAGTCATCCTCTCAATAGCTGCCATCAAAAGAAAGCTTATAATTACAGAAGACTGAGCATGACAGATGCCTTGCATGATAAAACAGCATGACAGTTTTGCAGAGCACAACACCTCTAACACCAGCTCCATTTAGTGGAGTTGTGCTGTCACACCCACATATATGAACATTTGTTGTGCATTCAGGAGCTGCACGTTGAGGGTTCCACAATGCCAGAAAGTCCATACAGGAATGCAATGGCCTGGAGATTGTTCTTGGCTGCCCTCTTCTCTGCACTGATGACATGCAGTGCTGTTCTGTCACTTGATGCCAATGGAATGGGTTTAGGGGGCTCCTCTGGCATTTGGATGTGTGGGGCAGAGGTGAGATTTTAACCTGACTATCCAGGTGCAGTACCCATCACTTTGTTCTTGAGCTAAACATGATCTCCTTTTTTGATGCCATGCTGCTTGCTCTGTAGTGGTACATGCTGTGGGTAAAGTGTTCTGGAACTGCTGCAAGTCTCTTCGTATCCCCTACACATACTGGATACCTGTGGCCTAGGTTCTCTGCCTGCTTTCCTAGGAACCAGCCTGCAGTGATTTCTCCACTTGTGAAGCGTTCATATATGCCTGACTATGAGAGGATATTACATAGACATGAGTCTTTGAAACATGGAAAGACCAGTTATTTTGCCCTGGGAATTGAAGACCATCTGCATGTTCAGAGTGGAAGGTTTTCCTATTTCTGTAGGTTGGTTCTCTCCCATTTGGGGGTCTGAGGGCCACATGTGTGCAGTTGATGACACTCAGCGCTGCAGTGAAGTGCTACATCGTCTGCTGCCTCTGCTGCACAGTGGTGGGAAAGACTATGTACTTCACACTTCTTGTGAGAAAGGCTCCCAAGAATTGGGAGATGCATTGGGACACCACCGACTAGCTGAGTCCTGGCATCAGGGGCGGCCCAAAAGGGTCTTCTGCTAACTCTCCATCGTCTGCTGTCCATTTGTCCTTTCTTCTCTCTTCTAGTTTTATTTTACATTCACTCTCTACATCTGCTTTAACATACTAATCTTTCTATTTTTGCTCTTTCCTCATTCCTATTTCATCCACTCAAATTTTACCCCTCCATCCTCAATCCCCACTTACTCTCCCAATACCCGGCCAATTGTAGATTTGTCTTCCCTCCCACACAAAATATTTTTCCCCTCTCCATTTCACTCTCCCAGCTCCATCCCATTCTAATCCTCCCCCAACATCAGCTCCCTTCTAGTTCCAGCCTCACCCAGCATCCGCTCCCTTCTAGTACCCGCATAGCCCATTTCCAGTCCTAGCCCCCCATTAGCCCATTTCCAATCCTATCCTAGCCACACCATCAGCCCATTTCCAGTCCTAGCTCCCCCATCCATTTCCAGTGGTATCCGAGTCCCTCCATCAGCTCATTTCCAATCCCAGCCCCCCATCAGCCCATTTCAAGTCCTTTCCTGGCCCCACCATCAGCCCATGTCAAATCCTAGCTCCCCTCCACTCAGCCCATTTCCAATCCAAGCCCTCCATGAGCCTACTTCCAGTTCTAGCCCCTCCATTTCAATCCAAGCCCCCACCACATCCCATTTCCAATCTTAGCACCCCCCAACAGCCCATTTCCAGTCCTATCCTAGCCCCTCCATCAGCCCATTTCCTGTCCTAGATCCCCCCCCCCACTCAGCCCCAGTCCTAGCTCCCTCCCCTCACAGCACATTTCCATTCCAAGCCCCCCTCCCCATCAGGTATTTGCAGTTCAAGCCCCCCCTTCCACTCAGCCCATTTCCAGTCCTAGCAACCCCCCCAGCCTATTACCAGTCCTAGCCCCCCATAGCCCATTACCAGTCCTAAGCCCCCCATCAGCCCACTTACAGTCCTAACCCCCCATCACCCCATTTTGTCTTAGCCCCCCATAACCCATTACCAGTCCTAACCCCCCATCAGCCCATTTCCAGTCTTAGCCCCCCCCATAGCCCATTACGTCCTATCCACCCCATCAGCCCATTTCCAGTCTTAGCCCCCCATAGCCCATTACTAGTCCTAAGCCCCCCATCAGCCCACTTCCAGTATTAGCCCTCCCACCCCCCAGCCCATAGCCCATTACCAGTCCTAAACCCCCTCCCCCTCCATCAGCCCATAGATTAAAAAAAACACAAACTGGCTGCTGCTGCCGCCATGGCAGCGGCAGAATCAAGCATCCCGCAAGGCCCCGCCTGCCCGGCAGAGCCCTCCCGGCATCAGCTCTCAAAGCGCGGGCTTTTCAGAGCTGTGAAGGGAGAGTTTCCCTTTCTCGCGGCTCTGTTAAGCCCACCGGGGCTGATGGGAAACAGGAAGTCCCATCAGCCCCGGCGGGTTTAAGAGAGCTGTGAGAGAGAAACTCTCTCTTTGCGGCTCTAAAAGCCGCCGCTGATAGAGCTGATGCCTGGAGGGCTCTGCCCCGCGGGACACTTGATTCTGCCGCTGCCACAGCGGCAGCGGCAGCAGCAGCACCCAGTTTGTGTTTTTTGTTTTTTAATCTATGGGCTGATGCAGAATATTGTTTGCGCGGGGCCCCCTGAAACGTGGGGCCCTGTGCAAACAACATTCTTGCTCAATGGACAGGCCAGCCCTGCCTGGCATGGCTGCCAGCACTGATTTGAAGCTGCTGGTAGCCAAGACTGTGCACAGTATAGACTGACCTCTCTGTGTGGCAGAGCAGAGGAGGGGCTCCAGCTCCTGTCATACAGTAGCTGGTATATAGTCGCCTTAGCAAACATGAACCGAGTCAGACCCTGTTCATATATGAGGCCGAGATGTTAGACCCTGGCCCGGAACACTACCTAGTAGTGCTGTAGCAAAGTGCAATCAATGAATAAGTCCAGGAGTCGATTGACAGGGTCCAAGTCAGTTTATTGTGCACAAGGCCCAGTCAGTCAAAGCAGCAAAAGGTACTGAGCGAAGGTTTATACAGAGACATAACTTTTTATACCGCTTTTTTCAGTTTGATACATGAAAACGTTCCATTGGTTCTAGCTCGATACATACAAACTTCTCATTGGTTATACATTCCCTTCATTTGTCCAATTAGAAATCCCTCCGGAACCTAGCAACCAGCCCCCTCCCTTAGGATTGCTTGAACAATGATATAGTCTTAACTTGGTAACTTTTCTACTGCAAGGATAACTTTGGCTCCAGGAATGCATATACTGTTACTTTTCTGTTCTTTCACATACAAGAGAATAATAGAAGACTTATGCATTCATAAAAACTTCTTATTAAGCATTTTAAAACATCTTTCTCAAATTTTCACAGATTTATGGTTCTTTTCTAGCTATAATGGAAATTAGGATCCAGGCCTAACTTACAGGCCTTTCATAGTAGCAGGCTATGCTAGGCCATAGCCTACCTCATTCCCCCCTTTGATTATTCTCACCCGCAAGTGAAGAAGGGTGAGTATTAAATCACTCTTTAGTCAATTAACACATTATACAGGTGTAACAGCATCAGCATTATGGGGTATAGGGTGATATCGCCACATAGCTAATACTTTTGCAGCTGCCTTCCACTCTATAGTGTTATCAAGTGATGATGTTATCATGCGTAAGCAAAGGGGTAGGAGCCAAGGGAGCAATAGGCACATGGCTAAAATGAATAAGACAATTAACATAAGGGATTTCAGACCACCAATCCAAGAAAACAATGACCCAAACCACCCATCCATCTTTAAACTGTGCCATGTCTGGACAGGCACAAATGTCTGCTCTCTCATCTGGATGGCTAAGTCTTCAGCTACATGCCCATTATTATCAATCTGCAAACAACAATTACTTAGATTCAACTTTCCACATACTCCACCTTCAGCTGCTAACAAATAATCTAAAGCTAAACGATTTTGATAAATGGCTGTACGTATTTGTGTACTTTGTTTTGCTAGAAGGGTTAGTGCTTTACTGGTTTCATTGGTTATTATTTCAACAACAGCTTGCAAACATATTATTCGATTAATCATATAAACAGGGGTACGATATCCCCAAGTCCCATCCTGCTCCCAAGTAGCAGGTCCATAGTATGCAATGATTCTTTCCGGTGGCCATTCATCACCTTCCCATTTGTCCCATTGGCCTATCCTCAAGGCCTCCTTCAGCTGTCGACTTCTGTACACAGGATATCCCAGCTGTTCTCCCTGGGATGTAGGCAGAAGGAAAAAGGAAGGTCGTATGGTTCCCAATACAGATGCACCTCCCCAGTGATGAGGAAGTCTAGCATATGCTCGGGTTCCGCAAATCCAATACAGTCCAGGTGGTGCTTGCCAAGAATTATATGCTGCTAAGTTAGTCCAGATACTGGCAAGTTCGGGTAACTGAACAAGAGGATTGGGAGGTTCAGTAGTGTTGACGCCGGACCACCAAGATGTCTTCTTAGTGGTACTGTTGTAGAACTTCTGATTGAGACAGACCAGCTGCCCCACTTCCATATTAAACATGGGTCCATAACGAGAAAAACATAAGTTACCCACAATGGAGTGAGCCAATACCCATTCACTTGTGGTATTGTGTATGTTGGTCTGATTATATGGAACAGAATAGTTCAGTTCTTGTGCCTCCCAAGGCCATTGGTCTCCCATTGTCGTTCCTCCACAAAACAAACAATCTGAAACATGGAGACTAGATGCAACTGCTCCCGCTAATTCAAGAAATAAGTTCTGGGAGGCAGGAGGAATTTCAAACTCTGATTTCATGGCTTCATAGAAAGAATGATGTATACGATAAGGTGAGGATACATGGGTGTTGGTGTTTAATCGTAGATATAAAATAGTCCCCGGATCAACACCTCCTCCTGCTATACGCAACCCAAACTTGTATCCTTGCTTCCAGTGGCTGGGATTGGCTATGAAGAGTTGTAAAGGGTTACAAGCTCCTTTCTGACATTTTGTAGGCTCTGACAGTCTAATCTTTGTTAGGCTGCCTTTTCGATGATCTCCATCTCGTCCCGTTGGTGCGTTCTTCCAGGTAGCAAAATAAACACACTCCCATTTTGGGCAAAAGTAATCATGTCGAGATGCAGTGGTGTAGATGGTGGCTGTTGTACTTTTTCCAGTGCATTTTCCCCATCCATAGGCTCCCTCTGGACACATGTACTTATCATCATGGTAGTATGCTCGCTCCCATGACCAAGACGCACATCTGTGGTAAGCATTTTTATTTATGGCACCACAAGCATCAAAGTTCAAGATGATAGGTTTTGTGGGGTTGGTGAGAGGTTTGGTTATATTCAAGATGGCTCCATCTTCATCATTCCAGCGTATCTCAAATGTATAGTAGGATGGATTCTGTCGGGGGTTATAACAAGTCTTACTTTTCCTCTTTGTACAAATGTTCAATTCAGTACCATTATAAACACACCGGCTGACTGTACGAGTGCAAGTATAATAGGAATGATAGAGCAAAGTCTGAGTAATCTTCTGTCCAGTTTGGGTGGTGGTTATACAAGCTGCATAAGGGGGTAGAGCAAAAGTCTTTTCCAGGATTCCCAGGATCACCACTCCCACAAGGCAAAAGTGGAAGAACATGATGATTACAGTCTCTGGAAGTTAAAACTGGAAAGTTGAGAATGATGATCTGTGTTGAGCTTGCTTCTGTTTCCGCTGTGATGGTCACTTTCACGTGACATAGGTGGATTCTGAAGTTTCTTCTATAATGCTGGCTGTCTCCTCAAGGTGAGTCACAATGGAGTCTCGGGATCATTTGCTGATGTCCATTGGCCAGGATCAGGAGCAGCTGCTGGCTTCACTCGACTGTGGTTGATCCAGGGTTCGAATTTTGCAACTTTCACAGCAGTAGGTGTTGACAGGATGACGACATATGGTCCCTTCCAATGCGGCGCCAGTGGGGTTTTTCTCCACTCTTTCACCCACATGGATGTTCCTGGCTTGAAGGGATGCAGAGATTCAGTCAGGTTGATGGGTAGTCGGTCTTGTACCCACGTTTGGAGTTTCTGCAAAACAGAACCTAAAGCTAATAGTTCTTGTCTAGTTATTTCAGATCCTATCTGTCTCATGTCTCCCTTTATTCCCTGCACTATGGGTGGAGGTCACCCATACAAAATCTCAAAAGGGGAGACTCCTAAGGATCTGGTGGGAGCTGAACGTATCCTGAGAAGGGCTATGGGTAAAACCTGGAGCCACTTCAAGTGTGTTTCTTGGCAAAGTTTGGATAACTGAGATTTCAGGGTTCTATTCATGCGTTCTACTTTCCCTGAACTCTGGGGTCTGTAAGCAGTGTGTAATTTCTATTTTATTTGCAAAGCTTGAGCTAACTGTTGGGTCACCTGAGATACAAATGATGGACCATTATCTGACCCTATAGTTAACGGTATTCCAAATCGAGGAATGATCTCATGGAGCAATGCCCTAGTGACTTCTCAGGCTTTCTCAGTTCGGGTGGGGTAGGCTTCTACCCACCCTGAAAATGTGCAGACTAACACTAACATATAGTGATATCCATTTGCATGAGGCATTTCAGCAAAGTCTATCTGTATATCACTCATTGGGGTCACCCCTACTGACTGAATTCTTGGGGGTGGAACAGGACCTTGCTTAGCGTTATTCTTGGCACATGTCAGGCATTGCTGCGCCACGGAGGCAGCCAGGGATCCTAGCAATGAAATACAGAAATGGGGTCTTAGAGCTTTCTCCATAATGTGTGTCTTTGTGGAATGCTTGGACAAAGGCTCGTCCTAGTGCTTCAGGGATGACTGTAGGACCTGGGGGTGAACTATCTTCTGTAGGTGGTAGCACTATCCAACCTTGTTCTGTTAAGACTCCTCCCTCTTTCTCACAATAATAGTCTAACTCGTGCGTAGTATATCGGGGTGCCCATGAACTAAGGGGCACAGGGAATAGGGCTGCTTGCATTACAGTATCTTGGGTCCTTACTTGTCCTGTGGTGGCTGCTTTTCGAGCTGTGGCATCTGCAAATCTATTCCCTTGAGCAATTTCTCCTGCTCCTGTCTGGTGACCTCTACAGTGCATGACTGTCACTTGTTTGGGGGCCCATACAGCATCGAATAACATCAATATCTCGGGCCCATACCTAATGTCTTTATCCCCTGAGGTGATCAACCCTCGCTCTTTATACAAGGCTCCATGTGCGTGCAAAGTAGTGAAAGCATATTTTGAATCTGTGTACACATTTATGCGGAGTCCTTCTCCTAATGTCAAGGCTCTAGTGAGGGCTATCAATTCAGCTTTCTGTGCAGAAGTTCCTGGGGTCAGGGCTGAGGACTCAACTACCAGATCAAGGGTCACCACTGCATATCCAGCACAACGATGTCCATTGATGACCAGACTGCTTCCATCTACAAAGAAAGTCTGTTCTGGGTCCTCTAGAGGGACATCAGTCAAATCAGGGCGACTTGAAAATACAGTGTCCATGGTTTCTAAGCAATTATGATCAGTTGGCCCAGGACCAATTGGAAACAGTGTAGCAGGATTCAGAGCTTGGCTAACCTTCAATTGTATCAGAGGGTTTTCACACAACATGCTTTGATACTTCAACATTCGTGCATTGGTTAGCCAGAAATTTCCTTTGTGTTCCATGAAAGTTTGTCCCAGGGTAAGTTTGTCTGCTTCGCCCACTAGGAGGGCTGTTGCTGCAACCGCTCTCAGACAAGGGGGCCATCCTTTTGCAACTACATCCAATTTATTTATTTATTTATTTAACAGTATTTCTAAACCGCCTTATCTTATTAATCAAGGTGGTATCACAGCAAACAATCGGGTAAAGTGAGTGTGTTATACATGCAGTGAGGGTGAAACTTAGTTGGGTGTATGTTGTATTGTGTGCGAGATTAGTTTGAGCTATGTACAATGTGAGCTATATACAGTGGGGCTATAAAACATTTTCTATACATACAGTGTTAGGAGGTATCATGTGCTGTTATACATTCTCTGAGGTTATGTGATGTGTCCATAGTGTTCTATGAACAGCATGGTCTTCAGCTGTTTTCTAAAGTCTTTGAGGTCTGTAGTTGTCCTCAAATCGTCCGGTAGTCTGTTCCATATTGTTGGAGCAGCCATGGAGAGTGCTCTGTCTGTTGTGTCCTTGCGTGTGTGTTTGTATTCACTTGGGGTGCTGACTCGGTTGTGTGTTTGTTTTCTTCTAGGACGTGTGCTGGTGTCTGGTTGTATGAGGGTGTGCAGGCTGTTGGCTGATGTGTGCTGATTTATCTTAAATAGGTTTATGATAGTTTTGTATCTGATGCGTGCACTGATTGGGAGCCAGTGTAAGTCCTTCAAGATAGGTGTGATGTGCTCCTGTCTTGCAGTTCCGGATATTATTCTTGCTGCAGTGTTTTGTGCCAGTTGGAGTGGCTTGAAGGCTTGTTTCGGTAGTCCAAGGTATATCGGATTGCAGAAGTCCAGAAGTGGGGTTATCAGTGCTTGACAGACGGTACGGAAGTGTTCAGGGGCGAGGAGTGGTTTCAGTCTCCTGATGATTCACATCTTGTAGTAGGCTTTTTGGATTGTTTTGTCTATGTGTGGCTTGAGATTGAGTTTATTGTCCAGAGTAACTCCGAGGTATCTCACTTCTGATCTTATCGGTATAGTAGTGCTTTGTATCTTTATATTTGGTGGGTGTATGAAGCTTTGGTTCCGAGTGATGATTAAGGCTTCGGTCTTGCTGTAGTTGATTGCGCGGTTGTTGTTTTGACACCAACTTGTCATTTGGGTAAGGCAGTCTGTTATCTTAGAGAAGTCCGGGTTGTCGATTGATATCGGGGTGTATATCATGATGTCGTCTGCATATATTGTGTATTGAATGTTGTTCTCTTTCATGATGTTGCATATTGGTTGGATGTAGATGTTAAATAGGAGTGCTGAGAGTACGGATCCTTGAGGCACTCCTTGACGGACATTTATGGGTCAGGAGGTGTTGTGTCCCACCTTGACCTGTAGCTGTCTTTCAGTTAGGTATGAATGGAACCATTTCAATGTGATACCGTGTATACCAGTGTTCTTTAGTCTTTCCAGGAGCGTGTTGTGGTCCACTGTGTCGAAGGCTGAGGACATGTCGATGAAGATCATTATGATTCCATTCCTGGTGTTGTCAATTATTCTTAAGATGCTGTCGAAGAGGTAGATTAGTAGCGTTTCGACTCCATGGTTGGGACGAAAGCCGTGTTGGTTGTCGTCAAGTGTTTCATGTTTGTTGATGTGTTCCTGTAGTTGTATTTGAACCGTTTTTTCGATGATTTTTGCCAGGAAGGGTATGCTGGAGATTGGTCGGTATGCTGCTGGATCTTTTTTGTCGAGAGTTGTTTTCTTTATGATTGGTCTTACTGGGGCGAGCTTTAGTTGCTTTGGCATGAGACCTTGAGTGAGTGAGTTGTGTACCATGTTGTGTATGGTGTGGATGAAGCTTGATTTGGTGGCTTTGACCCATGACACTGGGCACGGGTCTGTAGGAGCAGTGCTTGTGTTGATTGTGAAGATGATGTGGGATAGCTGCTCTGTTGAGGGTGAGTAGAATGTGCCCCAGGTTTTGGTGTGTACGTCTGTCCTGGTGGTCACGCTGGGTGTTGTTCGCTCTGTGGAGTGAAATTTGTCTTTGATGTGGTCGGCGAATTCCTGTGGATCTACTTGTACTTCCCCTTCTGTTGTTTGCTCTTTTGTGAGGATTTTTACGATTTCGAAAAGCTCTCTGGGTTTGTTGATGGAAGTATTTATCATGTTTGTGTGGAATTCCCTCTTTGATTGGTTGATGTGTTTGTTGTATTGTTTTTGCCTTGTTAGGTAAAGATGCTGGTTGTCTGTTGTTTTGTTTTTTCTCCATCTCCGTTCAATTGTTTTGACAGATAAGCTACTGGTCTTTGCCAGGATCCAAGAGATTGGGTCAATACTCCCAATGCGTTTCCTTGTGACTCATGGACAAAAAGATGGAAAGGCTTCTGAACATCTGGGAGACCTAAAGCTGGAGATGACATCAAGGCCTTTTTCAAAGTTTGGAATGCTACATCTTCTTCAGGTCCCCAATCTAGTGGGGATTTTTCCATTCCTCTGGTGGCTTGGTATAGTGTTTTTGCAATCAGGGCAAAGTTTGGGATCCATATGCGACAATATCCTACTGCCCCCAGAAAAGCTCTTACTTGCATCCTAGTGGTTGGAGTGGGGATATTACATACTGCTTCTTTGCGTTCTGGTCCTAAACATCGGATCCCACTGGACAACTGGAATCCTAGATACTTGACTTCAGTTTGGCATAGTTGTGCTTTGGCTTTTGAGACTTTGTATCCGGCATCTTTGAGAAGGTACAAAAGTTCACTAGTAACTTGCAGGCATTCACTTTCTGAGTTAGTGGCTATGAGCAAGTCATCTACATAGTGAAGAAGAACTCTTTTTCCTGGGTCCACTGGGTAACTTGAGAGATCCTGATTCAGAGCAGCACTAAAGAGAGTAGGTGAATTCTTGAATCCTTGGGGTAATCTAGTCCAGGTGAGTTGACCCCGTCTTCCTGTTGTGGGGTCTTGCCATTCAAAAGCAAATAAAAGTTGACTGGTAGGTGCTAGGCGCACACAGAAAAAGGCATCTTTCAGGTCCAGGACGGTGAAGTGAGTAGCCTCAGCGGGGATCAGTCCCAAGAGAGTGTAAGGATTTGGTACTACTGGGTGTATAGTTTCAACTGCATCATTTACTCGCCTTAGATCTTGTACTGGGTGGTAGTCCCCTGTCCCAGGCTTCTTTACTGGGAGAAGGGGAGTGTTCCATGGTGACTGACATTCTTTGAGAAGTCCATACTTCAGCAGTTTCATCAGATGATGGTGAATTCCTTCAATGGCTGGTCGAGGGAGAGGATACTGCTTCACATGTACTGGTTCCACTCCTGGCTTGAGGGTGACAATGACAGGGGCTATGTTCTTTGCTAGGCCAGGTGGATTATCTTCTGCCCAAACTTCAGGTGGGGCTATAAGGTTGTTAGGTATACAGGGACTGGTGGACTTTATTGCAGGTGCACTATAGAACCGCCACTCCTCTTCTCGGGGAACAGTCAGCACCATTAATCCAGCAGGCTTTGGGTTCACAGTCATTTTCATTTCTCCCCCTTCAGCAAAGGATATTTGGGCCTGGAGTTTAGCAAGCATGTCTCTGCCCAATAGTGAAATAGGGCACTCAGGCATATACAAGAACTGGTGCGTTATCTTCTGTCCCCCTAGCTCACACATGCAGTTCTGTAAAAACAGTTTTGTGGCTTTATTTCCAGTGGCTCCTATTATGGTGACAGATCGTGAGGACAGTGGAGCTACTGGCTTGGCTACTACTGAATGTTCTGCTCCTGTATCTACCATGAATTCCATATATTGGTCCCCTATCTTTAAATTGACCATAGGCTCCTGGGGACCCAGGGTGAACTTGGAGCCCGGTCTGGCCTAGTCTTCATCTATGTCATCCAGGTCATAGCCCGTTGCTACTGCCACTCCCTCAATGGCTTCTTCCCTCTCTTGTTGGAACTGCATTTGATACATTCCTCCTCTCCTTCGAAATCTTCCTCCTGGCCTCCAGGGACTCCCTTCTCCCCTCGCAGGGGCAGAGTCCAAATGCGGGCACTCATTTCTCCAATGTCCTTCTTCCTTGTAGTAGGCGCATTGATTTGCACCTAATGGAGGCCTATCACTTCCGTGGCCTCTTCCATGTCCTCTGGTCCTTTGATTAGGGAAACCTCCTCCACGTCGTTCGGTTATAGCAGCAGCAAGAAGATCTGCCTTCTTCTTCATCTTTCGTTCACTTTCTTTGTCTCGTTCATTCTGACGATTCACAAATACTTTCTGAGCGACTTCCATTAACTGAGCTGTATTCATGTCCGCAAATTCATTTAATTTCTGCAATTTTCGTTTTATGTCTCTCTGGGACTGACTAACAAATGCCGCTTTACCATGCGTAAATTTTCCTGAGCAGCGGGATCATATGGGGTATATAGTCTATAAGCTTCAGACAACCGCTCATAAAAGGCCGCTGGGCTCTCATCTGGACCCTGGAGAACTTCCGATACTTTTCCAATATTCATGGCCCTCTGGACTCCCCTCTTCAGGCCCTGCACTAAGGCCTGGCGAAATCTGGTTAGGGCCGCCGCCCCCCTTCCGTCATTCGGGTCCCACCCAGGATCTTCATTGGGATATTCTACAGCTGCGGCCTGTGGGGGATTTACTGCCCCCCTTTCTACAGGGTTCTCCTCTAACCACCGGAGGGCTGCTTGCCCAATCCGGCCTCGCTCTTCAGTAGTAAAAAGGGTGGACAGGAGCTGGCGACAATTGGCCCAGGTAGGCTGATGGGTTTGCATAATACTAGACATTAATTCTGTTAATTCCTGAGGCTTGGCTGTATAGGAAGCATAATGTGTTTTCCAGTTTAATAAATCTGTGGTAGAAAAGGGTACATAAACTAAGCTGGTTGGCCTGGCGCCATCTGACCTTGATCATTCAAAACAGGAATTCCAGGCACTTGGCGTAATGGCATTAGATGCCCTGCTTTCTCCTTTTTCTTGGGAGTTACGCTTCTTAACTCATAAGGTTCTCGAGCACCAGTTTCCTTGGTGGGTGACCCTGAACTGGTAGGAGAGCTTCCACTTTCTATCTCATCAGATGACTCAAGTCCCCCTGCTGTACTTGGGCCTGACCCGGAACTTTCACTCGGGGTAGGGCGCTTCTTAGGCTGTAGCTTTGGTATTTTCTGGGGCTCCTCATCGGGCTCTACTTCAAGTTGTGGGGCCGTGGGGACTAATTTCTGTGGGTGCCGGGGTAAATTATCCAGAATATCTGAGGACTCTGGGTCAGAATATACTGGTGACTTCTCTTCCTTAGCTTTTGTGGCTCCCCTAGTAGTAGCTACAAATACTTTACAGTGCTCCTCATAACAGCGCTTCATCCATGAGGGCTGCTGTTCGCATACACTCAACTAGGAATCTATATAGGGGAACTGGTCGGGATACACTCTCAGTATAAGCTGATGAATCCGTAAAACTGTCTCAAAATCAAAGGTGCCCTCTCGGGGCCATGAAGCAGCTAATGTGGGCCACTCCCTTTCACATAACATTTTTAATCTAGATGAAGTCATTTTTATACCATAATCGCCCGAAAATCCTTTACGGAAATTCTTGATCATACATGCCAACGGAGTTTGCGTGGACTCCATCCCTCCCATAATGTAAACGTACCTGCCTATGCTACAGCCTATGTACTCAATGTACCTGCGTACGTTACGTACCCTACGTCCCTACATACACGTAATGACGTACAAGATAACATACAATAAGGATAGGTAGTATGGCTGTAGGTAAGCCCACAGAACACTGGGGGGACAAACACCACTCGCTTCCTCCTGTTCGCGACCTGGGCGCGGTCGCCCGGCCAGGAACTGCGCTACTTAGGAGTCAATTTTCGCTTGGTCTGTATTTCAAGACCTCTCACTCACATGCATACAAGCAACAAGATATCATATTTCAATATTTCAAGTGCCCAGGTTTTCTGACTGACTATTCCAAACAAACAAGAAGGGTCGATAGTTTCAGCTTCCGCTTTCCTTACGCAGAGCTTACTAGGACCACCCTTATAGGAGGTGATCAGGCTCCTTTGTCTCGCGCACACTCATGCGAGATTTCCCAGATTTCCCAGTCTATACCAAATTTACCAAATTGGTCTTGCACTCTCAAGACGCTGTCCCAGGCTGTTCTTTCTGACTATTTAATTACAAAAATGTCTACTCACCGGATCCGGTTCCCGATACCACACCAGCTTCTGAGTTGGAACCTGGACTCCCCCGGTTCAGAGGTGTTGGCCAGCTGGACCCGGTGGCCCGCCGAGGCAGGCGGAACCCTCTCCGGCTCAAAGGGGCCGGTGGTGCCTGAGGTCTCCCCGCAGTCGGACAGACACTGTTCCAACCGGGCCAAACCTCAAGGCGAATTACGTGGATTATTCACTTGAATACCATTTACCACTCGCACTTCCCAGCCAATGCACCAAGAATATGCTGTAGCAAAGTGCAATCAATGAATAAGTCCAGGAGTCGATTGACAGGGTCCAAGTCAGTTTATTGTGCACAAGGCCCAGTCAGTCAAAGCAGCAAAAGGTACTGAGCGAAGGTTTATACAGAGACATAACTTTTTATACCGCTTTTTCAGTTTGATACATGAAAACGTTCCATTGGTTCTAGCTCGATACATACAAACTTCTCATTGGTTATACATTCCCTTCATTTGTCCAATTAGAAATCCCTCCGGAACCTAGCAACCGGCCCCCTCCCTTAGGATTGCTTGAACAATGGTATAGTCTTAACTTGGTAACTTTTCTACTGCAAGGATAACTTCGGCTCCAGGAATGCATATACTGTTACTTTTCTGTTCTTTCACATACAAGAGAATAATAGAAGACTTATGCATTCATAAAAACTTCTTATTAAGCATTTTAAAACATCTTTCTCAAATTTTCACAGATTTATGGTTCTTTTCTAGCTATAATGGAAATTAGGATCCAGGCCTAACTTACAGGCCTTTCATAGTAGCAGGCTATGCTAGGCCATAGCCTACCTCAGTAGGGACACTCTACTTCTCTCCCTCCTGTGATCCCTGTGGGCCTTCTCCTGCAGGATCAGTGCAAACCAGGCAGGCACAGTATCCATGGTTTTGTCTCTGTACAATGCTGCATACGCTTTATAGCGCTATACAAATGATCAGTAGTAGTAGTCAGTAGTAGTTCTACCCACCACCAACACCCTTGTGCCACCAACACTAACATGCTTTATATCCCTCCACGAACACCCTTGTGCCACCACCAACAACAACACGCAGTGCTCTGTGTGACACTGAAATACAGACAAATGGAGAGATGGTGACAAACATCATTGCTACTTGGACTCAAACCACAGGCCACTCACACACCTCTCCAGCACCTGAACATACACTGACATACATATACTCACAGTGTTATGGCATGGGCACACACAGGCATAGATAGTAACACTGAGGTTATGGGGGAGCAAACTTCAGGCTAAGGAAGGGGGACCATTGGATCCTAGAGGGAACAGGGATAGTTGAGGGTTGAGGGGTCAGCAAATGGAAAACAGGGTACAATGAGTACTGCTGGGGGGGAATTCCCAATGGAGACACGTGGAGATCGCTATAAAGACTGCTCAATAGACACAGATGATAGGTCCAAGCTCGGTAGACACGGATAATAGGCCAAGCTCCTTTCTCTATTACAAGCTCCTCCTTGTCACAGTCGCATGGACAGCAAAGTCTCTTTTCTATTCATGATTTATTTATTTATTTATTATCAAAAAGTTTCTATATATCATCTTTGTAACAGAAGTTATTCAAAATAGTTCACAAAAGATTAAAATCTTATAAGAGACAGAAATATAGATATCTATTAATATAGAAGCAAGAAATGTCTTTATTCTCCCTCAACCATTGGGAGGAAATACCCAACAATCTTCAATATCAGTTTAACTGTCCATGGGGAATGGCAATATTTTCAAACATTTCCTGAAGGGCATTAAAATAACTTCTTCACTTAGGAAGACAGGCAGGGCATTCCATTGTTCTGGTCCTATCACACTATAAGTTTTTACTGTCCATGTTATTCTATGGAGGTGTGAAACCCTGGGTTTCTCCAAGAGATTCCCCTGTGATGAGCAAAACAACCTTCTTGGTTCGTATCTTTGAAGTTTATTTTACAGATACTGTGGACTATCTATCCTAATTTATTTAAAACCCATCACTAGGAGCTTAAAATAACATCTTTGCCTAATAGAGAGCCAGTACAATTTTTCCAACAAAGGCCATGCACTCTCATTTTTCTTGCCCCCCCAATAAAAACTTTGTCATTGCATTTTCCATTGCCTGTAATTTCCTTAACCATTTACTTTTCAACCCCACATATAAAACATTACAGTGTACTTAACAACAAAGATTGAACAATTACTCACAACTCAACATTTCCCAAATTAGGTTTAAGTTGGTAAATTAATTTTAATTTGATATAAACTGAATGAGTGACAGCAGCCACCAGCTTCTCTCCAGCCCCCTCACTTTCTATTATTACCCCTAAAGACTGCAATTCTGTTACCCAAGGTATGGGGTTAGCATCAATCATAGGAAGGGTATCAAGCAAATTCATATTTATATCTTTCAGTCCCAGACAAATGATCTTAGAGATATTCAGAACTAACCCTCTATTACCCAACCAAATCTGACGTCATCTAAACATTCATTGAGTTTTAGAACAAAAAATGATCTATCATCTTCCAACAGGACTACAAGCTGATTATCATCTACATATATGTATATTTTGATCCCTTAGGGGTCTGTTTACTAAAGGCCGGTGTTGTGCGGTCCGCGGTACCGAGCGGGTGCCGTATAAGGAGTGGGCGTTCCGTCGTGAAGAACAGAAGCTGTGATTGACAGATGCGCTAAGGTGCGCGGCGCCCGTGTGGTTAGTGCCCTGTGACATTACGGCGTTTGATCTGTGCACATAGATCACACTGCTCACGGTTTTGGGCTTCCACTATTGTGCTGCACATTGCTGACGGAAACGGTTTCTTTTCCCTGCACAGCGCCTCTAACGCGAGTGTTTCACTGGCGGTAAAGTTCTTTGCAGATTCGGGCACGCTCCTGTGCGGCGAGTCTCTCCCCTCCCACATTCCGCCCACTGACCCCGTCTCTCCGCCCCTAGGGGGCCTTCCTCCGCCCTCATTTCGCCTTGGCACGCCTCTTTCGCACATTAACGGGTCCCGCAAGCGTGCGCGTTTTCGGCGCACGTGTGCGGGGCCCGTTAATGTGACCCGCACGTGTACGGGGCGTTTAAGAGCACTTAAATGCATCATTTTAGGGCGCTCAGGTGCGCCCCGCACAGGTGCGCCGTTTAGTAAACATGCCCCTTAGTTTCTCACTATGGTCCCCAAAGGTTAGAGATAAATGTCAAATAACACCAGGGACAAAGGAGACACTTGTGACACTCCCCAAGATGAATGGTATTGTTCTGACGGAAGATTACCATATTGTACTAAACAGCTATGGTCTTCTAAGAAGGATAAGAGCGGATCCCATAATCCCTAATGTCTAACACCGCTAAGTAATGCTACAGGCTCAACTAGGTCAAAGGCAGCTGACATGTCTCATGAGATTATTAACACCAGAATCTTCTTATCTAAATAAAAATATAATTGATTCATTACTGTAGTCAGCAAAGTTTCCATCCCACTTCCTCTCCTAAAACCACCTTGTCCTTCATCTATTAGGTCATCTTTCAAATAACTACCAAGTTGGAAACACACCTCGTTTTCTATTAACCTAGCCAACATCGGGAAATTTGAAATAGGACATAAGTTTTCACACCCACTTCTTTCTACGCCTGCCATTTTTTGGATAACTGTAATCACCACCTCTTTCAAACAAGGAGGAATCCTCCCAGCCTTAAATGATCCATTTATAGCAGATGTAAAGTGAGATATTTGGCTACTGTGCATGGCACGTCCAAAATGCTATGCGAAATGCGTATTGAATATATGGCCAATTGCTCTGCCCTAACCACGCCCAGAAACACCCTCATACATGCCTATCCTGGGATATCCAGACTTTGACGTGACTACCCTTGGGACATGCAGATCCACCTGTGTTGAAAATTGCCTTTAGCACGTCACAGCATTTGCAACATCTATGTCGGCATTTTGGGATGTCCATCTCATGTTTATCTTTTCTAAAATAACGCCCTTAGGAGCACACCTCAAATTACATAACTGCAAGGTACATACGTGTATCCTTTTACTTTGAAAATTGCCTAAGAAAAAAGTACCCTAGTACACTTACCCTTCCTTTTACAATGGATACTTTCTTGAAGTGAAAAGCTGAACATGCTCTTGACAATTCAAACGTGCATGCAGTGATTTTATCCTCTGCTCCAACCCTTCCCATAGGAACATGTCCCTCAAGGGTGGGTAGAAGTATGCCTGTAATACTGTGTGCATACATTTGCCCTTAAATAGGAGGAAAGGGAGATAATTTTCAGATTGTTGAATTGTGTGTTTGCTTTGCAAATTGTCCCCTTGGTTATTAGCCATTTGCTTTGGGGCCACTGTTAACAACTGCCATGTCACTCAAACTTAAAGCACAGTAAATTCATACTAGGCAGCTGCTCAACAGGAGCAACCGGAATAAACCAGACCAGTTGGAAGATTATAATAATCAACAATAGGACCTTCCAATTAGCATGGGCTCCTCACAGTTATTTGTTTCAATTGGAGTTGATGGGCCAGACCAAGGGTATTTAGTTTACAGTTAGATAACTGAAATCTCAAGTAATTACTGATATTCTTTTCAGTATTTCCTCTCAGCTCTGTGACAGCTAAAATAGAGGCCTCAACTAGTGTGGTAATCCTAGAAGATAAGATTTTGCTGAGAGAGATAAGAATTGCAGTCTACAGAATTCTAGTGCCACTCAGCTCATTTATTTACATTTATTGTGGTGCTTTATATACTGCCCTTCATAAAACCAGGGCGGTTTACAATTCAGAGTCAGCATAACAGAATACGGCACAGCCAAGAAACAGAAAATAACTACAATGTTGATAGGACAGCAATACAGTCATACAACAATAGGGAGGCAAGAAATTAGACAACAGGTCAGGCATGGAGGGAGGGATTTAAGGCTGAGGGGAGGGGAGGTCATAGGCAATCTGAAAGAGATAGGTTTTGAGCAGAGACTGGCATTGGATCTCAGTAGAAAGGCCAGGCAGTCTACTTCCTGTCACATTGCCAAGAAATCCCAGGAGCTGCTGGGTTGCCAGGAGTCAACATTGACTCAAAGACACACATTGCATTTTTGCAACTGGTAAGATTTACTGTATATAAGTATGATAATGGCAAAAAGTCAATTTATTTTAAGATGGGTGCATTTAGTAGTTGATAGACTCCAAATTTTAAAGACAATGTTTGACTATTAAATAGTCAGAATGGCAAAGTTTTACACATTGCTATTAACTCATATATTTAAAAATAATTGATCTATCTGGATTGAAATGTATGTTCATTTATGAGTAGTTTAAAACATTAACCACAATTTGATATAAAGTAGCCTATTCTTCTTATTTTAAATCTATTTTTCAGGTGCCACAAACATTTGTATCTGAATTCATTAGAAAACCTTGCAGTGAATTTCATAGGTGCTCACCATCAAAATACATGATTGACAGAAAATGTCATGAGCATGGCCAACCCAACCATTAGGCAAGACTAGGCAGTCATCTAGGGCAGCAGCAGTCAGAGCAAAGCAGTAGATCCTGACAGCCACACAAACTCAAAGAGCCACCAGCATTTTCTTTAACTTGCAAGGAGGACAGACACACATACAAAACAAAATTTAAAAGTATGATGTCCACTTATGCATTTTATAGGATTGTTGTATGGGGAAGTGGTATTGGGATAATCATGGTTGTCGAGTTTAATTATCAAAAAAAATTTTTGGAGGGGGTATAACTAAGGGTTCTGTTTACTAAGTGGCGATAGCGGTGATCATGCAAAATTGGTGTTGCGGCCCCATTGAACAAAACGGGGCCGTGACACTGATTTTGCACGATCGCCGCTATCGCTGTTTAGTAAGCAAACCTCTAAAGGTTTGCCTAGGGTGCCCAAAACTTTCGCACTGGCCCTGGCTATCATCTTCCCTTTAGGAAGACCCTTGGAAGTGACAAGAGAGCAATCCATTCCTCTACTTCAGTGACACAGAAACCTGACCCTCAAAGACCACAGACTGAAGTGTCCAGGTAGCCAAACCTCACAAATTAACATGATTCTCAAAGTAAATGTATAGAGGTTTGTCCACTGAATATGTATTGTGAATATCCTGAAAAACACCAAATTCCTACCCTTGAGGACTAGAATTGTGCATCTCTGCTTTAGATCTGTTGAGCAAATAAAATCTTTGCTAGCAGGCTGCACATTTGTAAACTCAACAACAGTACAGGTTCAGCTTTTTCAGTCTGTCTTTCTCAGTAAATTAAGATAAGCATGGACAGAGACAGATTTTGGTGTTCATAGGCCCCAGGCACTTTTCACTCTGAAATATGGATTCTGAGGACCTTACGAAAGACTTTGCTGAAAAGAGAAGACAAACAAAGAAACATTCTTAGGAAATGCCTAGAAATTCTGGAATGTAATTTGGAAGCTTAGTTGCACTAAATTTATTTTTCACAATTTTTTTCTGTATTTTCCCTTATAGTTCTTTATTTTTCTGATTTTTAAATTTTTTCCCTACTTTGTAAGCCCTAAAAATGTTATTGACCCTAGGCAGGGAATTGAGCATGGATTTTCCACAAAGCAGGGAAAACTTAAAAAGCAGAAAAATAAGGACCTATAAGGGAAAATACAGAAAACATGATTGTGAAAAAGAAATTTAGTGCAAATAAACTTCTAAATTACATTCCAGAATTTCTAGGCATTTCCTAATATTTCTTTCTTTGTCTTCTCTTTTCAGCAAAGTCTTTAGTGGCACAGTCCTACACAAGCTGCCAAATCTCAGTCAGGATACAGGACCCTCAAAACACTGTACCCAAGCTTCTTCCAAGACAGTAAGGAGCATGCTTACTAATGCAGCATTTTACGGTAAAAAGTGCACCGCTTTTGCAGCTAACGCCACACTGTCTGTTCAGTACATGCACAGAATTTCCCCAGTAGATCTTGCAGAAAAAATGCAGACAGTGTGATGCAGTTGTAGCTTGGATGCAGCTAATGTCACCCACTGAGATGGCAGTCATTACACTGCCACTTGGATGGCTACAGAAGGCTATTGATACCCAGAGTAACCACATATCACAAACATGCCTACTCTCCGGTGTTTCCCACCCACCCTCTCAGATACCAAGGAAAATGCAGACAGTGCAGTAAATCACTGTACTATCTACATTTTCTCTGTGCTATCTGTTAAAGTGGGCAATTAGCACGTGCTGACTGCCACATTAACAGGTAATACAGCTTAGTAAACTTGCCCCTAAATCACAATCTTTTCTCAGTCAGTTGCCTCAAAAGCTGAAAAGAGTAAAAATGAGAGCAAATCCCAGACCAGACTGGCAAATTAAAACCTAAAAAACAGTGGGCATGGAGGAGTAGCCTAATGGTTAGAACACTGACTTGGGAATGAAGAGACCAGGGTTCAATTAATAAGAACATAGGATATGCCAAACAAGGTCCATCATGCCCAGTATCTTGTTTCTAACTGTGGCCAATCTAGGTCACAAGTACCTAGCAGTTTCCCCCAAAGGACACAGGTTCCACAATGCTTGTGTTGGGGCAAGCAGTGGATTTCCTAGGCCCCCTTTAATAATGGTTTATGGACCTTTCCTCCAGGAACTTGACCAAACCTTTTTTAAACCCAACTACACTAACAGCTTTTACTACATCCTCCGGTAATGAATTCCAGAGTTTGATTACACGTTTTTTGAAAAAATATTTTCTCTTTTTAGTCTTAAAAATGTTACCCTGTAGCTTCAATGCATGTCCCCTTGTCTTTCTATATTTTGATGGCGTAAATTATCGATCTACGTTTACCTGTTCCACTCCATTCATTAATTTATAGAACTCTATGATATCTCCCCTCAGCTGTCTCTTTTCCAGGTTGAAGAGCCCTAACCTTTTTAACTTCTCTTCATAGGGGTATCTTTCCATCCCCTTTACCATTTTGGTGGCTCTTCTCTGTACCTTTTCTAATAACGCTATATCCTTTTTAAAGTATGGCGACCAGAATTGACACTAGCACTCCTTGTGGCCTTGGGCAATTCACTTAGCCCTCCATTGCCTCAGAAAAATCCAAGTTATCAATATCCCTCTTTAATGTACATTACCAGGTTTAAGTTACAATGTAAACTGCTTTGACTGCAATGATAAAGCTGTATAACAAATCTAACAAATGGGCAGAACAGCTATGTTCCATAATTCAAATGAGCATAGCTCTGCAGAGGACATATATTCAAGGTGTTAGGGAAATTAAAATGAACATGTTCCAACTGTTATTTTTATTGAGGACAGATATTTCTGACACATATTTCAGCAACAAAAAATACTGAGCATATATTCAAACCTGACATCCAATGCATGAAGTCATTCTCTTCAAACCTAGCACTCTTATTTACATGTTCCTTCCTTGATGCAGTGCCAGTTTTTATCAGTTTTAGACACATTTTTCCCATGGTTAAACTAAATCATACCATGATGAAAACACTATTGTCCAGGCTGGCAGAATTATGTGATGGGGAAACCGCTACTGCGGGAAAGAAGCTTGTGGTCATTAATTCCTGGATCTACGGTGGTCTGTGTGCACCATGGTTTTAGAGCTGTCCTACAGAACTGAAAGGATGAAGTCATCCATTCTCTGAGGAGCAGTAGCAAACCACAACTCATAATTCTTTCAAAGAGCAAACAGCAGTGCGGCTTGCTTGTTGCTACTGAAAAAGACATGAGATTAGATAAAGTCAAAACAGTCTGTTACTGCTTGAGAAACTATTTCTTAAGCCTGGTTACTCACTGGATATGTTATCAGAAATGTAGAAAAGCACTTTTTCTTCAAGAGGCCATAGTTATTTTTGAAGGTTAGAGGGCAAAAACTCAACTTAGTTGAGTTTAACAATATGTGGCCGCTTTTACAAATCCTGTGATCTTGAAGAGGCCAACATTTAAAACACTTGTGATGACGACAGAGTAGACCGACAAAGAGATTTTTCTTTTAAAGCTAGGCTAAATATATGGATAACTTTGGCCATTTAAATCACTAAATGGCCAGTTATCTGTTTCAAAAAAGTTGTGGTTAGAAGCATCCACAGCTGGCCAAAACGTTATGGGGGGTATTTTAGAAGTTCTATTCGTGAGTTGGATGTCTGAAAATGGTTACATAGACTTGAAAATCATGGAGACATCCTTGGAGTCATTTTAGAAAGCTGGGTATATAGATGTCCTTGGTACAAAATAGCATGGGGGCATGGTGGAGATGTGCCCTGTGTGGAGTGAGGGAGTTGAACGTACTCCACATTATTCAGTTTGTTCAATGTAAACCACCTTGATATCATGAAAGGCGGTATATAAGAAATGTTAAAATAAAAAAACTAGGCCTCTGACACATGTCTGAGTATCCGAAATAGCAGGGCTAGTCTGATAACATAGATGTCCCCCTTCTGACTTACCCAAGCTGGGGTGTCCAAGTACTCAGTTATGCAGGCATGCACTTTGGGGACATCCACATTTGTAAAATGGCCTACACCCATCTACAACCTGGCCTTGCTATCCTCAAGGGCCCGTCTCCAGAACCTGCGACGGGAGATTCATTTTTCAGGGTGGAGATGGAATGATTTCAGAAAGCACAGCTGCTATTCCCCTGGTTTTTGAATTTTCTGCTCTAGACAACCCAGATTTTTCCTAGACGTCCCTTCTAAAATGCCACTTCACCTGTTTAAGCGATGATATTCCGCTAAATAAATATCTTACTCATTTAAGTTGTACTGCAGAAAATTAAATGGATATTTTATCTGTTTAACTTTGTCAGTTGATTTTCAGTGGTGCCACATAACTGAACAGTGCTGATGAAAATCTGCATAAATAGATAAAATATTGGTTTCCTCCCATGGGTTTCAGGACCATTTTTATGTTGATGACTCTCAGATCTACTTCTCTGCACCTGTCAGGTCCTGGATCTCTACCTGCTTATCTGACATTGCTGCCTGCATGTCTCACCATCATCTGAAACTGAACATAGCCAAAACTGAGCTCCTTATCTTTCCCCCTAAATTCACCTCCCCCTTTCTCCCTGCTCTATTTCTGTAGATGACACTACAATCCTCCCTGTTTCCTCAGCTCACAAACTTGGGGTCATATTTGACTCTACCCTCTCTATCTCTGGGCAGATCCTGTTGTTGTTAAATGCCATCGAGTCTGTGTCAACTCATGGCGATCCCCTGGAAAGTTGTCCTAAATTGTGTTCAGTCTTCAGTCAGGCGGCTCATTGTTGACAGACTGGTACCCATAGCTGCTCTTATTGTATCGATCCATCTCATTGCTGGCCTTCCTCTTTTGCATTGACCTTCTATCTTGCCAAGCATGATGTCTTTCTCTAATGATCTCTTTCTTCACATGGTGTGTCCAAAGTATGAAATGTAAAGTCTTGTCATCTGAGCTTTTAAAGAAAGCTTAGGTTTGATCTACTCTAGTTCTGACTTGTTTGCTCTTTGGGCAGTCCATGATATACTCAGTTTTTGCCAACAGCATCAATTTTCTTCCTGTCTATCTTTTTCACTGTCCAGCTTTCACAGCCTTATGATGTTATTGAAAATACCATGGCTTGAACGAGTCAAATCTTTGTATGGAGAGAGACATCTCTGCTCTTCAGAATCTGGTCTTTCATAGCCATTCTGCCAAGAGCAATGTGTCGTCGGATTTCTTGACTGCTTGTTGCTTCTTTATTGATAGTTGATCCAAGTAGGTTAAAGTTGTCCACAATTTCAATTTCTTCTCCTTCAACGATGAACTTATTGATTTTGCCAGTTGTTATGATCTTTGTCTTCTTTACATTAAGGTGCAGGCCCATTTTAAGACTATGTTCTTTGATCGTGAGAAGCAAATGTTTCAGATCATCTTCACTTTCAGCCAGTAATGTGGTATCATCAGCATGGCGAAGGTTGTTGATGAGTCTTCCACCAATCTTCACACCTCTGTTGTCTTCATACAATCCTGCTTCTCTGTTGATTTGTTCTGCATATAAATTAAACAGGTAAGTGGAAAGTATGCAGCTTTGTTGTATACCTTTGCTTATTTTAAACCATTCTGTTTCTCCTTGTTCCATTCAAACTGTTGCTTCTTGTACAGATTGTGCAAGAGAGCGATCAGGTGTTCTGGTATACTCATGCTTCTTAATGTGACCCAGAGTTTCTCATGGTTTACACAGTCAAAAGCTTTGCTGTAGTCAATAAAGCACAAATAGATATCTTTTTGGTATTCTTTAGTTTTTTCAAGGATCCATCTCAAATCCATGATGATATCTTTTTTCCTCTCTCTTTCCTGAACCCTGCTTGCACTTCAGGTAGTTCTTGTTCCAGGTATGGCTGTAGTCTCTGTTGAATAATCTTCAGTAGAATCTTGCTGGCCTGTGGGATAAACCTGCTGCTTCTTTCTCTGTAACATCAACAAAATTCATCCCTTTCTTTCAACTCACACCACTAAAACCCTTATCTACTCACTAATCACCTCCCGCCTTGACTATTATAACCTGCTCCTCGCTGGTCTCCCTCTGAATCATTTCTCTCCCTTTCAATCTGTTCAAAACTCAGCTGAATGGCTTATTTTTTGAAAGTGTCACTATGCTCATGTAACTCCTCTTCTCAAGTCACTTCATTGGCTCCCTGTTGATTTCTGCATCAATTTCAAAATTCTCATACTGACCTACAAGTGCATACATTTTGCAGCTCCTCACTACCTTTCCTCTCTTATCTCACTCTACACCCCTCCTCTGGAACTCCACTTCTCTGGCAGATCCTTTTTAGCTGTATCCTTCTCTGCCACTGCAAACTCCAGACTTCATTCATTCCATCTTGCTGCTCCATATGCTTGGAACATTGAACAAACTGAAATTACATTGAACAGGGCATTATAACTTGGAGATAACTATTTTACAGGGAACATGGGCTATGGAGGGTTAAGTGGCTTGCCCAAGACCACAAGGAGCACCTGTGGGACTAGAAACCCCAGTCCTTCCAGCCCAAGGTTGCTGTTCTCTAGTGGGATTTGAACCCCTGACCTTCTATCCTGAAGTACCTTGCCTCAACCACTAGGCCACTCCTCCAGCTGTATTCTCTAGCTGTATTCAAATCCAGGCTAAAAATCCACCTCTTTGAAGCTGTTCTTGGATCCTGATGCTCCTCACTCTCTTATCCACTACTTATGTGTATCTTACCATACTATAGTCCCAAGTTTCACTATAGGGATCATTTTGAAAAGTGAATAGCATGGATGTACATCTGGTTTGGATGTACAGCCCCCGCTATTTGCTGTGCGCCTGTTCTGTCCCTATAGCTCCCCACACGTGTTGTGCAGGAAGCTCCAGACAGGGGCAGTAAGAGGCGGCGACAAGATGGAGAGTGGGTGAAGTGGGGGTAGGTTGCACAACCTGGATGTATAGGGCTTATTCATGTCAAGGCCCTGTATATCCGGCGCCTACAAGATGGACATGGTACTTATTCCACCTCAGAAATGGAATAAGTCCCACACATGGCAGAGAACGGGGCACGCAGAACCCCAGAAGTCCCAGGGCAGCCAAACCATATAGAGGTTTTTCACTATATGCATCAAATCTGGGGAACTCCCTACCGAACAATATCAGATGCACGAATGACGCTAAAGAATTCAGAAAAATGCTGAAGACATTCTTATTCATTGAACATTTCGGCAACATCACACCAGACCTGGACAATGACTACTGAAAGATGTACACGATCAATAGTTTACTTAAATAAATAAGTTATGCAAACATACAATTATGACACAATGATATCTCCAAGTTATATAGTTTTTAAAACACCTTGTTACAATGTAAATAGTTGAGTTCAATGATGGAGTTTAATGTAAACAACCTTGCTTCTCAAGATAAAAATTTAGTTTAATGTAAACCACCTTGATTTAAGGAAAAGGTGGTATATAAATACTGTTAAATAAAATAAATAAATAATAAAAAGATAAGGCCCCGCCACCTGATCCCAGCCCGGGCTGCCCCTGCTGAGAGCCTAGTGGCGGGGAAAGAAGATTGAGACTGGTGTCGGGCTGCTTGGTTCCTGCTGGGTGCACCAGTGCCATGGCGATGAGACGCCATGGCACCTGCGCTCCAGCAGGAGCATAGGGAAGGCTGGACGGGAAATGGTTGTATGTCCCATGCTGCGGAATCGGGGCCTGTCTGACCATTTAACTGCCCGATTCTGCAGAATCAGGTACACATATTTTGGACAGTTGGAATTGCCCTCCACGTATTTTGTCTTGTTTAGATTGTCAACTCTGATGAGTAGGGACTGTGTCTTACATTTATATCTACAGCACTATGTATGCTTTGATTAGTAGTAGTAGTAGTAGTTAACTCATGCGGTCAACCTGATACCGTAGATTGACTTCAGAGAATTTATACCCTATCTTCTAAAAAGTGATGGAGGGGTTCTGCCTGCAAGCCAAAAAGATAGCCTAAGATAGATTAACCCTCCATAGCCCATGTTCCCTGTAAAATAGTTATCTCCAAATTATAATGCCCTGTTCAATGTAATTTCAGTTTGTTCAATGTAAACCGCACTGATGCAGAATAGCGTGGTATATAAGAGAATGTAAATAAATAAATAAATAGCCACTCAACTTTGAATCTTCTAGCCTCTGTTATGCTGAATTTTATTTTTCTGAAGCAAATATGGCTTTTAAGCATGTTTGGGCCAATCTGGAGCCCTACTCATCTATTGAGGAACATTTCTTGTGAAGTCTGCCATTCAGCATGATCCTTACGTGGCATAGTAGGCTGGAGCTATATCTGCATAGAAGCCTTTGCAGACCATGGCCTGCCTAGGACAAATACTTCGATACACCCTTCAGGATCTTCTGATATTGAGGAAGAGAGGCAACGAGGGTAGATATGTTAGAGACATGTAAGTAATTCTGTGGCATTAATGCATAGGAGGAGAGCGTCATTCAATTGAAAAAAAACCCACTGCAACGAGAAGACATAGAATGAAAGTGAAAGGGAACAGATTCAGGAGCAACCTGAGGAAACATCATTACAGAAAGAGTGGTAGATGTATGGAATAGACTCCGAGTGGAAATGGTAGAAATTAGGACCTTATCTGAATTCAAGAAAGCATGGGAAAAACAGAGGAATTATAAGGGAAAAAGGGGGAATTAAAAACTTAGTAATTGGCATGGATGGGAAGAATATGTAGGCCATATGGTCTGAATCAACAGTCTTTTTTTCTATGTTTCTATATTTCAAAGATTGCTTGGTATGGGCTACAGAGAATTGAAAGGGATACCTTTTTATGTCAGCACATAAATTCTAGTCTAGGATTGATTTTTGAAACTGTTTAGTAGTTTAGAGGTATGTAAAATTGGTAATATTTACATCTCTGACCATGCCCTATATCTTTTCTGATTGATGTCCTGCTAGACGGGCATCCTCCTAGACACTGGTCATTTAAAAGACAAATTTTCAAGTATCCCTATAAGATCCCAGATGTTAAGGCTTTAATGGAAGAGGCTGATTTGGATTTAGTGGTGGTTACAGAGACATGGTTCATGGACAACCATGACTGGGATGTAATTATACCAGGCTATACTTTATTCAGGAAGGATAGGGTAGGAAGAAGGGGGAGGAGAAGTGGCACTATATGTAAAATATAATATTAAAGCTATAGAATTACAGGGCCTAAAAGGGAGCGAGGAGACACTGTGGGTTCAACTAGAAAGAGGGAAAGGGAAAGCAATTTTCATTGGTGTGACATATAGATCTTCACAGGGAGAAGAAATGGATGGAGATTTAATAAAAGACATACACAATGTTGCCATGAAAGGAGAAGTGCTACTGACAGGTAATTTTAATATGCTGGATGTTGATTGACACATCCGTGCTGTGGTGTAATCTAGAAGTAAGGAGATCATAGATTCTCTACAGGGAGAACTATTCCGGCAACTGATAACCAAACCCACACATGAAGGGGCCATACTGGACTTGGTGCTTAACAATGAGGAAAGTGTTCCTGGTGTTTCTTGCATCCAGTGATCACCAAATAGTGTGTTTCAGTATTTGGACTAGGGCTAATAAAATCCATTCAAAAGTGAGAGACTTAGATTTTAGGAAAACTAACTTTGCCAAGATGGTACAGTACCTCAAGGAGTAATTAGCAGGATGGGAACAACTGGGGGATGTAGAAATGCGATGGACAAAACTGAGATGGGATATTTTAAGGGCAACAAATCTTTTTGTTAGAAAGGTAAATAAAGGTAAAAAGAAAAAGAGGCCACTATAGTTCTCAAAAGAAGTAGCTGAAAAAGTGAAGAAAAAGAGGGTGGCCTTCATAAAATAAAAAGGATCACAGAGAGAGGAAGATAAGCATCAATATTTGGAAAAACTTAGGGATATGTTTACTAATCGGTGATAGTGGCTTCTGTGCGATATCTGAGCCGCAGCCCATTTGAATTCCGTGGCTCAGATATCTCACGGAAGCCGCTACAGCCAATTAGTAAACATACCCCTTAGAGAAGATGGCAAAATAGTCAGGAAAGCAAAGATACTAAAAGAAGAGATAGCCAATGCAATAAAATGGGGGGACAAGGCATTTTTTCAGATATATTAGTGAGAGGAGGAAGTGCAAAAGTGGTATTGACAGACTCAGGGGTGAAGGGATGGAATATGTAGAAGCTGATAAGGATAAAGCAGAATTGCTTAACAAATATTTCTGTTTTCTGTTCACAGATGAAGGGGCAGAACCTCAGAAACACCCACAAATAGGAACAGAAGTGAAGGAAATCTTAAATGATTTTCAGAAGACTGGTGGTAAGGAACTAGCTAAACTAAAAGTAGAGAAAGTGATGGGACCAGATGGGATAAATCCAAGAATATTAATGGAACTTGGGGACGTTCTAGCGGCTCCACAGACTGACCTTTTCCATGCTTCTTTAGAGTTGTGAGTGGTGCCTGAGGACTGGAGAAAGGCACATGCGATCCCTTTATACAAAAGCGGATGTAAGGATGAGGTTGAGAACTACAGGCCAGTTTCTCTGAACTCTGTGGTGAGTAAATTAATGCAAATGTTGTTAAAACAGAAGATAGTGATGTTTCTGGAATCCAATGGATTGCAGGATCCAAGGCATAATGGGTTTACCAGAGGCAGGTCTTGTCAGACAAATATGATTGATTTTTTTTGAGTGGGTGACCAGAGAATTGGAACAAGGGAAAGCCCTAGATGTGGTGTACTTAGATTTCAGTAAAGCCTTTGACACCATTCCGCACAGGCGACTTATAAATAAAATGAGCACCCTAGGAATGGCCCCTAAAGTGACTGATTGGGTTAGAAATTGGTTGGGTGGGAGGCGATAAAGAGTACAGGTAAATGTAACTCACTCTGAGGAGAAGGAGTTTACCAGTGGTGTGCCCCAGGGATCTGTCCTTGGTCCAATTATTTTTGACATCTTTGTTAGTGATATAGCAAAAGGGCTGTCGGGCAAAGTTTGCCTCTTTGTGGATAATACCAAAATCTGCAAAAGAGTAGTCACCCAGGAAGGATTAGATAAAATGAGGCAGGATCTAGCTAAGCTTGAAGAATGGTCTAGAATTTGGAAGGTGAGATTTAATGTTAAAAAATGTCAGGTCATGCATTTGGGCTGCAGCAATCCAAGGGAGCAACATAGTATAGGGGGTGAAGTACTTTTATCCAATAAAGAAGAGCAGGACCTCGGTGTGGTTGTGTCTGATGATCTTAAAGTAGCTCCACGCAGTTCGCCCTTTTCTCTCTTTTTCCACCTTGTCTGCTTTGTTTATTTTTATTTTATTTATTTATTTAACAGTTTTTATATACCGCACTATTCATCATCAGTGCGGTTTACATTAAACAACAACATACCTGTCAATATATAACTGATCTAGGTTTACAGATAACAGGGAAGGTAAACTGGGTGTGAACTGGGGATAACTATATACAATTAAATATATTACATCAAGGTTTGGTATTTGACGAGATGCAGTATTTTTCACATTTTAAACCTTTGTTCTGGGTTGTTGTTATGTGTAAGAGTTAGATGAGTGATGCGGAAGACAATTCTATGGTGTGTATGGTAGCTTGAAGTGCACAGTGAATAAATAGTGCTTGATGGACTTTCTGAATTGGGTGATATCCCTGATTGATCTGATGCTGGGAGGTAGTTTGTTCCAGCACTTGGGAGCATAAGACACAAAAGCTCTGTTAGTAGTTTGTTGTGTCCATTTTGTGGAGATACTAGTAGTAACTAGTGTGTTTTCTGCTACTAGTCTCCTGGATCTATTGTTCGGTGCGTGGGTGAGGAGATTTGAGATCGATGCAATGGATATTTTATTAATAGCCTTGAATGTGATGAGGAGAGTTTTGTATATTATTCTGCAGTTTATCGGGAGCCAGTGTAGATCGATCAGTATTGGTGTTATATGATCTCTTTTTAAAGCTCCGGATAAGATGCGGGCTGCCGCGTTCATCGCCAGTTGAAGTGGACTTAGTGTATTCTTTGGGAGGCCATGAAGGATGATATTCGCATAGTCGAAGTGCGGTGTGACTATTGCTTGGAAAACTGTACGGAAATCCTTGGTCTCCAGCATTGGTTTCAGGTGACGCAGTGTTTTTAGCTTGAAGTAAATTGTCCTTACTGTGTTCTTTATGTGCTCCTTAAGATTGAGTTGTTGATCGAGTATCACACCGAGGTACTTTATGGAGGCCTTGATCGGGAGTTCTGCATCTCTTACTATGAGGGTGGTTGGTGGAGAAAATTGCTTGTTTCTTGTGGCTATGAGCACTTCGTTTTTCTTGAAATTTATTCTCATGTTCTGATTGAGAAGCCAGTCGGTTATTGCATTGAAACAGTTGATTAGTGCAGAGTAGTCAGGATTTGATACATTGATCGGTGTGAAAATTAGCACATCATCTGCATATAATAGGCAAGATATACCGAAGTCTCTGGTGATTTGGCAGATTGGCTGCATGTATATATTAAAAAGCAGCGCAGATAGAGATGAGCCTTGGGGTACTCCTTGTTTCTGTTGGAAGGGTTCAGATGTAATGTTGCCTATACGGACCTGTTGCCAACGCTCTTCTAGGTATGATTTGCACCAGTCCCAGGCAAGGTTATGGATGCCTTTTTCGTGAAGTCTAGCTAGCATAATCTTATGGTCAACTGAGTCGAATGCCGCTGATATGTCCAGGAAAATCATTGCAATGGCCATGTGAATGTTGTCAATCCCACAAATGAGTTTGTTGAATAGTGAAGTCATGAGTGTTTCAGTTCCATGAGCTTCTCGGAATCCGTGTTGGCATGAGTCCAACGGGGCTGCTGTGTCTATGTGTTGTTGGATCTGCCTCTGAGTTTCCTTCTCAAGTATCTTGGCTAGATAGGGAATACTGGGAATTGGGCGGTAAGACTCTTCCTTCTTTGGGTCCATCTGGTTATTTTTTAGCAGTGGGCGAGTTGACGTTTGTTTAAGGGCAGTAGGGAAAATCCCAGTTAGGTAGGAGATATTTGCGATCTTAGCTATGCAAGGGCTAAGCTCAGCACGTAAGGTTTTGATCCAGTGTGCTGGACATGGGTCATTTGGTGCCGTGGTGGTGTTTATGGTGGCGATAATATCTTCGATGGTTTTTCTTGATGGAGGTGAAAATTTATCGAGTGAAGCTTGAGCTTGAGGGAGTTGGATTAGTACTTGTGAAGAAGTTGTATTCGCCTTGACCAATTTGGATTGGATGAAGTTGGCATATAATTGTGGTTGTATGGATTCTTGTTGCGGTGGCGATGGTTCTTTGTTTAACGTTTTTACTAAATTGAAGAGATCACGTGGTCTGTTTAGTGCTTTGCTGAGAAGATCGGAGTGGAATTCTTTCCTTGTGGCCCAAGTTAGTTTGCGATGCTTTTTGAGGTGAGTGAGGTACTCTTCTTGATCCTGGCTGTTGTGGGTGTGTCTCCACTTTCTTTCTAACTTCCTCAGTTGAAGTAGAGATGTACGTAGTTCTGGAGAGAACCATGGGGCATCCTGTTTTTTATTGGAGCGATTCTTGGGTGGGAGTTTCTTGTTCATGATTGGTTGATGGGCATACTGATAGAGAGTGTCGTTCCAGTTAGAGATCAATTCGTTCATGTTGTCCGTTGGCTTGGATAGTTTTGGCAGGACTTGTTTAGTGAGGGTCTGTTCCTTTCTCTTGTGGTGTCTCGTCTTGACTATTGTAATGTCGTTTTAGCCAGCCTTCCCCAGTCACAACTGTCTCGTCTTCAACGTATCCAGAACACTGCCGCCCGTATTCTCACTCATGCCTCTCGCTTTGATCACGTCACTCCCCTGCTTCTATGCTTGCACTGGCTCCCTGTTTCTTTCCGGATTCAATTCAAGTTTCTTATGTTTGTTTATAAATTGATTCACACAGGCATTCCCCTCTATCTTTCTGACCAGGTTCATTTTTACACCCCCCTCCGCACCCTGCGTTGCATTCACGCCAATCACATGTCACTTCCTTCCCCTTCCCTCGCCCACCTGGAGTCCACTCGTTCCTCAGCTTTTTATTTCCTTGGCCCGAAGCTCTGGAACTTGCTCCCCCATGCCCTCCAATTGGAACAGTCTTTTAATGCCTTCAAAGCTAAATTAAAAACCCACCTTTTCTGTCTTGCTTATGACCCCCCCCCTCACTCTCCCTCCTTTTCCCACCTCCACGTTGATGAATTGTCCTTTGTCCCTACCAATCAGAGTCTCTTCCCCTTATTCTCCCTGTTGTTCTCTCTCTCTCCTTTGTCTTTTCTCTTTTCTGTTCTTTTCTGTCCTGTTTCCTTGAATTTATGGTGTTCCTTTTCTTTTTCTTTTCTGCAGCATTTTTTAATTTTTAAATTGTATAGTCTTATTGTAAACTGCCCAGATACTTGTGGTGTTGGGTGGTATATTAAGTATAAAATAAACATAAACATAAATAAACATAAACAGGTAGAAAAGGCGACAGCAAAAGCTAGAAGGATGCTTGGGTACATACGGAGAGGAATGACCAGCAGAAGAAAAGAGGTGATAGTGCCTCTGTATAAGTCTTTGGTGCGACCTCATTTGGAGTATAGTGTGCAATTCTGGAGACCGTACCTTCAAAAGGATATAAATAGGATGGAGTCGGTGCAGAGGATGGCTACTAAAATGGTTAGTGGTCTTCATTATAAAGCATATGAGGACAGACTTAAGGATCTTAATATGTACACCTTAGAGGAAAGGCGGGATAGTGGTGATATAATAGAGACATTCAAATACCTTCATGGCATAAATACACAGGAGGAGAGCCTCTTTCAATTGAAAGCAAGCTCTTCTATGAGGGGAACATGGGTTGAGGGTGAAAGGGGATAGATTCAGGAGTGATATGCAGAAATATTTCTTTACAGAAAGAGTGGTGGATCTGTGAAATAGTCTCCTAGTAAAGGTGGTACAGATGAGGACAGTATCTGAATTCAAAGAAGCATGGGACAAACAGAGGATCTCTAAAGGATAAAAGGGGACTATTGTAGTGGTTGATATGGAAGGACAGACTAGATAGACCATGTGGTCTTTTTCTGTAATCATGTTTCTATGTTTCTAGATAACATGAGGAGGGATCTAGAAAAGCTTGAAGAATGGTCTAGAATTTGGCAGCAGAGATTTAATGCTAAAAAATGCATGGTCATGCATTTAGGCTGCAAAACTCCAAGGGAGTGGTAAAGTGTATGGGGCAAAGTACTTCTATCCATGAAAGAAGAGCGGGACCTGGGTGTGATTGTTTCTGATGATCTTAAAGTGGCTAAACAGGTAGAGAAAGCTATGGCAAAAGCCAGGATGCCTGGGTACATAGGGAGAGAAATGGTCAGCAGTTCTGGAGACCACACCTTCAAAAGGATATAAAAAGGATGGAGTAAGTGCAGAGGGTGGCTACTAAATTGGTTGGCCTTCATTATAAAGCATATGGGGACAGACTTAAAAATCTTAATATGTATACATCAGAGGAAAGTTGAGATAGAGGAGATATGATAGAGATGTTTAAATGCCTCCATGGCATAAATGCACAAGAAGAGAGCCTCTTTCAATCGAAAGCAAGCTCTGCAATGAGGGAACACTATAGTAGTTGATATGGAAGGAAAAACTGGATAGGCCATATGGTCTTTTTCTGCTATCATGGTTTCTATGTTTATAGATAGCCTAACTAAAGTTTGGGAAGAATTTACAGTTTTTAATTTTTACGCTTAACCTGTCTTCCTTTATGATTTGGAACATTGCTAAAGCTTCCCTTTGGTGTTATATAAAGCAAATTTCTGCTTTCTATTCAAAACAACAAACACTAACCCTGTATATACAATGCCGTGCCTGTTTTTAGACACCAGCTTTTAATATCCGGGTCACTGCCCCGCAGGGAAGCTAATTGGGCAGCAGAAATATTGAGCCACTGCCCGATTAGCTCCTGCTGGTAAAGATAGGCTAGCTTTTGCCAGTCCTATCTTTACTCATGGGTTGCTAAGCAGGCAGCGGCTCAGTCTCACCACTGACCAATTAGTGATGGATTCCGCCCCTGGAATGCCCCCAGAATGCCTCAATGCTAAGAATTTAGCACTGGGGCATATAGCAGCAATACCCATTGATATTCAGTGGCACAGTCTGTAAACTGTGTAAATACCTTGGAATATTGGGCCCTAAGTTCATTGTTCTGAATACACAGCTAATGAATTTGGAGAAAGATCACAGACAGTGATCTTCAGTTTTACTCCAGCATAGTTTGAACAAGATGCATGGAGAATTATCAGCTTTGGGGTCTGAAAAGATTGCTTGATGTCTTATCCTCAGTTTATCATTTTTTACTACAATGGATTACACCATGCCTCGAAGAACTTTCACTGGACATTGATTCAAGGGTGTTGGTGAATGGTTGGCCCTCTAATCCATTTCAATTGGGTCATGGGCCAAGGCTGCCAGTTATCCCCATTCTTTGAGGGATTCTAACAATATTTAAGGTATTCAGATTGGAGATTGTTGACAGGGACTTGAAGTGAGGTACCAAGGCCCTTTGAAAGAGTTAATATGGAAAATAAGAAGATCCTGAAGCCTGGCAGTTTGGAATTCACTAGCCGCCTGGAAAGAGATATGTGTATTGAAGCTAAGGTCGTATTTTGTAGATGTTTGTGAAAAAATGAGACAGAATGCTTTTGTTTGTCCCTGACTAAGCTGAGCGATGTCTGTGTCTATCTTGATCTATAATATGTAATGTTTAGCTTGATCTGTAAAGTAGAGGCATGACTAGTGTGATAGGATAACTTTGTACCATGTAGCTGTTTTTTTCCTAATAAAATAGGTGCTGCAGCCTAGCTCGAGGAGGGATTTACAGGAAAATGCTCATTTGCAGACTTGTGGGCCCCATCCCTTAAGGCCTTAAGTAATACTGTTATTGATATGATTCTCTTTGTATATGCATTTTCATTTCATTCCTTATTGAATTTAGAGTTGGAGCCAAGAAGCTGAGGTTGAATTTTACTATCTGGTGAGCCTGGGATTAGCACAGTGCATTCATAGATGAATATTATTCTGTATCACTTTATGTGCCTGTGCCCACTCCCCCGCTCCCTCCCACCTGTCCTATCTCCTTACTGTATATAGCACATTGTAGATAGCTCAAGCTATATATATTGCATCTGTTAATTAAACTACACATGTATTACACCCATACAAACACTTCTATCCAATCACTGCATGCTGATACCCTCACCCTATACAATTTGAATCGTTTGAAGTGAAACCCGTTTTGATTTTAGGATAAGGCAGGATACAAATCCTTTTAAATAAATAAAATAAAATAAATAAATGTAGATGATACCATGATTTATCTGATTGATCCATGTACATCTCTCTCAACTTTGCTAGAAATGATTACTGAATATGGACATATTGCAAGCTATTCTGTCATTTTTACCTGATCAGTGTAAGTGCTCTGCATTCCCAAGAGGAAGACAAATATGGGACACAGATAGGTTTGGCCTTATGATCGTCTCTAAAATCAGGAATTTTGACATAATTATTTCGAAAAATTTAACATCTTTGTACTTTTGAAATTGTGATTCTCTTTTAAAAAAGATATTAAGGAAAAGTTATCAGGATGGAAAGATGTACACATTTTGAGTTTGCAAAGAATTAATTCTTGTATTTATTTATTTATTTTAAACATTTGTTAACCACCTTATGTGCACAGCATTCAAAAGGGTGTACACAACAAAATACTCATTGGCCCCTCCCAGTAGGACCTCTAAACCACCCCATAAATAAAATAAAATAGAATAAAATAAATAGAATAAAAATAAAATGTAAATTCTAAGTTCTTATTTGTATTCTCTCATCTACCTATAAGGTTACCAAATTGCTTTTTTCATGAATTAAGGAAAACTGTTTCTTCTTGTATTTGGAATGGTAAGAGGACTCAAGTGAATTATGCCCTTCTCACCTTCCCAAAATTTAGTGGAGGCCTAGGTGTACCTAATTTGCCTGAAAGTGATCTTCTGCTGGGACAATCCACAAACCCATCCTCATGGGCTGAAACTCTATTACTTATCCTTACTCTCCTGTTGTAACTGGGGTTTTGGATAAAGAAGAGGATTTAAAAATACTAGGAGATCATCCTTTTATCCCAATGATGCTGAATAGCTGAAAATGGCTATGTAAAAGAGTAAAGGTTTTGTCATTCATATCACCAACTGCTCATCTAGTTACTCAGGGGTTTAGCATGAATACTAACATGCTTTAAGTGCAAAGCCTCTGTGGTAAATATCATGGTGTCACCAGCATTTTTATGCATTTACTACACAGACATGTACCCTAACATGTGATGTAATGAATGTGTGCGCACCTAATGCCACTCAGAGGTATCATTATGTGCACCTGCGCTAAATGCCACATTAACAGTTAGTGCGTGATATGTATCCCCATGCTAACCTCAATGTGCTCTCCACACCCACATTTCATCCATTACCTGCTCATTCCCTGCCCCTTTGCACGATGGATAATTAACACGTTTTAATGGCTGGTAGCTGCCATACCTGCACATTAATTGTCAATGTGGCCCTAACTGCCCACTAAAATGCAGCTTGAGAAGTGAGTCCTTGGTGCAGGGTCGATAAAGAAATGAATCTCTTATTTATTTAATGCAATATTAGAATGGCTGCCCTCTAGCTATGTCTCAGCTTGGAAAAAACAAATTGGCCCTCAGGAGCCCATATTTCTTGGGGAAACTGTATGGAACTATACTCATAAAAGTTCTATCTCATTATTGTCGGTAAACACTTAGTTAAAAATTTTGTTTAGATTATGGGGCATGTTTACTAAACTGTGGTAGCCTTTTGCAGCTATCGCAGTGCAATAACTGCAAAAGGTCCATAGTATGATCAAAAAAGCCATGGTATCTACAGGTAGCATTCCCAGCTATCCCCCTGTAGATACCGCAGAGGTTTTGTACTTACCAGAGAGACCCACGATCCCTACATCAGCAGGTAACCATGGTAAGTGCAAGTTGAGGACAGGTAGCGATCAGGTGGACAGAGCTTTTACTAGCTCTGTCTCCCCAATTGCTAATGATCCCCCAAGCACTGATTGGGCTCCCTGATCTATCAATATTGTCGGTGTTAGATATACCCATCCTCGGCACCAACAATAAAACTCTGTGCCCCCCACCCCTTCAGCACCAATCCTCCCTGGACAGTTCCTGATCCTTATCAGGAACTGTCCAGGGGAGATCAGTGCATGTCATGACAAAGATGAAACACTTAGCTAGTCAATTGGACCCCTCCCTTCCTGCCATTCACCCCTAATATACAAGAAAAAAATTCCACCTAGCCAGTCAGGACCCCAAACCCCCTCCTCCCTTCCTCCTCTTCAAATACTTAAATCCTGTTCTGGTCACATTAAATTAAAGGAAAAACCTGGCACCTCCTGCATAGTGTCCATTGTGTCCGCCACAACCCCTGAGGCCACAAGCAAGGAAATGGAGGCTCCACTAGCTGCCTCCAGGTAGGTTGCACCTCCGAGCGGCATCCCAGGCACTTGCAGACCCTGCGGGTCTAATCCACTTCCTGCGTTTATGCCGGCAGCAAAGCAGAAGGAGCACCAACACTGGATGCCTCAGCTGCCTCCAGACCTTCCGGACATACCCCAGGGCACACCTGCTTCAGCAGTCTCTGCAAATCTGGGGGCATGCAATCACTGCCCGAGAGAGACGCTGAGGGTAAATATCTCCTATAATTGCATCTCATTCATAACTATGAAAACAGTATGGTTTGGCAGAACTTTGATTTATTGTGTTGCAAAATTTAATAAAAAATACTTGAAATCCAAAAGTGATGTTGTAGTCATAGTTCCAAGTTTCCAGTAATTCCATTACTATGGCGACTATTACATAATTGGCCTGTTGCTAAGAAATCATAAAAAACTGTCAAGCCATCCTCTGCTGCCTGTTAGTATTGCTGAATTCTCCCCACTAACATCTCTCACCATTCCTGGCTTCTTCCTGTAAGGCTGCTGCTGCCACCTCACACTACTGCCATAGAGGCCAGACTCCTGCAAGCCGCTGACTGTCTCCTAGATAGGGGGTGCCACCTCCACACCACTGCCACGTAGGCAGGTGAGCTTCTTTTAGCCATTGATGCATCCGCAGAATGCAGAACATTCCCTTGTTAAACGCCTACCCCAAGTTTAAAAAATTGACCTTCTTCCCCCTCCTCCCTGGCAGTCAAATCACTGACAATGATGGCAGATCAGCAGCATGGCGACACCGTAAGTATAAGCTCCCAGTTTCTGTGCCTGTTCCTTCTGATTCTATGCTTCCTGGTCATAAAGGAAAAACATGCATGGCAGGATTAAGGCATAGGCAAACTAGGCAGGTGTGTACGGGCCAAAGATTTTGGGTGAGGGCTCTCTTGGATATGTTGTAATCTTATCCTGCCTGTACCCCAAGCAGGAAACAAGTGATGTTATTAGTTGTAGTTCCTGCATTGGCCCATATAGGACTAAAGATGACATCATCTGCCAACATCATGCATTGGCCTGCTCTAGTGCAGGGGTGTAAAACCACAAACCAGCCAGGTTTTCAGGATCTCTGTAATAAATCTGCATGAGATATATTAACCTGTACTGACTCTACTATAAGCAAACTTATCTCATGGATAGAGTATTGCATACACCAAACAGAAACTCTCAGACTAAAACAATCCAAATAAATCCTAACTCAGCTAAACTTACTCCAATAGCTCAAAAGAGTCACAACCACTAAACCACCTAAAAGAAAAAAATTATGTCAAACCACCATGGCAGCAACAATTTAGGGGAGAAAAAGCCTCAGAACCTTATCACTTCCCACTATGTGCAACAGAAGCTATAGGGGAGATCAAGAGCTCTACATCAAAGGCATTAAAAACGCCCCCTTCTTTTATTATAATTGTATTCAATAGTTCAATAAACATAAAGGTGCCTAGAAGATACACTCTCTATACCCACCACCCACATCAAAACATTACTCAATCATCTGCCAAAGCTCCTAAAACCAGTCTTACAGAGCTACAAAACAACCCTAACCAACACTAAAATCCTTTACTAAATAACAAGTTTCACATTTATTTATTTAAATGGATTTGTATCCTGCCTTATCCTAAAATCAAGGTGGCTTTCATATCAAATTATTTAGATTTGTGGTAGGCTGGGGGTGTCGGCATGCAGTGGTTGAGTAGAAGTGTTTGTGAGGGGGAGGACCTGTGGAGTTTAATCAATACATGCAATATATACAGCGTGTGCTGTTTACAATGTACTATACACAATTGTACTATACACAGTTGTGGGGAGGGGGGTTGGAGAGAAAAAGGGGGGGACTTTGAAGGGAGGGGGATTGTGGTGAATGGAGCAGGGTCTATGGACAGTTTACGTGATGTCACCGTAGATTTCTATATAAAGTGTGGTCTTGAGTAATTTTCTGAATTCCTTCAGGTCAACAGTTGATCGTAGGCTCGCTCACACTAATATCTCACAGCTTGTATCACACATTTAAAGTACAAAACTCAAAACACCAATAGAGGGAGATGGGGCAGAGAAAGTACTTACATGGCACCTCATAGTACACTTAGGGGTATGTTTACTAAGCAGTCTTAGGGGATGTTTACTAAAATGCGGTAACGATACATAACGTGCGTTATGTAACGTTAACGATCGTTAGCGCATCATAATGCACGTTATGATGCGCTAATGATCATTAATGTTACATAACGTGCGTTAACCAACATTAATGATCGTAAAGCCCTGCGGTGCGGTAAAATACCGCAGAAGGTGGAGAGAGGGTGGAGAGAAGGGGTCAGTGGGCGGAGAGTGGGCGGGGAGAGGCTCCCTTCACACTAACGCGCTGATCTGAAGAGCTGAATCCAAACGCGATTGAAAACCTGCCGTTAAATGCACATTACAGGGGAGAGAAACCATTTCAGTGTCGGCAATGTACAGCCCACACAGGGAAACCTAAAAAAAGTGATAAGTGTGATACATGTGCACAGAACAAAAGGGCACATAAACACTGAAAATGACCTCAACAAACTGGAAAAAAAACATAACCAAGCTGTCCAATAGTGGTATTAATGAAAAACATCAACCCCCCCCAAAATAATCTCCATAGAGAAGATATAAATCGTGGAAGGGTCTATACTCCATCCCCATACAAGGTTAATTAAGTCCACAGTGAAATAGCGCTGCTCGGGTTTTCCCCTCCATCGGACAGGGTTCCTATGGCATGCACATGTCCCGCAACATCAGGGCAGGCATGTTTGAACGGCAACTGGACAGATGCTGGAAAAGGGGATACAGAGGGCCGCAGGCGGCACATGCTGTGGTGGAATTGGGCCACAGTGCGGACTAGGGTGATGCCTAGGTGGCCCATACGAATGCTGAAACAGCAGAGCAGCCAGACAGCAACTGCTGAAGGCCCAACATGGGCACGAGTGTGTTTCCCACAGTGTCATAGGGGATAGTACCCAGCAGCTACCCCCAAGGGCACGGAACATTGGCAGGCGGGACTGGGGGGAGCATGGACGTCTATGCAAGCACCCCTACCCCAGAACCCGCACCATAGGCAGCCTCCTACCCGCACACTGGATGGCCTGAGATGGCACACCACCAGCACCACCAGCAGAAGGGCATGTCAGCATGGTGGCTGAGGGATACTGGTGGTGGAGGGGGCAGTGGCAGCTGCCCAGAGCAGACCGTGGCCTAGCCCTGTGTAGGTGGGTGCTGTGTACTGCAACAGACGGGCCCTGTCTGATGAACAGTCATGGTATCACCAAGGAATGTACTGACTCTGTGACAACAAGGTGGTGCAGTGCACAAAACCAGTGTATTCAGAAGCAGAAGGTCACAGATTCAAGTCCCAGCTGTGGTTCCTGCCAACCCAGTCCCCATATTTTACCCACTACTACAACGTGCTAATACAGACAGCACCTTTATTGCAGATGACGTAAACATGCCCAAGACACCTACATTTTACCCTACAGAGCACAAATACCATAAACATGCACATTACCTAGAGCAGAGTCTCCCAAATGCAGTCCTGGAGGGCCAAACACCATTCCGGTTCCATACTGCCTCTGATAAAGATGCCTGTGCTGCATTTCTATGCGCCACCCCCATGGTATGCAGATGTATCTCATGCATATTCATGAGGGACAGCATGAAAACCCGAACAGTGTTTGGCACCGCAGGACTGGAGTTGGGAACCTCTGCCGTAAAGCAGCAGCCAACAGGGGCAGACACACCCGCACCCACAGGCCCCATTATCCAAAGCCACCTGGAGAGGCAGGACTTTGGGCTCTGCGTGCATCTCCCAATACTAGCACTTGCATACCTTAGTAATACCACCCTAAACCTGGGAATATGGTACACATCTTTCAAAAGGTTGCTATGATTACTGGCAGATAGCAATTCCTAAGTTAAGTACAATTTTCTGAGTGAGCTGCATCATAGCAATCTTTCTGATGTCTATGGAGTGTGCTACAGGTCTTATGTCTGACAGTGTTTACCAACCTGGGGAGTGACTCCTACAGTATTGCGTACCATAGGCATGCCTGCACTGTGCCCAGGACTGGTGTGGTGTCCTGGACTGCCCAACACCTCTATAGTTGCACAATGCTGGCATAGGTGTGGGGAGTGTGTGTCTGTCTATCCAGTGTGTGCTGGCAGCCAACACCCTCCACAGCCCACACTGCTAGCACTATTGCCAGTATTGGCCTGCCAATGTGCATAATGAGGAGCAAGGTACCGTGGGAATAGCCTGGATAGGGTGGCCTGGCCTGGATGCATCTGCACACGGCATAGGGCAATGGCTCGGACATTGTAGTGCCTGGCTACCACCTGCACGGAAAGGGTGGCCATAGCATGTCCTGCTGGGAGGTCACTCTCACCCTGACTGAGTAGTGACCATGCCATGGCTAGGTTCCCCCATAGCGCTATATAGTGTTTTTCTCATGTGATATTTATGGGTTTTCTTTTGGGGCTCAATCACTGACTTATCTGCTTGGTGTGTATGCTGACATCCCTGTTCTGGGTACATGCATCTCCTCCAGGACCATGTACTATGGACTAGCTGGCAGACTGTCTGCAGCTAGTATGTGTCTTGCTGGAACACCTTGCAGGGTGCAGCGGCTGGAGGCTTGCTGCTGGAGAATGTCAGCTAATGGTGGGAGGCAGCTGAGCATTTCCAGGCCTGCCGTCTGTCTGTTCCCCAGCAGGACTGGGGTTGATGCTTCTCCTCTACTGCTACCATTGCAGGGAGGTAGAATGTGGATCTATTGGTGGGTGATCCTGTTTCCCACCCTGAGCCCCAGAGGGTGGGCTGTGTGGTGGTATATAATCTGCTTATGGGTCCATACACCCCCCCCCCCTTCTCCCTCACCAGGTAACCATGGCACCAACACAGGATATGCACTATTCTGGGTGCATCATCGCCCATAAGGACTAGACATGACCGAGAAATACAGCAGGACACAGATGTATCCTAGGTGTGTCTAACGGAACTACCTATCACACACTGATGGGGACCTGCAGCATGGCGTATTTCAGCCATGAAAGGTGCTGTGGACCTGGTGCTGGGCGCCCCACCTCGACCTCAGGGTGGGCACAGTAGCCGCACGCTGTGACTGTCTGTGGCTACTCTGTGGCAGTACCACACACGGTCTGTTCCCCCTACCAGGCCGAGGTGCTGTGGGGGTGCATACCCAACCTTGTGCCCATCTCTCGACTGCTGATTTGCATGTGCAGTGCATCATGGGTACGGGTGGCTTAACCCTATCCTGGTAACCACAGCAGACAGTTTGTGTGGTGACGTGCAGTCCTTCTGCAGCCAGCCAGGGCTTTGTTCACAGCCTTATAAGGTGTCCTATAGGGGACATTATAGGGTGCCTTGGCAGACAGTACACTTTATAATGTGCCCTATGGAGTGCCTTATGGGGTGCCTTATGCGGCACCTTAAGTTATGCCACCGTGAGGGTGTGTTTGCTGGCAGCACTAATTAAAATACAAGTCAAATGCCTCATCAATCACTACTTAAATGTAAAGGGTGCTGCCTCAGCCAGCCTTATACACTAGGCCCACTGGGGAATTGAACGCATGACCCTGTACCATCAGTCAGTGTTGTAACCATTGTGCTACAGCTCTGTTGTTGTGCTTGTATGCCTGTGTGTCTTCTTAAGATTAACGCGCGGTAACGTGCCATGTAGCGCGCGTTCATTTATGGCGCCTGGTAACGCGCGTTATCGGTAACGATGTACCGGCCATGTCCTTATTTGGGATTTCTGTCTCTACCGCGGCTCCTAACGCAAATCACACTAACGCAGTTTAGTAAACATACCCCTTAATGTGCAGCCGGCGTTAGTGTGCAGGATGCCATATAAGGAGTGGGCGTATCGGTCTTAACATAGCATTTCTGGTTACCCTGCGATAAAGGGAGCCGTGGCACGTCAATGCACATTAGCCTGAAGTAGGCGTGCTGACCAACAAGCACAGCAAGAGAGGGGTAGCACAATGGTTATTACATTGACTGTTGAACCAGGGGTCATGTGCTCAGTCCCCCAGTGGGGTTAATGAGTAAGGCTGTCTGAGGCATTACCCTTTACTATAAAGCAGTGCTGCTAGAGGCATTTTCCTTTTTACTTTAAAGCAGTGCTGCCAGCAAAAACACCCTCACAGTGCTGTAATCTTCATGTGCAGTGCATCATGGGTACGAGTGGATTAACCCTATCCTGGTAACCACAGCAGACAGTTCATGTGGTGACCTGCAGTCCTTCTGTAGCCAGCCAGGGGTTTGCTCAGAGCTGTAGCCCACTGGTTACTTCACTGCCTATACAGCCAAAGATTGTGGGTTTGATCCCACAGTGGGGTTATTTATTGGAGCTGTCTGGGGCAGTTCCTTTTTTTAATTTAAATTAGTACTGCCAGCAAAAACACCCTCACAGTGCTGTAATCCTCAGGTGCCCCATAAGGCGCCTTATAAGGCACCGTAAGGTTATAGCACTGTGAGGGTGTTTTTGCTGGCAGTACTAATTTAGATTAAAAAAAGAAACTGCCCCAGACAGCCCTAATAAATAACCCCACTGTGGGATCAAACCCACATCCACTGGCTCCACAGGCGGTGAAGTAACCAGTAGGCTACAGCTCTACAGCTACAAGCAAACCTCTGGCTGGCCACAGAAGGACTGCAGGTCACCACACAAACTGTCTGCTGTTGTTACCAGGATAGAGTTAAGCCACTCGTACCCATGATGAGCACAAGATGGGGTATGCACCCCCACAGCACCTAGGCCTGGTAGGGGGTACTGACCTTGCGCGTTACTGGCACAGAGTAGCTACAGACCGTCACATTGTGCGGGTACTGTGCTCACCCTGAGGGAGAGGTGGGGCGCCCAGCACCAGGTCCACAGCTCCTGCCCTCCCTGAGATAGGCTATGCTGAAGGTCCCCATTAGTGCCAGTGTGTGATAGGTAGTTCTTTCAGACACACCTACGATACACCTGTGCCCATATATATATCCCAGTCATGTCTAGCCCTTGTGGACTATAATGCACCAGAATAGTGCATATCCTCTGTGGGTGCCATGGCCACATGATTCAAGGGGTGGGGGGGTGTTGTTTGGACCCCTAGGCGGATTATGTAGTACCACCAAGCTTTCTCTCTGGGGATCAGGATCTTCACCCCAACAGATCCACATTCTACAGCCCTGCCATGGTGGCAGTAGAGGGGACCAACAACCCCAGTCCTGTTGGGAAACAGATGCGCTACAGGGCAGTCAGTGCAGATCTGCAGCATTCCATATGGCAAGAGCAGATAGACAGTAGGCCTGGAAATGCTCAGCTGCCCCCCCACCACTATCTGACATTCTCCAGCAGCGAGCATAGTGAGTCTTCAGCCGCTGCACCCTATAAGGTGTCCCAGCCATACACATACTAACTGCAGACAGTCTGCTAGCTAGTCCACAGTGCATGGTCCTGGAGGAGATGTGTGCATCCAAAACTGGGATATGAGCACACCCACTAAGCAGATAAGTCAGTGATTGGGCCTCCAAAGCCATACATATCACTTGAGAGAGGTACTATGCAGCACTATGGGGGAACCTAGCCATGCCATGGTCACTGCTCAGTCAGGGTGAGAGTGACCTCCCAGCAGGACATGCTGTAGCCACCCTGTCTGTGCAGGTGGTGGCCGGGCACTACAATGTCCCAGCCAGTGCCCTATGCCCTGTGCAGATGCATCCTGCCCAAGCCGCCCTGTCCGGGCTATACCCACAGTATCTTGGTCCTCATTATGCACATTGGCAGGCCAATACTGGCAACAGTGCTAGCAGTGTGGGCTGAGGAGGTTGTTGGCAGCCACCACACACTAGATAGACAGACACACACTCCCCACACCTATGCCAGCATTGTGCAACTATAGAGGTGTTTGGCAGCCCTGGTCACCGCACCAGTCCTGGGCACAGTGCAGGCATGGCTATGGTATGCAATACTGTAGGAGTCACTCCCCAGGGTGGTAAACACTGTCAGACACAAGACCTGTAGCACACTCCACAGACATCAGAAAGGTTGCTATGATGAAGCTCAATCAGCAAATTGTGCTTAACTTAGGAATAGCTATCTGCCAGTAATCATAGCAACCTTTTGTTAGATGTGTACCATATTCCCAGGTTTAAGGTGGCATTGCTAAGGTATGCAAGTGCTAGTATTGGGAGATGCACACAGGGCCCAAAATCCTGCCTCTCCTGGTGGCTTTGGATGATGGAGCCTGTGGGTGCAAGTGAGTCTGCCCCTGTTGGCCGCTGCTCTAGGACAGAGGTTCCCAACTCCGGTCCTGGTGGGCCAAACCCTGTTTGGATTTTCATGCTGTCCCTAATGAATATGCATGAGATACATCTGCATACCATGGGGGCAGTGCATAGAAATGCAGCACAGCCATAGTTATTGGAGACAGCATGGGACCTGAATGGTGTTTGGCCCTCCAGGACTGCATTTGGGAGACTCTGCTCTAGGTAATGCACATGTTTATGGTGTCTGTGATCTGTAGGGTAAAATGTATGTGTTTTGGGCATGTTTACGTTATCTGCACTAAAGGTTCTGTCTGTATTACTGCATTTTAGTAGTGAGTAAAATATGGGGACTGGGTTGGCAGGAACCACAGCTGGGACTCGAACCTGTGATCTTCTGCTCCTGACTACACTGGTTGTGTGCCCTGCACCACCGTGTTGCCACAGAGACAATGCATGCCCTGGAGATACCATGACTGTTTGTCAGACAGAGCCTGTCTGTTGCAGTGCACGGCACCCACCTAAACAGGGCTGGGCCATGGTCTGCTCTGGGCAGCAGCCACTGCCCCCTCCACCACCAGTACCCCTCTTTCACCATGCTGACATGCCCTTCTGCTGGTGGTGCTGGGGGTGCGCAGTCTCGGGCCATCTAGTGTGCAGGTAGGCGGCTGCCTATGGTGCGGGTTCTGGGGTAGGGGTGTCTGCATAGATGTCCATGCTTCCCCCCAGCACTGCCTGCAAATGTTCTGTACCCTTGGGGGTACCTGCTGTGTACTATCCCCTGTGACACTGTGGGAAACACACTCGTGCCCGTGTTGGGCCCTCATCAGTTGCTGTCTGGCTGCTTTACTGTTTCAGCATTCGTATGGGCCATCTAGGCATCACCCTAGTCCGCACTGTGGCTCAGCTGCACCACAGCATGTGCCGCCTGCAGCCCTCTGTGTCCCCTTTTCCAGCATCTGTCCAGTTGCCCATTCCGACGTGCCCACCCTGCTGTTGCGGGACATGTGCATGCCATAGGAAACCTGTCCATTAACAAGGGAAAGCCCTGATCAGCGTTATTTCTCTGTGGGATCATTCACCTTGTATGGGGACAGAGCATAGCCCCTTCCAAAATTGTTATCTTTTTTTTGGAGCTTTCTTGGTAGTGTTTTTTGATGTTTCCCATTGATATCACTATTGCCCAGCTAGGTTATATTTTTTTTCCAGTTTATTCAGGTCATTTTCAATGTTTATCTGCCCTTTTGTTCTGTGCACATGTATCACACTTATCACCTTTTGTGGGTTTCCCTGCTTTGCTGTACATTGCTGACGTAAATGGTTTCTCTTCCCTTTAAATCTACTCTAACGCCAGGGTTTCACTGGCGTTAGTTGTCAGCCCCAAAATCCACAGCGTTAATGTGCAGGGAGCCTCTTCCCTCCCACTCTCTACCCATTTACCCCTTCTCTCCGCCCCTGGAGAGTCTTCCTCCGCCCTTAGGGAGCCTTTACTCCGCCCTCAGCGCTCGTTTGTGCCGCTGAGCGCCGCTGAGCGCGTTAGCGCATGATAAGGTACCTTATCGCACAGTAAAGCGCCATTATCGCGTGATAAGGTGCCTTATTGCGTGCTAACGTGTCAGAGCACACATTAAGACAGTTTAGTAAACATATCCCTTAATATATGTTGTAGCATAGCAATGCCTATTATAAATAAACCAAACTGGTGTCTGAAAACACCGGTATTATAGGAATCCTATCCAATCAGGGGCAAACTCTGCTCCACCGGGAACTAGGAAACCCTTAAAACTCTTAAGAGAGGGGTATGATGAAGAGCCACACCGTATCCAAGGAGCAATTCAAAAATAACTACAGAAAAACTCCCCAGTCTGTTTTACCATTAAGACCATGGAGTTCTAAAGAGTTCAGCTGGAAAGTCCACCGCTGTTCTCACTGAAGTAAAAGTTTACCACATTCCCCACCTCTAAGATAAGCAGGCACACAGTCTATAGCCATACACTGTAAATCCTAAAACCCAGGGCCCTACTGCAGGCAATGCTGAACTATGGGCATTTCTTCCTGAGCCTTCACAAGATTATTCCTATGCTGAGACAGATGAATTCATAGTTGCCGTATAGTCTTACCCAGGTAATATTTATTTCAAGGGCAGCGAAGTACGTAAACCACAAAAGTGGAAATACAGAATGTACACCACTGGAGATGGAATGTGTAACCACTGATGCTCACACTAGAACCTTCATCCATGATAGCACAAAAAATGGATATTCATGAGAGATATCCAGAAAAACAGACTGGTTTGTGGTCCTTCAGCATTGTTGTTTACCACTCCTACTCTAGTGTGATTAGGGCATTTGGGAAGAGGCGGCATCATTAGCTTTTCCATCTTCAGCTGATCTTGCTCAACATCTCCCTCACCTTCAGCCAATCTTTGCTCGCAGCCTCCTTCCCTACCTCTCAGTCTCCTGTCTCAGATGTTTAAGAAACTGCAAATGCATTACTCACCAGCTACAAGCAGAAAAATTCCCTTTGAGAGAGTGATCTAATAAGCTAGGCATTAGAAAAGTGCACTGAGCTTCGGCATACGGTGTTCTAATGTACATGATGCAGTAAACTAATGACATGAAAATTCCATTGGGTGGAATCTTCTTCTATTTTATTTCCTGCCAATGCATGAACAGGGATTGGCTCATGCCCTGACAGGATGAGAATTAAAAACCCCTGGATTGGGCATAAACCAGAAGTCTGCATTGGAGGGGGGCTGAAGTGCAAATAGTAGGCGAATGAAGCTGCAACACAGCACCAGAGTGTGTAGAAAAATGCTGCATCAAGGTTTGGGAGAAATTGCTGCTGCTTCAGGCTCTGAGGAGGGGCTGCAGCAGCAACAATAGGCACCCCCAAAGGGCCAACACTGTACATGACCACCTAGTTAGCCTAATGGTAGTGCCAGCCCTGCTGGTGGGCCAAGTGTTGCCAGGAGTTGGAACTGGGGAGCGCCAGCGGCATATGCATGAGAGCTGTCTTCCCACTGAAGAAGCAAAGAAGGAAATAAAAATTAAGAGCCCGATATTTGAAAGGCATTTACACGATCTACAGCCAAGTAAACCATGTAAATGCCTTAAACGGGGATATTCAACAGCACCTACATGGTTAGTGCCATAGAATATACCCTACTAAGTCCCCTATGCTCCATGATGCTATCTGGTTAGCATTAGGGCGTGTTGGGCACGTTCTGGGGCAGAGCGGAGGCGGTGACTGCTGCTAACTATGTAGCGGCGATATTGGACTGCTACACTTTTAGCGATCTGTGGCTAAAACTAGGACAGTTTGGGCTCGCCTTCATCTAGCTGCGAGTCGCTAACCATGTAATGGTCCAGTAATCATTGTTACATGTTCAGGCTCTGTGGGGGATTCCACTCAGTGCCGAAACTGGAAATTCAATGCCATCACTGTGGCATTGAATATCCAAGGTTAGGTGTGAGCGGGCATGGTTATGCACCGTAGTGGCGCATAGCCCACTTACTTCAATAACAGGCCCTAAGTGCAGGGCTTCTGATCCACTCCAGGATTCATAGCCTTCCATGTTCCCACCCTCTCCTTTGGCATACACTTCCTGTATTAATAACAGGAAGCCTGTATTGAAAGAAAGGATAGAAAGGTGGCAGGGCCTTGAGCCCTGAAAAAGCTCAGATGCCCCATGTTGATTTTTTTATTTCCATGCTGCATGCTGAGCTGCAGGGATCCTTTGGGCCTCCAAATGGAAGGTAAGAGAAACAGATGAACTGTGCTGAAAAATAAAATTCATTGGGCCAGTATTTTGTTACAATCCATCCCTGATTCGATTACACCAATTAAGGGAGGTGGTGGGGGACAGGAGCAGACTGATTAAACTAGCGCTAAAGGCACAGCTTTGTACCTCACCTTTCATGCAGGAAGGAGCCCAGCCTGCATGTACTTTACAAACCTTGCACTGGAACGCTCCCAGTTGTGTGGTCTTTTGTTTTCACATGGGAAGGACTCCAGACTGCATTCTCAATGCAGCTCCTGCACAGAGTGAGGGATCCAAGCCTCATGATCTATGCAGCTCCAACACAGGCTATAAACAAGATATTGGCGAACACAACTCACAACCCTCATTTTCGGTCAGGAAACATCCAGAAGCAAGCTTTTATCCTGATCAGTAGTCCTGGAAAGCTCATGATTGGTCATCATTATATTGCTTTCTGGCCAAGCTGCTTCATTGGTTGGTATGATTATTCTGATCTCACACTAGGTTGCACATCACAAAAGCTGGCTCCTCAACCACATCTGACACCAGTGGATGATGTCTGACTCCTTTTGGGATCAGGACCAACAGTTTGAGAACTGCTGGAATAAGGAAAGAAGGGATGGAAAGGTGGGAGACGAAGGGTAAGAGAAAAGTGGGAAGACCACATAAGGTTGAGAAGAGGCCAAAAACTAGAAAAAAAGAAGAGACTGAATGGATAGAATAGTACAAATGATCCCAACTTAGTCACTGAGGGCTGCAAACGATCTCATTTTCAAGAGGATCAAGTTCTACAGATTAGCCTTATTTTTAACTTTGTGTTTGCAAATACATTTGGTAAATATTCATTGTGGAGCATCTGAAAAACATCATTTGTAGTCCTTACTGAGTCCCCCTGCAATAAAGACAACAAAAAAAAGCTGTGAGAAGGAAAATGACATGAAAAATAAAATAGGAAATGTGAAGAATGAACTAAAATTGCTCCTGTTCCTTGAATATAGCACACTTCTGATTTTTAAGAACATAAGAACATAAGATATGCCATACTGGGTCAGACCAAGGTCCATCAAGCCCAATATCCTGTTTCCAACAGTGGCCAATCTAGGTCATTCGTACCTAGCAGTTTCCCCAAAAGACACAGGTTCCGCAATGCTTGTACAGGGTCAAGCATTGATATCCTGGGTCCCTTCTTAATAATGGTTAATGGACCTTTCCTCCAGGAACTTGTCCAAACCTTTTTTAAGCCCAGCTACACTAACAGCCTTTACTACATCCTCCGGTAACAAATTCCAGAGTTTGATTACACATTGAGTGAAAAAATATTTTCTTTTATTAGTCTTAAATAGTTTACTCTGTAGCTTCATTGCATGTCCCCTAGTCTTTCTATATTCTGATAACGTAAACAATCGATCTACGTTTACCCATTCCACTCCATTCATTAATTTATAGGCTTCTATCATATCTCCCCTCAGCCGTCTCTTTTCCAGGTTAAAGAGCCCTAACCTTTTTAGCCTTTCTTCATAGGAGTATCCTTCCATCCCCTTTACCATTTTGGTGGCTCCTCTCTGAACCTTTTCTAATAACGCTATATCCTTTTTAAGATAAGGCGACCAGAATTGCACACAATATTCAAGATGCGGTCTCACCATGGAACGATATAGAGGCATTATAATATCTTTTGTTTTATTTTCCATTCCTTTCCTTATGATACCTAGCATTCTATTTGCTCTCTTGGCTGCCGCTGCACACTGGGCCGAGGGTTTTAACATGTTATCCACAATGACGTCTAAATCCTTTTCCTGTGTGGTGGTTCCTAATGTGGAACCTTGCATTGTGTAACCATAGTTTGGGTTGTTCTTCCCTAGGTGCATAACTTTGCACTTGTCCACATTAAATTTCATCTGCCATTTTGATGCCCAGTCTTCCAATTTATCAAGATCCTCTTGCAATTTTCCACAATCCTCTTGGGTTTTAACAACTTTAAATAGTTTTGTGTCATCTGCAAATTTGATAACCTCACTCGTTATTCCACTTTCCAGGTCATTTATTAATATGTCAAAAAGCAGCAGACCCAGCACAGATCCCTGGGGTACACCACTATTCACCTTTCTCCATTGGGAAAATTGGCCATTTAGCCCAACCCTCTGCTTTCTATCTTTTAACCAGTTCCTGATCCACAGTAGTACACTGCCTCCTATCCCATGACTCTTTAGTTTTGCCAAAAGTCTCTGATGAAGGACCTTATCAAAGGCTTTCTGAAAGTCCAGTTACACTATATCAACCAACTCGCCTTTGTCCACCTGTTTATTCACACTTTCAAAAAAACATAACAGATTAGTAAGACAAGATCTTCCTTGTCTAAAGCCATGTTGGCTGTCTCCCATTAGGCCATGACTATCTACATGCTGAGTAATTTTATTCTTTATGATGATTTCTACCATTTTTCCCGGTACTGACGTCAGGCTCATCGGTCTGTAGTTTCCAGGATCACCCCTGGAACCCTTTTTAAAAATTGGTGTTACATTGGCGATTCTCCAATCTTCAGGTATTAGAGATGATTTTAATGATAGTTCACAGATTACTAATAGCAGGTCTGCAATCTCATATTTCAGTTCTTTCAACGCCCTTGGATGTATACCATCTGGCCCAGGTGATTTGCTACTCTTCAGTTTATCTAATAGTTGTAATATATCTTCCCGATGTATCGATATTTCCTTCAATTCTTCTGCACCTTTAAATACCACTTCAGTCATGGGTAACATCCCTACATCTTCCTCAGTAAAGACCGAAGCAAAGAATTCATTCAGTCTCTCCGCTATCGCCTTGTCGCCTCTTAGTGCTCCTTTAACCCCTTTATCATCTAATGTACCAACTCACTCTCTCACAGGTTTTTTGCTACGAATGTACTTGAAAAAAATCTTTATTTCATGTTTTTGCTGCCGCAGCAAGCTTCTTCTCAAATTCTCCCTTTGCCTGCTTTATCAATGCCTTGTATTTGACTTGCCAGTGCTTGTGCTGTTTCCAGGTTTCGTCGTTTGACTCTTTTTTCTATTTCCTGAAAGTTGCTTTTTTGGCAACAACAGCCTCTCTGACCTCACCTTTAAACCATGCTGGCAGTTTTTTGGACTTCCTTCCACTTTTCTTAAAGCGTGGAAAACAGCTGGTCTGGGCTTCCAAGATAGTAATTTTCAATAACACGCAAGCATGATGTAAGACTTTAACCTTTGCAACTGCTCCTTTTAGTTTTTTCTTAACTATCTTCCTCATTTTATCATAGTCTCCCTTTCGAAAGTTAAAAGGTAGTACTGTGGATTTCCTTACTAACCCTCCTCCACTAATTAAATCAAAGGCGATCATGCTATGATCACTATTGCCAAGTGGCCCCAACACCCTTATCTCTTGCACTAGATCTGGTGTTCCACTAAAGACCAGGTCTAATATGGCTTCCCCTCTGGTCGGTTCATGAACCAGCTGCTCTAAGAAGCAGTAATTTATGTCATCTAGGAACTTTATCTCCCTAGCATGTCCTGCCGTGACACTGACCCAGTCGTTACCGAAATAATTGAAATCACCCATTATTATTACTGCGCTGTAACATTTTTACATAGTGGAGGTTGTTGACCAAAGGTTCTTTTGAAAAGGAGCACTACATACTTGCCCATAGTGGAGGAGTGGCCTAGTGGTTGGGGCAAGGTACTTCAGGCTGGAAGGTTGGAGGTTCAAATCCCACTAGAGGACAGCAACCTTGGGCTGGAAGGACTGGGGTTTCTAGTCCCAAAGGTGCTCCTTGTGGTCTTGGGCAAGCCACTTAACCCTCCATAGCCCATGTTCCCTGTAAAATAGTTATCTCCAAGTTATAATGCCCTGTTCAATGTAATTTCAGTTTGTTCAATGTAAATCACACTCATGCAGAATAGCGCGGTATATAAGAGAATGTAAATAAATATTAAGGTTACAGGTTGTTTTTTTTTTGCAGGCAAATCTGGGACACTTATCTAATGCTGGATGGAGGGGTGGGGTGGGGGGAGAAGAGTCCCCCTTAGTACCCGGATTGCGAGATGGGGGTTGGAGGGAAGAGGAGCTATTCTCTTATCATCCATCCCATGACAGCAACAATATCACTTCCAAGCAGATGAAACACCAAAGAAATAGAAACAGTGATGTGTCTCCCTGCTTACTATGCAAAAAATATAAAAATAGCAGATATAAATTGCAAAAACTGACATATTTCAATCACTGAATAGAAAATAAATATTTTTTTTCTACCTTTGCTGTCTGACCAGTTTTTCCTCATGATTTCCCTTCCAGTCTCTAGTTTCTGCTTTCGTCTGTCTGTTTTCTCTTAACACTGTTCCCAGGGAGTCCTGTCCATTTGTCATTTTTTTTCTCACTCCTGTCTTCACTCTCTCCCCTTCATTCATCTCTGACATTGATCTTTTAGCTTTCATCCATTTATTGTTCTGCTTCTTGATCCACTCTGATTTCACACCTCCTTATCAATCAGTCCTCAGTCCTTTTCTACTGCATCTACCTATAGTTTTCATCTCCCTCACCCCTGCCCTCACTACAATTCCCCATTTTTCTCTCTCCTTCCCCATCCTCTCACTAACTCCCCCTTCTCCCCATGTGCTTTCTCCCTGCCCTTTGTTCAGTGTCTCCCACTCTTTTCCCTTCTCTTCCCTTCTCCCTGCTACATGTCCAGCATCTTTTGTTCTCTTCCCTTCTCCAGGTTCCATATCCAGTATTTCCCCTTCGTTTCCCTTCCATCCCATAGTCCAGCATCTATCCTTATCCCCTTCTAAAGATGTCCGGCATCTTTTCTTTCTCTCTCTCTCTCTCTTTCTCTTCATTGCCCAGTGTCTATAATCTCCCCTGCTTCTTCCCCATGTCCAGTATCTGCCCTCCATCCCCCATGGCCCCATACTGTGTCCAGCATCTACCTTCTATCGCATCCCGTGTTTGCTGTCCTCCACCGCCCCCACCCCATGGTGAGTATCTGCTCTCCATCCCCCATTCCGTATCCAGCATCTGCCTCTGCCTCTGCCTCTGCTTCTGCAACCCCTACACCCCACCCCACCCCAATGTCTAGTATTGCTCTCTCTATGGGCATAGTTTAACTGCTTCATTGGGGGGGGGGGGCAAAGGATGGAGTGAAATATTTGCACATTCATTATGATTATCTTTAAAAAACACTAGATGGGGGGGCGGAGCCTGATGTCCAGCGGGATGGTCGCATAACGCTGAGGCTCCCGAGAGGCCTACTCAGAATCCTGAATTAACACCGTAAATACTTGGAATTCTACTCTGATCTTGCCGGGGCACGTTGGTGAGATGGCGGGGACCAAACCCACGCGCCTGGAATTCGTATCTCCAGCGGCTTCTCACGGCAAACGCTCCAAAACTGAACCTCCGTCCCCGCAGAAGGGGCTGGCCGTGCGCGAGGGCCCCGAAATGCAGCAGGAAATCCTCGCAGAGATTAGAGGGGTCAAGGACCTCGTGCAGTCAAACGGTGAAGCACTCCGAGCGCTGCGGGAAGACTTTGGTGTGCTGCAAGGCAAGCTAGAGGGGCTTTCTTCGCGTCAGGACAAAATGGAGAGCATATTGGACTCCCATACGGCCCGGTTGTCCAAACTCGACAAAGTTGAACGCCAGGTGCGGGCCCTGCAGATAGAAGTGGAAGATGGCAATAATAGAGCGCGCCGCAACAACATACGGCTCGTGGGCATACCGGAGGGAGCGGAATCGGGAGACATGAAAGAGTTTTTATGCAAAATTCTTCCTTCCCTGCTCCAAATCACCTTTGCCAAAGATTTGGAGATTGATCGCGCCCATCGTGTACCTACAAGCATAACGCTCAACAGGAAGACCCCGCGGCCTATCATCTTTCGACTATTGAGATATCAACACGTTGAGCAAATTCTACATGCCTCTCGGGCAAAGGGCCATATGGAGTTTGAAAGCCACAAGATCTCCTTCTATCCCGACTTGGCTAAACCCACGGTCGACCGCCGAAAGCGCTTTCTGGAATTCCGGCCGAGGCTTCAACAACTACAAGCACGCTATGGCCTGATGTACCCGGCCAAGCTTCGAGTCACGCTTCACAATCAGACCAGAACATTTGAGGACCCTGATCTACTAGCGGAGTTTTTGGATTCCAAAGAAGCCGACTTGATGCGCTGACTTCCAGAATACTCCTGAAAGTGTTCTCATATCCGATGTACCCGCCATATTGGATCTGCCGCAGCCCAGCAAAGAGTCTGGCGAGGGCAGTTGGTTGCCTTACTTTTGATGATATCTGTGACCCGACTCCATCTACCCACAGTAGCCTCGATGAGTATCAGAGACAGTGTTAATTATGGACTCTGGTGTTTCTTTTCTTTTTTTCATGTCTTTCTACTTCCTCTCTAGGGCCTCCTCCCGCAGACATATGGTCGCCATATTCTTTGGGGGTTTTGCTTCTTCTCTGGGATACTTTGTTACATACTTCTCAATATGGGGTGTATTAGCTAGAATACTCGGTGATTATGTCATTGTTGCACAGATCCTGATTGTATTGTATGTTTTCAAGCGCCCTTACTTAAAATGTCTATTACTGATTGATGGCACCATGTAAGATTTTCTCATTGAACGTAAAAGGGATCAATAATCCGATAAAACGGAAGAAAATCCTAAGCTACCTAAGTCAGGAAGCTGCGGATCTGATTTTTCTCCAAGAAACGCATTTAAACTCGAAGGAAACTCTTAAACTCAATATTAAACCTTACATGGTGGCCGCCTATTCCCCAGCCGTTTCTAAGAAATGTGGGGTTGCCATATTGGTTAGGAAATCTTTGCATGCTACTATTATTGCGACTAGCTCAGATACAGAAGGTAGATGGTCCAGAGTTCACCTCAAGATAGGTAGCCTTGAAGTTACATGTCTATGCCTTTACGCTCCTAATGTGGATGACCCTGCCTTTTTTGCTACCATTGCTCAGGTTGCGCAGGCCTCTGCTAATACTTCATTGATAATTGGGGGGGATTTCAATTTAGTCCTTGATCCCCTGATTGACAAACAGCCGCCTAGGTCAAGTGGTCCCCCCAAGAGTCACACCACGCTTACCTCCCTGATCAAAGATCTTGCTTTAGTTGATCTATGGAGGTTACTACACCCCAATGAGCTAGACTTTACCTTCTTTTCTTCTCCTCATAAATCCCAGTCTCGCATAGACTTCTTTCTAATATCAAAACTATTAGTTCCTCAGGTAGACACTGCAAAGATTCACTCCCAACATATTTCAGATCATGCTGCCATTTCTTTTCAATTACACACTACTGCACCCCAAGGGAATTCGGGGGCCTGGTTCTTTGATAGAGCCCTGTTAACTCAGCCAGAGTTCCAGGTAGAAATTCGAGCAGCCATACAGGATTACTTCCATTTTAATCTACCCCAGGATACTGAGAATTGGGCTTGGTGGGAGGGCTTCAAAGCGGCCATTCGAGCAACGATCACTAGCTATCAAATCCGCCTGCGAAAACAACGCAAACAGCAGCTACTCATACTAGACCAACAAATAAAAGCAGGTGAACGAGTTCTAACTTCACGCACTGATCCATGTATATTAATTCGATTACAGCGTCTCCGTTTTCAATATAATTCAATCCTCTCAACTGCAGCCTCTAAGAGTATTGAGCTTCAGCGAGGGACATATTATCGTGAAAATAACCGAGCCGGTCGACTCTTAGCCAACGCCTTGAAAGGTCAAAAAGAAGCCAAACGTGTAGCGGCCCTTCGAGCTTCACAGGGAGGGGGCATAGTGACCACAGACTCCGACATTGTAGAGCTCTTTCGGGATTTCTATACCCGCCTATATCAATCTGAATGTGAGTTCTCGTCAGAGACATTCGAGCGATTGCTTTCTGGCATTCAGCGGCCGACCCTCTCTGAAGATGATAGGGATGCGATGGATGAACCCTTCTCTACTTCAGAGATCCAATCTGCCCTAAGGCGAACAGCCTCGGGCCGTGCCGCAGGGCCTGATGGTCTCCCGACCGAATTCTATAGAACGTTCAGTGCAGACTTAGTTCCCTATTTAAAACTCTATTTTACTGCCCTTGCGGTAGATACATCCTCTTTGGGATCCTTTTCTGCAGCTAATGTGGTAGTATTTGAGAAAGAAGGCAGGGACCCGCTGCTAACCGCCAACTACCGTCCAATCTCCCTACTTAATGCCGATTATAAGATCTTTGCAACGATCTTGGCCACCCGGCTATCTGACAGGATGGCCACCCTAATTCACCCCGACCAATGCGGTTTTATACCCGGCAGATCAACTGCTGACAATGCTCGGACCTTGTGCCATGTGCTATCCAGTGCTGCCAATCTAGATCATCCATGGGTGGGTCTTTCCCTGGATGCCGAAAAAGCCTTTGACCGCCTAGAATGGCCCTTCTTATTTGCAGTTCTCCGATGGTATGGCTTTGGGGAGGGCTTCCTCCGATATCTCCAAGTCATGTATACTCAACCCGTCGCCAGTATTTGTGTAAATGCTATCAAGTCCTCGCCATTTAACCTCCAAAGAGGCACGCGTCAAGGTTGCCCCCTATCACCAATGCTCTTTGATCTAGCTCTCGAACCTCTAGCCCTCCTGATTCGACAGTCCGCACGTATTCGAGGTGTCCCCTTCAGTCATAGGGAGATTAAACTCTCTGCATATGCAGATGACCTTATGCTTTTCGTATCCCTCGATTCGGTTCCAGCTGTCTTGGATCTGATTGACGGATACTCACAATTATCGGGCTATAAAATTAACTGGACCAAATTTGTGGCATTCCCACTGAACCGCTGGGTACATGAGGCTGACATGCAGGCCTTTCCCTTCCTTTGGCAATCCCGCATGGTGAAGTATCTCGGGGTCCATTACTGTTCTCCTTTAGAGGACACTATCAGTTTTAATGCCAAAGAGGTAGTCTCCAAAGTCCGCGAGCTCACGAATCGTTGGTCTCCCTTATCTCTTACATGGTGGGGCCGCTTAGAAACTGTGAAAATGATGATAGTCCCCAAAGTGAACTACATTTTAGAAATGCTGCCATGCTTACTCCCGTTACATACTTATAAAGATATTGAGGGCCTCCTCGTCCGTTATCTCTGGCAGGGCAAGCCACCAAGGATAGCTAAACAAAAACTACAGTCTGCAAAGGAAAGAGGGGGTACCAGATTTCCTGATTTTCTTAAATATCATCGAGCCTTCCTACTTAAGCAAGGTGCCCGATGGCTAGCTGCCTCAACAGACAGCAGACCAGTTTGGCTTGATATAGAAGAGGAGCTTAGTAGTCCAATTCCGTTGACCCATCTCCCCGGTATGTCCTATCAAGTAGACACCCGCCATCCACCAATGATTGTCGATACTCTTGCGGCCTTTAACTCTCTCATTCTGTCCCTGGGCCCGAACGTTTGTCCTCAGGACGGACTCCCGCTATGGAATAACCCCAGAATTCAAGTCTTAAATAGAACGATAGCATGGAAACCCTGGTACTCCAGGGGGATCTGGACACCCCAACAGCTTTTCTCTGCAGCTCGCTGGAAAACCTTTTCTGATTTACAAAAGGAATTTGCGTTACCAGCGAAACACTACTTTCAATTGATGCAGCTTCAACACTGCCTCACAAGTGCCCGAATCATGCCGCCCTCTGCTCCTACTGAGGATGGGCTATTAGAGATAGTTCACTCTATTAGTAATACACATGGGGTTGCCTCTAACTTTTATAAAATATTATGTCAGGATACAGACACGGCCACTTCTAGAGCCCAACAAGCCTGGGAGCGCGAACTGCAAACCACTTTAACCCCTGTGCAATGGAGCGTTTTCTGGAGCAAAGTTGTGCGGGTTTCCCGGTCTGCCTCTGTTACCCAAACTCTCTTCTTTTTTGCACACAGATGCTTTTATAACCCAGAAAAAATAGCCAAATGGAACACAAATGCCAGGGACCAGTGTTGGTTTTGCCATACTGCTGTGGGTACCTTCGTTCATGTTATCTATGAATGTCCTCAACTACAGGTTTATTGGAGGCGGGTCTGGGGTTGTATTCAATATATCTTACACCTTCACGAACCTCTCTCTTGGAAGATTGTGGGACTCCGCTCTGTGGCGGAGGTCCCCTCTCTTCCTAAGAAGGGTCGCTTTCTCCTCGATTTCATGCTGGGTATAGCCATATGCTTAATCACGAGGAATTGGAAGGATAGCTCTAGACTTACTGCCAATGAATGGTGGAACCTTGTCTGCTTATATAGCAAATATGAGCAGACACCTCGGAGAGCCTTTCCCCATGCCCAATCTCACTCTCGCTTGTCTAAATGGCAGATGCTTAATGATTATGTACAATCTGCTCATTGCTCCAACATGCCTGTATAATGTGCACTTATCATGTTTCAGATCACCGTTAGGTTTCGTAACACAATAATGTAAGTACACGCCCGCTTCGGGTATGATTAGTTTTCTAGAGAAGAAGCAGGGGGGAGGGGGGTGGTAGGGGTTTTACTTTGGTGTATGTATTACACGTTATGTATCTGTCTTTTAGCTGTATGTCTTCCTTTCCTATGTTGTTATAAAATGAAAATAAAGAATTAAAAAAAAAAAAAAAAAACACTAGATGGATAGGAAGCTAGTATAGTAAACAAGTGAGGGATAAACTAGCACCCCCAAGATACCCAAAGAGGGAGGGGAGGTTCTCATTCAGTGATTTTGTAAAAATAAAGAAAAAGCAACATATTCCCAGGCTACTGTATATAATTAAAATGCAGCAAAAATTGTAGGTGTTTAATTATTTAGCCTGGCACTCTAAGATTAAAAAACTACTGACATCCGTAACTATATATTCTGCAAAAGACAAAGGAGACAAAAAGAAAAGGAGAACCACAGCACAGTTTCTAACATGAAAATAAATTATAACTAATATTATCTGAGTGATGGAAACTGCACTATAGTTCTCTCTTTTTCTTTTTGAACATCTATTTTGCGTCCAACCAAACTCCTCCTCCAACAGTAGGTGCAGAGCAAACTAGGACATTTCTCCATAGAATCCAGCATAGAAGAAAAAAAAATCTGATTCCGGTGTCATCTCTTATAATGCACATCTACCATGCCATAACAACACTGGTTTCTAAAATTAACACAATAAGGAACGTACCCATAAAAGAGCAGCACCATAAATATTACAGTGGGACTTAGAAAATCCTTACACTTATTCAGAAAATTGAAGAAGCCAGGTTGCTACAGATCCTACACAGAAACTCCATGCTAACAGTACACTTGGACTCAGTGACACAGGCAGAACACAGACCCTCACCAAGTACAGAATAACTTATGCCAAATTCAAAGTAGAGGTATGTTATATAAGACAAAATGAAAATGAAAATCCAGCAAGGCAGGCTCTGCATGCAGTGCAACACAAGAAATAGAGGTGGTGGGTGACACTTTGGGGTATGTTTACTAAATTGCGGTAATTGTGAATAACGCGTGTTATGCAACGTTAACGATCGTAAGCGCATCATAACACGTGTTATGATGCGCTTACGATCGTTAACATTACATAACGCGCGTTAATCGTAGTTAACGATCGTAAACTCCCGCGGCGCGGTAAAACACCGCAGAAGGTGGAGAGAGGGCGGAGAGAAGGGGTCAATGGGCGGAGAGTGGGCGGGGAGAGGCTCCCTCCACACTAACGCGCTGATCTGAAGAGCTCAATTCCAACGCGAATGAAAACCTGCCGTTAAATGCACATTACAGGGGAGAGAAACCATTTCAGTGTCAGCAATGTACAGCTCAGGCAGGGAAACCTAAGAAAAGTGATAAGTGTGATACATGTGCACAGAACAAAAGGGCACATAAACACTGAAAATTACCCCAACAAACCGGAAAAAAACCATAACCAAGCTGGCCAATAGAGGTATCAATGAGAAACATCAATCCCTCCCCCAGCGAGTAAGCTCCATAGAACAGATATAAATCGTGGAAGGGTCTATAATCCGTCCCCATACAAGGTGAATGAGCCCACAGTGAAATAGCGCTGCTCAGGGTTTTCCCCACCATCAGACAGGGTTCCTATGGCGTGCACATGTCCCGCGACATCAGGGCGGGCATGACGGAATGGCAACTGGACAGATGCCGGAGAAGGGGATACAGAGGGCCGCAGGCGGCACATGCTGTGGTGCAGCTAGTATGTGTCTTGCTGGAACACCTTGCAGGGTGCAGCAGCTGGAGGCTTGCTGCTGGCAATTGTCCGATAATTTATTTATTTATTTATTTATTTAAAGTCTCTTTTATACCGCGCTATTCAGCATCAGCGCGGTTTACAATAAACAATGAACATACACATTTCCAATAGTACTTTGTGTTTACATATGAACAGGATATTCAACTTGGCTAACAGGGTAACTATGTACAACAACAATATATACAATATATACAATTTATAGACTGGTCATGTGTTCGTATGGTTTTAGACATTGAAGATTTGGGTGGTTTCGGCAAATGGTGCTGAGTTTCTATTGGTTTCCGGGTAGTGTAGGAGGAAGAGGTAGTGTTTCACGGCCTTCCTGAATTGGCATAGGTCCGGGATTGATCGGATGTTGTGAGGGAGGTTATTCCAGATCATTGGTGCATAAAGTTTGAAGGTCCTGCTGGATGTTGACTTGGTGCATTGAGTTATTGATCTTGGGACTATCAAGGTGTTTTGAGCTACTGACCTTCTGTCCCTATTGTGGGGTGTCATCTGGATTAGCTCTGTTAGTGATGTTGACAAGAGACCTTTGGTGGCTTTGAAGGTGAGCAGCAAGGTCTTGAATGTAATTCTGCCTTGAATCGGGAGCCAGTGGTGGGGCAGCTGAGCATTTCCAGGCCTGCCATCTGTCAGTTATTGCGTTATGGATGTGTGCTGTTTTATCTATTCCCCAGCAGGACTGGGGTTGCTGGTCCCCTCTACTGCTGCCATTACAAGGAGGTAGACTGTGGATCTATTGGTGGGTGATCCATACACCTCCCTCCCTCCAGCAGGTAACGATGGTACCAACACAGGATATGCACTATTCTGGGTGCAGCATCGCCCATAGGGACTAGACATGACTGAGACATACAGCAGGACACAGATGTATCCTAGGTGTGTCTAACTGAACTACATATCACACACTAATGGGGACATGCAGCATGGTATATTTCAGTCATGAAAGGTGCTGTGGACCTGGTGCTGGGCGCCCCACCTCAACCTCAGGGTGGGCACTGTACCTGCACACTGTGACTGTCTGTGGCTACTCTGTGGCAGTGCCACACATGGTCTGTTCCCCCTACAAGGCCGAGGTGCTGTGGGGGTGCATACCCGATCTTGTGCCCATCTCTTGACTGCTGATTTGCATGTGCAGTGCATCATGGGTACGAGTGAGTTACCCCCTATCCTGGTAATCACAGCAGACAGTTTGTGTGGTGACGTGCAGTACTGCAGCCAGCCAGGGCTTTGTTCACATCCTTATAAGGTGTCCTATAGGGGACATTATAGGGTGCCTTGGCGGACAGTACACTTTATAATGTGCCCTATGGGGTGTCTTATGCGGCACCTTAGGTTATGCCACCGTGAGGGTGTGTTTGCTGGCAGCACTAATTAAAATACACGTCACATGCCTCAACAATTGCTACTTAAATATAAAGGGTGCTGCCTCAGCCAGCCTTATACATTAGGCCCACTGGGGAATTGAACCCATGACCCCTGTACCATCAGTCAGTGTTGTAACCATTGTGCTACAGCTCTGTTACTTTGCTTGAATGCCTGCGTGCCTTCTTAAGATTATCACACGGTAACATGCCCTGTAGTGCTCATTCATTTATGGCACCTTGTAACGCGTGTTCTCGGCCACGATGTACTGCCCATGTCCTTATTTGGGGTTTCTGTTTCTAATGCAGTTTAGTAAACATACCCCTTTAACTCACCTCTGCTGAGCAGTAACATGGGACACCAGCAGACAACACAATCAGACTGCACTTTATAGGTGTTCCAACCATGCACAGTCTAACTGCAGACAGTCCACCAGCCAGTCCATAATACATGCTCAAAGAGGACCTATGTGCACCAAGCAATCATTTCAGTGATTAGGACCCCAGTACTGAGAAAGCAAAAGTATCACTGGAGGCAGATAGTGTAGAGCGCTATGTGGGAACCTAGACCTGCCATGGTCACTGCTCAGTCAGAGTGAGTGCCCTCCCAACATGCCATGCTTTGGCCACCCTGTCCATTCAGGTGGTGGTTGGGCACTACAGTGTCCCAGCCATTGCCCCACACCCTGTGAAGATGCATCCTGGCCAATCCGCCATGTCTGGGCCATACCCACAATACCTTGCTCCTCATTATGCACATATTCAAGCTAATACTGGGACATTGTGGGCCCAGTGAGGGGTGGGCAGCCACAGAACAATGGATAGACATACACACACACACACACACACTCCTATTGCAGCATTGTGCAAAGATAGGGGTGGTTGGCAACCCTGCCCGCCACACTGGTCCTGATCACAGTGCCGACATTGCTAAACTGTGCAGGAGGTAGTAGTAGTGCTCTGGTGATAACTGCAGCTCAATGCTGGGGCCAACAGCCTAACTCTCAATGTATCTTTGGATTGTGGAGCCTGTGTGAATGAGTGTTTGTACCCCTGTTTGCTGCTGCTTTGGGCTTTGCACATGTTGCTGTTGTATCTGCATTGTAGGGTAAAACACAGGGGCATGCTCTGCAGGAACCACAGCTGGGGCTTGAACCTGTGACCCTCTGCTTCCAGACACATTGGCTGGTTGTACTGCACCACACTGTTGCCACAGATGCATGGTAATCCATGGAGCTACCTGTACTTTTCCTCAGCCAGACCTTTTATGTTGCACTGCACACCACGTACTGATACAGGGCATGGCCTAGGTCCACTGCAGGCAGGTGCACTGCCCACTCAAGCACGGGCACACACCCCCCCCTGTCATGCTGACATGACCATATGCTGTCGGTGCTGGTAGTGCGCAGTCCCAGGCCATCCACTGTGTGGGTAGGTGGTCGCCTAGGGAGCGAGGTCTGGGGCATACATGAACATCCTCACATCCCCCCCATCACCGCCGACCAATAGTATGTCCCCTCCACTTGGGGGAGGGTTGGCTGGGGGTATGTTAGGTCAGTGCCCTGGCAACTGTTATCTCGGGTGGACCAGGTAGATGTAGGTGGATTGTGTTTGGCCTTTGTCAGCTGCTGTCATGCTGATTTCCAGTTTCTATGTTCCTATGTGCCACCTAGGCACCCACCTAGTCCACCCTGTGCCCCAGCTGCCCCCGCTACATGTCCCGCCTGCAGCCCCCTATGCCCCATTTGCACCATCGCCATAGTGGCCTTTCATACTTGGGCACTATGCTGTTGCTGAAAATGGAGCACTACTATCACATTTCTTGGGCTCCTTGCCTATGCTGTACATTGCTGACACAAAAATGGTTTCTCTCTCCTGCAAATGTGCATCTAATGGCAGGTTTTCATTCGCGGTAGGATTCAGCCCTTCAGTTCAGCATGTTAGTGTAAAAGGAGCCTCTCCCCTCCCACTCCCCACCCATTGACCCCCTTATCTCCGCCCTCTCTCCACTCTCTGTGGTGTTTACCGCGGCCGGGAACGCTAACACTCGTTAGGTAACGTTAACGCGCGTTAACGTTACATAGCACATGTAAACATTACCTAATGATCATTAACGTCACCTAACCCGCGGTCTGTAATGTTACTGCAGTTTAGTAAACATACCCCTAAGTGTCTGTATGTGTGCGTGGTGCAATAGTGGTGTGCCTGTCTGTGCGTGGGGTTATGGTAGTGGGTGCCATTCTGTAGATGGGGTGCAGGACTTTGGTGCATATGTGTGTGTGTGCTATAGAGTTGAGAAGCTTCTCTTTGCATAGTGCAGAGGTATGGGGCTTGTGTATTTGTGTGTGTGGTGCAAATGTGAGGTGCTTTGTATGTTTGTGTGTGTATAGTACGGAGGTGAGGTGCCTGTATGTGCATGTGTGGTGCGGAGGTGGGGTGCCTCTGTTTGTATGTGTGTGTGTGTGCATGTCTGTGGTGCGGAGGTGAGGTGCTTATATGTGTGTGTGTGTATGTGGTATGGAGATGAGTTGCCTTTATGTGCATGTGTGGTGCGGAGGTGGGGTGCCTGTGTGCATGCGTGTTTGTTGTGTGGAGGTGCAGTGTCTCTACCCGTGAGTGTTTGGTGTGGGAGTGGGGTGCTTGTGTATGTGTGTGTTCTGGGGAGAGGGGAATAACTTTTGGTAATATCTTGCACTATTCCCTCCCCCTCCAACCCCTCTTCTGCTGGCTCCCTTTCTCTGTTACCCTTCCAGATTCTCCCCCCTTCACCAAACACCCTTTCACTCCCATCCCCTGCCATAAACGTATCCCTCTTACCATCCTTCTTTCTCAATACGTCTGTCCCTTTACATTATCCCTGTTTCTCTAACTCACTTCCTCTTCCTCCCTGTTCCCCCTGCCCCCCCAACACACAACCCTTTGTGCTAGAGGCCGCGATTGCAGCCTCCCCATTCTCTTCTGCCCATGAGGATCGGATCCCCATGGACAGTCTGCTACCTTTCAGGCCACGGTCAAGGCCTCCCTCTCTGTTCTGCTCATGGGTCCCCGATCTCCTGCTGGCAAATAGAAGGGGACTTTGCTGGCCATCTCCTTCTCCTTTGCTCACGGGGGATGAGATCCCTGTGGTCAGACAGCATGCCTCTGATCTCCAGTCATGGCCCCCCCCCCCCCCTTCAGCCTTTGGGGATCCAGTCTCCCACGGGCAGAAAGAAGCAGACTTTGCCACGATGGCGGCCATCCCCTTCTCTACTAGTTAGGGATGGGATCCCCATGAGTAACCAGTTTGCCTCTGAGCCCCAATTGCAGCACCCCCTTCTTCCTGCACGGATACTATCTCCCATGGGCAGATAGAAGGGGCTTTACTGTTTCTCCTCTGTCCATGAGAGATGGGATCCCCATGGACAGACATAAGGGGTCGCAGGCCAATCTAAATCTATGCCTCTCTCCCTAACCACGTCTGTGGCAGTGGCTGCAATTTTAAAAAACAAAAGCATGGGGTCTTTATGACTCCTGCATACTGAGAAGTCCTTGACAGTCCCAACGTTTTTAGGTCAGAGAGGGGCGGGACTGTCAAGGACATTTGAGCATGCAGGAGTCGCAAGCATCCAGCTCTTTTGCTTTTTTAATTACAGACAGCTCACCGCTGTCGCTGCCGCAAATGCAGAGCCAGTGAGAAGCAGCAGTGGCCGTGGTGATGAAATCAGGGACAGGAGATTGCTAGAGAGGCAGCAGTCGGGGACACAGCTCTGAAATCAGGGACAATCCCCAAAGGTCAGGGACATCTGGTAACCCTAATATTACGTTCACTGCAGCAGCATAGTGGTGACATCTTGCTGATGTCACTTATTGCTCTGCTGCTTCAGCCCAATAAGCACGATCTTAGCAGGGAACCTTCTTCACTGTAATCTAGCCTGCTGGCAGCCAGACTGCTGTTTAACCAAAAGGGCATTTTCAGCTGGTTAGACAAAATGCCTGCATAGAGTTTCAGCTTGATAAATGTTCCCTTCTCATGCAAAAATAAAACATTAGTATTGCAGTTTAATGGTCTGCTGCCATTACACAGCGTGGAATAGGATTAAGACTACTGAGCAATCTAACTGGATAAATGTCTCAAGGAGGAATTTATTTCTTGTTTCTCTACATAAAGTCATTTGTCATGTGTCCGCTGTCCCACAGGCAGAGAAAGCAACGTGGCAGTAAAATAATAAATAGGTGTGATAGAAGAGATCAATTATCATATGCTGTTTCTTGTCCAGGAACTTATAAAAAATAGAACTTCATCTCAATGGCTCTTCTTGCAGTTCAATATTAAACACATACAGAGGAATTCAATAAGGGCTGCCTAGTTTAAATGCATTATTCCGCACATATTTTGGACCTCTTTTATAAAGCAAAGTACAAGTGTATTCTACTCTATAAAATAGTGGTGCAAGTGGGGTAAAACATGCATAAACTGGGCACGAGGACTTATGTCTGCCCTATGGCAGGTGTAAATGCCAACACCTAGATTCTGTGTGAATGTAATATGATAACATACATATAGTATATGACAGCAGATAAAGACTAGTATGATACACTAGTCTGCCCAGTAAGGTGGTTAGAGCAGCTGTAATTGCTGCTCCATGCAGGTCACCTCCCTCTATGCCTTTGTTTAGAGATGTAGCTCACTCTAATCAGCACACCCGCACCCATGCACCCCCACTGTACATAATCTCACCTGACATACACAACATTGCTAATGATCGTTTGATGTGTTTACCGCCTTGATTGAAGGATAAGGCGAGATAGAAATATCCTTAAATAAATAAATAAAATAAAATAAAATGTACGTCCATACTTACCCCTTTATGCAAATTTCTCAACATCTGACCCATCCATTTCACCCATATAACTCTTCTAACCTGATGATCAACCAAAACTTCCCCCAAAAAGCATATACATAGATACAACCCCCCCTCCCCCCTTTGGAATACTTGTGCAGCAATAAAATCAAGAAGGAAAATACTCAGTACTGATATGCCAGTTCACCTGGCCCCCCAGCACCACAACATCTAAATCCAGAAACAACTGCAACACCATGAACCAAAGGAACTGGGACAAAATTGGTTGGACTCTGCCCTCCGCCTTCCTCTCTCCTTTTCCCCTACCTAAGGACACGAATCACCCACCCCAAATAATTGAAAACCACTCTCCCCCTATTTTCAGAGTTCCCCATATACCCCATCCCACTTCCAGTCCACCCATAATGATTAAAACCATTACTTACCCAGTCTTTCCCCTGTACTCCTTCCACAACCTCCCTCCCAAAGCATCCCAGCTTATTAAAACAATAAGTAAAAAACATTTGAACACATCAACATTTCTCCTAGCTTAGCATTCATCCAGTTCTCCCTCCCCAACCTCGGCAGAGTCTCCGGCCTCAAGCCAAACAGAGGGGTGCACAGAATGGAATGTCCCTTTGCTGTGCTTCTTTGCTGGTGCACTGACCCAGCAGCATCCTTTATAATGCATGTTGGGTTGACCCTGATGATGGCAATGGGAGGCAGAACTTGCCACAAACTGCTGAGGTAGCAAACAGGCAAGAAAGTGCTTGGTCGGTGCTTGACAATTGAAGCAGGCACAGTCCTCAATGCTGAAAGCAACGGAAATCGTTATGATGCAGGTTGCGCTGACCCTGATGATGATGGGTAAATTATAGTATTTTAGAATTTAGGAATGCAAATTTGTGCTTTGCCTATGTATGCATACAACAAAAGTAACTACAAATTTATATGCATACTTATAGACTAGCTACTATCCAAAGTATGTGTGTGTAAATCATGCAAAATACATGGTGCATAACTTTACATGGCGCATTATAAAACTACCTCCATATTGTGGTTGTCGTATAAACTATGCTAAAATATGTGTATTGCTTATTAGAAATGAACTGGGGTTTTTTTTATTCCGTTTCATAACTTTATACATGAATACATGCAAAAAGAAGTAGTAATTGAAACACAGAAACATAGACAGCATTGAAAAAAACACAAAAGCACACATTAAGGAAGATCACATTGCAGAAGCAGAAACCATCCCAACAAAAAGAATTACTAGACCCCAAGTCACATCCCAGCCAGCCCATAATGCCCTTCTTCCATTTAAAAAGAGAACTTACCCAAAAGAAACTGTTCCAACTGAGAAACCTCAGTAAAGCAATACCCATTGCCAGCATAAGTTATCAACCAAATAAATTCTCCCTATAACCTGAAGACCAAACTCAGACATCTATTTCTTAAAAACGTTAAAAACCATTTTTAAAAATGTATTTTGATTAAAAAGGGCTCACTGCTGTATGGAGGAGAGTTTCCATCTCCTGTTCCTTTGATAGTGCACCTGACAAAAAATTATAATTAAGTTTTGGTTTTGCCTTGTTTCTCTTTGGGACCTTGGTAAATGTGAAGCAATTACATGGGAATTTTAGATAAAATGTTCCACCAATCTCCAGAACCTTAAGTTATAACTGCAGGAAAGATTTCCGACGTAGCTGTGTCGCCTTAGTGACATCAGGAAACATTGTCAATTTTTGATCACAAAAAACGGCTTCTTTTTTAAAGAAATACAGGCGCATTATGGAGATTTTCTCCTGCTCAGAACTAAATGTTACCAACAAAGTAGCCCGATTAGTGACCAATTCTAAAGAAGTCTCCAAGAATTGTGTTAAATCAATGTCATCTAAATTAACCGGTTTATCATTACCCTTCTCAGAAGCACTAGCAAGAACAGACCAAGGCATGTAATGTATAGAGGAATTAAACGAATCATCAAAAGAAGTACTTAATAATATCTCTTGTACATGTTTTTTAAAGTGCTCTAGAGAGGACAACAATTGAACCACAGGAAAGTTCAAAATCCTAAGGTTGTGTGATCGCAAACAATTTTCCAGCATTTCAAGTTTGTTATAAAGCAATGTGATCTTTAGCTAAGGCATTCATACCCTAGGTATTACCCACAGACCCCTCTAACCTCTGGGTCTATTCTCCCAAAGCCAATATGAGACCACCGTGACCGTGCAAAATTGCAGCGGTATCTTGAGTGAAGTTACACAGCTGGGAGAGAAGGCCCAGAAGAAATCTTTCCACCCGCTGCACAGCCATTAAAACATCCTTCAAAGAAGTATCTGGAGAGTCCATGTCTGACTCAGCCGACATTACAGAAGTCGGCGGAAGTGACACAGGTGCTGGATAGGGTAGTTCAACTCTGTCCGGCAACTGTTGAGCCATGCCAAATGCAGATGTAGAGGTGGAAGCTCCTCTTCCATCCCCAACCGAGGAGACAAGTGGGGTTAACACAGGAGACAGTAAGCTTGGTTGAGGGGAGGGGTACGAGCCCCCAAACTTAAGGAGACATCAGACGGAGAGCCGACACCGCAAGTACATATAGATGACACTCTGGGCAAAGGTGTACCTACAAGATGGTAATCCATTGGGCCCCCAACCACTAGTTGCAGCTCCAAACCTTTCTTTTTTGGTTTCTGCTTGCCATTCTTACTGGAACTGGAGGTAACAGATGTCCTCTGGTGCTCCTCTAGTGCTCCAAAGGGGCTCCCAAGGAGCAAACCATGCCCCTTAGGACACACCCTTTTGGATGCACACCCATGGCAGTGAAACCACAGTAATCACTGTGTTAAGAGCCCCAAAACTGAAAGAGGAGCAGCTCTGATCCAATGACAGTGCAGAGGATGATCTCTACAGCTCGAGTGTCTTCCGACGCAAGCAACAGGTCCTGCTGGTATCTCCAAAGAGAGGACACAATGCACAGAGTTTTAAATGCCCCAAAACTAAGGGAGAAGCCGCTCTGATCTAATCACAGTGCATGGTCTCCACAGCGCGAGTGTCTCCGGACGCAAGCAACAGGTCCCGCTGGTATCTCCCAACTGTATTTCTCATTATCCAGTCATTTTAGTTATTGTATTATAGTAGTTTGGTTCAATTTGTATTTTTCAACAAACATTCATCAGACGTAGTCAAGTTCTCCAATATAAGCAACTGAACATTTAGTGGAATCAACTCCTATTAGAACTGAAAGAGGAAAATACAGGGGGTTACATTCAAAGCATTTTAGCCAGTCAGCAGATCCCGAAATTCAGCAGTACTATCCGGTTAGTGCCACTGAATATGCCCACAGACTACAGAAAGATGCCTATTTAAAATCAAGGCAGTCTGTGGGCACAATGGGGGCAGTCCCAGTCGCTATCCAGTCAGTGGTGATATTCAACTGCTAATTAGGTAGTTAAGCAATGAGAATTGTTTCGTAATGAGATACAAAGCATGCAAATGCATATAGAATACCTCACTTTCTTACAAACAGAATATCACAGATTGCACTTAATGGTGTAAGTTGCATTAGTTCTTAAAACATAATGTAATCTAAAAGCTGACATTACATTTTCTACCCATGAACATCATGCTAATTAGATGCAGCCCAATGGCCTGGCTGCTCTCTTAAAGGGGCTGGTGCATTCATAACAAAACGTGGTCCGGGGATACTCCCCTACTCCTCAAAAGAAATGATGTTCCCCCAAACATACCCCTACCCCTCAAAGACAAATTTTCTCCCCCCACCCCCTTCTCATAGGCCAAGGCCTACTTCCATCAATTCTTGGTGTTCTAAGGGAGTCCTACAGAAGCAATACTCTATCACTTCTGCCAGGGCCAATGCTGGGTTCAAAATATAGTCTTGTAGTACCACCACTAGGGTTCAAGCTGCTATATAAAGGCAAAAGACCCTTATATGGCTTTTTGATTGCTAGTGGTAGTACTCATTTTTAACCTGGGACCAGCCCTGGCAAAAGCAACATTTTGATCTAGGGGTTCCCTAGGTTCTAGGGGTTCCCTAGGTTCTGCTAGAGTTCCCTAGATCCTCAGGAATTGATGGCAGTAGGCCAAGGGTAGCCTATGGGGGGGGGGGGGTGGAGGGAGGTCTGGATTATAGTCCAGAGATGATGGTGGTCTTCGTTGGGGATGAAATTTGTCTTTGGGTGGATGGTGTTCTGTGTGTGTGAGGTGGGGGTATGTTGGGAGAGTGCTACTGCTTTTTGGGGGGAGAGGAAGGGGAAGGGAGAATCCTGCATACCTTATGAATGGACCATTCCCTTTAAAAGAAGATCTCCAGGAGCATCATGGCACACATTAACAATCTGATGATCTAGGAAAGCAGAATAACACAGCTTGGCAGGTTGATCTCAAGTTGCATTATGTATTTACCACAGGACCTACTAACCTGCGGTACTAAGTAACTGCAGGTTAGTGACCCCTTTGGCAAACTAAGCTGCCGTAAAATGCCCTATTTTACCACAGCTTAGAACTTCCCCCTAATGGCACATTTTGGATAGTACATGGAGAGTGGAATTGAGACAAGTCAGGATGTACACAATTCTGGCAGTATTTTATAAAAGGCTTGGTCAAACATGGATCCTTTTCTAAAATACATATAAGGAAGTTCAGGAATGCTGTAATTTAGATATACATCCACGTACAGCAAAGGAGCCATGTTGAAGCTTTGGTGGGAGTGGCTGACTTGGATTTAGTGGCAGTTACTGAAACATGGTTCACAGAAAACCATGATTGGGATGTAACTATACCTGGCTATACTTTATTCAGAAAGGACAGGGTAGGAAGTAGGGGAGGAGGAGTGGCACTATGGGGCATGTTTACTAAACTGCGGTAAACGTGACTAACGCGCGTTATACGACATTAACGACCGTAAGTGTCGTATAATGCGCGTACCGACGCGCTAACGACCGTTAACGTCATACTACGCGCGTTAACCGTACGTAACGATCGTAAAGCTCCGCGGCGCGTTAAAACAGCGCAGAAGGTGGAGAGTGGGCGGAGAGAAGGGGTCAATGGGCGGAGAGTGGGCGTGGAGAGGCTCCCCTCACACTAACGCGCTGAAAAGCACAGCCCAATTCCTACGCGAATGAAAACCTGCCGTTAAAGGGGAGAGAAACCATTTAGCTGTCAGCAATGTACAGCAAAACCTGGGAAACCAACAAAACGTGAGCAGTGTGATACATGTGCACAGAACAAACTCTCAAATAAAACCACAAAATGACCACAAGAAATAGTGTAAAACGTATAATTAAGCTGGGAAACTGTGATAGCAATGGGCAACAATACAAACACTCCCAGGAAAGCTCCAAAAAGAAGGGATGATGTTTGGAAGGGTCCACGCTCCGTACACCCTCACAAAAAGCATATCATATCATCGGAGCATTCCTGGGAGTGGTTTCTAATGTTGCCCAATGATACCATTGCTGCCCAGCTCGGGTATGGGTGTGTGCCCCCTTTCTCTGAGGCCCTTTCTGAGGGTTACGTGCACCTTTGTCCCCATACAAGGTAAATGAGGCCATAGGAAAATTGTGCAGAGCAGGGTTTCTGACTCGTCAGGCCAGGTTTTCTATCTCCAGGGACTGCACTGTCTCTGTGGCCACAGTGTGGTGCAACAGACACAGCCAGTGCCTGTAAGACAGAAGGTCACAGATTCAAATCCCAGCTGGGGCCCCTACCCATAGTCCCCATAGATTTACCCACCACTAAACAGTGATAGTAAAGACACCCCAATATTGCAGAGAACATACAAATGGTCACAATGCCCATATTTTACCACCCCAAACACAGACACCAGAAGCAGAGTCTCGCAAATGCAGTCCTGGAGGGCCTCACACCATTCAGGTTCCATGCTGCTGCTACCAAAGATGCCAGTGCTACATATCCATGCAACACCTCCATGGTATGCAGATGTAGCTCATGCATATTTATGAGGGACAGCATGAAAACCCGGACAGTGTTCGGAACACCAGGAGTGGAGTTGGGGAGCTCGGCCGTAAAGCAGCAGCCAACAGGGCCCGACACATCCACACGCCCACCCACAGGCCCCATTGGCCAATGCCTCCTGGAGAGGCAGGACATTGGGCCCTGCCTGTACCCCCCAATACTAGCACCTGCATACCTTAGCAATGCTACCCTACACCTGGGTATATGGTACACAGCTAACAAATGTTTCCTATGATAACTGGCAGATATCAATTCCTACGTTAAGCACACATTTCTCAATGAGCTCCACCATAACAATCAGTCTGTTGTCTGCGGTGTGCGCTGCAGTTCTGGTCCCTGACAGTGTTTACCACCCTGGGGAGTGACCCCCAAGAGTATTGCGTACCATATCCATGCATGTACCGTGCCCATGACTGGTGCGGTGGGTATGGCTGCAGAACCCCTCTATAGTATCACAATACTGGCATAGGTGTGGGGGTGGCTGTCTGTCTATCCATTTTGTGGTGGCTGCAAACACCTTCCACAGCCAACACTGCCAGCACTGTTGCCAGTATTGGGCTGAGAGGGGGCAGGGAGAGGATCCCCCTCACCAATGCGCTGTAATTCTGAGCCCAATTCCAACGCGAATGAACACCTGTCGCTAAAGGCATATTAAAGGGAAGAGAAACCATTTCCGTCAGCAATGTACAGCAAAACTGGGGAAACCTACAAAACGTGAGCAGTGTGATACATGTGCACAGGACAAAACCTCAAATACAACCATAAAATGACCACAAGAAAAATTGTACAAATCATAATTCAGGTGGGCAACAGTGATAGCACTGGGCAACAATAAAAAAAACACTGCCAGCAAAGCACCAAAACAAAACATATGATATGTGTAAGGGCCTACTCTCCGTAGACCCCGTCAAAACTCATATCGTTTTAATGGAGCTGACCTGGGAGTGTTTGGTATTGTGTCCCGATGATATCATTGTTGCCCAGCTTGGTTATGGGTGTTTGCCCCTTTCTGCAAGGTCAATTGTGAGGTTACGTGCACCTTTGTCTCCATACAAGGTATATGGGCACACAGTAAAATGTTGCAAAGCAGGGTTTCCGACTCGTCAGGCCAGGTGTCCTATCTCCAGGGACTGCACTGTCTCTGTGCCCACAGTGTGGTGCAACGGACACAGCCAGTGCCTCTAAGACCAGAGGGTCACAGGTTCAAATCCCAGCTGGGGCTACTGCCAATCCAGTCCACATATATTTCCCACAACTAAACTGTGCTACTATGGACAAACCTGTATTGCTGTGAAAATACATATGGTTAAGACACCTATATTTTACCACACCAAACACACACACCAGAAATAGGCGCATTACCTAGAGCTGAGTCTCCCAAATGCAGTCCTGGAGGGCCCCACACCATTCAGGTTCCATGCTGCCTCTAATAAAAATGTCTGTGCTGCATATCTATGCACCGCCCCCATGGTATGCAGATGTAGCTCATGCATATGTATGAGGGACAGCATGAAAACCCGAACAGTGTTAGGAACACCAGGACTGTATTTTGGAAACTCTGCTGTGTGTATATAGTTTAATTATGTTCAACTGTACATAGTTTACTAACTGTTAATTGTTAATTGTTAACTGTATTTACCTAGCTACAAATGTTATATGTAAAAACAGACCACACTGTTTATTGTTGTTATATGGAAACCGCACCTGATCAATGGAAGGAGCGGTATATAAATAATCTGTTAATTAAATTAAATTAAATTAAAGCAGCAGCCAACAGGGCCAGACACACACCCACAGGCCCCATTGGCCAGAGCCTCCTGGAGAGGCAGGACAATGGGCCCTGCCTGTATCCCCCAATACTAGCAGTTGCATACCTTCGCAATGCCACCCTACACCTGGGTATATGGTACACAGCTATCAAACGTATCCTATGATAACTGGCAGATAACAATTCCTACGTTAAGCACGTGTTGCTCATTGACCTCCACCATAACAATCATTCCGATGTCTGCGGTGTGTGCTGTAGGTCTGGTCTCTGATAGTGTTTACCACCGTGGGGAGTGACCCCCAACAGTATTGCGTACCATATCCATGCCTGTGCTGTGCCCAGGACTGGTGTGGTGGGTATGGCTGCTGGACTTCTCTATAGTAGCACAATGCTGGCATAGGTTTGGGGGTGGCTTTCTGCCTATCCAGTGTGTGGTGACTGCAAACAACTTACACAGCCCACACTGCCAGCAATGTTGCCAGTATTGGGCAACCAATGTGCATAATGAGGAGCAAGGTACCATGGGTATAGGCCGGACAGGGTGGCCTGGTCAGGGTGCATCTGCACAGAGCATAGGGCACTGACTGGGAAATATTAGTGGCCGGCCACCACCTACACTGACAGGGCGACTGCTGTATGTCCTGCAGGGACATCAATCTCACCCTGACTGTGCGGTGACCACAGCATGGCTAGGCATCCCCATAGTGCTAAATGGTATTTCCCTCATGTGATAGATATGGGTTTCCTGTTGGGGCCCAGCCACTGATGTATCTGCTGGCTGTGTATGCTGGCATCCCAGTTAGGGGTGCATGCATCTCCCCTGGGCACATGCACCATGGCCTAACTAGCAGACTGTCTGCAGCTGGTATGTGCCCTGATAGAGTGCCTTGCAGGGTGCAGCAGGAGAATGTCAGATGGTGGTGGGGTGTGGCTCACCCTGTCCATGCCTAAGGTCTGCTATTGTGGTATGGATGTGTAAAGAGCTGCAGTGACAGCCCCAGGGGGGGGGGGTCTGCTCCTCAGCAGGACTGGGTGAGGTTTGTCCCCCCCCTACTGCCACCTTTGCAGGGGGGTAGAATGTGGATCCATTGATGGCAGGCCCTGTTTGCCATGCCTGGCCCAGGGGGGGGGGGAGGCGCCCATGCCATGGGTGCCACACCAGACTGACGCAGACAGAGATATCCTGCTTTGGACCTGCGCCATGGCCTCTCTCAGCCATGGACGTTGCTGTGGACCTGGTGCTGGGCGCCTCACTGCACCCTCAGGGTGAGAACAGTACCTGCACAATGTGACAGCCACTCTGTGCCTGTGCAACACACGGTCAGTCCCCCCTACCAGGCCGAGGTGCTGTGGGGGTGCACACAGTCAGTCCCCCCTACCAGGCTGTGGTCTTGGGCAAGCCACTTAACCCTCCATAGCCCATGTTCCCTGTAAAATAGTTATCTCCAAGTTATAATGCCCTGTGCAATGTAATTTGGATTTGTCCGATGTAAACCGCAGTGATGCTGAATAGCGCGGTATATAAGAGAATATAATAAATAAAAAAAGATGCACCATAGGCCAACACATGTACATCTGTTAGCATACTGCATAGGTGCAGGACACCCTGAACAGTCTGTAATATTAGGTGGCCACGCTGGTAAAGCACGCACGCACGCACGCACGTTGGTACGCACGTGACACCGCGCGCAGCTCACTCACGCGCACCAACCACTGCTCAACGAAAAGAAAAGCATGCCTCCTTGATCCCTATGTACTGTACAGGGTGATGCCTAGGAACTCGAACCCATGCTGCCCGTAACAGCAGTCAGTACACTAACCATTCTGCTACGGCTCCGTTTCTGTACTGTGTCTGTATGACCACATACGATTAACGCCATTCAGTCCCAGAAAGTAAACCTCACATTACCCCCACAGGTCCCCCAAAGTGATCCCTACAGCTGCTGAAACTGTAAACAGGTCTGTGGCCCTGTCACCACACATCACCCTCAACACATTCAAAGAGATGGAACAGCACAAATATCTGCACAATGCAACGCCCCTTAGCAACGCCCGTAGCAACGCACGTGGCAACGCACGTGGCAACGCACGGGGCAAGGCATATCTCATTCCACAGAGATGGCAGCAAGGTCAAGGAAGCCATCCTTTACCCACAGGGAGCTGTATCTCCTGACGGAGCTCATCTGCCTCAAGCAGAGGCGCCTATTCCCCGGATCCTCGAGGAGGCAGGACCTGGGAAGGGTGAGGAGAGCCTGGGAGCGCCTCACCTTTCGCTATAACCGCAGCGCAGACTACCCACGTGAGGTAAGTCCATGGGAGCAGGCACCACAGCAAAGCAGGTGCATAGGAACACCATGCAACCAGGGCAGCAAACACATATGGAGCAAGTGGGACTGCAAGGTGTGTCCATATCCAGCTCTGAGTGAGGCCTGCCCCCCCCCCCCCCGATACAACCACCAGCCCCACCTCAGGGGCACAAACTCATCCTGCTGCTCTGGTAGCTGTCCCTGTCTGTGCATACAGGGATGGACAATAGCCCAGGTTGGAGGAGGGCCCAAATGAGGCCTATTTACAGTCCCTGTGCTCTGTTATCTGTCCCTGTCTGTGCATACAGGGATGGACAATAGCCCAGGTTGGAGGAGGGCCCAAATGAGGCCTATTCACAGTCCCTGTGCTCTGTTATCTGTCCCTGTCTGTGCATACAGGGATGGACTATAGCCCAGGTTGGAGCAGGGCCCAAATGAGGCCACATCACAGTCCCTGTGCTCTGTTATCTGTCCCTGTCTGTGCATACAGGGATGGACTATAGCCCAGGTGGGAGGTGGGCCCAAATGAGGCCCATTCACAGTCCCTGTGCTCTGTTATCTGTCCCTGTCTGTGCATACAGGGATGGACTATAGCCCAGGTTGGAGGAGGGCCCAAATGAGGCCACATCACAGTCCCTGTGCTCTGTTATCTGTCCCTGTCTGTGCATACAGGGATGGACTATAGCCCAGGTTGGAGGAGGGCCCAAATGAGGCCACATCACAGTCCCTGTGCTCTGTTATCTGTCCCTGTCTGTGCATACAGGGATGGACTATAGCCCAGGTTGGAGCAGGGCCCAAATGAGGCCACATCACAGTCCCTGTGCTCTGTTATCTGTCCCTGTCTGTGCATACAGGGATGGACTATAGCCCAGGTTGGAGCAGGGCCCAAATGAGGCCACATCACAGTCCCTGTGCTCTGTTATCTGTCCCTGTCTGTGCATACAGGGATGGACTATAGCCCAGGTTGGAGGAGGGCCCAAATGAGGCCACATCACAGTCCCTGTGCTCTGTTATCTGTCCCTGTCTGTGCATACAGGGATGGACTATAGCCCAGGTTGGAGGAGGGCCCAAATGAGGCCTATTCACAGTCCCTGTGCTCTGTTATCTGTCCCTGTCTGTGCATACAGGGATGGACTATAGCCCAGGTTGGAGGAGGGCCCAAATGAGGCCTATTCACAGTCCCTGTGCTCTGTTATCTGTCCCTGTCTGTGCATACAGGGATGGACTATAGCCCAGGTTGGAGGAGGGCCCAAATGAGGCCACATCACAGTCCCTGTGCTCTGTTATCTGTCCCTGTCTGTGCATACAGGGATGGACTATAGCCCAGGTTGGAGGAGGGCCCAAATGAGGCCTATTCACAGTCCCTGTGCTCTGTCATCTGTCCCTGTTGATGGGCAGGGGAAGCAGCCCACAGTCCCAGGATGCAGTAGGACGTCACCCAGGGCCCCACCCAGCATCCGGGTGCTGTGCTGAATGCCCCAGTCTGTCATCAGAGGGCCTAGCTATGTTGCACACCGTGAAACAGATATGTGCCCCGTTAGTGCCCACGAAAGGGTGTCTGTTCCCTAATATCAATATGTGTTTTTCAAACAATAGGTCGAGGATCTCCGTAAGAAGGCGCGGGAGCTGAGAGCGAGGTACCCCCGTTTTGTCGAACGGGTCCGGAGTGAGCGGTTGGCCGAACGGGATGGTGCGTGAGGTGACATGGCCCTCTGGGGCACCTGCTGTCCTGAACACAGGATGTATGTGCATACTGTGGCTGCTGTGTGACAATGGCTATAACACCTCCTCCCCTTCCCCACAGCGGATGAACGTGCTGAACAGGAGCCCATGGAGCAGGATGCGGGCCAGGGTGAGCCCGAGGAAACAGAGGAGCTGGAGCCGGCGGCGAGCCCAGGGGAGATGCCGAGTGTCAGCCCGCAACACCCTGATGAGCCTGCTGAAGACGACGCTGGGGGGGGGGGGATGCCGAGGGTCTGGGGGGGCGGGAGGAGGGGGAAGGTGAGCAGATACGGGTGGCTGTGGAGGGGGAGGTGGGGGGGGAGGCGGAGAGGGCAGAGCGTGCAGGGGGGCAGGGGGCGGTGGGGATGGCACAGGTGGGGGGGGAGGGACCCTGCTGTGGGGGGAGTGGACCTGGAGGGCGTAGTCCATGGGTTGGCGGAGCAGGAGGGGGATGGGGCGTGTGCGGGGAGGGGCCAGCAGGGTGGTCCATGTGCCCATCCACAAGGGTTGTCACAGGGCAACGGGGGCGCCAGCCACCTGGACCAGGGTGAGGGTGATGCGCTGCGCCTGGACCTGGACATGGCACACATAGCCGCTGAGATGCGTGCTGTGGATGCAGCCACACAGACACGGGGAGACCTGTGTCTGTGTGGCTGCATGTGCGGCCTGCGTGTGGCAGTGGCTATGCGTGCGCATGCACGTGCCCAGAGCCAGCACGCGCTCATCATGGGGCAGGTACTGGCAACCCTGACCATGGTGGCTGACCGGCTGCGCTCGCTGGAGGAGCGCGTGGGAGGGGGTGCGCCGGAACAGCCACCATGTGACAGGGGTCCCCAGGGTGTGTAGCGCGTGGATACGCAATGCACACCTGCTCTGTGACAGCCCATGTACAGGCCAAACCCATCCTGTGCTCTGTAGGGTGGTATAAAGGCAGGTCAGTCCCTGGGGATAACCCCACTGTTCAGTTGACTGTTAAAATAAATATTATATATGTTTCTCATAACACCCTGCTGTCCATATCTCATTCTTTGTGAGGAGTCTGTGTTGTGTGTGCAACACACGTGGGAACACACATGTCTGTAGGTGTACGATAGGAAGGGTGTGCGCCAGGGCCGGATCCACCCTGCGTGAGGCCTTACACCAACAAACATTGTGGGCCCCCAGCAGGGGCGGGCCAAGAGGGGGGCGTGGCCTCATATGCATAAGGGGCCTCATTTGCAGATATATTCGCATAATGGTACCATATACAAACGTTCAGTAAACGTGCCTCTTAATGGGTGCATGGATAAGGAAAGACTAAAAGATATCTACATTACCATAATCCTGCGCCAACTGCCAGACACATTAGGAAGTACTACGAACACTGCCCATTTAGAACCCATAGTAAACCCGCCGTATCCTAACGGCACTAGCCGGACTCACAAAGAACCATACACCACCAATCAAAAGGCAACAATACAAATAGTACACCACTACATTTCAGAGAACAACAATACATGACCTACTGGGGAACGTGAACAAGTGGCAATGTCACATAGGGATTATATAAACAGAACACCACAGCTCAGTTACACATGCCGAACATGGACCATCACCAAACAAGTAATCACAATCTACAAACAGGACGACAATAATCAAACTGGTAATCCCAAAAGGTAAACATGGAATGTCCAACACTGTGGAAATGATACCATACATTAATTTGCTCATGTCCTACACAAAGCGCAGACGTTAATGATGCACATTTACCAGAGCTGACATATTCCAATTATTACATCCATGATAAAGATAGCTGTTCTACCTTTTGTGCAGTTGTCTCAGCTGCAATTGCACCAGTCACTGTCCGCTGGATTTGCCGTGTCGACTGCTAACTCTCCATCGTCTGTTGTCCATTTGTCCTGTCTTCTCTCTTCTAGATCTTACCCCATTCTCTCTCTACATCTGCTCTAACATACTGATCGTTCTCCTTTCTCCTTTTGCTCGCTCATCATTCCTATTTCATCCACTCATATTTTACCCCTCCATCCTCATTCCCCACGTACCCTCCCAATACCCGGCCTATTGTAGATTTTGTTTCCCTACCACACAAACTATTCATCCCCCCTCCATGTCACTCGTCCAGCCCCATCCCATTCTAATCCACCCCCAACGTCAGCTCCCTTCTAGTTCCAGCCTCAACCAACATCCATTCCCGTACAGTCCATGCATCAGCCCATATCCTGTCCTATCCACCCATCAACCCATTTCCAGTCAGCCCCCCCTAGCCCACTGCCAGCCCTGACCCCCCCAACAGCCCACAGTCCATTACCAGTCCTCACCCCATCAGCCCACCTCTAGCCTCATCCCCCCCCAGCCCCAGCTCCAGCCCCAGCCCCCCCATAGCCCATTACCAGTCCTACTCCACCCCCATAGCCCATCACCGGTCCTCCCCCCCCCCTGGGCCTCAGGTAACATCTAATTTGAAAAACAAACCTGCTGGCTGCCGCAGCGGGGCCCCCTCTGCTGCCGCGGCAGCACAGACTGACCTGCGGGGGGCCCCCTCTGCAAGCTGCCTCCGTCGGCCCATAGATCCCTCCCTCCCTCCGTGCACGCTGTGAGAGGCGCGGAGGGAGAGGGTCACCCTCGTGTCTCTGTTAAGCCCGCAGGGGCTGATGGGAAATATCCCATCAGCCCCTGCGGGCTGACAGCGACGCAAGGAGACACTCTCCATTCCCGTCTCTCACAGCCTGCAGCCTGCACCCTGCACGGAGGGAGGGAGGGAGGGGGGGAGGGAGGAAGGGACGAACCGACGGCCTCAGCTTGCCGAGGGGGCCCCCGCGGGTCAGTCGGTGCTGCTGCGGCAGTAGAGGGGGCCCCGCGGCGGCAGACAGAAGGTTGTATGTCTCTACCTATATTCAACCAATTAAATGCCCTGTTCCTCTTGTGTGGGCCCCTGCCAGCTGTGTGCCCTACGCCATGGCATACTGGTATATCCGGCCCTGGTGTGCGCAGGTTACTGCATACGTGTCAGGCAGCTAGCATAACTATGGACAGTACATGTGGCCATGCCACACATGTCCCAGGGAACACACATGTGACAGTGCCCAGGGACCAGCAGTGGTGGGATATGCAGGCTATGTGCAACATCTGTGCTTGGTGCAGGCCAGGGTGGGGTATGGCATGGGGAACACAGGTGGCCTAATGGTCACTGAGCGTTGATGTGCACAGAGCTATGGGTGGATAGAGTGGGCATGGCCCTAGGGTGGCATGGGCTGTGCCACATGTTGTGCTCCGTGATCGTGTGTGTCATGGCGTGGGGAGACATATTGCAAGTGCTGCACATGGGGGCTCCCCCGCAGAAGCTGTGACACGTGACATTAGTCGATATATGGTAGGTGGTATGGCACACGACACAGGTATGCAGCACGGACAGTGCCCTTGCAACCACATGGCCTGTCCCTCCACACATGTGCCTGTGGGGCATCCCAGGTGGGTCTGGGAAGTATGCTATGTGCACGATGGTAGTGGCCCGGGGGGTGGTGGGGTGGGGATGTGACTGTCATGCCAAAACGTAGACAGGAAGCAGATGTCACCATCATTGTTCAGCTGTGTGTGTCTTTATTTAGACCTCCCCCTGCCACCTTTCTTGCGTCCCCGCCCACCCCGTGGTGCTTGCTGCCCCCTTGCTGCTGTTGCTGCTGCAGGTGGTGATGTCCCCTGTGGCTGCTGGACAAGAGCGCATCCTGCCCCCATCCCTGCTGCCATGCGCGCATGTGCGGCAGCCATCTCTTCACATGCTGCGGCAATGCGGCCTTCATGTCCCACGAGGGCCGTCATGGTACGCTGTAGGCGCCGCAGCACTCGCAGTTGGCGCCGTTGTGTCCGTGACACCGTGCGCAAGGCATGCCGTAGACCTGGGGGGAGAGGACATAGCACAATATGAGATGTGTTACACAGCGACACCTGCTCGGGTCCATATATACCATGGCAGCATAGGGCACTCACCCTCAGCATCTCTGTGGGCTGCGTCAGTGTTGGCCTGCATCTGTGCGATAACCTCCACCACAGCAGCGAGAGCCTCATTCCGGTGTTGCCCACACACATCCGCAGGCAAATCCCCAGTGCCCTCTGTGTTGATTGGTGCGTCCACATCCGGGATGTCTGGAACCTCCAGCTCCCTATCACCAAGGGGTGCATCCTGGCCCTCCGCACACACATTGCCTGCCTCCGCACCAGTGTCAACGGGGCTTGGTGGTGCCACGTCTGCCACCGCCTGTGGCTCCTCCTCCTGGTCGATGGCACGTGGATCACCTGGGTGCCACAGGGATACATACGTTAGAGGGTGCTATTTGCTGTTTGACATCCCCATCACATACCCCCTCAGGCACACGTGGGTTACTGATCCACGTGTGTCTGAGCCATGGCTGTAGTAGCACCCTACTATGTTTGTGCACACCCCATGCAGGTGCCATCTGTGGTCCGCCCCCTGAGGCCCCCCACAGCACCTCTGTGTGCAGACGCACACCCCAGCCAGGGCCATCATCACCCACAACCTGCCCGCACCCAGCATGTCCCCCGAGGATGCAGTGTATCGTCGCGTAGGACACCCCCTTACACGTGTGGCCCTAGTGGTCCCGCCAGCTGTGCGCCCGTTTTTTCACCGACTAGACCGCAACCTAATCATACGACTATGTACCTGCAATGATCAGAACCAAAGTATCAGTACAGGTGCAATGACAGTCTCTGTTTATTAGATAACTGATGATCAGATACAGGTGGGAAATTGGGGGAACGAGTTCTATCGGGCACTGGGCACCTCATGGCAGCATAACCCCCCCAAAATATGAGCTGCATACTATATAAAGATATGTCACCTGCTTCCGTTTCTTTCTACATGCAGTCCTCAGAACTAGTCCTGTGTGTCCTCTCCCCCCTCCCTCTTATTTCCTATTATTTCCTATTTTGTACCCCTTCTTTCATGTTGTACAATCCCTCGTGGCCCCCCTCCCATACACACCAACTATGGTGCAGCTATCTACGTTTCTGCAGAGCCCAGGCCTAGCATACATGTTGGTAACTTGTGGATTCCTGTGTATGTTTTCCTGTGCACATAGACCTTACAGGCCCTTATCTGATATCCCCTTGTCGGCCCATGTCTAGACTCTCCAGGCCACACTGGCACCTTACAAGGCCCATGATATCCCCTTACATGGGTATATCTGGTGCTGGATCTCCTCTTGCTAAGGCCTGTATTCTGGCCCACATGTTTTGGCCGCGTGGCTGTTACCAAACTATTCTGTGAGATTCAGGGCAACCACTAAGTGATTATGGACCTGGAACATTAGTAACCCTTAGCACCTACAACTCTGAGGCAAATCTATACTACATAACCCCAACGCAGTCATACGAAACCTCTACCAGTACGTCAACCCTACACAGCCCATCCATGTGTGGCATGCAACATGTGGTCAGCCTCTGCTGTCGTTGTGTGGCGGTCACCCATGCACAGTATCACATTCACTGCATGTTGCCACCAACTGCCACCCATACACAGGCCCCCCACCACCCATCATTGCTCCTGAATGGGTGGTCACACCGTGTCTCATTTGTCCCGCTCGCCCTGGACATCCACTTACTGGCCCCCCTCTTTCTAGTCTCGCACCATGTGACCATGCTACATCCCCACCTTGGTCTGCGTTCCCCCCTTACCTGCTTGTGGGTGGGCCGTGTCCAATGCTGCAGGCAGTCCGTGGACATACATTGTCCCGAGCCTATCAGCCAGGCGTCTCTCCAGCTCGCTGAGGTTGGCCACATATGCTGGTCCCCCTCCAGTGCCTTGGGCCCCACGTCGCTCACGTACGAGCTCAGCCCTCACCTGCCTCTTGATGTCACAGTATCTTTTCCTTAGATTTTCTATATCGCGGTGTGGTCCCCCAGCTGCTGCAACCGCTGACTGTACCTCTGACCACGCCCGTGCCCGCATGGCAATGGTGAGTGTGGCACTCTGGCGCCCAAAAAGGAGGTCGTAGCGCTCAAGTACGTTGGACAGCAGGTGCTCATTCTCCTGCTGGCTGAAACGTATGGCTCTGCGCCTTGTTTCATCAGGGACAGGGATCCTTGCCTGGCGTGGCCTGCCACCCGTATGCACACCTGCAGCCTGCTGAATCCCAGATGGTCCAGCAACGGCCTCCTGTGGAGATGTGGCTGGTGCTGCTGGATGTGGGGGCTGGTCCTGGGGTTGGTCCTGGTCCTGGGTCTGTCGATGATCCATAATGTCCATTATGTATCTGCACGGGGGTTCGGCACACAGTGGCAAGCCTATATATAGGCTGTCATGGGGTGTGGCTCGTGGGGCATGGGGTACACGGCCACGTGTGCCGTGACGCGTTCTGTTGCGCCTCGCTGCGCGCCTCGATACGCGTTCCGCTGCGCGCCTCGATACGCGTTCCGCTGCGTGCCTCGATACGCGTTCAGCTGCGCGCCTCGATACGCGTTCCGCTGTGCGCCTCGATACGCGTTCCGCTGCACGCCGGATGTGACATCATACATGTGAGTGTCGGTAGTACCGACCGTATCGCCGATCCCCCCTACCCATCCCTTCTGGGGCAGTTTGTTTTGTATAGTGGTGGTGCAGATGTACGCTCCTTTCTTAGGGCTATGTTTATCTGTGCCGTAGTGGAAGCATAGGCTGATGCACCACTACGTGATATGTACGCGACCGCACTCTGACGTTGCATGCGTTGTAAGGCGCGTCGCAACGCGACTTCCGTCGCCTGCACATGGGCACATGCATTTTACGTCATCCCTGCATTGGTATCTGGGTGTGTGATATTTATGTGCTACGCAGTTTATACACACCCTACAGCATCGCTCGGACTCACCTACAGCAGTGTGATACATGGATGAATCCCCTCAGCTGCATTATGTGGACGCGCGTAACATCGCGCGCTGCACTTTTCCTACCGGTAAAGAGTTTGATTACTGGAATCTGGAACATTCTGTCTCCCCAGGTGAGTGGCAATCATGTGGTGTCCATCCCCACCCACACCACTATTTCTAGCCCTGCTACCCTCCTAACTGTGTCTATCATGGCTCACACATCACATGCAGGTGGTGCAGTGTTTGCATTGGTTGGGCTGGCAGACCTGCTTGGCCAGGAGGAGGGGGATGTTGTTCCTGGGCCGCTGCCCTGGGCATCGGTGCACTGCCACTGCAACTCAGGCCTGCAGCTGTGGGGCCTGCACAGGAGGGTGTTGTTGACCAACGGCGCCATAGGCGTGCTGAGGTACAACAACGCCTGCGGCGTCTCTACAGGCCCAGGGTCTTGCTCCAGGACCTGCGAGAGGGCCAGGTACTCTCCCTCTACCGGCTGGACACAGGAGCCATTAGGGAGCTCTATCAGGACCTCAGACCTGACCTTGAGCCCCTGAATGCCCGGTCACATGCTATACCGGGTATGACCAAGCTCCTGGCTGCCCTACATTTCTTTGCCTCTGGCTGTTTCCAATCCTCGGTGGCAGCAGTGGGTGGCATGAGTAGGCCCACCTTCTCCCGCTGTTTCCATCAGGTACTGCGTGCCATGGTCAGCCGGGTTGGGAATTACATAGCAATTCCCAATGGTAGGCAACAGTGGGCGGCCCTGGCACTGGCATTCCATAGGTTTGCTGGAATCCCACACGTGATGGGCGCTATAGATTGCACACATGTTGCCCTTGTCCCGCCACGCGACAGGGAGGTTGTGTACCGGAACCGGAAACACTTCCATTCCCTCAATGTGCAGGTTGTCTGTGATGCAGGTATGCGTATCCTGAATGTGGTTCCGCGGTTCCCAGGGTCGGCCCATGACTCCTATATCCTGCAGAACTCGGCAGTGTTTGACCAGTTTGAGACTGGTCAGTTTGGTGACTACGTCCTGCTGGGTGGGTATTCCGCGTATCTGACATGCGCCCACTGTAGGGGGGTGTATCTGCTGCATTGTCAGCATTCTCCACAGTTTGACTGACATTGCAGCGTTAGTTCTGGGAGTGCACTGTTGGGTGTGGCTCACAGCCTCATGCCGTGTCACTGGTGTCCTGGTCTTAGACATATGTTTCGCCACAGCCATCTCTCTGTCTCGGATGTGTGTTGGTTTGCTCGCACATGTGTGTCCCAGAGGGCCAGTGTGGTGTCTGTTTCTCCATGCCCATGCCCTCGTTTTCCAGATGAACTGTGTCCATGTGCGACAGGGCAGAATATGCTGTGTCCCCCCCATGCCTGTGGGCTACACATGTATCCAGGCCATCGCCTCCACACCCGCACCACGGGCATACAGCGCTGGCAGTTGTACCCATGTCTCCCAGTGGTGTCAGTCACTTGGCTAGCCCATCCTTTGCATGGATTTCGGTGAGGCCGCCTGGTGGGGGGGGGGCCTGGGCCCACCCTCATGGGGCTCATTCTGTGTGCGTGGACCAATCTTTCTGGCCCTGTTTTTTGCTCGACAGGAGATGTGCTGGTGACCATGTGACTATCACACGTGTCTGCTGCATGTCTGGGCACCATGTTCGGGGTCCACCTCACCACCGCCATTTGCTTCACCCCCAACACCCATGATATGTATCCCAGTGGCTGGTGCTGTGTATGCAGAGGATCGTGCCAGCCACCCACTTGCACAACTGTGCCACCCTGCACCCCCGGTTGCTATTTGACAATGTCCAGCACCTTGCCTCACAGCTCACGCAGATGTATTTGCTGAACCAGTTCTTGCACATGTCACGTGTCACAGTTACATGGGTGTGCACTGCCACTCTCAGCATGTCATGGTCGTTTCCCACTGGCCTCAACAGCCTCTGCTGTGCTACCACTGTGTGCACATCATTTGCCTCATATGTGTGTGCATGGCCTCTCGGCTGTCCAGTTCTGAATTGGTATGTCTGTCGTTCCATTATTGTCTCAGCACGCATGTGAATTTGCACCATTTCTCCCTGCAGGTGATGCAGGATATGGGTGTCGCACCTGGCTGCTCACCCCTGTGCGTCTCCCCGGACAGGTGCAGAGCTACGGTACAATGAGGCCCATGCCTCCAGTCGCTCAGTGATTGAGCGCACCTTTGGCATCCTCAAAAGTCGCTTCAGGTGTCTGGATAGGACTGGCGGGGCCTTACAGTACAAACCACTGACTGTGGCAAAGATCATCATAGCCTGTTGCATCCTCCACAACATTGCTCTCAGGCACAATGTTCCAGTCGACATTAATGAGGATCTGGGCCCGGATCCTATGTGCCCTCCTGCACCTGGCCATGGTGACACACGTGCAGGCATGGCAGCCAGGCAGCATCTAATCGAGAGGATCTTCACCTGTAAGTTATGGGTGTGCTGGGGACGTGTCTCTGGGTTTGCCATGTGTTAGGTGGTGTGAGGATTGTGCAGCACTGCCATCTGATGCCTCCATATCTCTGTCCTGTTCTTGGCTCCACAGGATGAGCATCTGTGTTCCAGACCCACCCGGACTGCCTTGTAATGCTGCATGTGGCCGTGCTGCATGGGGGGGGGGAGAGGGTGTTCATATATGCAGCCTTCATGTTGGCTTGGGTGAGTTGCAGGGTAGTGGGGATTGCATGTCATTCGTCACGTCTGGTCACATATATGTTGTTTTCTCTCCACTGCTCCTATGGTGCTGCACATTTATTTGGACCACTGCTCCTTCCCCCTTCGCCTCCATGGGTCACAGAGGTGGCCCTTACTTGTTCACATATTGGGGTTCTGCATGTTCTATCTTGCACACATCTTGAGCGGCTGTGTGTGTACTCTTGCACAGGTCAGTGTATACTGGTTTGCTAGGTTGATCAGCCACTGGCAATGGGTCATTTGGCAGATATGTGCCACTCATGCATGTGCTGTGCTGTGTGTCTCCATTTGACGTTCCTTTTTGGGGGGCAGGACATCTTGGCTTTCTGCATGTGTACTTTATCACACTGTGTATGTTCATGATTGTTAGTGACCTTTCCACCTGGCCATTCCTCATGCGCCACCCTGCCTATGTGTGTTGTAGGGATGTATTTTGCGCCCTCTCCGATTATGTTCCCTCATCCATTTGTTACCTTCCACTGGTGGGCAACTGTACATTGTGCACAGGTGTCAAATATGTTCCTCAGATGGGTCACAGTTCCGATGGTGATGCAATGTACATCAACATTGTGTTTCCGCAGGACACACTGCACCGTGGACATGTTGCTCTCTCAGCTACCCATGCAGACGTCATGCTGTCCGCCATCCATCGGGCTCTGGATCCGCTATTGTGTCTCTGTGTGCTTTTGGCTGACAATCACTGTTCCCTCTGAGCTGTGCGCATGTGTCTGCGCACACACCTCGCCAGGGGAGCGCACATACTTTGCAGCTCTGATTCCACTAGGGAGCGACACAGACATCTTACACCTTTACAGTCAGGGTTGTAATTACTAGACATTTCCTGCTTCATTTATTAATCGTCTGTGTTCAGTTAATTTGATTTAACTCAATGTGGTGTACATACTATATTCTGATGTGTAGTCAACATAAAAAATTGTTATAACTCTGCCTGTCATTATGTTGCGCACAGACATGTCACCTTCCTTCCAAAGCTGCACTGAGCTGATATTTTACGCGCACACAGCCTACAGACGATTGGGGGGAACATTGCTGACAGTAACATTCACATCCAGGACACTGGTGTACCTTTCAGGTGGCCCTCACCTTCCATACTCTGTGACATACACCGCCTGCTTATTCTGCTTTTTGCCTATTGCTCTCAGCCTGTTGTTATTTGTTCTCTGGGTATGCCACCGCTGCTGCACATGCTCTTGTCCCCTGCGGTGTATGCGTCTCATGTGCAGGTTCTTGATGATATTGGGATGGTGCCGTAGTCTTCACTGTCATCTACGTCTGTGGTGCATGTGCAGTGTGCTCAGTGTTGTGGACACATCATGTGTTGCTATCTATTCATTCTGTGTGTGGCTGGTTTTATGTGTGTGTCTCCTTTCTGTCCTGCAGGTGTCATGGGGGTGTGTGTCCGTCCCTTACCTGATATCTGCTTCTTTTCACACAGGACACAGGCAACACTGTTGGTCTGGTTGGTGATTGGCATGTCCCTCTTTTGGTCCGGTGGCCCTTTCCACAGCCGATCCAAATGGGCCTCCATTGGGCTATCCAATTACACCCCTCATGTGTCACTTCCCTGATCACTTGCATGTTGTTTACAGTACATTATATCTCCTGCTGTGGGTGTGGGTGTGGGTGTGTGCCTCTTAATTTGTGTGTTCCATCCCACCTGTCGACTGTGTTGTGGGCTGTGGACCCCTCCTCCACATGTGTACTGCATTTTGCCTACGCTCTGTGCTTCTATCACCTGGCACGCAGCTGTGGTCTTTGCTGTTGGCATGATGTGGTCCTGTCTGCATCCATTTCTGTGTGCCTCTGTGTTTATTTTAGGTCATCTATGTTCTGCAGTGCTTTCCATCAGAGTGGTCAGAGCTTTGCGCTCTTTCTGTTCCTCTTTTCCTCGGCCTTTCCCACGCTGATGCTTATTGTCGCTGTAACAGTGGTCTCCGGGCGTCTGCTACCTGTCTGGTCATATTAGCGTTGTCACATTAGCTGTCCGTCCTTTGGTCCATGTATTTGCATCATGGTGTGGTGAGGTGTCATGTATGCTGCTGTGGACTCTTGCCCCGTACCCTACCCTGCTGCCATTGTCTACTGAGCATCTCCTTTTGCTTGTTTGTCCTGTGCCTGCTTGGCGTGTCCTGCTCACCTCTCGGGCGACCTCACCCTCCACTGGGGGGCAACTATTCCCCTCAGCTGCCACACACCTTCTTTCCAGTACACCAGGGTGCCAGGAACCTTTGCTGTGATGCTGTTGCTCCCAGCATGTTTGTCTGTGCTGCTGCCATACACGTGTGCTGCTGTCATGTGTGAGGGTCCGTGAACTCCATGCTTGCCCTCCAACAGTCACCTGTTCATTGCCGTTACTGTGGGCTCTAGGTGGTGTTTGTGCTACATCTATCTCTTTTCCACACAGGTCCTGCCGACCCTCCAGGCACACCTTGTGGCCTCTAGGGCACATTGACCTTTGCAAACATACCATTAGTGATGCACCATGCCATATTGTTCAATGGGCCACAGGTCTGTCAGCACTCTCCTATACCGCTTAGCCGCATATTTGGGTTCAGTTTGCACACCTGTCTTCACACTGTGCTGGTACACCTTTCCTGCTTGTTCTTGGCCACACTGTTGGCCTACTGTCGTTTGGTGCTCTATGGCAGGGGCGCACATATTCTTATCTCCCTTCCGGCCCAGGCGCTGTGGGGGCGCCTACCCCCTCCTATGGTCATCTCTGGACTGCTGCTGGGCATCTGCAGTGCACCATGGGTACTGTTGCATACTCCCATATCCTTAGCAGCCCAGCAGGCACCTTGGGTGACGACATGGCGCCCCTCGGTCCACAGTCAGGGGATTTGGTTTCAGGTGTTACGGACATCTTCATTTTCCTGCGCACAATCACCATAGTGTGTTTCTCCCTGCTTTTGCTTTTGCCAGTGACTTTCCATGTTGCAAAGCAGTCTGTGATGTTATTGGGCCTTCTATATTTGGTAATGATCATGACCTTGGTCTTGATTGTGTTTGCCATATGCCCTTGTTTGCTGAGACCTTGCTTTGTTTCTTAGTCAGGCATCCCTTGCATGTACATGGTGCGTCTTCTGTGGGTTTGTTTCGGGGGCTTGGGTCATCTGGCAGTTCTGCTCCAAGGTCTGCCCACCTCATTATTGTGACTTTGTTATGTGCACTGGCAATATGGGCATGGGGTTGCTTCCATGCTTGTGGGTGGGGCCCTGGGTCATGGGTTTGAACACACAGTGGGTCATTGTGAGCACCTTGGGGGGCGTATTCCTATCTTGCTTTACATTGGTGCTAACAACAGCAGCGCCCTCACACTGCAGACTCCGCACAGTGACTCCTCATGGGCCCTGTCACATGCCCTATGGGGTGCTTTGTGAAAAGCCCTGTCGGGTGCTGTGGAGACAGTGCACAGTAGCCTTAGTTCTCTGGTGTGGCTTTCATGGGGTTATCCTATGTGACACCTTCCAGGTACATCCCTGTGGGTGGGTGTTTTAACAGGAGTTTAAACTTGGAACATACATTGCCAGCACAACTTGTGGGACATACAAACCAGACCTCCTATGATATTACTGGTGTGGTGTGGGAGTCATGCCGCACACCCATCCACAGATATGCCAGCCTTGCAGGGACACAACCACTTGGTACACGGCCCATAGTTGTGTCACACATAGCATGTCCTGGTGCTGTTTGATGCTGCATTCCAATGGCAAGGCAATTGTGTTGTCCCCTGCATTGTTTCTGGTACAGTCTGACGTGGTATTTCCTTTATTATATGGGTTGTGTATATCTTCACCTTTGTACATTTCAAGCACCCGGTTCTGGCTGCAGATTCACACTGTTTTCTACCTTTGGGTGCTGCACCTCTCGGGATTACACGGACACTCCCAGCAAGGGGTGGTGGGCATATATTCCTCCCTCTCATGTTCTTTGTGTACAACCAAACATTGGGGTTCTCATTGGTTTAGACAGGGGGCTGACTGGTTCATCATATGTGTGCCTACTGTTTGCGGAGGGTTCTGTTGCAGGCAGCCTTGGTCTTTGGACACACAGGGGGGATTGAACTCACAGACCTTGCTCCACCAGGCCGCTTTTTACCCATTGTGCTTATGATCTGTCTGCCTTCACTGACACATTTTCTAGCTTCTTCTGGGGCACCCTGTTGGGATACTCTCTGTTGCTACTATGTCCAGTGACACACACAGTCATTTCACCATACCATACCAGGGGGCTATGTGGGTATGTAGCCCTTCTTGTGTTCATCTGTGGACTGCTGGTCTGCATGTGCAGTGTGCACCATGGGACTCCCTGCATTGTTACGGATCCGGGACACTACAGCGGACAGTTCGGTGGTGTCCTGCCGCACTTCAGTGGACAGCCAGGGGGTGGTTACCGGCTATGGGGCTGCAGGCCAGTGGGTCACTCATTGCCTGTGGAGCCCGTAGCCATGGGTTGTGACCCACAATGGACTCCTTTTATAGGGGTGTCTGCCGCATTATATGTTTTACACACGCAGGACTGCTACCGGCGACAGCCTCTGATGCGTCATATTACTGTACTGAGCGTCATTGGGTGCACCATGTGTCACCTTATCTGGCTACCTTAAGGTTCCCTTATGGACTGCTCAATGGGGGACATCTTGTTGTGCCTCAGTGGACACTCTACTTTCTAGTGTGGCCTCTGTTGTGCGTTATGGGGTGCGTTCTGCAGCAACTTTGGATACACCACTGTGTGGGTGTGTTTGCTAGCAACCTTACAGCACATACAAAACAATGTTCATGGCCCCTCACTCACTATATGATGTGTGGGTGTGTTTGCTAGCACCCCTACAGACTATCAGCAACATATACATGCCCCCTCACTCACTATCTGATGTGTGGGTGTGTTTGCTTGCACCCCTCTGGGACGTATAAAAATATATGCCCCCTCCCTCACTCACTGTATCATGTTCGGGATGCTGCATCAGCCAGCCTTCTGCATCTGGCAGCCTGGGGACTCGAACCCATGCTGCCCGTATCAGTGGTCACTGCAGTAACCATTGTGCTACAGCTCTGTCTGGGTCAGGTTTGTATGGTAACAAGCATACAACACATACATAACATATACATGCCCCCACACTCACTATGTAATGTTTGGGTGTGTTTACTTGCACCCCAAATGGTAGGGGAGCATAGACATGCCCCCTCACTCACTATATACTGTGTGTGTGTGTTTACTTGCACCCCAAATGGTAGGGGAGCATAGACATGCCCCCTCACTCACTATATGATGTGTGGGTGTGTTTGCTTGCACCCCAGGGGGACAGAGCATATACATGCCCCCTTCACTCACTATCTGATGTGTGGGTGTGTTTGCTTGCACCCCTCCGAGACGTATAAAAATATATGCCCCCTCCCTCACTGTATCATGTTCGGGATGCTGCATCAGCCAGCCTTCTGCATCTGGGGACTCGAACCCATGCTGCCCGTATCAGTGGTCACTGCAGTAACCATTGTGCTACAGCGCCATCTAGGTCTGGTTTGTATGGTAACAAGCATACAACACATACATAACATATACATGCCCCCACACTCACTATGTAATGTTTGGGTGTGTTTACTTGAGCACCGAAAGGGGGGGGGAGCATAGACATGCCCCCTCACTCACTATATACTGTGTGTGTGTTTACTTGCACCCCAAATGGTAGGGGAGCATAGACATGCCCCCTCACTCACTATATGATGTGTGGGTGTGTTTGCTTGCACCCCAGGGGAACAGAGCATATACATGCCCCCTTCACTCACTATCTGATGTGTGGGTGTGTTTGCTTGCACCCCTCCGAGACGTATAAAAATATATGCCCCCTCCCTCACTGTATCATGTTCGGGATGTTGCATCAGCCAGCCTTCTGCATCTGGCAGCCTGGGGACTCGAACCCATGCTGCCTGTATCAGTGGTCACTGCAGTAACCATTGTGCTACAGCTTTATCTGGGTCAGGTATGTCTGCGTGGCTTCTTATGCTTCATACGCAGTAACGCGCGGCGACTTCCTCTAACGCGCCAGGTATCGCGCGTGAGCTCTGTTACGCGCGTTAGCTCTTCTGTTGTCCCGCCCATCTCCTTATTTGGGGGTTTGTCTTCTTAACGCGAATACTAACGCGAACTGCACTAACGCGATTTAGTAAACATCCCCCATAATCTATGCCCTGCAAGGTAATCAAACACTTACAGGGAAATCGGAGGAAAAAAGGTTTCCTCCTCAGCCAAAACACGAGGCTTAAGCTGCAGGAAGGACCTCCTCCGAATTTGAGTGAAGCAGGAGACATCGGGAAAAATAGATAACTTATGGCCATGAAAGGAAACATCTTTTTTTTTAAAGAAGGCCTTCATAATCCTGGCCTTATCAACAAGATTAACCAAAGTAATCACTAATGTGGCATGTGAAGGAATCAGAACTTGAGAATTCTCCAAGAAATCTGTTAAATTTAAATCACTCTGATCCACAGACAAAGCCACATTATTTTCCACAGATGTCTCCTGCGACGGTAAATAAAAAAAAATGAGCAATCAAAATATTTTCAACTTCTGGGAATGACAATATATCTTTACAATACTGCTTAAATAAAAGACGAGGTGACATAAAACGAGTCTTAGGAAAATTCAAAATATGAATATTTTTTGCACGAGAAATATTTTCCAATGATTCTAGCTGTTTATACAAAATCAGAGTATCTTTTAGGGCAGAAGCACTCGCCAATTGCAATGTATCAGCTTGAGCTTCCACCCCAGCAACTCGCTGAGATAAACTCCCAACAGTTGCTTCTAATACTTGTACTCTGTTAACAACCTGTTGAGAGAAAACAGCAATTTGATCCATGAACTTAGACAGCAATGAATTAGTAGCGGAAACCTGTTTCCAAATATCTAATAAAGTAACATCTTTAGGATCAACAACAACAGATGAGGAATGAACATCTTCTAAATTAATAGCCAAAATAGGTGTTAAGGAAGATACTTCACAAGGCAAACTTAAAGAGTCAACAGAAGCACCCTCTTCCTCTCCAGAGGCAGATGAAGCCTCAGAGGAGGATATGTCCAAAACCAGAGTCTGAGACAATCCAGGGTTAGGAGGAGGAGTCCTTTCGATAGAACTCAGGGAAGCACCAGAGGCAAGGGAGGAAGAACTCTGAACAACAGAAGCAAGCTTTTGCACTGTAACCACATGCTGGTCCATAGGGCCAGTAGCAACATTAGAAGTAGAAATGATATCCGAAGCTTGTTTCAAGGACTTACTTTTCCGTTTAAAGTGCCCTCTAGGCATTCCCTCAGCGACTTGAGCCCAAGCCCCAAATTGGCACCGAAAGGGCACCAAAGGGGCGTTCCCCATTTGGTCACGCCCCCTTCGGGCACGTGACCGCGTGCCACGACCGCGGCCACGAAAGGCGGCTGGCGTTTAAATACTGCAGTTTCCCCGATGGAAAGAGGATGGGAGGAGCTTCACCAGTAGACCAATCAGCGATGGAAAAGCTGGCCGCCAAGTCCCTGTATCACCGCCACTGCTCCTCACCTCCCTAAGAGCAGCCGGCGTTTAAATACTGCAGTTTCCCCGATGGAAAGAGGATGGGAGGAGCTTCACCTGCAGACCAATCAGCGATGGAAAAGCTGGTCGCCAAGCCCCGGTATCACCGCCGCTGCTCCTCACCTCCCTAAGAGCAGCCGGCGTTTAAATACTGCAGTTTCCCCGATGGAAAGAGGATGGGAGGAGCTTCACCTGCAGACCAATCAGCGATGGAAAAGCTGGCCGCCAAGCCCCGGTATCACCGCCACTGCTCCTCGGGTTTTAACAACTTTAAATAATTTTGTGTCATCTGCAAATTTGATAGCCTCACTCGTTATTCCACTTTCCAGGTCATTTATGAATATGTCAAAAAGCAGCGGACCCAGCACAGATCCAGTACACCACTATTCACCCTTCTCCATTGGGAAAATTGGCTATTTAGCCCTACCCTCTGCTTTCTATCTTTTAATCAGTTCCTGATCCACAATAGTACACTGCCTCCTATCCAGTAGCCAGCAACCACATCAAATATCAAGCACGCACAACAAGTGGAAAGGACATTTCTTTTGGGTAAAACCAGGAGCAATGTAGTCCGCACAGCTGATGCTTGCAGGTCTGCCCTACTCCTAGGATGCTCCAGGCCTCAACACAGAGGTGTGTTATCCATCCTGGTGTTATGGTGGTGGCTCCTGGTGCAGTTACATAGCCCTGCCCTACCCCCAGGATGCTCCAGGCCTCCTTATAGAGGAGTGTCACCCATCCTGGTGTTATGGTGGTGGCTTCTGGTGCAGTTACATAGACCTGCCCCACCCCCAGGATTCTCCGGGCCTCAACACAGAGGTGTGTTATCCATCCTGGTGTTATGGTGGTGGCTCCTGGTGCAGTTACATAGCCCTGCTCCACCCCCAGGATGCTCCAGGCCTCCTTATAGAGGAGTGTCACCCATCCTGGTGTTATGGTGGTGGCTCCTGGTGCAGTTACATAGCCCTGCCCTACCCCCAGGATGCTCCAGGCCTCAACACAGAGGTGTGTTATCCATCCTTGTGTTATGACCCAAAGACCTTGTGAACATAATTGATCTAGCCTCCAACCCCAAGAACACACACAAGCCAAACTGGGTACTGGGCAACTTTAACCTACCAACCATACAGGATAATCACTCCAAAGTCCTCCTTGAAGCACTCAACAACTTGGGTTACGAACAAATAGTGGACGCCCCTACCCATCGAAAAGGCAACATATTGGACCTTATCTTCATCCCCCAACCAGACATAAACCCAAAACACAACTTCAACATAATCATCTCCCCCGTTCCATGGTTGGACCATAATTTAATCAGATTCCAAATACCTACGCACTAGGAGAGTGAATGGCCAATGACGGCAACTGAAAAATCAGCAGCACCCCCACGACATTGCAGAACCTTCGACAAAGAAGCGATCATCAAAGAGGTCCTTCCTAACATCTTTTGCATCACCTAACCTTGAAGAAGTAATGGCCTCTTGGAACAACAGCCTGAGCTTCTTTGCATACATACCTAACCAAGCCAAGCCAAATGCCTCAAATAAATAACTGAGAGGCAGAAAAACCTGCACGTTGGTACTCTACCGAGCTACAGACCTCACTACACCTGCTGAGGAAACTTGAAAGAAAATGGCGATGGACACGGTCCGCAGCAGATCAGACAGCCTACAACGCTCACCTGCGGACACACCGAGACCTAATATCAACAAAAATAAAAGAACATCATTCTGAGCTCCTAAACAGATCGCTTAACAAGCCCCACGAGCTATTCAATATAGTAAAGCCCCTAACGAAGGAACCCTCATTCTCCCAACCAGTCATGATACATCCCCAGGACTATGCAGACTACCTGCAGGCCAAAACCAGGAACGTCAGCAAAGCCACCCTATCCAGTCCCAGTAACAACCAACCCCAACTTAAGACACTCACCTCCCTCAGGACACCATCGGCTGCGAGTATTGAAGACATCATCACTAGCATCAACGCCACCACTGCTCCAAACGACCCTTATCCAGCACTCTGGATAAGGTCACTACGTAAGGAAATCAGCCCTATATTAGCCAGGATCATCGATCTGTCCTTCGCAACAGGACTATTCCCCTCTTGTCTCAAGCAGACTTCAATCCGGCCCCTTTTGAAGAACACTAAACTAAATTCCCAGAACGTAGAATCATACTGCCCAATATCGAGCATCCCGCTGCTAGCAAAGATAATCGAGAAGGTGGTACAGAGACAAATACAGGACCACATCGACTCCACAGCTCCCCTTGATCCAAACCAACACGGCTTTAGGGAATCACATGGAGTGGAAACTCTTTTCGCCACACTCCTCAACACATTAACCACTGGGATCAATAACATCAAATAAGGTTATGCCTTAATCTTCCTAGACATTGCTGCTGCATTTGACTCCATAAACCATGAGCAACTCCTGATACGCCTTCAGGATAAGGGAATTAATGGCTCAGCTTGGAGCTGGTGCAAATCCTATCTATTGGACAGATGGCAGCAGGTACGGACAGGAACCACAACCTCCGAGCCTTTCCAGCAAAAACATGGTGTACCCCAGGGCTCCTCACTCTTCGCTCTCCTATTCAATATATACATGCAACCCATCTGCGAAATAATCCGTTCATTTAACATATCATGCCTGATCTATGCAGATGATGTACTTCTCTTCACTCCGTTCACGATCGACCATCCAGATTTCTCCCAACTAATAAAATGTTTTGAGGCTGTAACCGATTGGCTCCACTCACAAGGCCTCAAAATAAACTTCTAGGTAAAATAAAACTCACGCCGTTTAATAACTCACTCTGCAACTTGAAAGCTTCACAATTTCACACTGGCATTTGGTCTCAGAAAAACTAGCGGCACTTAAACCAGAAGCTGATAGCTCTTTGATAGTGCCAGTTTCACATCAATGACCCTATGCCATTTATAGTCTTTTTTCATTTATTTTGAAATTTATTCCAAAGTCTTTCGTACTTCATGAATATTTTGTATTCCTCCAATAAAAAATACTCCAGTGAATTATCGCTATTACTTTATATGAGGAAATACAAAAATGATGTAAACTTAGCTTCTGCCAAATGATCGTAAAGGGCAATTCCAACGCTCACAGCAAGGCACCCCAATCGGTTCACATGAGAGGTTTCCTCAGGGAATCGTCCAATTTTGGCTGCATAATTGATGCTGCCTGCGTATCTAGTTGCATCATAATGATATTCGTTGAAATCTTTCTATGGGGACAAAGTCCTGATGCAAAGAACGTGTGTTATCCATCCTGGTGTTATGGTGGTGGCTCCTGGTGCAGCCACATAGCCCTGCCCTACCCCGAGGATGCTCCAGGCCTCATCACAGAGGTGTGTTATCCATCCAGGTGTTATGGTGGTGGCTCCTGTTGCAGCTACATAGCCCTGCCCTACCCCCAGGATGCTCCAGGCCTCCTTATAGAGGAGTGTCACCCATCCTGGTGTTATGGTGGTGGCTCCTGGTGCAGTTACATAGCCCTACCCCACCCCAGGATGCTCCAGGCCTCAACACAGAGGTGTGTTATCCATCCTGGTGTTATGGTGGTGGCTCCTGTTGCAGCTACATAGCCCTGCCCTACACCCAGGATTCTTCAGGCCTCCTTATAGAGGAGTGTCACCCATCCTGGTGTTATGGTGGTGGCTCCTGGTGCAGTTACATAGCCCTGCCCTACCCTGAGGATGCTCCAGGCCTCAACACAGAGGTGTGTTATCCATCCTGGTGTAATGGTGGTGGCTCCTGTTGCAGCTACATAGCCCTGCCCTACCCCCAGGATGCTCCAGGCCTCCTTATAGAGGAGTGTCACCCATCCTGGTGTTATGGTGGTTGCTCCTGGTGCAGTTACATAGCCCTACCCCACTCCCAGGATGCTCCAGGCCTCAAAAAAGAGGTGTGTTATCCATCCTAGTGTTATGGTGGTGGCTCCTGGTGCAGTTACATAGCCCTGCCCTACCTCGAGGATGCTCCAGGCCTCAACACAGAGATGTGTTATCCATCCTGGTGTCATGGTGGTGGCTCCTGGTGCAGTTACATAGCCCTGTCATACCCCCAGGATTTTCCAGGCCTCAACACAGAGGAGTGTCACCCACCCTGGTGCTATGGCGGCTGAAGCTGCCGATGTGTGCAGGCCTGCACTGTCCGCACGTGGACCCTGTACCCCAGACAGCATGTTTCAACACCCTGTGTCTGCCATTGTGCCCAGGGTGCAATGGAGGGACACATGAACCACGCCCCCACCACTGTGCACAATGGCACCTGCCTATGCAGCCTCTGCATGTGTAGGACACATGCCTCAGACAGGCCCCTGGGTGCAGGTGACATATCAATACAGTGCATATGTGCGGGCCCTGACCCCCCCCCCCGGTGCCCTGTGCACAAGGCACGCCATCATGCAGCCCCCATGGCATGCAGCCCATGGCACATAGCGTGACGATGGCACGTATGGCATGGCGGTGCATGGCCAAGCATGGAGAGGCTGCTGCTCAGGAAAGGGGCCAGGAGGTGTACACCCACGGCACATAGGTTGAAGGACAGATATATCTTTATCTTTATTAAAACACTTGATAAACCGCTATGGCCAAAGCATTAAGTGGTGTACAATAAAATAAAATAAAAGTCAACACTGCAAAGTAAGGAAAAGAACGCCATAAAATAATAGGAAAGCAGAAAGTCAAATAAAGACATAAAAGGTGAACATGAAAGAGGACCAAAACAGAAGATAGTACAGGCTAAAACTATTAAAATTACTATGAAGACCAAACACATACTTCAAACAGAGACAAAAAAGACAGACAAAATGACATGGACAACATATCTTAGGGATGGGAATCAGAGGGAAGGTCAAAGGCTTGTTTAAACAGGTGAGTTTTGAGTAATGATTTGAAGTGCGGATAAGAAGATTCTATACACAGCTGCATCCACACACATGCAGGTGGCAGAGGAAACAGGATGTGGGGGACAGATAGCACACAGTAGACTCAGCCAGCTGAAGCACCCAGATATGTGTGATGAGCAAAAGCAGATGGCAAGGGATGCGTGCCCCCTAATGGTCCCACCCATTTCTGTACCCGCAGATGGAGGACCTTCGGAAAAAGGGGCGGGAGCTGAGGCTACGGTACCCACGATTCCTGGCGCAGGTGCTATGCAACCAACGGAAACAACAGGATGGTGAGTGGCACAGACCGTGCCATGCAACATGACAGGCTCCGGTGGGACGGCAGCCATTGTTGCCACAGGACATGTGTGCATGGTGTGCCAGATGCATTACCGTGGTGCTAATGTATGTCTTACCCCCACAGCGGATGTAGCTGGAGACCATGTACCAGCAGGGCTGGATGCTGGAGATGGCCAGCCAGCGCTGGAGGACCGACGGCGGATGAGCCCTGAGGCGGCAGATGGCGGAGTGGCTGGAGAGGAGGGAGGGGGTGGCAGTGGGGAGGGGGAGGGGAGCATGGATGGGGAGGGGGAGCGAGCGAGGAGGGGGAAAGCATGGAGTGGGGGGAGGAGGAAGGGAGCAGGGAGGGGGAGGCAGGGAGTGGGGAGGGGGAGGCGGGGAGTGGGGGGAGGAGGGGAGCAGGGAGGGGGAGGCAGGGAGTGGGGAGGGGGAGGCGGGGAGCAGGGAGGGGGAGGAGGGGGAATGGGACAAGGGGGGGTGAGGCAGGGGTGGGGGGGAGGGCAGGGAGGGGGATGGGGAGAAGATGGGGTGGGGGTGGGGGACGGGCATGGAGGCATGGCCAGCCCAGAGTGGCTCAAGCTGTCACAGGGCACTGGGGGCCCCTGCCATCTTCCCATAGCACCGGTGACATACCCCATCCGGGCACAGAACCTGCGCACATCAGGGCGGGATGTCATGTCGCACATGCAGCCACACAGACAAGGGGTGACGTGTGTCTGTGTGGGTGCATGTGCGGCCTCCACATGGTTGCGGCGATGCTGGCGCAGGCATACGCCCTGTGGGAGCAGAGCCAAGCTGTGGGGCAGATGGCAGTGACCATGGGCGTGGTGGCTGACCAGCTGCGCATGCTGTGTGACATGCTCACAGCAGGTGCAGCTGACCAGCCACCCAGCCAGGGTGGCCCCCAGGGGGTGTGAGTGCCAGCCAGACCCCCGTCACCCCTGCCCTCTAGCATCCTGTGCCCCAGGGCTGACAACACTGGTGGGGTAGGGGGCGGCAGGGACAGGGCCCTCAGAAGCACACAGCATGCCTATGTAACCTCCCCTAATGTAAATAAACCTCTGTTGTTGCCATGAACAACGCGCCCCAGTGTCTCATTTTGCAACATGGCAGTGGGGTGTGATTGCCAGGTGTGTGCATGTCCCTGTGTGTCCCCCAGGGGGTACTGATACCAGGGGATATCACGGTGGTGAGGGGGGAATGTCTGCTGGGGATGGGCCCAGGGGACGGCCCAAACATCAGTGGGTGGGTGTAGGGACAGCGGTGCAGGTGGACCTGCGTTTGGGGGCACAGACCCCAGAGAGCATAGATCAGGCTGTGACCTGGTGTGGACCACTGTTGAGTGTGGGATGGGGGAGCGGGGAGAGGGGTGGGGGGTTGGCGGGGATGGTGGTAGAGGGGCCATGAGAGGGAGGGGGCGATGGCAGGGGACCCACATGCAGTATGGTATTCCAGCGGCACAGGCACAGGGGTGGAAGGAGAGGACGGAGGTGGATGGGACGACTGTGGGGCAGGGACAGACTGGTAGGTGGGGCGCAATGTGCATGGGGCACCAGCAGCGGAGGTGCCGCAGGATGGACAAGGGTCCTGCTCAGTACGGTGCATGCAGATATGGTAGCGACGGTGGTGCAGATGGGCATGGGGCGGATTGGACAGACAGGGGTGACACTGCCACAGATGCCCTACCTGGCTGGGCTATCCATGGGGACAGAATGGGCCAGCATCAACCCAGGGGCGATGGGTACAGAGGGGGTGGTGGTGGAGGTGAGGGTAGGTAGGGCTGGGGCACCAGGGGGTGGTGGTTGTACCATGGCTCAGATATATTGCCATTGGCAGGGGATGCGAACACACGTGAGCGGGTCACAGGGCATCCAGGGCAGGGACCTGTGTGCAGACTGTGGCACAGAAATGGCAGGGGAGGGTGGGATGTGCACATCAGGACTGTGTTCCGGGGGGGGGCATAGGGGGTGGGCATAGGGGAGGGTGTGGTGGCAGACATGGCCATTCCAGGTGACAGATATGGGTGCAGGGGTGGCAGGGGCTGGGGAGGCACGGGTCGCAACCAGCAGGGATTGTTAGGGGAGGGGGAACCCTGAGCAGGGAAGGGAAAGGGGCATGTGCCCAGGGTGGCCATATGTGTGACAGGGGGAAATGGGCCATTCAGCTGAAAGCATGGAGACGTGGCCACAAGTTACACCTGTGATAACATTATTTAATGTGCACACTGAACCCCCCCCCCCCACCTACACCCTCCCCCTGTATCCTCTGCCGCGTCGGCCACATCCCCGAGCACCCTGTGGGGTGGGTGCTGCTTCTGCCACTGGCGCTACTGCGACCGGCTGGCCCATGTGTGCCAACATGGCCTCATGCATCGCCACCATCCTGGCCATGCTGGCTGCCATCAACCCTGCAGTGTAATTCAGTGTCCGCACCTTGCCGAGGAGGCTACCCAGCACCAGCCATTGGCATCGCACCTCATGCCGCAGGCGATCCTGTCCTGCTGCCATCTCATGCAATGCCATCTGTATGCCTGTGGGTGAGACACGATGGCAGCCATGAGACATGGGTTGCACATTCCACCTGTACACATGAAATGGCTGGCCAGACGGATCGGGCCCTCAACCTCTGCATCCTCATGCGCTGCCTTGGAGTGGAAACACATCTCCCCGATGACCTGGTAGATGGCTGCCTGTGCAGGCTGTGGTGCTGTACCCGGGGATGGTGGTCCAGCTGCGCCACCAGCTGCAGCCCCCGCCATGACATTGCTGTCACCTGCCTCATCTTCTGATGCGCCATCCTCTGAGAGGTGGTATACTGCTGCATCCCCCTCCACCTTCAGCGCTGCCTCGTCCTCCTCGGGCACCTCCACATCCGTGCCCGCCTCAGACGGGGGACACAGTCCAGGCCTCTGCAGCCGCCTCCATGGCATGTATGTCACCTGTGGCGGGTGAGGGTACATAGCTCAGGTGTGCTGTGCCTGGCCAGCCACTTACATGTACCTGTCCCATCGTGGCCTGCCAGGCGGGGTGGGCTGCGGGATATGGAGGACAATCAGGGCTGTCCCCAGCTGTTTATATGTGGCCAGGGACTGTTCCGTGGCAGGGATGTGTGGTGCACAATCAGTTGTATGTGTCCCCGGTGTCAGCGGCACCTCACTGGTGAATGTGTATGCATGCAGCTGGATATGGGCCGCGTACACTGCTGGGACTGCTGGGGTTGGTGGGCCGCTGTTGCCTGGGACAGGTGTGCCCTGTGGTGACAGGGATCCGTGTGCAGGGGTGCATGCCCCGTGGTGGTGTGGGGCCGTGACGGCGCAACCGGCATTTGACATTGGGTGGCTGTGCAGTGTGAGTGTATGGATGCATGTGTGCCACATGGGTCTTCCCTGGCTGCGCCAGCCACCCTACCCATGCTAACCCCTGAAAAGTGGCCTGCCCCATGTCCAGAATCCAGGGCTGCCCTTGCATACCCCTTGCCCCCCGCCCTACCCACCTCGGGACACCCACCCCATTGATTGCCGTCGCACATTGCAGCCGTCCCACCACCACCACCCACCATGCACGTGGGTGCAGGGGGACTCCGTCACCAATACACCCTACATCACCGGGCACTATCCTGCCCCCCACCCCCTCCAGTGTGGCTCCACTGCGCATAGATGGTCAACAATCCCTGCCCCTGCCTGTCCCCCTCTGTGCCTGCTGTCTCATGACCACCTACCCTTACCCATGTGCACCATTGTCACGTCACCCTCCCATGGCCCCCTGGTTCCAGTGTGGCCCAGCCTGTGCCAGCCATCCTCAGCTGCTGTATTGCTGTCACAGGTCTCCAGTGAGATGTCTCTGACATGCCACACGGGCCTTCACTGCCGTCATCATCCATGTCCGCTCTGCTGCTCCTGTCACTGGTGGCCACATCATCCCTCTTGGTACCCCATCTGTGCATGGTCCTATGGCTGTGACCTGTCCCCGGCCTCCCCCCAACTCCCATGTGTTGGCACACCCAAGAGCACATTCCTATGTCCCACCTGCATGTGGGTCCACTGTGTCCAGCTCAGTGGCAGGCCGTGGAGGTAGATGGGCCCCTGTCTGTCGGCCAGTTGCTGTTCTAGCGGCGACAGTGTGGCTCGGTATGGTGCACCCCTCCTGTTGAACGGGCATGGCGCCTCTCAGCAATGGTGCGAGCCTGGACCGAGCGCTTGATGTCGCGGAAGCATTTGCATATACTCTCGGTATCGCGGGTGGGTCCCCCTGCTGTGGCCACTGCTGTCGTGACCTCCTCCCATGGGACATTTCTATGGTTAATGGTGATGGTGCTGCTGAGCCGCCCGAATAGCACCTCGTAGCGCTCCGGGATGGCTGCCAGGAGGAGGTCATTCTCCTCATGGGTGTAGCGGGCTGCCCTCCTCTTGGCATCATCTGGCACTGGCCTGCAATGGCGCCTACCACCTGCCACACCTCCACACTGTTGTTGCACCCCCTGGCTGTGACTGGATGGGCCTGCCTTGCCCCCCTCTGGCTCCTCCTCTGTAGGGGACACTGCTGCCTGGTGGCTGTTCGGGTTGCTCTCGGTCATCTCTTGGTCCACTCTGTGCCATCTTGTGCCACCATTGCTGACCTGCTGTGCCCCTTTTAAATACATGGTGCGTGGTTCATCTGATGTTCAGTCTGCACAATGCGCATTCCTACACCTGTTACTGCTACCTAGGACGTGTTTCCTACGTGGGCAGCCATGCGTTACCTCTGTGCCACCTACAGGGGGTGGCATACATCACAGCTCATGCATGTGTCACGGCGTGCTGTATGAGCCCTGCCCCCCCTTTGGCATTGCTCTATGCTATGCATGCGCTCAATGTGTGTGTTGAGCGTAATGCGCATTCCTACGCGCGCTATGCCATTACGCATCTCTGCGCTTCATGTTCTCTACGTTCGGACCTCCTCATTGTCTGCCCCTACATCCATGGGTGCTGTGTCTTCTTCCGTATTTGGTGCCACACATCTGCCATTTTTGGTATGTAGTTTTCCTCTGTGTACTCTGCCGTAGCTACAGCACTCTCCGCCGCGCATAGGTACCCCACACGTTGCATCTACGCGTACGTTGTGCAAGCGCATGTTGCGCAATCTCTATGCACGTGGGGAAAAGCCATGTGCCCCTCCCCTTCCTATGTGCACTCCACATGATCCAATCGCGAGGTGCGCTTGTGTTGTGGTATGCACGCTACTGCGTGCGCTATGACGTTCCACTTCCATATGTACTGTGTGGTTTGCAAACCTGTTGCTTGTGTGTGTTATTGCATTGGCAGCTGTGTTATGTTGGTTCTGATTAGTTGTCACGCCATACAATGTATTTAGCTCCCTATATCGCTCAGGCCTCTGTCCATGATGGCTCACACTGACCATGCGGTTGTGCAGTGGTGGCGTTGCTGGGACTCGAGGAGCTGCAGTTGCCTGATGAGGGAGATGGTGTCCTTGGGGCTGTGGAACTGGGCATGGGTACAGTCCTGCTGCAACACAGACCTGCAGCTGTGGAGGCTCCACAGGCCGAGGTATGTCTATCACGGCACCATAGGTGTGCTGAGGCATGCCCTCGCCTGCCTTGCCTCTAAAGTCCCAGGCCCCTGCTCCAGGACATTCGTGAGGACCAGGTCATCTCCTTCTACCGTCTGAGCACAGGGGCTATTAGGGAGCTCTATGAGGATCTGAGACCTGACCTCAAGCCCCGGACTGCCCTGTCACATGCCATACTGGGATTGGCCAAGCTCCTGTCTGCCCTACATTTCTTTGCCTCTGGTTGCTTCCAAACCTTGGTGGCCGCAGTGTGGGGGATGAGCAGGCCCACTTTCTTGCGCTGTCTCCATCAGCTACTGCGGGCCATGGTCAGCCATGTTAGGAATTACATTACAATTCCTAACAGTGGGCAACAGTGGGGGGCCCTGGCCCAGGCATTCCAGCGGATTGCGGGGATACCACACATGATGGGAGCTATTGATTGCACACACTTCCCTGGTCCCACCCAGAGGCAGGGAGGTGGTGTTCCGCAACTGCAAACACTACCATTCCCTGAATGTTCAGGTTGTGATGCAACTATGCGTATGCTGAATGTGGTTCCCCTGTTTCCAGGGTCCACCCATGACTCCCATATCCTGCAACACTCGGCACTATTCAGGAAATTTGAGGCCGGACAATATGGGGACTGTATCCTGCTGTGTGGGTATTAGCCATCTCTAACATACTCATGTTGTCTCTATGTGCTGTGGGCACTGCACCTCACACAGGTGTGACAAGGTCACCTTCGGTGTTCCATTTGGGCCTTCTGACTGCATATCCCCTGCAACACACATGACATGGCATGCTGCACCTCAGACGTTTTTTAAGAACACATTACAGACACAGTCCGCCATGCTGTGGCATATCACTGCCCATCCGATGTTTCTTATACGTGGTCCCATTGCTGAATATGACCCCTACTTGCCTCTCCCTGCATTGTGGTTGTGCATCACTGACATTGTGTGGGGCGGTGTCCTCCAGCATGCTATGTCACTGTCACAGGGGACATGTGTGTCTCCAGACGTAACTATGTCAGCCATATGTGCGTCACTGATCATTTGTGTGTCCCGGTACATGTGCAGATTATACTGTTTCCAGGTGCCGCTGCTGTACTGCACATGTCTTTTGGTGTGGTCCTCCATGTTGGTATGTAACACAGATTGTTTGCCGTCACCTACTGTACACAGCCTGGACTCACACACATACGCCAATGTACATGTGTCTGTCTGGGTTGTGTGTTCCTATTTGACTCTGTCTGCAAAGTGTGTGTGTGTGTGTGTGCTACTGAGGGGGGTGCCTGGGTTGGCTCATATTCGTTTTCCTGCTGTGCTGTGTGTTGGGGGGCCCATCCCTGTTGACCTCATCAGTAGCATCACGTGGCTGGCATTGTGGTGCGACGTTGCATCCCACATGTTTGCTCTGTGTTGGCCAGCATTGGTGTGTAGTTTCACCCATCTTGGCTACACCCCTAATGTATTTGTTACTTTGCCATAATGTCTGTGTGCACTACCATGGCCATCACATTATTGCACGCACGCTTTCTCTGTCCCATTCCTGGGGCACTGCCATGTATCCGCCTGCTGCATTCAGGGATACCACTCGTGGGTGTGGGCTGCAGGTGGTTGGTGATGTGATTGCTCTGGTTCCTGTTGATGTGTGCTGCCCTCATTGCCCCACCCCCATGTCGTGTATTCCACACTCCCAAATGCTGGTGCACAGCTGCCGTGTACCATTATGAGACATCATCTGTGTGTGTCATCATGTATCTGCTGACCTTTCGCATGTAGATGCTTGTGCGCACTTGTGTGACCACTAGTTCATGATTGACCTTACCACATTTCTGTCTGCAGGTGATGTGGGATATGGCTGTCATGCCTTGCTGCTGACCCCTGTGCGTCTTCCACGGACACATGCAGAGAGGAGGTACAATGAGGCCCATGCCTCCAGCCACTCAGTCATCGAGCGCACCTTTGGCGTTTTGAAAAGTCACTTCAGGTGTCTGAATAGGACCGGTAGGGCCTTACAATGCAAACCCATGACTGTGACACATATCATTCTGGCCTGTTGCATCCTACACAACATTGCACTCAGGCACAATATCTGGGTAGACATTAATGAGGATCTTGAGGAGGATACACTGTGCCCTACTGCAGGTGGCCATGGTGACACACATGAAGGGACGGCAGTCAGGCAACATCTGATTGAGGAGCTATTCTCATGTAAGTCTTGCAAATGTGGTGATATGCATATTTGTCTACATGTACATGCTGCCGTGTCTGTTTCTGGTCTCTCTCTCTGCACATATGTATGTTTCCCTTCTGTCTTTACATCCCCAGGAGTAGTCAATGTTCCTGGCCATTGCAGTGGTGCAGTGGTGCCTGTGACTATGTCCTTCAACCTGCAGGTGACTGTGTCGGGTGAACATAGCAGTATATGTACTGTGGGGGCACTGTGGCATAGCACATTTCTGTTGTTCTCTGTCCATTGCACATATGTTGTTGTTCACCTGTTTGGCCTGTGCCTCCCTACCCCACATATTCGGTTTGGCAACCATATGGCCATTAGTTCAGGTCAGGTTCTTGGTTTTCACAACTGTGATAGAGCTGTGTGTGTCTGCAGGTGCAGGGTGTGGTGGTGGCAGGTGGTACATATACTCCTTCCCTAGCATTGTGCCATTATACAACATCTGTGTCTCCTTGCATGGACTGTGATGCTTGTCTCCACTGGTCTCAGCTTGGACTCACAGGGACCGTATGCTACTGGTGGCATGTTCTCCCCATCTCACTGTGTGTGTGTGTGTCTGCATTTTTGAGATGTGTCTATGTGATGGCACACTCTGCTACCCTTGTGCATTGTCTGGTGATGGGATGTGCCTGGACACCTGTGCGGTGGTGCTCACTGCTCTATTTCTAACCCTGTGCTGGTGCCCTTGTGTACATTGTGTGCACGTATTTACACATGTCTCCTATATTTTCTACTGACCTGTCTCCTGTTTGCTGCCAGTCCACTATGCATCAACGCTTCCATTTCACGGATCTCACCAGACCTTGAACATGTGGCATTGCCTGCTTGACATGCGGCCATGGTGATTCCATGCATTCCAGTGACATACCCTACCTTTACTGTGACCTCTTGTGGCCTTTGCCTGCCTCAGACAGTCCCTCTCGGACACCTGCTGCACACAGGTGGTACATTGCATGTTTGAACTATTTTGACTCACATTACACTTCAGATGTTTCTTATGGGCTGTTTGTTTTGTCGTGGACCTCTGTGGGATCTGTGTGCACCAACACTGCTGGACATGCTGTGGCCCACTGGGCAGCCTATGTTACATGGCCATAGTTATGGCCATGTCGAGATGGCAACCTGGTCGGCTACGCCATCTCCAGCTGTGGGCAACACGCACTGTGCTATGTGTTGTGATCGTGTCCTGTGTACATGTCTGAGATCTCATTATGTACATATTGTGTTTTTTCTCTCTCCATTGTAACCTTATTTTGTGCACAGCATACCATGACCTGTTTCTCCTTCCTCTATCACAGGGCGCAGCGAACACACACGGCATATCGTCTACACTGCAGCTAGCCTACCCATCACAGTACCATTGGTGGACAGAGCACCTCCATGCAACGATCCCTGGGGGATGGTGCCACTGGGTGATGGGCCTCAGTGAGTGGGACACATGCCTATGATGGACATTATTGTTTGACTAATATTTTGTGCTGAACAGGGACAACTGACACAACATTGCTGCCGTACTCTGGCTGTGTGTCATGGTCATCGCGATGGACATGCAGTACAGTCTGCATTACTGTGGCACACTGGGTTGTCACACATAACCTTGCATGCCCATGGATCTGTGACAGCCGTACCGGGACATGTGTACTTTCGGATGACATTTTCACTGTGGACAATGTGTACTGGTCTGAACATGTACAGCAGGATGTCACATACTCACTGTATGTTGTGCATCTATCTGACAATGTGTTGATGTGTGTGGCCCATGTGTGTGACCTGTAGTGCAGTATATCTACATATGTTTGTGTGGACAGTTGCATGCAGCCACATGTGTGCCATGGGGGAACATCCTGTAGGCCCTGTTGCTATGTCTGGCTACCTTGTACTTGGACATGACAAACTGTTTGCCACCACACCACTGTGATGCGTGCCACCATCTGTGATTGCTGTTTGACCCTCGCAGGGGGTGTTACAGTTCATCTAGGGCAGCACTCTGTCATGATTTCACATACACAGTGCATGTGCATCTGCCTGATTCCAGGTTTGCAATGGTGCATGTTCCTACGTGGATTCTGTGTGGGTTAGTGCACCATTTTTGTCCTTTCGTTCTAACTCCACATACATGTTATTGTGTGTGGTTCCTCAACAGATGTGCTGCTGTACATTGATTTACCTCCCCATCAATGCATGTGTGCCCAAACCTCCATATGACATAGCATTGTGGCACTGACATTGCACCATTACCTTAGCTGTGGGGTGGGGGGTGTCTCATTTTTATGCCTTAGGTTGTGCATCCCCTGTTCATTTTCATATCTGTGATGCTTCTGCATCCACAACACCCACTGCAGCAGGCCTTCTGCATGGTGCTACCTCTATGTCTGTGAGGTTTGGCTATGTTTGTTCTTTGGCAACATGTGCATCTCCTACCTGTTTCCATGTCCTCATTTGGCCTTGTGTAACTGTTATTGCTCCCATTTGGTCATTAAAGGTGTTTCTGTACATGCGTAACTGATGTCTGCTGATTCTCGCGCACATCACGGACTTTTGACTGGCCATCTACACTGCTGTGGGACCCATTGATACACACACATATGGTCTACACAGTTGAGGGCTGGTGCTGGGACATTGAGACATGACATTTTGTTAATGATTCTGCATTTGCCTGTGCACTGCAGAGCTACATTACTGTATGGCAGCATGGCATTATATCTAGGTATCCTCCGTTCCGACCCTATCGCCTTCTGGTTATGTGGGCAGCTTGGTGCACCTGCCTGGACCATGCCCCCTGTTAGTTTTGTGTTCCTGTGCTATTCCCATGATGATGCAGACAGCGCACATCAGTGCCATCTGGTTCACTCACATCACTGTGTCGCCAGTCGACCTTTCAGGTCGTTGCCCAATGTGTGTGTTCTATCATACACAACATGTGTGTAGTGTATTGGACGTTCTGCTGCTGCATTCCTACACACAGATGGTTTCACTGATGGCCACATACATATTCCATTTTAACCCAGGTACATTCATCACTCCCATGTACCTGTACAGATGGATGTTGTCTGTCTTGGAGCATTGTGGCTTCTTGTGGGTGGGCATCTCTACTACTTGGGCACATGCATGCCCAGGCTGCTGCCTCTACATCCCCGCCTGGGATGTGTGTGTCGGACATAGCTGACATTGGTGTTCGTTGGTACTGGTGCTGGCAGTGGCTGTGGGACTGATTGGATATGCGCCTGCCTCCTTGTCAACACATCATCTACTGCAGAGCTGCTTATATGTTGGTGTGGCACTATGGTTCCCACACTGGTCTGCGTACCTGGGGACCACGATTCAATTCCCCATGTAGCATTTGTCAGGCCACATTCCCTGCATTGCTCTGATGGGGTCAAATTAATCATTGTCACAATTTGATGTACATTCTGAGGGTTATGTTGCCATGTACACTGTTTTGAGTGATATCATGGCCAGGCTCTGACACCCATTACATATATCTGTGTGTAGACTAGCAGACATCTAGCTGTAAATGCTTTTCCTGGCTTGTGTGTCCTGTATTGCCAGGATGTATGCCTTTGTGGACATTTCATGACTCCTGTGTGTTTGGTCCTCCACATGCAGCACCCACTGTGTACATGTGTACACCATGCATCTCCTGGACATGATCTGTCCTGCTCCTCATCTGTTGATGGACAGTGGCTTTGGTGTGACATTTTGTACAGACATTTGTCTTTGCTGCTGCATCACCACACTGACCATCCTGGACCACTGGCAGTTGCCTGTGTGCCAGCCGTCTGCCGCCTCACACGGTGCTATGACCTTCCATACACACATTCCATTTAGTGGTACATATTAGCATTGCAGTTGCTGTGGTTGTTTGGCACAGTGATTAGAGGCATGCATTGGGCCACCATAGGTTGTAGGTTTGATCCTAGCATGTTCTATTCCTCTTCTTTTTTTGTGTTCTGCTAACCTTACCATGCAATGGCTGCAACTTCATCACCTCTCCGCACACCGTCCCTTCTCTTCACTGTGCACCACGGTGTGCCCTCTATGCAGCCTATCTTTCACATATTAGCTGTTACATATGGTTCTTATCATTAAGCTATCCAAGTGAGCAGTTGGCTTGGGGGATTGGTAGTGCTATTGTTGGGCACATTGTTGTGTAGGTTCGATTCTCATGTGCTCCTTTTTGGTTCTATTCCCCATTTTGCCCTGGTCCACCGACCATGCACATGGCTGTCCCCTCTGCAGGCCCCTGCCACCCTTTCTATTTTGAATCTTCGTTCCTTGGCATGCTATGTTCACGGCATTCCATTTCATGGTGTGTGTGCATATGTTTATCTGTGTCTCTTGTCCCACTTACAGACTGCGATATCAGCTGTGGACGTCTGTTCTGCATTTGTGTTGCATCATGGATGCCGGTGGGGTTGCCCTATCCTGGCACACAACAGGCGTTTTGTGTGGTGTCCTGCAGTGTTCTTGTATGCAGACATTGCTGTGGAACTCAACATGGTGGTGTAGCCTGCTGGTTTGTTCACTGACTTTCTGCCCACTGGTCATGGGTTCGATTTCTGTTTGTTCTCATTTTTTATGTCTGTCCTATGCAACTACTTGTCATTCCTTTGGACAGTCATATCTCTGCGGATCTGTGCTGCCAGCCCATAGTACCCTCATCACAGTTGCCAAACATTCTTCTGTCCTTCTATCTGCGTGTGTCAGCTGTGTGGCATCCTGTCTTCATGTGCAGGCTGCTACCTCATGTCCTATGCTGGTACCCTTTTCTGCATTGCGACTCTTCATGCTTGCCTCTCCTGTGTCTTCTCGGCATAGCACTACTACTCCTCTGTCCTATCATTGCACTTGTCTTGCCACCTCTACCTCCACTGGTGGACACGTATCCCCATCCTCTGCCACCCACTGTCATTGTGACAGTTTACATTGCAGGCACCCTGTGCATCCGTACAGCTGCCTCTGATATGTTTGTCCACTTTACCAGCTGCCACATAGGCTGCATGCAGCCTGGGCAGGTCCATCAGCTCCCACCTCTCCTTCCTTCCATCACTTGTCCATTGCCTTTGCTTGGTGCTCGGTGCAGTGTTAGGGTTACATCTGTGTTTCAGCCTTACATTTCATGCTTGCCAACTTGGGCCACCTTACTGCCCCTATGGCACCATATCTTTGGCTACTTTAGCATAATCATTATAGCACCTGGACCTGGGGCACCTTGGGTTTTGGCACTTTGTAGGGTGCCTTGTAGGGCACCTTACGCTAGTACCTTGTGCGGCGCTTTGTACCACGCCTTAGCACAAGGCGCCCTGTACTGCACGTTGTCTCACGCAGCTTACTGTGATGATGCACCGCCCATGCCTTTATATGGGCATCCATACCTTTACCGCAGAACCTAACGCAAATGGCATTACCACAGTTTAGTAAACATGCCCCTTAGTGTGGATTGCCGTTGTGGTGTTTTCATACAGCTTTGGACACTGATTTGCTTAGTAATTAGAATAAAACGGAAGGTTTGTTACTGGAGAGGTTTATCCCTCTCAAGACAAACAGTCCAACGAAAAGATCAAAAAGACTATCCAATATTATTAATTTCACTGGTTGTCTTAACAATTTTGCAATTTTGGACATTTAGGGGCAAACGTTTCTGTTTTTGTAGTTTGGACCATAGTTTTTCACTTGTTTTGTATTATATAAAATGCATATGTCAGTGGAGGAATAGCCTAATGGTTGCAGCAGTAGGCTAGAACTAGGAAAGCCAGGGCTGGACTCTTCTTGCTTAACCCTTCATTGTCACAGGTATAAATTTAGGTTGTAAGAAAACCCAGGGGCTGCTGGCTCACCAGAAGTCAGCATTGACTTAATGGCACTTAAAAAAAAATCCTCCAAGGACAGGAAAGTAACTCATGTTACATTTTTGATAAAAGCTAAATCCAGTAGAAATACTAATTCTTACAAGCACAAACATTCATAGAGACACTCCTGTCCCGTCAGAGCAGATATAATCTTTTGCAGCAGCTTTCCAGTGGGCTATTTTATAAAGACACATAGGGGCTGCTAACCAGCTAACTCATGTGATAACTAGCAGCTGGGAATGCTAACACGCATGCATGCAAGCTACTGGCTGCTAAAATGCACGTTCAGTGGCAGGGTTGAGGGGGGGGTAATGTGGCAATGTGGCAATTATCCCGAGTGCATGTAATGATGCCTCCTCTATGGGTGTCCTAAGGAGCACCCTGCTAATCTCGTTGCATGTTTGAGTACGCGATTCTGTGCTGCTAGGAACTTGTTGGGCATGCCCCTGACTGCACATGGCAGTTGTTTTGCAACTAACTGCACAGTAAGTGCATACCTTGACATCTTGAACTATTTTCAGAAGACTGTGTTTGTGAGAAACTAGCTCAACTTAAAGTAGACAAAGCGATGGGACCGGATGGGATACACCCTAGAATACTGAGGGAACTTGGGGACGTTCTAGCAACTCCACTGACTAACCTTTTCAATGCCTCATTGGAGTCTGGAGTGGTGCCAAAGGACTGGAGAGAGGCTCATGTGGTGCCTTTACACAAAAGCGGAAGTAAGGATGTGGTTGAAAACTACAGGCCGGTTAGTTTAACTTCGGTGGTGAGTAAATTATTGGAAACGCTGCTGAAAGAGAAAATAGTGAGGTTTCTGGAGTCCAGCAGATTACAGGATCCGAGGCAGCATGGATTCACCAGAGGCAGGTCTTGTCAGACAAATCTGATTGATTTCTTTGACTGGGTGACCAGGGAGTTGGACCGAGGGAGAGCTCTAGATGTGGTGTATTTAGATTTCCGTAAAGCCTTTGACATTGTTCCTCACAGGCGACTTATAAACAAACTGAGCACCCTAGGGATGGACCCTAAAGTTACTGCTTGGGTTAGAAATTGGTTGGGTGGGAGGCGACAAAGAGTACAAGTAAATGGAGCTCACTCTGAGGAGAAGGATGTTACCAGTGGTGTGCCCCAGGGATTGCTACCATTGGTCCAATTCTTTTTAACATCTTTGTTAGTGATATAGCGGAAGGGCTGTCGGGTAAGGTTTGCCTCTTTGCGGATGGTACCAAAATCTGCAATAGAGTAGACACCCAGGAAGGGGTAGATAACATGAGGAGGGATCTAGCTAAGCTTGAAGAATGGTCTAGAATTTGGCAGCTGGGATTTAATGTTAAAAAATGTAAGGTCATGCATTTGGGTTGCAGCAATCCAAGGGAGCAATACAGTATAGGAGGTGAAGTACTTTTGTCCACTAAAGAAGAGCGGGACCTAGGCGTGGTTGTGTCTGATGATCTTAAAGAAGCTAAACAGGTAGAAAAGGCGACAACAAAAGCTAGAAGGATGCTTGGGTGCATACGGAGAGGAATGGCTAGCAGAAAAAAGGAGGTGATAATGCCTCTGTATAAGTCTTTGGTGCAACCTCATTTGGAGTATGGTGTGCAATTCTGGAGACCGCACCTTCAAAAGGATGTGAACAGGATGGAGTCGGTGCAGAGGGTTGCTACTAAAATGATTAATGGGCTTCTTTATAAAGCATATGAGGACAGACTTAAGGATCTTAATATGTACACCTTAGAGGAAAGGCGGGATAGAGGTGATATGATTGAGATGTTTAAATACCTCTGTGGCATAAATGTTCAGGGAGAGAGCCTCTTTCAATTGAAAGCAAGTTCTGCTACGAGGGGACATGGGATGAGGGTGAAGGGAGATAGATTCAGGAGTGATATGCGGAAATATTTCTTTACGGAAAGAGTAGTGGATCCATGGAATAGTCTCCCAGTGGAGGTGGTAGAGATGAGGACAGTAACTGAATTCAAAAAAGCATGGGACCAACACAGAGGATCTCTAAAGGTAAAAAGTGGACTGTTGTAGTTGTTGTTATGGAAAGACAGACTAGATAGGCCATGTGGTCTTTTTCTGTCATCATGTTTCTATGTTTCTACCTTTAGTAAAAGAGTCCCATAGACCTTTATAAAATAGAAAATATGTCCACTACCCCCAGTATCAAAATATTTCCAAAATCGTTCATCAAATTTAATTATTTATTAATTTATGAACCTCAAGAGAGCAAGCCAGTGGAAGGTCTCATCAAGGGAACAGCATTTTCATCATTGGTCCTAATTCATAATGTTTAACTTGTAAATAAAATAGTTTCCTATAAAATGCAACAGTTCATATTTATCTCCATAGTATCCTCTAATATTGCTTTACTTTCATTTCTGCAGTATTACAGTATACACATAACATCAGCACACATCTGAACTGGAAGTCTCTGCACTTTTAAAATTTATGATCTCCCCGCCCAAAAATCCATATTACAATAAACAGGGGAGTTCTGTTTCGATACACAATCTGGGACAGGGAGGTGCTCTCTGTTTTTTGTCCACAGAACTTAATTTAACATGTAATGAACCAAAATGGCGTCAGTGTTTTTTTTTTTTAACTGAAATCACATCTAATTCCTAAACATTTAATCATTCTTAAATTAAATTAAAAGTCATCCATTCAATATTCTGGTTCAGGCCATTTGGAGTTGTCAGTCAGAGACAAAATATTCATAATTGTTCCTTATTATTCATTGTCCTTGATCACCTCCTCTCTAATTGACTTCAACCATATTGCTAATTATCCAGTTAATATAGTCTATCGAATGATTCTGAGTTAACCAATGCTCAACCATAAGGATTCTACTTAAGAACATAAAAAATGCCATACTGGGTCAGACCAAGGTCCATCAAGCCCAGTATCCTGTTTCCAAAAGTGGCCAATCTAGGTCATACGTACCTAGCAGTTTCCCCAAAAGACACAGGTTCCACAGTGCTTGTATTGGGTCAAGCATTGACATCCTGGGTTCCTTTTTAATAATGGTTTATGGACCTTTCTTCCAGGAACTTGTCCAAACCTTTTTTTAAACCCAGCTACGCTAACAGCCTTTACTACATTCTCCGGTAACAAATTCCAGAGTTTGATTACACGTTGAGTGAAAAAATATTTTCTCTTATTTGTCTTAAATAGTTTACCCTGTAGCTTTATTGCATGTCCCCTAATCTTTCTATATTCTGATAATGTAAACAATCGATCTACGTTTACCCATTCCACTCCGTTCATTAATTTATAGACTTCTATCATATCTCCCCTCAGCCATCTCTTTTCCAGGTTAAAGAGACCTAACCTTTTTAGCCTTTCTTCATAGGGGTATACTTCCATCCCCTTTACCATTTTGGTGGCTCTTCTCTGAACCTTTTCTAATAATGCTATATCCTTTATAAGATACCGCGACCAGAACTGCACACAATATTCAAGGTGCGGTCACCCCATGGAACGATATAGAGGCATTATAATATCCTTTGTTTTATTTTCCATTCCTTTCCTTATCATACCTAGCATTCTATTTGCTCTCTTGGCCGCCGCTGCACACTGGGCGGAGGGTTTTAACATGTCATCCACAATGACGCCTAAATCTTTTTCCTGGGTGGTGGTTCCTAATGTGGAACCTTGCATCGTGTAACCATAGTTTGGGTTGTTCTTCCCTAGGTGCATAACCTTGCACTTGTCCACATTAAATTTCATCTGCCATTTTTATGCTCATTCATTCAAAGTCGGATTTTCCTTGTATGGTCAATGTGTATCAGATCACAGAGATAATTAATCATATAAATTACAAACATCTATTTGCAATTAGTATCATAATAAGATCTAAGAGGTTTTCCATTCACAGCCTTCTGCCAACACAATCCTTCTGGCGTACATCTACACCAATAGCGATGTCAATATGCAGACTGGGCTTTTGTTTGAATTATTGTTGCAGTGTGCAAAATGGACACGTATGGAACAGAAGATTTATGCTATGTCTTATGCATAATTATCCACTCATATTGCAAATGTAATCACTGGCTTGTTTTGCAGAGTTATAATATTTTGAGTTTCCAATGGTAGCATACAGAAGAGGAGAAAATATTGGAGAACAAATGATTCAATTTTATTCCTAAACATAATGTGGAGGTTCAAATGAAAGGCCAAATTAAACTTGATGAATGATTTAAGTCGATGGAAAATCTGTTGGATATCAGGGATAGTGGCCATATTTTGTGGTTTGGCAAAATCCTCTGAAGACAAGAGGAGAATTTGTGGGTGCTTTTATAACATAGGCACAGCACAGGCACCCAGTGTGCTTTCCCTGTCCAGTGCCCTGTTATAAAATGAGCGGAAGGCTTATTAGTTAAATACCCTATTTTCTGATTGAGCATTTCCAGAGTAAAGCTTGGGAATCATTCACTTCCCTGTGGTGTATTTCAGAGATCATCTCTATCACTGTTACTCCTCAGCATTCATATCATTCCACTGGCCCACATTCAGGCTGATGCAGATTTAGCGGAGCATCTTGCTGGTGCTTTTCCGGCGCAAGTGCATAAAATAAGCTAACGCTGGAAAAACACCAGCAAAACCACTGTGCTAAAGTATAGCGCAGGGGGCATGCTAATCGCATGCAAAATAAGGACTATGTAAAAAAACTGTGCTGAAACTAAGCACAGTTTTTATTTGCTTTGTAACACTGTATCTTTACACCTGCTTCATGCAAATGTAAATATACATATGAGGCCTGATCCCCCAATCGCCCCCCAATCATGGTACTCCCCCATTGGGGTGGCCTAACGGCCCCAATCCCACCCCTCTCCCTGAAACAAAAAAGGCCTGGTGGTCTCATGATCCCAGCCCCCCATCCCAGGTCTTTTTCTGTTTGGATGTTGGTGGAGTTGAGGCCGCTAGGCCACCAGGAGATTTAATTGTTTTGGGGAGGGATGGGGGCTAGAGGCCAGTGGACCATCAGGGGATGTTATTGTTGTGGAGGTGGTGATTGGGGCAGGATCAAACTTCACCTCAGATGACTTTTGGGTTGATTTGTTTTTTGTCCAAGCTGGTCCATGCAGACAGGTGCTAGGCTTAATGCCAGTCCCCGTGCACTTGTCTGGCTTGCTTCCCTTATTTAATGCTGACTTTTTGTACACTTCTGATTTGCACGCTGCTTGCTTACAGCATCGCTGTGCAAAAAATCATTAAACTTGCATTAGGAAACCCTGCGCTCGAGCCTTTGCCTTGGACTCTGGCCCAGGGTTTCTGCATCCGCCCCACTGTCATTTGTGTTAGATTTAACAATGTATGTTTTGTATTATGCGTACACTGCTTTCTTGAAATTTTATTGAGAAAGGTGATACATAAAGTAATCAGTAATTATTATGCAATGCTACACTCCACCCACACCCTGCTAGCCTGCGGTACCTGCATTTCTCCCCCTTTAGCTGTCACTGTGGTGCAATGTTCCCAGTTTATCACTGCAGTGACAGCTAACACCCTTTAGTATACTCCTTAGTGTTCAATTCGAATATTCAACTATCACTTTTTCACAGAATTGTTCTTCAGGTTCCTCGTTCAGAAGAGAGTCCGATTTAACAATTCCTTGCAAAGTCTAAATGCTGCCTGTTAATGATTTATCAGGCTATGCTCTGTAGCCTCCAGAGAGTTTGTATGCATTTTGCAGCTGTTTTGCCACCTTACGAATGTGTGAATAATGATTAATCAAAACAATACAAATCAGAATTACTCGTAAACAACATCTCTAGTCTGTTCATGGCTGGAAAATAGCTATGCCTAGATTTTACCATTGAATAAATCACTACTCTATGCTACAGACTGTTCTTTTTAATAACTTTTCATTTAACACATTTCTGGCATAAAATTAACATACTACAGCCTCAGCACCAGAAGAGAACAATATCCCAAAGGAACATTCAATAAACATTCAATAAACCTACCCACCTTCCTACCATCTGACCATACTTGGCTTCCATGTCCAATAACTGGCCCAAACCTTCTTATATGTATTCAGTTGTCCCTTTGGGCAAGCATTAATTCATTCCAGGGTAGCCAGTTTTATGACTTTCCTCCACCAGTGACCAACACTAGGCTTCATCCTTCAAATGTACTTAATAGTGAATCTAGCTGCAAGAACCAGATGCACTATAAATTTATTAAGTGAAGACGGAAGTGAAGAGAAGAGAGATAGAGGGGGATATGATACAGACTTTTAAATACTTAAAGGGTGTTAATGAACAAACAAACTTTTACAAAGACAGGGATGCTGTAGAAACAGGGGATATGAAATGAAGCTGCAAGGAGGTAAACTTAAAAGCAATATCAGGAAATATTTTTTCATGGAAAGTGTGGTGGATGCCTGGAATACTCTCCCAAACAAGATTGTGGGAGCAAAAACAGTAACGGAATTCAAAAAGGCATGTGACAGACACAGAGGATCACTACATAGCAAGAGAATGGAATAAAAGCAAACATACATAACATGATAAATAGAGAGGGCTAACCTGCCTAGAGCAGTTGGTACAACCTTAAGCAAAGGCATAGGTGAAACTCTACAACTCTAGCCACCTTACTGGACAGACTAGATGGACAATGCTGTTCTTTATCTGCTGTCATTTTTCAGATATCCATCTGGGCCTGGACATTTCTCAGAAGGTAATCACATGATCGCTTCAAGAACTTCCATCAATGACACCACAGCTGCTAGCTTCTCAGCTTGCAAGGGACTAAGAGTGGGCAGCAGCATAGTGTCCAGACATACCCTAATCTCTGCATCAGAGACCGCATCCTCTGCAGAGGACAACTTTTCATAATAATCAGAAAAAGCTTTACAGACCTTAATTAGAGAGGAGCATACTGGCCGATACCTAGCCCAAATAAGTGTGATAAGATTTACCTCCCACTTCTTCTGTACTACTCTTTCCAACAAGAAAGACTTACTCCGATGCTTATAGTATTTTTGTTTAATATATTTAAGGGCTCACTTGCAACTCATCTCTGGCCTTGACCAGCTTCTTCCAAACATGCAGAGATCTGCCAGCCTTATGTTTGGTCTCGAGTTCCTGGATATGCCTAATCAGCTTAATCTCTCTTTCTCTTCATACTTTGAATATATATCTTTAGCATAGGCTATTAAATGGCCCCAAAGCACAGTCTCAGTTCTCCACGTAATGTGGGATGAATGATAAGCACCAAACTCTTTCACTCTGTCCTCCACTACTTTCATCAGTTTAGCATTCCCTAATAAGAAACATAGAAACATGATGGCAGAAAAAGACCACATGGCCTATCTAATCTGCCCTTCCATATCAACCACTACAACAATCCCCTTTTTTCCTTTAGAAATCCTCTGTGCTTATCCCATGCTTTTTTGAATTCAGATACTGTCCTTATCTCTACCTCCTCCACCGGGAGACTATTCCATGCATCTACCACTCTTTCCATTAAGAAATATTTCATATATTACTCCTGAGTCTATCACCCTTTCACCCATATTCAATATCGTAGCAGAGTTTGCTTTCAGTCGAACTAGGTTCTCCTCCTGTATATTTATGCCACGGAGGTATTTAAAAATCTCAATCATGTCACCTCTATCCTGCCTTTCCTCTAAACTATACATATCAAGCTCCGTAAGTCTGTCCTCATATGCTTTATAAAGAAGACAACTAACCATTTTAGTAGCAACCCGCTGCATCGACTCCAACCTGTTTATATCCTTTTGAACGTGTGGTCTCCAGAATTGCACACAATACTCCAAATGAGGTCGCACCAAAGACTTATATAGAGGCACTATCACCTCCTTTCTCCTGCTGGCCATTCCATTCCTTATGCACCCAAGCATCCTTCCAGCTTTTGTCATCGCCTTTTCTACCTGTTTAGCTACTTTAATGCACAATCACACCTAGATACCGCTCTTCTTTTGTGGATAGAAATATTTACATAAGATATGCCAAACAGGGTCAGACCAAGGTCCATCAAGCCCAGTATCCTGTTTCCAACAGTGGCCAATCTAGGTCATACGTACCTAGCAGTTTCCCCAAAAGACACAGGTTCCACAATGCTTGGGTCAAGCATTGATATCCTGGGTCCTTTCTTAATAATGGTTTATGGACCTTTCCTCCAGGAACTTGTCCAAACCTTTTTTAAACCCAGCTACACTGACAGCCTTTACTACATCCTCCAGTAATAAATTTCAGAGTTTGATTACACGTCGAGTGAAAAAAAATATTTTCATTTTTTAGTCTTAAATAGTTTACCCTGTAGTTTCAGTGCACGTCCCCTAGTCTTTCTATATTCTGATAACATAAACAATCGATCTACGTTTACCCGTTCCACTCCGTTCATTAATTTATAGACTTCTATCATATCTCCCCTCAACCGTCTCTTTTCCAGGTTAAAGAGCCCTAAGAGCCTAAATAGCCTTTCATAGGGGTATCCTTCCATCCCCTTTACCATTTTGGTGACTCTTCTCTGAACCTTTTCTAATAACGCTATATCCATTTTAAGATACGGCGACCAAAATTGCACACAATATTCAAGGTGTGGTCTCATCATGGAACAACAGAGACATTATAATATACTTTGTTTTAATTTCCATTCTTTTCCTTATGATACCTAGCATTCTATTTGCTTTCTTGGCTGCCGCTGCACACACGGCCGAGGGTTTTAACATGTTATCCACAATGACACCTAAATCTTTTTCCTGGGTGGTGGCTCCTAATGTGGAACCTTGCATCGTGTAACCATAGTTTGGGTTGTTCTTCCCCAGGTGCATAACTTTGCACTTGTCCACATTAAATCTCATCTGCCATTTTGATGCCCAGTCTTCCAATTTATCAAGATCCTCTTTCAATTTTCCACAATCCTCTTGGGTTTTAACAACTTTAAATAGCTTTGTGTCATCTGCAAATTTGATAACCTCACTCGTTATTCCTTTTTCCAGGTCATTTATGATATGTCAAAAAGCAGTGGACCCAGCACAGATCCCTGGGGTACACCACTATTCACATTTCTCCATTGGGAAAATTGGCGATTTATCCCTACCCTCTGCTTTCTATCTTTTAACCAGTTCCCGATCCACAATAGTACACAGCCTCCTATCCCATGACTCTTTAGTTTTGCCAAAAGTCTCTGATGAAGGACCTTGTCAAAGGCTTTCTGAAAGTCGAAATACACTATATCAACAGATTCACCTTTGTCTACCTGTTTATTCACACCTTCAAAAAAACATAACAGATTAGTAAGACAAGATCTTCCTTGTCTAACGCCATGTTGGCTGTCTCCCATTAAGCCATGACTATCTACATGTTCAGAAATTTTGTTCTTTATGACGGTTTCTACCATTTTTCCCCAGTACTGACGTCAGGCTCACCGGTCTGTAGTTTCCCAGATCACCACTGGAACCCTTTTTAAAAATTGGTGTTACGTTTGCCATCCTCCAATCTTCAGGTATTACAGATGATTTTAATGATAGTTCACAGATTACTAATAGCAGGTCTGCAATCTCATATTTCAGTTCTTTCAATGCCCTTGGATGTATACCATCCGGCCCAGGTGATTTGCTACTCTTCAGTTTATCTAATAGTTGCAATACATCTTCCCGATGTATCAATATTTCCTTCAATTCTTCCGCACCTTTAAATACAACTTCAGTCATGGGTAACATCCCTACATCTTTCCCAGTAAAGACAGAAGCAAAGAATTCATTCAGTCTCTCCGCTATCGCCTTGTCGCCTCTTAGTGCCCCTTTAACCCCTCTATCATCTAATGGACCAACTGACTCTCTCACGGGTTTTTTGCTACGAATGTACTTGAAAAAGTCTTTATTTCGTATTTTTGCTTCCACAGCAAGCTTCCTCTCAAATTCTTCCTTTGCCTGCCTTATCAATGCCTTGCATTTTACTTGCCAGTGCTTGTGCTGTTTCCAGGTTTCATCGTTTGGCTCTTTTTTCCATTTCCTGAAAGATGCTTTTTTGGCAACAACAGCCTCTCTGACCTCACCTTTAAACCATGCTGGCAGTTTTTTGGACTTCCTTCCACTTTTCTTAAAGCATGGAATACAGCCGGTATGGGCTTCCAAGATAGTATTTTTCAACAACACCCAAGCTTGATGTAAGTCTTTAACCTTTGCAACTGCTCCTTTTAGTTTTTTCTTAACTATTTTCCTCATTTTATCATAGTCTCCCTTTCGAAAGTTAGAAGGTAGTACTGTAGATGTCCTTACTATCCCTCCTCCACTAATTAAATCAAAGGCGATCAAGCTATGATCACTATTGCCAAGTGGCCCCACCTGCTAAGTGTCCACTAGCACCCCTTAATGCCGGAATGCCTCTAACACGCCCAGCACACTTACCACATTAAATCAAATGTGATCATGCTATGATCATTATTGCCAAGTAGCCCCAACACCCTTATCTCTTGCACCATATCTGGTGTTCCACTAAGGACTAGGTCCAATATGGCTTCCCCTCTGGTCGGTTCATGAACCAGCTGCTCCAAGAAGCAGTCATTTATTTCATCTAGGAACTTTATCTCCCTAGCATGTCCTGCCGTGACACTGACCCAGTCGATACTGGGGTAATTGAAATCACCCATTATTATTACTGTGCTGTAAATTTTGTTAGCTTCCTTGATTTCTTTGAGCATTTCATTATCCATTTGTTCATTCTGGCCAGGCGGTGGATAGTACACCCCCACTGCCATCGCCTTTCCCTATTTACATGGAATTTCAATCCATAGAGATTCTACAGCAAATTTTGTTTCCTGCAAAACTTTAATCCTTTCTGACTCAATGCCCTCTCTAACATAGAGCGCAACCCCTCCACCAATTTGATCAGCGCTATCATTATGATATAGTTTGTACCCAGGTATCACAGTGTCCCACTGGTTGTCCTCCTTCCACTATGTCTCTGAGATTCCAATCATATCTAACCTCTCATTTAGTGCTATATATTCTAACTCTCCCATCTTATTTTTTAGACTTCTAGCATTTGCATACAAACATTTTAGAGACCGTATTTTATTCATATTAATTTGGCTATTGTTAGGCATGGGTAATTTGGGATCTTTAAGCTCTGTCTGCTCCATACTCGAGGGCATTTGGGCTACTTTACTCTTTTTTGGAACCTCTCTGCTTTTGGTAGTATCCTTCAAGGATACATTCTTCTGAACCATGCGCTCTTGTGCAACTGTCAGCTTTCCCCTATTATCTAGCTTAAAAGCTGCTCTATCTCCATTTTAAAGGTTAATGCCAGCAGCCTGGTTCCATCCTGGTTAAGGTGAAGCCCATCCCTTTGGAAGAGCCCCTCCTTTCCCCAGAATGTTCCCCAGTTCCTAACAAATCCAAAACCCTCATACTTGCACCAACGTCTCATTCACACATTGAGACTGCGGAGCTCTGCATGCCTTTTTGGTCCTGCACGTGGAATGGGAAGAATTTCAGAGAACGCTACCCTGGAAGTTCTGGATTTCAACTTTTTACCTAAAAGCCTAAATTTAGCCTCCAGAACTTCCCTACCACATTTTCCTATGTCATTGGTACTGACATGTACCAAGACAGCAGACTCCTCCCCAGCACTATCTAAGGCCTTATCTAGGTGGCATGTGAGGTCCGCTACCTTCGCACCAGGCAGGCATGTTACAAGGCGATCCTCACGTCCACCAGCCACCCAGCTATCTACATGCCTAAGGATTGAATCACCAACTATAATGGCTGTCCTAACCCTTCCCTCATAGGCACATGGCCCTGGAGAAACTTCCTCGTTACTAGAGGGTTTTACATCACCTGGAGGACAGGTCCTAGTTACAGGATCACTTCCTGCCACACCAGGGTGATGTTCTCCTGTCACGTGACCTCTCTCCTCCATGGCAACAGGAATGCTGCCAGACTGGAGGTGGGACTTCAGGACTATATCACTGTAGGTCTCGTCTATGTACCTCTCTGTCTTTCTTATGTCTTCCAAGTCTGCTACTAACCTCTAGAGAACGGACTCGTTCCCAGAGAGCAAAGAGCTCCTTGCACCTAGTGCATATGTAAGACCTCTCACCAACTGGGAGAAAATCATACATGTGACACTCAATGTAAAAGACTGGAAAGCCCCCATCTTACTGTTGGACTGCTGTCTGCATCTTAGTTTTAAGCTTGTGTTTAGATCTTTAAGTTCTTTACTTACTAAGAGTTGTTATGAATACTTATACTAATAAAATTGTACCTAATACATTGAATATACCTTGTTCACCTGAAGCTTAATTAATCTCAGGTCCTTAGTGTATGACTGATTTGGATAAAACTAAGTTACTTACCTGTAACAGGAGTTCTCCTTGGACAGCAGGATAAGTCAGCCACACTTGGTGACGTCATCCGACAGCGCCGAGACGGAAGTACTCTCCATAGCTCAGAAGAGCTTTCGCCCTTCTGAGCATGGGCCAACTGGCCCTGCCCCCCCGGTCCACACCTAGCTAGCCAGTTCATCACTAGCTGAGCCTTAGCTGCTAGGAGGCGGGCACTGGTCAGAGGCCGACCCCTTCCCAGGGGAGGTGGGTGGGTATGTGTGGCTGATTTATCCTGCTGTCCACGGAGAACTTCTGTTACAGGTAAGTAACTTAGTTTTCTCCTAGGACAAGCAGGATGAGTCAGCCACACTTGGTGCCTCCCAAGCTGTAGTGTGATGCGGTGGAAAGGGGGAGGCCGAGATCAGGTTCAGGTGACACTTTAGCCAGGCTGGATGTTTTAGAGGAGTGCCCTGGGGTACCTGGAAGTGGCATCAATGCGCCAAGTGCCAACGTGCAATGTGCACGTGCCCCGTACAGTGTGCCATGTGCAGTGTTAATGGGTGTGCGCCCAATTTGAGGTGAGCGTGCAGTAATTCTGAATGTGTAGACACATAGTCGTGGCTACGCGGCAGCGGTGATTGTGAGTGTATATTGTTTCAATGGCAGCTGCAGAGAAGGTCTCAATGGGCAGCAGCAGGAATGCCGCAGCAGAGGGGTTCCACAGAGCAGTAGCATTGAAGCAGAGGGGGTCAACAGAGCAGTAGCATTGAGTTACCCTTTCCAAGGAGGGATAGCCACAGTATCAAGCTGGATGCACGGCCAGAATGGTGCAAGATTGACGCCTTAATGCAGCCACGGCAGTGAGGAGGTCACTGCAGACCAGGCTAGTACCAGCAGCAATATTGGCAGTGGATCAGCAGCAATATCGACAGTACTATCAAGGGTGCAGCACTAAAAGAGTGATGCAATTGGAGCACTAACGTCAAAGGACAAGAGTCATGGTTAGGAGTGTCCAGGCGGGAGGTAGCAGCCTAGACCCCGAGACTGCAAGGAAAACGTTTGTCCATGTGGCATGGAGTGTTAGCAGTGTCCTGCCAAAAGTATGGGCCACAGGCTGTCACTGGATCCTTTGGCAGGATGTCGATGGAGTCTTTGGCACAGCTGGAGTCCTGTGCTTGCCCTTGGCATGGCGTGAACATCTGGTTGTGCGTACTTCCTGGAGGTGGGGTACGCTGGGACCGGTTGGCTAGGTTTATTGAGGTCACATGTGATGAAGAGTGTGGTACCCTGTACGTCCTAGGCATGTAGGGTCACATGCGATGAAGAGTTGACACTTGCTGTTGCTATACTGTTTCATGCATGTCCTGGCATGTAGATGCATAGGGCTGAGATGATGCCCAGAACATGGAGTGTGTCTGAGCCGTGGTGGCATTTATTTATTTATTTAAACATATTTCTATACCACCTTATCCTGCAATCAAGGCGGTCTGAACAGCAAACAATCAATAAGATACAGTGTATAGTGTGTACATGCAGTGAGTAGTGTATGCATGTGAGTGTGTCTGGACATTGATTTCTGTGGTGCTATTTACAGCGTGCGCTATTTACAGTGCGGCATTATGTGCGGCATTACGTGCATGTAGGTATGCCACCCAGACTAGCAGCTAGGATCGCTATCGAAGATGCCCTGGAGCTGGCAGTTTGAGTTTGCATGTAAGTGGCAGCAAGGCTGCTGGGCGGCGCAGTCATTGGAGGTCGCGACCGCCCTGCCTGGTTGCATATGCTTGTGTAGGACTTGCAGGGTTGGCTTTCATTTGTATCAGATCAGGAGACGACAAGACAGGGCTGAATTAGCAGTTGCCCACCGTGTCAACCTCTCGAGTTACTCCTTGTCCACACGCACTTGGTGGGAGGAAGAAGGTATCCAGGGGTCCTAGGGCCATAGGTTTAGGGAGAACGCGTTGGTGCTGATAGCCTGGCTCTTACCGTTTCCAACAGTTTCCCAGCCACACCGATGGGAGAAGGAAGCTGATGGCCAAGGGTTGCAAGTTCTTACCTGCAGGTTAGTCCGGCAGTTGAGTCGGGCCTGCCTGGATGGATGGGATGGATGGGTACTGTCTCAGGGCTAAGTCTGGTCGTCATTCTTGTAGAGAAGTGGGAACTGGTTCCACTTCTGCGTAGGAGCGGGACTATGGCCACCTTGCTGACTTCGGCCCTAGAGCGCAGAGCCATAGCAGTGCTCTGGCAGTGTGCTCATATCCCCAATCGGACCTGCAGTCAGGTATTGACTATTGTAACACGCTAGTATCCACAGCCTGAGCATGCAGAGTTAAGCAGCCTGATCCCTTCTTTAGATAGTAGAACAGAGCTTGGGGAAAGCACTGCCTCCTGGGAGTTGTAGTATTTACTATCCAAATAAAAGAGAGTAGTTGAGCACGAATGGTTTCAGGCAAACAGGATTTTAATTCCCCTCCGGGCGGCTTTACATACAGGAAATGAAGAACAAATTGCCATACATCTTCTGGCAGGAAACAATATAAGAATTGAACAAAAATAGCTTCTTATATCAGCATCACATACGTTTCACAGTAATCCAACTTAAACAAGCATTTCTCTGCACAAACCTTTTGTGCTTTTCTTCCAGCTGTCTCCTGCAGCTCTCTGAACAGCTTAGTATTAGCACACAGGTATTATATTATCAGAAACAGATAATGTACAGTCCATTTCTTCCACTGGCATGTATTCTACAGCTGGTTCTGTCTCCATTGCTTCATAATGGTTATCAGCTGGGAATGTCTGAAACTGGCTACATGGTGTTTCCAAGCACACATCAAGTTCCTCAGCCCGAGGCTTTTCTCTGCAGCCTTCTGCTAGATACGGTTGAGAATTACCACAGTATTTACTACGAGGAGAACCCCACCCTTCTGGGCTAACACAAGACCACTTCTTAAAAACAGTTTTGTCTTTAAACCAATCACTCAGCCTACCTTTTGGCTTTCTTACAGGAGATTCTCTCTGCACTTCAGGGTCAGCTAAAGATCCAAACTTTGGTGTTTGTGAGTGCTCCCAAGTCAGCCTTCTTGGTAATCATTCCCTTTGGCTGCCTTTCAGACACGGCACCAAACCTGGGCTGTTTCTACCTGGCTTCTTGACACTGGTTCTCCAATTGTTTCTCTTGCTGGTTTCCCTCTCTGAATTAAACCTCAGAAAATCTTCTATTACCATCAGTTCCTCTGGGTTCTCAGTCCCAAGCAGTTCCTCTGCTTCTGAGCTTAACTCCTGTTCTGGCTTTGGTCTTTCTCTCCGTTCCCGTAGCTGTTCTCTCAGCTGTTCTCGTGGCTGTTCTCTACCTTGTTCGCCCGGCTGTTCTACCTTTCTCTCTAATGAGCATTCTTTATATCTCTGCCTTCTAGGGCTTAACCTGACCCCTCCTCCCAGCAGGTGTTCTGCCTCAACTCGTGACTGTGGAGCTAAACTGCAGCAGGGGCGTGTTTTCCTCTCCTGTGACTCACTCTGCTTGTGGTTTCCCTGGAAACTATGAGCCATGTGCTTTTGTTTTCTGTCAGCTACTGAAGCTAACTCTTCCATTTTACCTCTCTCTAAGGGATCAGAGGGACCTTCTACACCACACTATGTGACCTTTTGTAATCATGTATCTGTGTACAATGGTGATCCCTTGACCAGCCTCGACTTCGCCACCTTGCACTCATGACCACAGTGGCCTGAGTTTAGTGCTGCAGGACTCTGCCACCTTGCACTAAGGGCCACAGTAACCTGGGGCTAGTGATGCAGGACTCCTGGGTTCAGTGTCACAGATTTCGCTGGTGGGGGCCTGTGTAGTGCAGGATCTCCGCAAGGATAGCATGATTGTATTTTGATGCCCCTATAGCAAGATTGCCCCTATTTCTGGGAAACAGGCGGAGCCAATTGTTACTGTCCCTGGAGGACTGTGCATAGCCACCGAGCGCAGCCGGGAGCTGCGGGTCTTGGTACTGCCATTGGCCTTGTGCACTTGGTACTGCAATTGGCCTTGTGCACTTGGTACTGCCATTGGCCTTGTGAAATCTCACCAGAGATGCAGGCTTCACACAGCAGGCCATGATATCCAGGAAAGTGTAGAGACATGTTCTCCAAGGATCGTGATAAGGACCTGGATAGGTGAACCTCCGGTTAGAGACACAGTGGGTGTGTAGTGCCCCGCACTGTAGCCCTAAGGGGCTCGGGACGGCGTCCCGAATCATGATAATGAGAATGTGTCACTGGGAATTGCCTTGGGCACCGTGGTGCTGATGTTCAGTCCGACAGCACCCAGTCGATGCGAGGCTTCTCGTGGTACAGCAGGGAGGCCACGGGGCTAGGCGTGGTCTGCTGGAGGCAGAGGCCGGCTCATTTTGGATTGGGCCTCACGATGGCAAGGCAGAGGCCGGCTCATTCTAGACACCAGTACCTGCCACAGGGCACCACCCCATGCTGCCACACATTGCCACCACACGCTTTGAGGCTTGCGGCATGGATCTTCTGATCGTCCTTGAGCTGTAAGCGAGGATGTGGGGTAGTCCTGGCAGAGGAGCATGAGGGCACGGGCGTAGGCCAACGTATAAGGCGTTTGGCCTTGGCAGTAAGGGCAATGCTGCTGAGTTAGGGGTGCTGCTGGGTGTGAGAAGATTGGGACAGGCCCAATCAGACTGCCCAGTTTGCGGATTGGTGACTTTGGACAACTTCAGTTGCCTTACGTCCAGGAGCAGAGGCTGGTCTCCTATGCCATCTGTGGTAGGGGGAACCACGGACTCAAGGTCATGTACTAACCAGTGGACTATGAGCCTTTTCCTCTGTATGTTTATGCGTTGATTGGTAGGCTGTGAGGAACTACCTCTGCATCCTAGGAATTGTTAAGTGTCATCTTCCACACTCTTAGATGCAGGGTTTTTTTTGGTTTTGTTTTTTTTAAATGGTTGTGGATTGCTCAGCCTTGCACTGGAGGATGCAGGAGCGCTCCGGATGACCAATTCTGTGGCGAACGAACCAGATTGCCACCTGTGTCCATGTGCCTTGTCCAATACAGAAGCCTTGGCTGGTGGCAAATCATCCATGTGCCATTCTGCTCTGCAAGAACCTCAGCTGGGACTTAACCACAGCTGGGACTTGAACCTGTAATCCACTGCTCCAAGACCTGCTGGTACACACTGTTGCCCTGTCTGTATGTGGTGGTATTCCAACTGCACATAGGCACATAGCCCCTTTTCTTTTCTTTTTTTTTTTGAAGAAGGGCAGGCTGTGGGCAGGGTCTGTTTTCACCTAACAACAGTGCAGGCTCTTGACCTGAGGCTTGAAGGAGCCTCAGGTCAAGAGTTTCTGCGCCTTGTGAACTCATTGCAGGCAGCTGGGGGATGTCCCTTCCCTTGTCTCCACAGCGATTTCCAGTAAGGAGGATTCCAACAGGGGTTGAAGTCACCTGGGCAGGGGTGGTGAGGCATAATTGCCGACCTGCAACGCATCAGGAGGAATGAGGAGAGAAGCTCTGGATCTTCACGCACTCTCATAACAGAAGAGGTGCGGAAAAGCGGGGGTTGCCGGCGTCCACGGCTCTCAGCACTAGAGGAGTCTGTGCCGGTCGAGCCCTTGAGGGAGGCAAGGTACACGGCACAGAAATTGTGCGCGGGGATCACCACGGGGTGATAAGTAACCTCGCTCTGGCACAGTGGTTCAGCATGGAGCCGGCATCATACTGGGACTGGTGGATAAGCCTCCCTAAGTCGCTGTCAGCGGCTCAGCGGTGCCGCTTTCTATCGGGACAGACAGAACCTTAGATTCTCACAGCCTGTGTGACCCCCTTAAGCGAGCAGGCCAGACCTTGTCTGGGCGGTGCACAAGACACTGCTCCCTGTTGGGCGGGGGGCTCCGATTCAGTCGGCGCGGTAGGCGTGCTGGAGATGCTGTCTCCAGCACAGAATCCTTTTAGGTCCAAGTTATGGGGTCCAATTGCGGCGGAGGGCCCTTCGCTGCCATGGAGCCGAGCCATGCTGCCATCCAATAGCAGTGATGAGAGGGCTCTAGCAGTGAACCTGGATTCACAGATTGGCATGGCACCGCTCCTGGACTCCACATTGTCATGGCGCTATGGGGTGGAGCCTAGGAGAACAGCGGTGGCGCTGAGAAGCTACTCTTCACTGCGCTGCCGGGATGGATGGGCCTCAGCCTCAGGTTTTCAGTGCTGAGAGTGGAGCAGAAGGGCTCCAATGTTTGCCTGCATGACCCTGCTCCGGGCGCCTCTCAGCCTCCGGGTAAGTTTTTGCTCTGATGTTCTTCTGCCACCTCCTGTCGGCACAGCGTGAGGAGAATCTCAGCGCTTGAGGCTCGTGCTGAAGCCCAACTTGAGGAAGCTTCTGAGAGGAAGTAGGTCACTGTCACTTCTGGGGCATGGCGGCATGGTGTATCCCACCTACCCATGCCATCCGGAGAGGAATCTCTGCGCCGAGCCAGACTGTCCCCTGTTCTTTCATGTGGGATGTAAATGTAATCGGCGGCACAGGACTGGGGCGGCAGCCATGCAGGACTGGGGTAGCAGCCCCCATTGCCATGGAGGCGGAGCTTGAGAGATGCAATCCTGTGGAGGGGCGGTGGCTTGCAGGGCTGTGCGGCAGGGGCAAGATGGCCACCCCCATGATCCACACGTGTTGGGATGATCCGGCAGAGAAGCATGGGAAGGAGTGCTGGCAGAGAAGCACGGGAAGGAAAGCTGGCCGGGGACGGAGGCCTTCCCAGGCACATCCTGGGCTGGGCTGCTGCAAGGGCTGCAAAGCCACGTCCTTCTGATTGGCGTCATCCTTCAATCCTGTAGAGCCTGCGTCTGGGGATGGAGGCTCTTAGGCACATCCCGAGCAGCGGCGGAGTTGGCATCGGTGTCCCTCGAGGTACGTGTGCTGGTCCCTGCATCAGGTGTTAGGTTGTCCAAGTCCCTGTGCCGCGGCACACGATAGGGCACCGGCCAAGAGCCAGAAGGTCCAGGAGTTCAGCCCAGTCCTTTAGTTAGAGGAGCACTGGAACAGATCATCTGAAGCAAGAAGCACTGGGAGAGATCTGAAAGGGAAAGCTTTGGACATAGGATTAATGGTGAAGTTTTAAATCATACATACATACGCTTCAAAATGTGAATTTCCTTAATTGATTTCAAATATGTTAGATTTCAGTTGGAGAGTAGGAAAGTCTGTCTTGTGGGCAAGGCGGAAGAACTGAAAACTGGCTAGCTAGCGGCGGGCCGGGGGGCAGGGCCAGTTGGCCCATGTTCAGAAGGGCAAAAGCCCTTCTGAGCTATGGAGAGTACTTCCATCTCGGCGCCGTCGGATGACGTCACCAAGTGTGGCTGACTCATCCTGCTTGTCCTAGGAGAGCGAGCTGCACCTGAGAGCACCTCCTTTCCTTTAAGATGTGTAAGTACTAATAAAGCTACGATTATCCCAGGGGTGGGTGGGTGTTGGGGAGGGAGGGAGGGAAATAACACTTATTAAAAGAGGGCTGCTAAACAGTACCCTGTCCTGTGCTTCTGAGGTAAGCTGTGACCAATTTCCTGGGTGATTAACAGTCCTTGCTTGGATAGAAGGAGTTTTTCAAAATGGCCTTTTGATCTGCCACCTGGCGTTAACACCTATTGAAAAAGTTTCACAGGTCTCTTTCCCCCTAGGTAGAAGGCCTCTTTGTAAAGGTCTCTAGAAAAGTATTGGTTGCTCAAAGAATACTGACCCTGTTATGCCTTTTATGCTGTTATATTCTGATTTGATTTAAATTAAAGCTCTTTGCTGCTGCTAGGCTCTGACTTATTATGAAATTTAAACTAGAAGCTCTCTGCTGGGTTCTAAATTTAACCAGAAAGCTCTCTTCTGTGTTTTAAGTTTAAACTAAAAGTACTTTGCTGATACTAGGCCCTGAGTGAGTATTAAATTTAAACTACTGTACAAGTTCTCTGCTAGGTATGAAATCTAACCAGAAAGCTCTCTTCTGTGTTTTAAATTTAAACTTAAACTGCTGCTAAACTATTTCACCCCCTATACCATATTGCTCCCTTGGATTGCTGCGGCCCAAATGCATGACCTTGTATTTTTAACATTAAGGGGTATGTTTACTAAACTGTGGTAATGTCACCAGCGTTAAGTGCAGCGTTAAGGTACCTGAAGCCATAAAAAGGCAATGGGCAGGTAGGGGGCGTTCCCTCGAAAAGGAAGCAATGGGCGACATGGCTGTTTGGCATAAAAAAAAGAACAAAAGGGAATCAAACCCATGACTCTTGGCTTGGGAGGTATCAGTACTAACCAGTAGGCTACACCTCCACAGCTCTTTGATCTGCTTTCTGCTAGATACAGAAGGATGATGTTTTGGGACAGCAGCTTAGACGGGCTTCCCCATGGCTGATGTGCAGTCCTATATTAATCTGAGACCTATTCTTCCTCTCAGATTCTGTTTCTGTTTTGTGCTCCAGTATTTTCTACCATATGCATGTTGATGTTATGATGGAGTGATCGTTTCTTATCTCCGGATATAGAAAGACTGCAGGTCACCACACGACATATCTGCTGTGGTTACCAGGATAGGGTTAACCCACCAGTACCCATGATGCAATGCACATGCAGATTAACAGTCTATAGCAGGTCACCAGATGGGGTATGCCTCTCAGCTGTAACTGTACTGGAGGGCGGAGAGAAGGCGGAGAGAGAAGGTCAATGGGTGGGGAGTGGGCGGGGAGAGTCCCCTGCTGCACTAACGCTGTCACATTAACGCTGGAACAGTACCGCGAGTGAAAACCTGTCGGTAAATGCACATTTGTAGGAGAGAGAAACCATTTGCTGTCAGCAATGTATGTCACAGGCAGAGAGCTCAAAAACAGTGATAGTAGTGCTATATATGCCGTAACAGCATAGTGCCCAAGTATGAAAGGACACTATGGTGATTCTACAAAGGGGGTTGCAGGTGGGATGCAGGGCAGACCAGGCAGCCATGTAGGTGGCACAGAGGAACACAGAAAATGGAAAGCAGCAAGACAGTGGCTGACCAAGGTCAAACTTGCCCAGTAGTCTGTGCTCCACAGTGTCCCACCCAGGGGAGATGTACCCTGCAGGTACCCCAAACATCACACAGGAAACACAATGCCTGTAATGGGGCAAGCAGTGCATATCTGGGAACAACTCTAATAGGGGTCCACGTACTCACCCCAGGATACATCCCAAACTGTCCGAACCCCCATCACACTAGCCCCTGGGAAGGACAGTGCAGGGAGCAGCCACACATTGCCTGATACATGTATACACCCAGCAGTCCAAAGTAACCGCCTTGATTACAGGAGAAGGTGATATATAAATCCTTTTAAATAAATAAAACAAATAAAGTGGATACACAGTACTAGCATTGCACACCCTAGCCCAGGGGTGGGGAACCCTGGTCCTGGAGAGCCGCAGACCAGTCAGGTTTTCGGGATATCCCTAATGAATATGCATGATATATATATGCATTAGAGATATCCTGCCAACCTGACTGGTTTGTGGCCCTCCAGGGCTGGATTTGGAGACCCCTGCCTTACACCTCTGTCATTTAAGATTGTGAGTGGGCAAGGTGCAGATGTCCAAGACATCAAAAAGGTTAGATAGAATGTGTCACATTCCTCCTCGACTCTCACCACCACCAAAAAGTTGTCTAATAGACAATATTTTGGTGGTGGTGAGAAGTGAGGAGGAATGTGACACATTCTATATACCCTTTCGATGTCTTGGACATCTGCACCTTGCCCACTCACAATCTTAAATGACAGAGGTGTAAGGCAGGGGTCTCCAAATCCAGCCCTGGAGGGCCACAAACCAGTCAGGTTGGCAGGATATCTCTAATGCATATATATCTCATGCATATTCATTAGGGATATCCCAAAAACCTGACTGGTCTGCGGCTCTCCAGGACCAGGGTTCCCTACCCCTGGCATAGGGCAATGGCTGGGACATTGTAGTGCCTGACCACCACCTACACGGACAGGGTGGCCACAGCATGTCCTGCTGGGAGGTCACTCTCACCCTGACTGAGCAGTGACCACAGCATGGCCAGGTTCTCTTTTCTGGGGCACAATCACCGACATACTTGTGTGTTGTGTGTGCTAGCATCCTAGTTTTGGGTGCATACAGTTCCTCCAGGAACATGCACTATGTGCTTACTAGCTAGCTCGTGGATTGTCTGCAGTTAGCATCTCTATGGCTGCACCACTGTGCAGCAGGTGCACACTGACTGCTCTTTGCTTGTGAATGTCAGATCACTTTCCATGGTTGTCTGTAGACACTAAATAAGGGTCATTTTATAGAGTGTGAATGAACTCATCTAACTTAAATACACTCAACGGATATCAAAAGCAGTAGATAATATGTTTTCTAAAATTTATTTTCTCAACTTTATTTTCTTAATTTTTTTTTCCCACGCAGGGTCTCAGGCTTAGTAGCGCCGTGGCCAAACTGGCGGGCTCAGGCACTTCATTAGCATCAATGACCCTTCTTTTGGGTGATTTTATGTTTACAGTTATGAACACTTTCTTATGATTACTTTCAAAAATAAAGCACTTTCATTCCATTTCATCCCTTAACTATATAAGAAATAAAAATGTTCTTATCTTGTCTTGGTATCAAAATGGCACAATCAAAATGGTTCTTCCAAAACAATTTCTCCCCAACACCGTCAAAAGACAATGCCTACGCGTTTCTTCAGGTGTCCTCGTTCCAAATGCTTGAAAATCATGCCAATGTTTTGAAATCAATCTATTTCGAAACAAAAGTGACAATATTAAATACTTCTATTTCCCATAATATCTACTCCCCCATTTTTCACTACTTGTTTCAAAAACCTTGTTTGCTCATGATGTCTCCACCGATAAACTCGCTTATAAAACTAACCAAAATTGCGAATGCTGCCCACATTCCCCCTCAGAGAGAGACTACTCCATTACACTCCAGCTTGAATCTTCTCAATTAAAGACGCCGTACATGCGGTCTGACACGTGCACCACCTTGGCAGGGTAATAGACCAAGGTAGGTTGGACATAAAAATATATATATAAGGTTGAGTTTGGCAAGTGTTTCACAGGGCCCAGGGACTTTTAGCCTGGTAGCCTCCTTGTTACCAAATCTCAAAGAACACAAAGGTCAGATTGGAGGGAAAACAAAGGCATTTATTTCCCCTTTTTGCAAAGGTTCAAACGGTTGGGCAATAACATCAACATAAGTGTCCTTACTTCAGGTTAGAAGAAAAAGTAAAACATGAGTTTAAAGCAAAACTGTTATCTTCACAGAGTGGTGTACAAAAGCAAACATTTTCTCTTCCACAGGTTATGGCTTATACGCTAGGCAAGGACTCCAGGCTTCCTGTCATGTAGTAATTACAGTCCATTTCTGTATCTGAAAGCTCTTTAGCAAATTCCACTTGCATCGGTTCCAATTCGGAAGCCTCTGAAACTGAGTCAGTAGTTTCTGGCAAATTGTAGTCAGGCTTCTTATATAACTTTTGTATGACCTCCCAATGCTCAGGGTTAAGCGTAGGACGTCGGTCCTGTGCTCTCCTATACTGAGAACACTCCTCCTTCTGCAAGGATTTTACATTAGCTTCATGCAAACCTTTCTCATTAAAAAGTCTCTTATTTGATAAACGTTTCTTGTACGTTGTATCATAGGCAGTTTTATATGGACAGTATTCCTCTGCTCCCTGTCCTCCCCATATACCAGCAGTCTGAAACCTGCTTCGAGTAAAATAAGGGTTACCTTTTATCTTTGATTTTTCTACTCCAGGTGAGGGTTGAGGCCTGCCTCGGCTGGGATTCTGACTTGCCTGAGCAATAGGCCTTAGGTTCTCCAGCCGTCCTTCAGTTGGCTTCCTACTGCAGTCACAGCAATGCCTTCACCTCTCTGGACGAAGAGCACTCACTCTTGAGGGAGCTGTCTCTCCTTCTCCTCGGTTGCTCCTCTCTTCATGCCACAGCGGCTGCTGCTGCCTTCTGCCAAACTCCTGTCCAAGGGCTACTGCTTCAGCCCTTCCTTTCCCAGAACTGGCTGCTTCTTCTGCTGGTCCTGCCTCTTCTCCTGGTCCTGCTTCTTCTGCTGGTCCTGCCTCTTCTCCTCTCCAGTCTTCCAGACTCTCTTTAAGAGGTACTCCTCTATTCCTTGATTGGAGGCTGGCTGGCATTACCTCACGACCTATGGGGCATGGTTCCTCAGTCTCTCGGAGGTCCCTCTTGCTCCCTCTATCTGGTTCCTCGAAATATTGCAGCTTATGCCTAACTTTTTCTGTGTTTAAAACATTTTCTTCTGTTCCCAGAGGGTCTGCTGCGTGACAGGTCTAGAGCTGTCATCCTAGATTTTAACAGGAATCCACGCACGACGTGATGACATCAGTCCCCCCAAACAATACGAACCGGGGATCTCCCAGAACAGATTGTACTAAAATCAACGCTCAGATGGACTGGTTGATAATAATAAAGGGCTGCTGTGGCATACCACCGGAGATCAAACCATACAGGCCTTCCAATCTATGAATCCATTCAAACCCCCCGGGTCCACCGAATTGAGCTCAAAAATCCATCTCTGCTCTTAAATAATGAGCCATTGATCTAGGGACTTACCCAACTGCCCCCTAGTTACTACATCTATGCAAAAGCACTGAAGATCTTCAAAAGAATGTTGTAACAAAAGTCAATGCTGTACAATAGGAGCCTCAATGGTCTTGTTCTTCAACTGGCTTCTGTGTTCCCCCATTCGAATCTTGAAAGCTCGGCTGATTTTCCCCACGTACACCAGATTGCACGGACATTGTATAATGTAGACCACGTGGGTGGATTCACAATTAGAAAAATGTTGCAAACTATACTCTTTACCCCGATGATAGAATGTATCAATCTCCCTGGTAATAGAACAAATGCTGCACTTTCCGCACCTTCGATGTCCTGGTGTAACTCCTCCAGAAGTTGGTATGGAACGAGTGGCTTTTAATATTGAGGGACTCAAATATTCTTTTAAATTCTTCCCCCGTTGCCACACACATCTGATGTTCTTCTCTTGAAGTGCAGGAATCACCTTTAGCACAGTACTATGCTTCCGCAAAATACGTTGAATAAACTTACTAAGTGGAGAGTACTGAGTGATTAGGCTGACATGCTCATCTTCTGATGGTTGTTTAGAGTGCAACTTACTCTGCAATAACAGATCTCTGTTGTTATTAAGAGCCCTCTGATATGCCTGCCGAACTATCTGAGGCAGGTAACCCCGTTCCACAAAATTGGCAATCAATCGCTGCGAAGCTTGTGATAAGGAAGCTTATCATAGCTCAGGTAGGAGCTATAGAAAAGATGATGTGACTCTGAACAAGCAACCTGTCAGTTCTGGTAGAAGCAAGAAAACAGAGTTTTCACATAAAAGACTACCAGTCCCAGAATGCACCAGGTTTCCAGCAGCCATGAGAGGGGCTGAAGTGAGAGAATGTGTGTGCAATCAAGAGAGCTATGAGGTAATCCCTAAGCACTCATCTCAAAGGGCAGGGCCTGATTCAACACAGCTGCGCTGTGTTAGGGAGCAGCACACATTAGGACAGAATAAGAATAGAGCTTATTCTTCAGATAACAGTTACTACAAGCTCCAGCCCAGCTTCAAGGAGTTTTTCAAGAACAGCTTCAGGAAAGGAGACAACAACAGTTGGAAGAACAGCTTCAGCAAAAGCCACGCAGATAGAGAGAGAAGGAAACTCTCTGGAAGGAAGAGAAGAAAGGCCATTGGAAGGTCTGGGAGATTCCAAGGCAGTACTCATACTGGGAGGTATTCCAAAAGCCAGCAGAGTCCATTGGACTGGATTCAGCCAGAGGAATGGAGTGGCAGAGATAGGAATCACCAGTGGCTACCTGGAAGAGAGAAGACTGCATGTGGAAGGGACTTTCAGACCAAGGCCAGAAGGTATGTGAGAGGAGATCCAGTGTCCAGGGATCAAGATTGGAAGGCTGGACATCAGGATTGGATTACATATTGGCCAGGCTTTACAGAGAGGAATTATGATGGCAGGAGAGGCTCAGGTATGAACACTGATCCAGACCCTATCTATAATAGAGAATGGCAGCAAGGGAATAAGCATTCTCATGATAGTGCCTTAATGAAAGACTCATCTGTGCCAATGTATGATATTGACCCTATGATTGTTGATGAAGGGGGTGATACAGCAGATGAAAGTACAGTTTATATGGACTGTTCTCTATCTAAATGCTATTACTAGCTTTCTCTGAGCAAACACATCCACCATCACAAAGAAACCTAACTTTGTTCTTTATTTCCACTGCAAACAGCTCTTAAAGCAGGATTTGGGCTCACACAGTAGCAGCCAGCCAGCTAAAGGCTTTCAGCTGGTCCATTGATAGTAATTAGGGCTGCACCTGATTGTGTGTGTGAGCAAGGGAGAATCACTGCTGAGATCGGAGTGGAAAATAAGCAGAAGTTAACCTAACCAGCAAAGTTTATTCTTTACTTTGTGCCTTTGTATTTGGTAATTATTTGCTAAGAAAACATTAGCTAATTGCCTGACAAGCTGAAGGTTGTTTTCTGGTTTACTTTGTGACTTTTTTGTTATCCATTTTTAAACACTGCAAGCAAGTAACCTCATTTATAGTGCTATCAAGCATACATGTGCTGGGTGAATTAAACCCCATCAATAAAAGAAGTATTTTATTGATCTTACCACTTGGTTTCACAACTCAAATTATTGTCATCAGCTGTGTTTGAGAGTGAATGAACTACAATACCCACAATACCTTGCAAGAATCATATGAATATATGCATCGTCAAGATTGTGTAAGTTCTCACCCTAGGCAGCCGTCTGACAAGCTATCTTAAAATCCCGTCTGTCCGAGCAAGTTCTGATTGAGATACCGAAGAAATTGCTCGGACAGACGGGATTTTGGAACGAGGACCCCTGAAGAAATGCGTAGTGAAACGCGTAGGCATTGCCTTTTGACGGCGTTGGGGAGAAATTGTTTTGGAAGAACCATTTTGATTGTGCCATTTTGATACCAAGACAAGATAAGAACATTTTTATTTCTTATATAGTTAAGGGATGAAATGGAATGAAAGTGCTTTATTTTTGAAAGTAATCATAAGAAAGTGTTCATAACTGTAAACATAAAATCACGCAAAAGAAGAAGGGTCATTGATGCTAATGAAGTGCTTGAGCCCGTCGGTTTGGCCATGGCGCTACTAAGTCTGAGACCCTGCGTGGGAAAAAAAGGTTAAGAAAATAAAGTTGAGAAAATAAATTTTAGAAGACATATTATCTACTGCTTTTGATATCCGCTGAGTGTATTTAAGTTAGATGAGATCATAATGGGGAGCAGCTGAGCTGACTGGGCCCACTACCTATCTGCCAGTGGCCCTGTTCCAAGTGCAGATCTTCAGCAGCTGTCTGTTTGCCACCAGGACAGGGGTTGCTGGTACCAGAGCCTGTCCTCATGTACTTCCACTGCCGCCCTTGCAAAGGGTGAGAGTGCGGGTCTGTTGGAGGCAGATCATGTCTCTGTGCATGTGACCCAGATAGGGTGGTTTGCTAAGAACATTGTTGCCATATGAGCCCTGACACACCCCTGCTCCCTAAACAGGTGATCATAGCAAGCATGGTGGATATACACTATGTTGTGTGCAACACGGTCCACAAGGACCAGACATAACTGACAATTACAAATGGACACAGAGACCTTCTAAAGATGTTTGCAACAAATACCTGTCACACACTGGCACTAATGGAGATTTGCAGCACAGCCCACCTCAACCAACCCAGCTACTGCGGACCTGGTGCTGGCCACTCCACCTCACCCTCAGGGTGAGCACAGAACACGCACATTGGCATGGCCTGTGGGTACTCTGTGCCAGTAACACACACGGTCATTCCCCCCTACCAAGCTGACGTGCTGTAGAGGTGCATACCCCATCTGGTGAGCAGATGTAGACTGCTGTTCTGCATGTGAATTGCATTATGGGTACTGTTGGTTCTATCCTATCCTGGTAGCCACAGCAGACAGTTTTATGGTGACGTGCACTCTTTCTGTAGCCAGCCATTGGTATGTTAGCTCCCATAGTGATATAGCACAATGGTTAATGCAATGACTTCAGTTGCAGAGGTCATGGGTTTGATTCCTCTCTGTTCCCCTTTTTAATGGCTGTCCTACACAACTACGTTTCATTCGTGTAACAGTCATATCTGTACAGATCTGTGCTGCCGCCACATTATACCCTCATCACTGTTGCCATCCATCCTTCTGTCCATCTATGTGTGTGTGCCAGCTGTGTGGCGTCCTGCCCTAATGTGCAGGCTGCTACCCCATGTTCTGCACTGGCACACTTTTCTGCATTGCGGCTCTTCATGCTTGCCTCTCCTCTGTCTGCTCTGCATGGCACTGCTCTCCTCTGTCTTCCTGTCATTGCACTTATCCTGCCACCTCTACCTCCTCTGGTGGACACGTATCCCCATCCTCTGCCACACACTGTCATTGTTGCACTGTACATTACCATCACCCTGTACATCGGTATGTTTGTCCACTTTACCTGCTGCCACATGGGCTGCAAACAGATTTGGCTGGTCCATGAGCTCCGTCATCTACTTCCTTCCATCACTTGTTCATTGCCTTTCCTTGGTTCTCTGTGCAGTGTCATGGTTACATCTGTGTTTGAGCCATACATTTCATGCTCCTTCACTGGGTTCAGGACTTCCTTTATGCCTTCCCACCCATTCCCCTCATCCCCAAAACACTCTTCAAGCTTCAGAGAGACAGGGGTCGCATGATTCTCATAGCGCCACAATGGCCATGCCAAGCCTGGTTCTACATTTCTCTCAAGCTGCACCTCTGGAGTTAGGGCATGCTCCAGATCTCCTTTCCCAAGAGGATGGGACACTATGGCACCCGAGTCCCCAGTCCCTGCATCTCACGGCCTGGTTGCTGAAGGCTTAGACCTCCAGGATTTCAACCTGTCCCAACAGGTAAAGGATATCCTTCAGGCTTCTAGAAAACTTTCCACAAGAAGATCTTATGCCTTCAAGTGGAAACGTTTTACTATATGGTGCTCCAAGAAGGGATTAAACCCCGTCGTCATACCTTTTGAATCAATACTAGAGTATCTCCTTCACTTATCGAATTCTGGTCTAAAGACCAATTCGGTAAGAGTCCATCTTAGTGCAATTGCAGCTTCTTATAAGCCTCTGAATGGACAACCAATTTCCTCTCATCCACTCATATCCAGATTTATGAGAGGTCTTCTGTTAACCAAACCTCCCATTAAGCCACCACCGGTGGCATGGGATTTAAATCTAGTTCTCGGGCAGCTCATGAAGCTCCCTTTTGAGCCTTTAGCCTCTATAACTCTTGAGTTTTTGACCTGGAAGGTCATCTTCCTAATTGCAATCACCTCTGCACATCGCGTTAGTGAACTGCAAGCTTTAGTGGCTGATCCTCCTTATACTAGGTTTCATCATGATAAGGCTGTTCTTAGAACTCATCCACACTTTATGCCAAAGGTGGTTTCGCCTTTTCATTTGAATCAATCAATTTATCTTCCTGTATTTTTTCTGAGGCCTCACGCTTCTAATGCAGAAAGAAACCTTCATACTTTGGATTGTAAAAGAGCCTTAGCCTTTTACCTACAGAGAACACAGCAACATAGAAAGTCCTCGCAACTTTTTATAGCTTTTGACTCTAGTCATTTGGGACTTCCAGTCTCCAAAAGAACTTTATCTAAATGGATTGCCCAATGCATAACCTTTGCTTATGAGAGTAAGGGTCTTCCTCTTCAGGGCCATGTCACAGCTCATAACGTGAGAGCCATGGCAGCTTCCATGGCTAATCTCCACTCCGTGTCTATCGATGACATTTGTCGAGCAGCCACCTGGGCTTCAGTACACACCTTCACAGCCCACTACTGCCTGGATAAAGCCTCCCATTGGGATGCCTTCTTTGGCCAAGCTGTTCTTCAAAATCTCTTTCAGACCTAATTCAATTCCTGCCCACCAACCCTGGTAGAATGCCAGAGATCCATGGGAGGAAGGATGCCTACCTTTCTAGGGGGGCACCTTCCTGGGGCTATATCCCTGGCATCTTCAGCTAGGGAGTCCCCATATGTGAAGACTACATTCCTGCTTGTTTCCTGGAGATAGTGTAGTTACTCACCTGTAACAGGTGATCTCCGGGAACAGCAGGAATTTAGTCTTCACAGCCCACCCACCTCCCCTAGGAGTTGTCTCTCTATCTCTTTGTCTCTTTCCTCTCTCCCTCTATCCTTTCACTCAGCTACAAACATAACTGAAGAGGGACAGTTGGAAAGGTGGGAAGGCAGCGCGCATGTGCTGAGGGATGCTCCCAAAAGCGTTCCTATTGGACGCTGGGGAGCGTTCCTGCACAGACTCCGTTGGTACTGACGATACCCATATGTGAAGACTAAATTCCTGCTGTTCCCGGAGATCACCTGTTACAGGTGAGTAACTATGCTTTTCCAGCGATGCATGAGCCTACCACTATGGAGAAACACAGGCCCTGCTGTTATAACGAGACCCGGGTATATGCAGAAATTGGTCTGGACATCCCTACGCTCACTGTATTCTGAAAAGATGGATGTTTCTGATCCTGCCTGTTTCTGCCATATACCCATGGATGTCTGACAGCCACACCTCCTCTGTTAAAACGTGCATCTCCTAAGCTGCTCATCTCACTGATAGTATTGTCCTGATGCAAAATACACATAAATACTGATGATACATATATGTTGATGCAAACTAGACTAGATATACTAGTCTGTTGCATGCTCAGATCAGTGCAAGATTATCTCAGTGCACTCAAGGATATAACAATAAGTAGAAAGTGATGTGTTTGTCATGACATACCTTGCTAATCTGACATACCTTGCATCAAAACATACATTGCTAATCTGACATACCTTGCATCTAAACATACATTGCAGTTGAAGATATCTTTTCATTGGTCATCTCTAAAAACAGTCTTTATAATGCTAAGTATCTTTATCTTTATCTTTATTCGTAAAATTTGATAGACCGCCCAAGCCGGAGCATCAGGGCGGTGCACAATGCAAATACAGTGGCTACAAAAGGAGGTCAGAAAAGAATGCCAATAATGATAGGACAGAACGAGACAAAGAGAAAGTAGAGAACCAAAGCAGTACAAAAAGGAAACAACGGAAGAAAGAACATAGGGAATGGGTCAGGTAAAACTGGATTGAGAGGGTGCTACAAGGAGTTGGGGACGTGGCTGGGGAGCAGTGCGTCACCGGCAGGAGGGGAGAGGTCAAAGGCTTGACAGAAAAGGTGGGTTTTGAGAAGAGCTTTGAAGCGGGAGTAAGACAGTTCAGTGCAGAGGGGGAGGGGGAGCGAGTTCCATAAAGCGGGGCCAAGAAAGAAAAAGGCGGAGTGACGGGTAAGTTCCAAATGTGCCTGAGAAGGGGAAGGAAGGAAAAGGCGGTTACCATGTGCGGAGCGGAGAAGCCGTGGGTAAGGTTGAAGATGGATGACATCAGCTAAGTACTGGGGCGTACTAGTGTGCAGAACTCTGTGTGTGAGGACAAGCAATTTATAAATGAATCTGAATTTCACCGGGAGCCAGTGAAGAGCGAGAAGACAAGGAGTAACATGTGCACAGACAGGAGAAGAGGAGACAAGACGAGCCACGGTGTTTTGAATTAATTGGAGACGACGAAGCTGAGAGGAGGGGAGGCTGGCATAAATGACATTACAGTAATCCAAACGTGCAACCACCAGTGACAGAGCCAGGGTGACAACAGATGAGGGAGGGAGAAATGAACGAACAGCCCTTATCTGACGAAGATAGTAGAAAGAAGTGCGGACAACCGAGGAAATGTGTTGCTGAAAGGAAAGAGAAGAGTCCAGGGTGACTCCCAGGTAGCGAAGAGTTAGTACCAAGGGGATAGGGCGGGAGGCCATGGAAGGAGACAGAGTAAGGAGGGGGAAGACCAAAGGAAAACCAAATTGCGGAGGATTTAGCGGGATTAGCATGAAGAAAGTTAAGGTCAAACCAGGAGGCAATAGACGTCAGACAGAGGTTGAGGGGGACAAGATCAGGAGAAGAGGAGGAGGTGTGGTGAACTAAAAGAATATCGTCGGCATATATGTAGACGGAAAGGCCAGATTGCTGTATAAGCAGGGCAAGCGGGGCAAGAAAAACATTAAAGAGTAGGGGTGCGAGAATAGACCCCTGAGGGACCCCACAAATCAAAGGGAAAGGGGAAGAGACGGACGAGCCTGAGTGAACACAGAAAGTGCGAGAAGATAGGAAAGAGCGGAACCAGTGCAAAACAGTGCCACGAACACCAAAATCAGACAAGCGGGAGAGGAGGGTGCGGTGGTCAACCATATCGAAGGCAGAGGACAGATCTAAAGACACCACAATAGAAAAATCACCTCGGTCGTGAGCACGGTGAAGTTCAGAAAGCAAAGCCACCAGGATGGTCTCGGTGCTGTGACCGGGGCGGAAACCTGACTGACGAGGGTGGAGTGCAAAGGTGGCATCCAGATGGGTCGTAAGTTGTGCGAAAACAAGCTTTTCTAGCAGCTTGGAGAGAAAGGGAAGGTTGGTGAATGGGCGCCAATTGATGGGGGAAGCAGGATCGAGGGTGGGTTTCTTTAAGAGAGGGCGGACAATGGCGTGTTTCCAGCTGGACGGAAAACAAGCAGAAGAGAGACTTGAGTTGACTATGGAGAGAATATAGGGAACCAGTTTGAGATCCGCATTAAGAAGCCAGGGTGAGGGTATGGGATCGAGAGGGCAGGTAGTCTGATGAGCAGAAGAGAGCACTCTGGTGAGCTCAGAGGAAGTAACGGGTGTGAAAGAGCACCAAGTATGAGGGCAGGCACGGGAAGGAAGTGGGGAGAGGGAACCTGGAGAGATCGGAAGGTCAGGAAGGGGGGAAAGGGGAGCTGGGCAAGTAGGAAAAGAAGAGTGGAGAGACAGGACTTTAGTGGAGAAAAAGGAGGCAAGGGCGTCAGAACTGGGAGAGGATTGAGGGGGATTAGGGGGACCGGAAGAGGTGGAGGTGGACGAGAGAGACTTAAGAATATGAAACAGTCGTTTAGGAGCATTAGAGGAGGTAGCTATAAGATGCGAATAGTAGGACTGTTTAGCTGAAGATATCATGGAACGATAGGCAAGATGTGTGTGATGATAAGCTGAGCGGGAGGATGCTGACCGATGTTTCCGCCAGAGACGTTCTGCGCGGCGAAGGTAGGTGCGCTGCAGATAGAGCCCTGGATGATACCATGGATGGTGAGAGGAGGAGCGAGAGGACACAGGATGGAGAGGAGCCAAGGCATTAAGAGCAGTGGAAAGAGTGGAGGACCAGGAATCCACTTGCTGGTTGACCGAAAGAGAGGGGAATGTTGGTGAGAAGACAGAACCAGCGGAGGGAAAGGAGTGTAATGTATGAGGAGTAATATGACGCTTGAGAGAGGGGGCTGAAGGGACAGAGGAAGAGGGGCCTCTTGTCCCAGAGGACGGGATGGGAAGAGAAAAAAAGAGGCAAACATGATCAGACCAAGGGACGGGGCGCGGGAGGATACCAGAGGGAACGTAGGGGGAAGGGCCAAGGGTGAGGATCAGATCCAAGGTCTGGACAGAGGCATGGGTCAGACAAGGGACATGCTGAACAAGAGACAAATCAGAAAAAAGCAAGGAAAGCGTCTTGTCACGCAACCGTGATGGGGTGACCAGGTGGGCATTGAAATCACCAAGGATGACCAAATGAGGGGACAAAAGAACAGAATCCGACAGGGAAAGCAGAAGAGAGTCCCAGGGATCGGGACCCAGAGAAGGAGGGACATAGACGAGAAGAAAATGAATTGGGACGGGAGAAATGGAGCGGACTAACAGGGATTTGGGGTAGGCTGGGGGAGGCGAGACGAGTGACAGGGAGAGGACAGAGAAAAATTAGTGCTATGCCGCCAACAGAGCAACGAAGACGGGGAGTGTGAAAGGCAGAGTAGCCTGGAGGAAGACACTGGTGAAGAAGGGCATCCTCTCCCTCCCGGAGCCAAGCCTCCGTGAGAAAGAGGGCATCCAACGAATGCTGAACCAAAAGGTCATGAATCAGATGAGTCTTCGAACGGAGGGAGCGACAATTCAAAAGGGCCAGTGAAAGTGTAACAAGGGAAACAGATGGAGAAGACAGAGACGGGGAGGGGGGAAAAGATGAAGGAGCTCGGTAGGAAGAGCAGGAGAGAGGATTGAGCGGATTACGAGCTAACGGGCCCGGAGGAGGGGGGGCAAAGACCGGTGGACGATGGCCCCAAAAGACGGGAATAGAGGCCATAGCCGGGAAAGTAGGACGGGCAAGTGCAGCAGGTATGAGACCGGGGTCAGTCAGGGGACGGGCCGAGCAAAGGAGTAAAAGAGTGGCGATAGCAAGGGAGAAAGAGCAGGACCAATATAAGAAAGGGTTGAGAGGAGCCCAAGGATGCAAAGCGCCCCAGCCGTCGCCCCAAGGAACTCGCCCAAGGAGCACGTCCTGCTCCTTGTGCGCGCTCCTTCGGCGCGCGCCCATGGCGCGAAACGCTGCTCCTGTAGTCTTTAAATATGGAATGGTACCTGGAAGATGAAGTGGGCGCGTTACACGCGTCCACGTCACGTCCGGGAGGCGGGACTTCGGCAGAGAACAATCAGAAGGCAAATCCTGGCACTGGAGAGCCTGCAGGGAAGGAGAACAGACAGATGGACCCTTACCAACCTCACAAAAACACATTCAACTTTGCAATTCCCCAAAGGATGCATTGTATTGCTGAATGACAGAACAATACTCTTCAAATGACTATTGCTATCTGGCTATGGCATCTGTTTCCCACATATCTGGGTACTGGCATTTCACACAGCAGCTCCCTACAGGTGGCTACACCTGTCCCATAGAATGTCCACTCTCTGTCCTGGCTTATGTTGGTCTGTATACATCTGCTATCTGTGGGGGTAACCCTGCCTGCTTTCCCACAGTCTGCTTTGTGGCAGTGCTTCCCTGGTCAGGCCTGGGTGGGCTTGGAAGGGGAGATCCCTGTGCCATCATACCAAGTTGCTAGCCTCCAGATATATCACCACTCTTGCAGCTCTCATAGATCCTGGACTGGGGAAGGATGTAGACCTCATGGAACAATCTGGGGAATGTTGGCACAACATCAGTCCTGTCTCCCGATGCCTGGCACAATGGATGTGTGGATGCCCTATCACAGTACCATCAATATATGATCTTATTAGAATACCTTATGAAACATATTCCAGAAAAAAATCACAAAAGGTTCTCATTAGCTAAATGTCAAAACATATCCCTTTCAATAATAAGAGACCCTCAGAATAAGAGCATTCAACAATCCAAACAGCAGTAATACATGTTCAAAATCAACATTATTGGTCTCTACATACTCACTCAAATACTATTTCTAAATCAATAGTCCCATTTTTCAGGACACAGGAATAGTTAGGATCCCCTAGATTAGCTCTTTTAGCACAAACAGCAAATGTCAGCATGGCCACAATAATCTCTATTGCTCTTCTTAATATTTCTTTCAGGGTAGTTATTACTGTCTCTTTAGCTTACAAGATTCCCACACCTCTGATTTCTGTTCTTTATAAATGCATCTTGTGGTGTTTTTCCATACTGCAGTCCACCAGTGTAGAACAGATTAGTCAAACAGAGCAGAATATTTCCTACATACTAACCTTATTCCATGTCCCCGGCAGGTATAATGGGCATGTCTGTGGGGACTTCCCAAAACATATATGGGTCTTTCCTGAATATGCTTTATACGTCTCTATGGAAAACCACATCCCCGTTCCGCCCCTTCCGGACATGTTCTGAGATCCTTTGTTAGCGAGATAAACATCTGCAGGTGCTATGTACCGGAATGTTTTCAGCAGATAAACGTCCCTGGTGCACGTACAAACCCTTATTCAGTTTCTGGAATGATTTCCAAAGTCTTTAGTAGTAGGTGCTGAGTCAAACAAAAACTTTTTCCCTCCCTGTGCTAACGTCAGCTGTGGTGGATACAGGATGCATAGGGGAGCCCCCGCTTAGAGAACTCACACTTGACCTCGTTAAGCTTTGCCTCTTCTGTTGAAGTTCCAGGGAAACATCAGGGAACAAGTAAAGCCTATGCCTTTGATACATCAACTCCATCTTGTTTCCCACTGCTCTCCAGAGTCTTGCCTTGTCTTCGAAGTTGTGCAGCCAAACGATCATAGCACATGGTTGGCCCCCCCAGTGGGGGGACAAGTTCGCTGCATTACGGCTTTCCACTTGCTCTGAGAGCCCAATCGCATGCACGTTTTTCTGACAGCGTCAGTTTCTGAGGTCATGATGTCACTCTTACCACCACTGTAACCATTTCCTGACCTCCACCATGGTTTGGTGCTCTGATTCTGCTGAGTTCTGAATCTCACTGAAACATATGTCTACATCCTGAAGCCGCTCAACATAATCCTTCATTGTAGACAGGGCTGACACCCTTTAGGTGAACTAGGCAGTCGCCTAGAACACCGTTTCAAGGGTGCCCATTACCACTGCTGCTGCCTCTCTCCAGGTCCTACAGCAGTGCAGCACCTCCCCAAAGCCTCCAAGATTGTGTGTTGGTGCTCGCTTTGACTAGCCACTTCCAGAGGGGAGTGGAAGAGGCAGCGCCGTGGGCTTTGGGTAAGCGCTGTGTTGCTGTTTTAATATCATTGCCCCTGCTGCAGGTCCTAGAGAGAGGCGGTAGGAGGGGTGGGGGTAGGAGCAGGGGTGGCAGGAGGAATGAGCGTTCAGTTAGGGCACCTCATATCCTTGCACAGCAGTGCAGAGACTGTACCTTTTTCAACAACAGTCTAAAGCTTCAAGTGCACACTATTTTAAATTTTGGTTGACAAACTTTCATGACAGCCTAAATGGTCTCTGCAGCAACATGAGAAACGGGTGTTTTCATCCACTGCTTGTTCCCCAAGGCCATCTCCTACACTATGCAGGACTGGTGCAAACTTATTGAGCGCCCTATGCAAACCTTCATCCTTACCCCCCCCCCCCCCCCACGAGATCAGCTCAACACCACCCCTCACACTATAATCTCGTAAAAACAAATTATTGGACATCATACATTTAATTATTAAACTTAGCTTTTTATGAATGTGTGAGCCCACTCTCCATGCAGGTAGAAGAACGTGTTAAAGGCTCCAAGTTGGTGTGACTGCCAGAATTAATTAATTTGCTTTGATTCATGCTGCCTTTTGCTGTTCCTCAGAAGCTGCTGCTGTAGACGGCCACCTCATTTGCCTAATGGTTGGGCCTGCCCTGCTGCTATGACTCTTTGGTCTCCACTTCTTTTTTTACCCTTTCATTTACCTTTCAGTAGTTGATCTCTCACATCACAGATAAGGTACATTTGCTTTGCTCTTTAGCTATAGGTAAGGATAAAGCAAGTCTTAGGTAATACTAAAATTTAAGGCTAAACGGAGACTGCAGGAGCTCATCAAACTTGCGTCCTTTCTCCTCAGCACATCAGAAGTTCCCAGTATCTTTGTATCTATCCAGTGTCACCCCTCCGTGCTGTGTACCTGTTGGTTGGGCAGGGCACTGCACTGGGGCTTCAGTGTAACTGGCCTTCTGGTAGTTGTAGTTGTGCTGCCAGTTAAAAATCAGTCGTGGAACGATGGTAAGGTTAATGAGGGCCTTATTTCCCCTTCCAAAAGGACTTCTTATCGTGGTACAAACAAAAGGAAAACATAACCCTTCCTGGGCATATAACAAAAGGAAAAATGTAACAAAAATAGCTTCTTCTCAGCAGTAAAACAAATGTATCTCAAAACAGTCTTTCACAAGCAGATACAAGCCTTCCTTTACAATGTCAGGCTTCAACAGCTCTTAATTCCCTTTTTACCTTAAAGAGGATATGCTGTCTGCTATAGAAATTGTACAATCCATATACTCCGTGCTTATATCAGCTTCAGATGGTTCACATTGCATTGCTTCTTCACCAGCACTTAATATCTCCTTCCTCTCAGCATGTGGGACCTCTTCAAACAGTCTCTCTCTATTCTGACTACTTCTCTTTCTCTCTCTGTGAGAGTAGACTGACTGCTATTACCACATTCACTGAACTTCTTTGGGTAAGAGCCTTTCCCCTGCTGGTGGTTGTTAGGTAAACTATAGTATTCTCCTGCACTTCTATTAGAGGAAGTTGGCTTACCACTTGCCTCTGCCTGGCTCAGGATTCTGTGTATGGCTGGAGTTTGAAACGGCAGTTTTACTGAGACTCTGCTCCTTACATTCCTTCCAGAGATATTAGCTTCTTCAGGTAAAAAGCATTTAACCTTTTCATGCCTGTTATAAGGGTAGTGAAACTTCTCTGTTTCCCTTAAGCTGGCTTCATAAGGCTTCTGTGTTTCAGGGAACTGCTTCCTATAGCCAAGCCCTGTGCTTCCCTTTTCAGGATAAAAATAAAACTCTTCAGCTTTTACCTTTCTCCTCCCAGCTCCGTTCCAACCTGGGCTGTTTCCAACACTCTCTGGGCTCCTCTGGTAACTGAGGCTTCCTCTCCTGGCTTTGCTACCTCCTCTGTAGCTCTTTCCACAATTGCCGTTATCCTCACTTTCACTCTCTGAGTCCAGCTGTCTTGGCTTCTCACTCAAGCACTCATGGTAATCATTCAAACTTCCATTCAGGCTTCCGTAGTGATTGTCAGACACGCTTTCTCCACAGCTCTCTCTCCAGCTCTTGCAGCCCTTGCAGCTCTCTCTGCTCTTGCCGCTCCTCCTGTAGCTCTGCCTACCTGTTTGTGAGCTGTGCTTATCTAGGTATCTCCGAGCAGCACCTCCCCCCAGCTGACTTGTATCAGGTGATAACCACCTAGCTTCCCTGCTGGCTGGGTGTGTCTCTCTGGCTCGTGACCTCATTTGTTTTCGTTGCTCATAGCAACTTCCTGACATGTGCTTTCTACCAACGTCAGTGCCAGCCTTATCTGCTACTTCTCCATCTATCTCCATTTATTTATTTATTTCAAATTCTTATATACCGCACTCTTTGGCATCAGCGCGGTTTACAGATAACACAAGAAAACCTGAACAACAAGCTGTTCGGTATTACATATAACAGGAGGATCAACTTGGAGAACATGGGAGAACTATTTACATGGAGTATATAGTCTTTTAACTAGATGACATGCTCAAACTATTTACATAAATAAGCAAGAATGTTTGGAACAAGGAGAAAGACTGTGGTTGGACTGGGGTGGGACTATTTTGTTTCGCTTCATGTGGGGTAGTATGTGATGAAAAGGTTAAATTTAAGGGCCTTTCTGAATTGGGTTAAATCGGTTATGGCACGGAGTTCAGGTGGGAGAGAGTTCCAGCATTTTGGTGTGCTTTAAACATGAAAGCTCTGTTTGCCGTTGATAGGCTGCATGTTGTTATGGACTTTGGGGTTGTTAGCGAGTTTAATGCTGCCTGTCTCCTGTTTCTGTTTGGTGGAACGGTTTGGATGAGTTTAGAAAGTGAGGTGGATGATAGACCATTGATGGCCTTAAATGTGAGGATAAGGGTTTTGAAAATGAGCCTTCCGTGTATAGGGAGCCAATGGAGCTGTTTGAGGATAGGTGTGATGTGTTCATTTTTGGACGCTCCTAGAAGAACCCTTGCAGCAGTGTTCATGGCAAGCTGTAATGAGGTTATGGTGGATTGTGGGAGTCCTTGTAGAATGGAGTTGGCGAAGTTGAAATGCGGTAGTATCAGAGCTTGGTAGATGGTTCTGAAGTCATCAAGTTCTAGTAGGGGGCGTAGGTGTTTGAGCATGCGTATCTTGAAGTACACAGATTTTACAATATGATTTGTGTGTGCTTTCATATCGAGCCGGTGGTCTAGTGTGACCCCTAGGTATTTTATTGTTTCTTTAGTGCATAGATCAGCTCCCTTGATGCTTATATGTGGTGGTGGAGTGAAATTGGGGTCTCTTGTGATAAAGAGAACCTCAGTTTTCTTATGCTGAATGCGGAGGTTCTGTGACAGGAGCTATTGTGAGACTGCATCGAAGCAGTTTGTTATAGGCAATAAATCCATTTGCATAGTGGAGAATGGCATGTAGAGTAGGATGTCGTCGGCGTATATCATACATTTCACATTGAATGACCTGATGATATCGCAGATGGGCTGCATATAGATGTTGAACATGAGGGATGAAAGAGAGGACCCTTGCGGAACGCCTTGTTTTTGATGGAAGAGTTTTGATTCTCCTGTTGCAGATTTTACATATTGCATTCTGGTGTCGAGGTATGATTTACACCATTCAAGAGCTGAGTTGCAGATGCCTTTTTCTTTCAGTCGACCGAGGAGAATCTCATGATTTACCGAGTCAAACGCTGCTGCTATATCCAAGAAGATTAGCACAACGCCTTGCCGGATGTTGTCGATGGTGGTGAGAATATCATTGAAGAGGGTTGTAAGCAGTGTCTCCACGCCATGGAATTCTCTGAAGCCATGTTGAGAATGGTCTAGAGGGGCTGCGGCGTCAACGTGGTCTTGTTTTTGGCGTTGTGCTTCTTTCTCAAAGATCTTCGCTAAGAGGGGGATACTGGCTATAGGCCTGTAGGAGTCTGGTCTTTTTGGGTCTAGTTTAGCATTTTTTAGGAGTGGTCTGATGGATGTGAGCTTTAATGCGGATGGGAAGGAGCCAGTTGTGAAGGAGAGGTTCATGATTCTTGCAATGAAGGGGCTAAATGCACTCCGGAGATCCTTTATCCAAAAGGATGGGCAGGGATCGGTCTGTGCAGTGGTAGTGTTGAGTGAGGTGATTGTGTCTTCAATGTGTTTAGAAGAAGGTGTGGTAAGTACGGATAGGGATGTTGGGCAGGTTGTTTCTTGTATATTGTTTTTGGAGAGTTCATCTGTCTGTAGGAGTTTTGATTGCAAGTAATCGGCAAATTCTTGCGGGTGGATCTCGTCATTTTGTTCAGAGGATGGTTCCTTTGATAGTGATTTAACCAGGTTGAAAAGGTCGCGAGGTTTGTTCAATGATCGCTTGAGCATATCGGAGTGGTATTGCTTCTTTCTGGTTGTGATTGCCTCGCGGTGAGCTGAAAGGTGGAGATTGTAGGCTTCATGGTCATCAATAGATAGAGAGCGGCGCCAGCGTTTTTCGAGCCTTCGTAGGTGCGTAAGAGAGGACCGTAGATCGGGGGAAAACCATGGAGCAGAGGTTCTTTTCCCTGAAATGTTCTTTTTGTGTGGTAGTTGAGCAATGGTGTTGAGGCTGTTATTCCAGGCAGCAATTGACTCGTCAAGGTTGAGTGCTGTGTTGTTGAGGAATGGTTGGGTGCTTGACAGAATAAGATCTCTGTTGAAAGGTCGAAAGCCCCGTGTTGCTCTAGATGGATTGTCGAGTTTTCTGGTGTTCCGAAGATGACTGTTGTTCAGGGAAATTTGTAGGTTTATAAGTTTATGGTCAGACCATGGGACATCGGTGATTGATTTTACAATGTTGCAGTTTTGCTCAGAAACAGGGTGTGGAGCGAATACCATGTCAAGAATGTTTCCTTTGGTATGAGTGGGCTCCTTGATCAGTTGTTTGTATCCAAGATTTTCAATGGCATTGAGGAGTGAAGAGGAGTGGTTTTGTTGTAGTGATGGGAGATTTAGGTCTCCCATTATCCAGTTGGGAGTGTTGAGGTTGCTGGTATTGGCGGCCAGATCAAGTATGGTAGGAAGGTCGTCTGGGGAGCTCGAGGGGGCTCTGTAGACCAAGTTCATGGAGCATTGTTTGTTGACTATGGTGATTATGTCCAGGTTGTTTGTGCTACAGGAGTTAGTCATGTTGAAAAGGAGTTCAGACTTGGTGAGTATGAGTGCTCCTCCTCCCTTCTTGTTTTCTCTGTGGGTTGTGTGTATAGTGAAGTTTGGTGGAATGAGTTGGTTGATAACCAAGTTTCAGTGATCATGAGTGCATCAAGATCATGAAGGGTAACTATATCTAGGATTACAGGCCATTTTTTTCGAATTGATCGAGCATTTATAAGGGCACATTTTAGGTTTTGTGAGGGCGGGGGTTTGTGTTGCTTCAGGTTACTGGATTGCTGTATTGCAATGTGGATCAGGTGGGAGTGTCGGATACGCGCTTCTCTAGGTGAATAATGGTAAGGGTTGCCTGTCCATTGTTTTCCATGGTTTTTGAGGATGGGGATATGATTGGAGGTGGGGGAGTAGGCAATGGAGGTCCCGAGCCAATCTGTGAGAAGGTAAAAACTGAGGAAGATAATGAGGTGGAGAGACATTTTGGTTTCTGGGGTGTAATGTGAGAGGGTAATTGAGTTTTGGGTGATGAACATACACAATACAGTATACAGGCAATTTCACAATACAGTATACAGGCTATGATGCAGTAACAAAGCTATCACGGACTAAAGTTTATATTACAAAGCTATCAGTGACTATAGTATATATAGCAGGAGCCAATGTACAGAATAGCCAACTGTGGAAGGCATGAGATTGCTATACAGATAGGTATGTGAGTGCTATACAGACAACTGTAAGAGTCAGGCTGATGAAGACATTTGGTGTTTGTGTATTGTGTTGATAGGTAAGGATAATGTAGGTGACCAGGTGGGAGTGATTACTGACGACAGTATAAGACAGTATAAGACAACAGTATCTTGATGTATATAATGACGTGTGTGGTTACTGACAACAGTATGGGACTAGGCAGGAGTATAGGCAGTCAGTTGGTTAGTTGGATCTTAAGGGTGTATATTCAAGGGACAGCCAAGGCATGCTATTGATAGTAATATATGGGATTGCTTTGAACTGCTGAGTGGATTTCTTGGATGTACAGTTGGAGTATACTTGCTGTGATATCAGACGGTGGTCATGCTGGCAGCGATTGAGAGTTCAAGTTGGAGGGTCGGTATGTGGCTGCAGATTTTTGGCGTGGATGTTTCTCGGGTTCTTCTGAGAGGGCCTTTGCCTAAGGGCCGTGCCAAAGGACCCTCTGGCGAGGCCCTCAGGCGCGGGCCCGACAGGCATGGGCCCGCCTGACGGCGGCTGCTTTTAAGTTGTAAGGCTCCGCCTCCCACAGCCCCGATACTGCCACAGCTCCATAGCCCCGATACTCCCACAGCTCCATAGGCTCCGCTGGGTCTGCTCTGCGACACCAGCTACCACTGTACATATGCTTGCAGCCTTAACAAAACTCAACTTCAATACCAAACATCTTGCTTTGTCAGATACCACCATGTGGGCTTACATTGCAAATCTTAATGCGCTGCTCTCACGCCAAGAATGGCACTGTGGCTTTAAGAACGCTTGCTGATATCACATTATGCTTCTCTAGCTCCACAGCAGTTTCATGTGAGTGGCTGGAACATAAAGAGCTGAAAGGAAACACTCTTTTATTAGAAAGCCAAAACTGTCGTGGTGGGAATGATTCTAGATATTTCTAAAATTGTAAGAGCAGACAACAAAGTGTGTTATAGGTTGGCATCAATCTCTCTGGCACTGGAAGCTCTTGGGACCAAGTATTCAAAGGCACTTGCATGGTTGACAGACTGTAACCTGTATAAATGCCTCTAGTGGGATGTTCAGCGGCACTAACATGGTGCGCTGCTGAATATCCATGGGTACCATCGCTACACACCCCAATACTAACCGCTTAGCATTGGGGCATGTTGGGGGCGTTTTGGGGTGGAATGGAGGTGGCGCCAATCATAAACCGGTCAGCAGTGATATTGAGTCGCTGCCCAGTTAGCGATAAGCGGTGAAAGCCAGGCTCAGGAAAGCCTGACTTAACTTCTGCAATATATCGCTAACCGGGCAGCGGTTCAATATCGCCACTGACCGGTTTGCGATCGGCAAGAGCAGTTAACCTGGATCTTCCAAGCTGGGTTTAGTGTTCAGCAGCGACAGCTAGATGCTGTAATCGCACTAGCCACTCCGCTGAATATTGGACCATGGATTTTATCCTGGTTCTTCACAATGAACTTGATAGAGGCTTCAAACTCCTGGATTGTGCACGCTCTTGCTTATTATTTGCCAATTAATTTAGTTTAGCTCCAGAAATCCACGTTAAATACAGTGACAGACTGAGGGCTAACATCCTGCATCACTGGAAAGATTGGCCTTGCTTCTCCATACCAGAGGCAAAGCTGTAAATATCTTTAACATACCAACTAAATTGCTCACTACTTGAATAACTCTGAGCAATAATGAGGCTCCTTCTTTATCTTGAGCCAACAGGTGTAGGATTCTTGAACTTCAGTGATTGTGTTTCATCTTCCTCCAAAATGATGGCACTTAAACTCGGTGTCATTATCTTTCAGACTCCAGCCACTGTGATCGTATAACCCATCCTAGCTAAGAAATGGCCATGCTTATCTTTTTCTCCTTATTGCTTTGTGTTTGGAATAAGTATTTCGTGTTTGACTGAATTGCTATTTACATTTTAACTAATTCCTTGGGGCTGCACAAGGTTTACTCTTTTTGGAACAAAACAAATGCTTCTGACAGAGGGAAAGAGTTTTTCTGTTTCATTTGTTTTCCTTTGAGTGTATTCCTGGCAACTTTGGCCTGCAGAGGGTAAAGATCTCCTTGTGTTTTGACAAATAGCAACTGTTGTGAAAAGGGATATTTGGGTAGTAGATAAGATATTTGGCATGACTCAAAAAAGAGATATTAGGGGCCTACAGAAGGAGGGGCCACCATTAGTGCTCCCTTAATACCCTCCTTTCTGGCCTCAACCATACCAACAAGGAGCTATTCGCTCATATATGGGGTGCCAATATACAGCGGTGAGAAATCTGCTTGCCGGTAACTGGCTTATGCGGTCCTACATAATAAACTAGCTGATTAACTGTTAATTCCACCCTCCTGAAATAGATCATAGGCCCCCCTCTTATCTCAATCTACAAGAACGTCCGGCCAAAAATTATGTAGTCTACAGCTCGGGATTTTAAAAGCAATCAATATTTATGTCTGCTTTGGATCTGTAGACAATTCCTTGCTGCATCTGTTGGGCAAGCATTCTAGTGAATTTGGCATTTTCTTATCCTATCCTGAAAAAAAAAATGTCAGATCTAACTGGAACAAACTGCAGCACTTTATTCTATGATAAGCAAAGAAAGGGAGAGGTATGACTCACCTCTTTCACACAGGCAGAACATAGACAAGGCTTCCTTAAATAAATAATTGGCCATGTTTCACACATGCAGGCAAGATCTCAAATGGAAACCCCAAGAAGCCAGATTCTGCAATCAGAAAAACACTAAAGCCCTCATTTTATAATGCGGATTGCGGGGCTGTATGTCTTGCCGGGATGTGCAGCCCCGTAATCAGCCTAAAGCATATTCCCTCACCAGCTCTCCCTATACGTCCTGTGCTGCAGGATAGGGAGAGCCGGTGGGGGGCGGGATTGGTGGCGGGATTGGGGGCAGGCCACCCAGCAGCACATACAGGGCCGATTCAGGTCACGGCCTCATATGTGCTGCCGGGCCTGCTGGGCCGTATTGCTTATACCACATCAGAGGTGGTATAAGCAGGTTTTTTGGCGAATCGGGGCACGGCAGCCACCACTGGGGCCGGGGCCAGTTGCGGGGGGGATCCCCACCGCCCAATCCAGGCTGTGGGAGGCCAGCCATGGTTGGGTAGTGGGGATCTTGGGGTCCACAGCTGCGGAAGTCTGGGGCGCCTGCAGGAAGGTCATCCCCGCAGGCCAGAGGGGCATGCCAGGCCGTTTTCGGGCCCAATTCTGGCTCCCATGAGAATATTTCGTCCTCGCGGACTAGAATCCAGTCCTAATGGCCCCATCTTCAGTTGGGATGTCCAGACGGCCTGGACGTCCCCCTTCCAGAATTGGGCTCCACAGGGGTCATTCCGCATCACATTTAGTGGGGATATACTTCCGGGTTGGATGTAAATGCCCAGTGCCGATCCTGTCTCATGAGCTCCCCGCATGTACTGAGGAGATTGCAGGGAGCTCAGGACAGCGGCAGGAGGGGGAGGGCTGGAAGTAGAGCGAGGATGATGCAAAGGCGGGATCTTGACCCTGGATGTACAGGGCCGAATCCGGCGATGACCCTATATGTCCGGGCTTGGTGATTTAGATGGGGGATTTATTCCACCTTGGAGATGGAATAAGTCCCCCCCGATGTCGGTGGATCCAGCCCAGGCCCCCATGCAGAGGGGAGCAGGGGAGGGGGTTCTCCGCAGCCTGATCCTGGCTCAGAAGGGCTGATCAGGGTTTGGGCAGCGGGGAAAAGGACTTTAAAAAGTCATGGCTGAGCAGAGCTCCTGCATGGTGTCCCGGTGCCACGGTGATGGGACACCATGGCATCGTGGCCCCATGCAGGAGCCTAGGTTGGACTAGCCAGGGAGGATCTTGGATCTGCATTGAGGTATATCCGGGAAGTCCAGGCCCTGTGCCCCAATTCTACTCCTGCAGGAGCTAGATGCATATCCTGGCCGTTCCGCGTGGAACTGGTCTCCTTGGAAATGAAAATGTAAATGCATTTCCTTCTGTGCTGTGCAAAATACAAACTGCCCAATATTCAGCTGATGGTGTGACTGTTACCAATGTTTAATTTACTAGGTATATTCAGTACCACTATCCACCTATGTAGCAGTGCAATACATAATATAGGTGTAGTATGGTCACTGTGCCTGTGGAAAATTCAATGTTTATAAGTCAATGTTCATAATACAGAGAAATTGCAAGGAGTCATGTCAGAGATGTAGTTAGGGCATGGTCTAGGTAGGTCAAAACTCTACACCTAAATTCCCCATTTCATATAGAGAATACACGTTTATGACCAAAGTTGTCCACGTTCCATGTCAGGATTCATAGCTGACCCCAGCACATAATAGGTTTTAAAAAAGTACTCGATTTGGCCAGCTCTTTACAGAAGTGATTAGAGGGCTTATCTTCCTTAATCCTCCCTTATTTTCTTCTCCAAATTGAAATGAATTAAAGCTAGCAGCCTCTGTAGTTAACTGTTGATATATAAACATATAGGTTTGCAAAGTACCAGCTTGCACGTAAAAGTTAAATAGGTAAGCTGTAAAATACAAATTTACATGTCTAAGTTACCAAGTTGTCTCCATTGATATTTCCCACTTGTATATTTGTAAAACAGCTCCTCTGTCTTTAGGTGCTGGCAAGAACTTGTGTACTCTTGTACATCCTTATACATTAGAAAAAGGCTTCACATTTGTCAGAGCGTTTTCTAAAATACCACCGGAATTCTGTACCTTTCGACGTCAAGGTCTCAATTCCAATCTCCCAGCACCATCTGAATTTTGCCCTTAAATGTGTAACTCATCCAAACAGAGGCTGAATATTGCCTGCTATCTGCATAATTTTTTTACCTGTCCTCATCCCACCCTTAACCCAGCCGCTTTTTATATGAACAGTATCAAACCGTTTAATGATTCAGAGTATGAAAGACTGTAACCAATTAACATGCATTTTAGTGCCTGGCAATTGGCAGCTGGACATGCTAACGGAAGTGTATGCCAGCAACCGCACAGTAACCGGCCATTGTGCGAGGGGGATGCGAATTGGTGGCATGTGGGTGCGGAGCGCATATTACCATTAGCATGAGGGCTACTGCCGTGTGCTCAGTGGAAATGTGGCAGTCAGAGAGAGTGCACCTAACGACACTTCCAATGGTGTGCCTGTGTTAGGTGTGTTGCATGTTAAAGTACTCTGTAGCACATTAACCTTTGGGAACATGCTGGTCACGCCCCAGCAGGTAACACGGAGACTTTGTATTAAATGCACATTTGAAATTTCACGTTATGTATAAAACCTTAAATGGCCAAATGCTATCAGTATATTTTTTAAAAAAATGCACATATAGGGTGGTCAACACAACTCCTATTGAATATCAGTTGCAAAGATATCGGAGATGAACATTTCTCAAAATTAAGTGAGAAAATAAAAAAATGACCCCAAAAGAATGCTACTTTGCTACTAATCCAGAAATGGAATCTACTAGAGACACTGCAGGAAGTGGAAGAGTAGCCTACTGCTTAGAGCAACTGCCTAATACTCAGAAGATCAAAGGTTTTATTCTCTGGCACTCCTTGTGACCATGGGCAAGCCACTTTACCCTCAATATCCTCAGAAGAAAAGGCCTGGCAATCTACTTTCAGAGATACATTGCCAGGAAAACCCTGAGGTTGCTAGGAGTCAGCACCCCCGCACCCCCCCCCCAAAAAAAAAGCAACACTATTGGCCCTTGTAGTTAAACTTTTTTTTTCATATAACAAAATTATTTTAATCCTATTGGGGGAAATAATCAAGTAGCTTTTATCTCTAGAGTTTTCATCAATAAAGCAAACTGTTTTGCTTTATTATTGCTGCCTCAAAATATATCTGCAAAAAATAGCCATGATTTTTCCCTGGGTATTTTTTCACACCTAAGACAATACTTGCATAAAGGTTTTAAGAAGCAATTAGGAGCACACAATGCATATACGCCAAGTCCTAGATTTTATATGATAGTGGGCAGCTGGCAGCCAATGCACCATTAGATAAATGCTATGACAATGGTCCTTTTAAAAGAAATTTGCAAACGTGTATAAGGCGAGTGGATGATTTTTAGTAATGTGGAAGTGGAAAATTGAAGGCTTGATGTAGGATATTTCTTGAATAGTCTTTATAAAATGGGCACAATTTACTGTAGATAAAACAGTAAAAATGTACATGGTAGCAATTTCAGTATGATTAATTTTTGGATTCTGAAAATGTTTGTTTCATTTGGTTACATTAAAGTGAATGGGGGAAGACATTTCACACTCGAAGAGTGGGATTTTCCATCCGTTTTAAATCAAACATTCTTAACAATTGCTAGCAGGCATTAGCTAAAGAGAAACAGCACTCCACTGCGTAAGAGTGTCATGAAGATTCCATAGCAACAAAGGAATGCCGGAGCACCACAGGCGAAGGAATAATTCAAGCAGCAGGAGAGCGGCAAAATACCACCAACATTGGCAAAAACACCCTGAGGCACCAGAGGGAGGGCAAAACAGCACCAATAGTGGCAGAAATACTCTAAGGTATCAGGAGAGGAGGGGGGGGGGGGAAACAACACCTACATTGGCAGAAACATCTCAAGGCAAAGACAACCCAAAGTTTGAGCTTTGCTGGTCAGTAGGGAGGATTCTCCCAATAATTTATCTATTAGAGTTCAGTGGACAGGTCAGCCTTCTAAGTGGCATCAATACTCTAAGGTCTCCAGGAGTACTTGGGTGCATGGAATTTGATATTCTAGGAAATGTTATGATGGAGAGCACTTGGTGATTGGGGGATAGGAGGTGCAGCAATTATTTTCCCTATGTACAGTGGAGTGAAGTAGACCCCAAAAAACTGCAGAAAGGGTAAAGCAGCAGCAGCAGCAGCAACATTTGAATGAAAACTCATGTCACCAGGAAAGATGCAAAGCAAACAGAGGAGGAAGTCTGGCAAAAAGACAGTGATTGCAGAAGATTTAAGCCAGTGTCATAACTGATTGGATCAGAATGGCAGACCACTTGGAGTATGTTAGGGAGAGGCAGTGATGGTGAAGCAGCGAAGTGCAGACAATGAATAAATCCAGGAGTCAATTTACAGGGTCCAAGCCAGTTTATTGTGCACAAGGCCCAGTTGGTCAAGGCTTCAAAAAGGACTGAGCAAAGTTCTTACAGAGACATATTCATTTATACATTTTTCTCCAGTTTGATACATGCAAACTTTCTATTGGTTCCAATGCCCCCTGCACCTGTCCAATCAGAGATCCCTCCTGGGCCTAGCACCCAGCTCCCTCCTCTAGGACTGTTCTAACAATGGTGCAGTTTCTAGGTTTGGATACTTCTCTACTGCAAGGTCATCCCTGGCTCTAGGAATGCAAGTATTGAAACATTTCTATTTTCACAGCACAAGAGAATAATGAAAGATTGATGCACTCATGAAAACGTCTTATTAAGCAGTTTAAAACAGTTTTCTCATACTTTTACAGACTTTGGTTCTTTACTGAGATGGGGGATGGAATCAGGGCCTAGCTTACAGGCCTTTCATATTTGCAGACTATTATAGGCCATAGCCTGCCACATTCCCCCCCTTTGATTATTCTCCACCCGCAAGTGAGAAAGGGTGAGAATTAAATCACACATTATACTGGTGTAACAGCATCACCTTGGGGTATAGGGTAATATTGCCACATAGCTAATATTTTCGTAGCTGCCTTCCGTTCTACAGTGCTATCAATAACTGAGGTTATCATGCGTAAGCAAAGGGTTAGGAGACATGGGAGAAACAAGCAAACAGCCAATATGAGTAGTACAATAAGCACAAGGGTCTTCATACCCCCTAACCATGAGAATGCTGAACCAAACCACCCATCAAGCTTTAGGCCATGCCAGGTCTGAACAGGCACAAATCTTTGCTTTCTCATCTGGGTAGCTATATCTTCAACAACATGCCCATTATTATCAATCTGCAAACAACAATTACTTAAATTCAATTTTCCACATACTCCACCTTCAGCTGCTAACAAATAATCTAGAGCTAAACGATTCTGATAAATAGCTGTACGCATCTGTGTACTTTGCTTAGCTAAAAGATTTAGTGCTTTACTGGTTTCATTGGTTATTATTTCAACAACAGCTTGTAGACGTATAATACGATTTACCATATACACAGGAGTACGATATCCCCATGTACCATCTTGCTCCCATATAGCAGGTCCATAGTATGAGATCATTCTCTCAGGTGGCCACTCCTCCTCCCCCCATTTGTCCCAATGGCCTATTTTCAAGGCCTCTCGTTTCTGTCGACTTCTGTACACAGGATAACCCAGTTGCTCTCCATGGGATGTAGGCAAAAGGAAAAAGGAAGGTCGTATGGTTCCTAATGCACATGCTCCTCCCCAATGGTGAGGAAGCCTAGCATATGCTCTGGTTCCACAAATCCAGTACAGTCCAGGTGGTGCTTGCCAGGTATTATAAGCTGCTAAATCAGTCCAGATGCTGGCAAGATTAGGGAAACGAACTAGAGGGTTGGAGGGCTCTGAAGCGTTGACTCCTGACCACCAAGAAGTCTTCTTAGTGGTACTGTTGTAGAACTTTTGGTTGAGACAGACCAGCTGTCCGACCTCTATGTTAAACTGTGGTCCTGAGCGAGCAAAACACAAATTACCAACAATGGGGTGGGCCAGTACCCACTCACTAGTAGTGTTATGTAAGTCAGTCTGGTTGTAAGGAATAGAATAGTTCACTTCTTGCGCCTCCCAAGGCCATTGGTCTCCCATCTTAGTTCCTCCACAGAAAATGCAGTCTGAAATGTGGAGACTAAATGCTACTGCTCCAGCAAGTTCAAGGAACAAATTTTGGGAGGTATGAGGAATCTCAAACTCTTCTTTCATGGCCTCATAAAAAGAGTGATGTATTTGATAGGGTGCAGATATATGAGCCTTAGGGGCATGTTTACTAAAATCCGCAAAATAGCGCGCCGCAAAATAGCGCACGGCAACGCGGCACTGAAACGCGCAGAAACGCGTTTAAACGCCCCGCACACGTGCGTGTCACCCCCGCACAGGTACGCGGCTCACTAACGGGCCCCGTACAAGTGCGGGCCCGCAAATGTCCGATAGAGGCGTGGAACGGCGAAAGGAGGGCGGAGGAAGGCTCCGGAGGGGCGGAGGGACGGGGTCAATGGGTGGAGAGTGGGAGGGGAGAGGCTCCCCGCACAGTATCGGGCCCGAATGTGCATGTAAAAACTACCGCGAGTGAAACACTCGCGGTAGAAAGCATTTAAAGGGAAGAGAAACCATTTCCGTCAGCAATGTACAGGAAAACCGGGGAAACCAGCAAAACGTGAGCAGTGTGATATATGTGCACAGCACAAAAGTGAAAATAAAAATAGAAAATGACCACAACAGAACTATTAAAAATAGTAAATCAGCTGGGGAACAGTTATAGTGATGGGCAAATACAGAAATCACACCCAGCAAAGCTCCAGAAAAAAGAAATGAATTTTGGAAGGGTCTACTGAGAGGAGACTCTTCCAAAAAACATTTCCACGTGTTGGAGCTTTCCTGGGAGTGTTTGCTATGGTTGCCCATTAATATCACTGTTGCCCAGCGTGGTGATATTTTGTCCCACATTTCCCGTGGTCATTTCCGGGGTTTATGTGCACGTTTGTCACCAGACAGGGTGCATATGCCCACAGTAGAATTGCGTAGAGCAGGGTTTGTGACTCCATCCTGCCAGGCTTACTGCCTCCAGGGGCTGCACTGTCTCTGTGGCCAAAGTGTGGTACAGCGGACAGAGTCATTACCTCTAGGACCAGAGGGCAGAGGTTCAAAACCCAGCTGGGGCACCTGCCAGCCCAGTCCCTATATTTTACCCAACACCGCACACACACCACAACAATGGGCATTACCTACAGCCAAGTCCCCCAAATGCAGTCCCATACTGCCACATTGCAATCAGGTCAACTGCTTTTTCTGAGAGAAGTTCATGCCAGCATGTTGGCGGACAAGTACATGTGGTGCAGGGGGCAGTGGCTGCTAACCACAGAAGACAGAGGCCTAGCCATGTGCAGGCTGGCACAGTCCACTGCAACAGACAGGTCCTGCCGGATCCACAGTCATGGACAGTCCAGGGAATCCAACCAATCTGTGGCTACACAGTGGTGCAGTGCACACAGACAGTGCATACAAGAACAGAAGGTCACAGGTTCAAAGCCCAGCTGGGGCTACTGCCAATCCTGCCCACATATTTTTCCCACAACTAAACAGTGATAGTAAGGACACACCTTTCATGGCGGGGACATATGCAATGGTAAGACATCTATCTTTTACCCCACTGAGCACAGACACCATGAACAGGGGCAGTACCTAGAGCAGAAGCACCCAAATGCAGTCCTGGTGGGCCACACACCAGTCAGGTTCCATGCTGACACTCATACAAATGCCTGTGCTGTATATCTATGCACCACCCCCATGGCATGTAGATGTAGCCCATGCATATTCATGAGGGATAGCAGGAAAACCCGAACAGTGTGATGCAAACCTGGACTGGAGTTGGGAATCTGTGCCGTAAAGCAGCAGCCATCAAGGGCAGACACACCCACACCCACAGGCCCCATTGGCCAATGTCTCCTGGAAAGGCAGAACATTGGACCGTGCATGCAGCACCCAAAACGAGCACTTGCATAACTTACCAATGTCACCCTACACCTGAGGTATACGGTACACAGCTCGGAGACGTTTGCTAGGAGCACAGGCAGGCAGTTATCCATACGTTACGTACATACTGCTAGTTGACCCCATCCAAACAATCTGTTAGGTGTTTGCGGGGCATGCTCCAGGCCTGGCCTCTGACGGTGCTTACCACCCTGGGGAGTGACCACCAGCTGTAATGCGTACCATATCCATGCCTTGCCGTGCTCAGGACCGGTTTGGTGGGCAAGGCTACTTACCCCCTCAATCGTAGCACCATGATGGCAGAGGTGTGGAAGTGTGTGTCTGTCTATACCAGGGGTGGGCAAACCTGGTCCTGGAGGGCCGCAGACCAGTCAGGTTTTCGGGATATCTCTAATGAATATGCATGAGATATATATGCATTAGAGATATCCTGCCAACCTGACTGGTTTGTGGCCCTCCAGGGCTGGATCTGGAGACCCCTGCCTTACACCTCTGTCATTTAAGATTGTGAGTGGACAAGGTGCAGATGTCCAAGACATCAAAAAGGTTAGATAGAATTTGTCACAGTCCTCCTCACTTCTCACCACCACCAAAAAATTGTCTATTAGACAACTTTTTGGTGGTGGTGAGAATCGAGGAGGAATGTGACACATTCTATATACCATTTCGATGTCTAGGACATCTGTACCTTGCCCACTCACGATCTTAAATGACAGAGGTGTAAGGCAGGGGTCTCCAAATCCAGCCCTGGAGGGCCACAAACCAGTCAGGTTGGCAGGATATCTCTAATGCATATATATCTCATGCATGTTCATTAGGGATATCCCGAAAACCTGACTGGTCTGCGGCCCTCCAGGACCGGAGGTGCCCACCCCTGGTCTATACAGTGGGTGTTGGCTGCAAGCCCCTTCAACAGCCCGCACTGCCAGCACTGTTGCCAGTATTGGCCAGTCAATGTGCATAATGAGGTGCAAGGTACCATGGGTATAGCCAGGGCAGGGTGGCGTGGCCAGGATGCATCTGCACTGGGCATAGGGCCCTGGCAGGGACATTGGCTGGGATATTGTAGTGTCCGGCCACCACCTACACAGACAGGGTGGCCAAAGCATGTCCTTCTGGGGGATCACGCTCACCCTGACTGTGCAGTGACCACAGCATGGCTAGGCCCCCCTATAGTGCTGTATAGTAGTTCTCTCATGTGATAGATATGGGTTTCTCTTTGGGGCCCAGTCACTGATCTATCTGCTTGCTGTGTATGCAGACAGCCCAGTTCTGGGTGCATGCATCTCCATTGGGAACATGCACTATGGCCTAACCAGCAGACTGTTTGTAGCTGGTAAATGTCTTGCTATAATGGCTTGCAGGGTGCAGTGGCTGTTGGCTTGCTGCAGGGGAATATCTGGTGGTGGAGTGCAGCTTACCATACCCTGGGCTTATGTCTGTCTGCTATTGTGTTATGGCTGTGTATGGAGCTGCCTGGGGGTGGTGTTCCTCAGCAGGACTGGGGTTGATGTTGCCCTCTACTGCCACCTTTGCAGGGAGGTAGAGTGTGGATCCCTTGATGGGGACCATGTTTGCCACTGGGGAGGGGGGGGGTGGTGCCTGATGGCGGCAGACAGGGATATCCATGGTGTTTGTGCAGAAACTAGCTATCTTACACATTAACACTGCTTTGGAACGCCCGCTTGGCCTCCATCAGCCATGGCAGGTGTTGTTGACCTGGTCCTGGCCACCTCATTGCACACTCAGGGTGAGCACAGTACCCGCACGATGTAACGGTGTGTGGCTACTCTGTGCCAGTAAAACACCCGGTCAGTGCCCCCTACTAGGCCAAGGTGCTGTGTGGGTGCACCCGGTCACTTCCCCCAACAGGGCCGAGGTGCTGTGGGGGTGCATTCCCCATCTTGTGTCCATCTGCGGACAGCTAATTTGCATGTGCAGTGCATCATGGGTACGGGTGGCCTAACCCTATCCTGTTGACACCAGCAGACTGTCTGTGAGGTGACGTGTAGGCTATCTGCAGCCAGCTAGGGGCCTGCTTACAGCTATGGAGCTGTAGCGCAATGGTTACATCACTGCCTATGCAGCCAGAGGTCATTGGTTCAAACCCACAGTGGGGCCCTTTGGTAGGGCTGTCCACAGTTTTATTTTTATTTACTGTACATATGTCTATGCCGGCAAGACCACCCTCAGCTTACTATACCCATTAGGTGCCTCTGAGGGTGCTTCATAGGGCGCCCTGTAGGCCACCTTATGGTTGCCATCCCTATAGGGTGCACTATACATTATCCTGTGTCGCAACATACATGCTGCCCTATAGGGTCATTCAAGGGTGCCTTGGCGAACAGTGCACTGTAACATGTGCCTTATGGGCCGCCGTATGTTAACATGCTGGGAGAGTGCGTTTGCTAGTAGTGATAACAAAATAAAATTATGCAGCCTCCTACAGCACTCCACAACATAATACATACTGCCTCAGCAGGCATTTTTCACTGGGCATTGTGAGGAGTTGAACCCCTGATCCCTGCACCATTGGTCAGTGTTTTAACCATTGTGCTGTGGCTCTGTTCCTGTGCTTGTGCATCAGCGCGCCGCCTTCTGCCGCCCAAGGGGACCAGTGTGCCGCCTTCTGCTGCCCAAAAATAACTGTGCGCCGCCCTATGCTGCCCAAAAAGCACTGTGCGCCGCCTTCTGTCGCCCAAAAATAACTGTGCGCCGCCTTATGCCGTTCCAAATTAATTTGCCTCCTAAAACAATGTTAATCATTACAGTTACTGCCTCAGCTGACCTTTGTTGTTGCGCACACTGGGGGATTGAACCCATGGCCCCTGCACCATTGGTCAGTGTCTTCACCGTTGTACCACAGCTCTGTTGTTTTGTATACTCAGCAGCGCGCCACTTTGCCTTTCCACGCGCTAATGTCGACCCCCGCACATTAGCGCGACGCACACACGTCCGGTTGCTTACTACCGTTTTTTTTCTATTTTCTGCCTGAACCGCCCACTCCTTATATGGCACAGGCACACTAGCACGGCCCCGCACGTTAGGAATGTTTAGTAAACATGCCCCTTAGTATTCAACCGTATATGTATGATGGTTCCAGGATCTATGCCTCCTCCTGCTATACGCAATCCAAATCTGTATCCTTGCTTCCACTGGCTAGGGTCAAATATGAGGAGTTGTAGGGGATTGCAGGCACCCTTCTTGCATTTCTTGGGCTCAGGTAGGCGGACCCTCGTCAGGGTGCCTCTGCAATCATCTCCATCCCGCCCCCTAGGTGCATTAGTCCAAGTAGCAAAATATACGCATTCCTATTTTGGACAGAAGTAGGCATCTTTAGATGCTGTACTGTAGACGGTGGTTGGGGTATTCTTTCTAGTACACCGTCCCCATCCATAGGCTCCTTCTGGACACATATATTTATCATCATGATAATAATCTTGCTCCCATGACCCACACTTGTGGTAGGCATTTATGTTTATCACATCGCAGGCATCAAAGTCCAAAGGAACATATTTTGTGGCGTCTGTGATTGGGCCCGTGGCATTTATGAGGGCTCCATCCTCATCCTTCCAGCGTATCTCGAGTACATAATAGGAGGGGTTCTGCCGGGGGTTGTAACAAGTCTTACTTTTCCCCTTCGTACAGATATTTAATTCTGTGCCATTATAGATACACCGGCTGACTATACCAGTGCAAGTATAGTAGGAATGGTTAAGTAAAGTCTGAGTGACCTTCTGTCCAGTTCGGGTGGTAGTTATGCAAGCTGCACAAGGGGGTAAGGCAAAAGTATTTTTCAGAAATCCCAGGACCACCACTCCCACAAGACAATAGTGGAAGAACATTGTGATTACAGTCTTTGGAGGTCAACTGGAATGTTGGGTACGATGAACTTGTAGAGTCTCTTCTTCTTTTCTGCTCCGACTGCCACTCTTGCATGTCAGGGGTGGGATTGTAGATTCTGAAGATTCTTACAATGTTGGTTGTCTCCGCAGTGTGAGTCGCAATGGAGTCTCTGGATCATTTACTGAAGTCCATTGACCAGGTTCAGGAGCTGCTGCTGGCTTTACTCGACTGTGGTGGATCCAGGGTTCGAGTTCTGCGACTTTTACTGCAGTTGGAGTTGATAAGATAACAACATAAGGCCCCTTCCAATGCGGCGCCAGCGGGGTCTTCCTCCACTCTTTGATCCACACTGACACTCCTGGCTTAAAGGGATGCAGAGGTTCGGTCAGATTGATGGACAATCGATCTTGTACCCAGGCATGAAGACTCTGCAAAACAAAACCTAAAGCCAATAGTACTTGTCTAGTTATTTCAGATCCTATTTGTTTCATGTCTCCTTTAATTCCCTGTACAATGGGCGGATGTCGCCCATACAAAATCTCAAAAGGGGAAACTCCCAAAGACTTGGTCGGGGCAGAGCGTATCCTAAGAAGGGCTATAGGGAGAACCTGGAGCCACTTTAGGTGTTTTTCTTGACAAAGCTTGGACAACTGAGATTTCAGGGTTCTGTTCATGCGTTCTACCTTCCCTGAACTCTGGGGTCTAAAGGCAGTGTGCAGCTTCCATTGTATCTGTAGAGCTCGAGCTAACTGTTGAGTTACTTGGGACACAAATGAGGGTCCATTGTCTGACCCTATAGTTAATGGTATTCCAAATCGAGGAATAATCTCATGGAGCAGTATCTTTGTGACTTCTCAAGCTTTCTCTGTTCGGGTGGGACGGGCTTCTACCCACGCAGAAAATGTGCAAACTAGAACCAACAGGTAGTGATATCCGTTTGCTCATGGCATTTCAGTAAAATCCACTTGAATATCACTCATGGGGGCCACCCCTACTGACTGAACTCTTGGGGGTGGAACGGGACCTTGCCTAGGATTGTTCTTGGCACATGTCAAACACTGCTGTGCCACTGAGGTGGACAGGGGTCCTAGTAGTGAAATGCAAAAATGGGGTTTTAGGGCTCTCTCCATGGCCGTCTTCCCATAGTGCGTGGCCTGGTGGAAAGCATGAACAAAGGCTGGCCCTAATGCTTCAGGAATGACTGTAGGACCTGGAGGTGTGTTACCCTCTGGAGGTGGCAGCACTATCCAACCTTTTTCTGTTAGGACCCCTCCCTCCTTTCCACAGAAATAATCCAACTCTTTTGTAGTGTATCGGGGAGCCCATGAGCTAAGGGGCACGGGGAACATGGCTGCTTGCACTGGAATGTCTGGGGTCACAACTCGTCCAGTTGTGGCTGCTTTTCGGGCGGTGGCATCAGCAAACCTATTACCTCGGGTAACTTCTCCTACTCCTGTCTGGTGACCTCGACAGTGCATGACTGCAACTTGCTTAGGGGCCCATACAGAATCTAATAGTATCAATATCTCGGGCCCATACCTAATGGACTTGCCTCCTGAGGTGATCAACTCTCGCTCTTTATACAAGGCTCCATGTGCGTGTAAAGTGGTAAAGGCATACTTGGAATCTGTGTATACATTTAAACGGAGTCCTTCTCCTAATATCAGTGCTCTAGTAAGAGCTATCAACTCAGCCTTCTGTGCTGAAGTCCCTGGAGTCAAAGCTGAGGACTCAACTACCAGATCAAGGGTCACCACTGCATATCCAGCACAACGATGTTCATTGATGACGAGACTGCTTCCATCCACAAAGAAAGTCTGTTCAGGATCCTCCAAAGGAATATCAGTTAAATCTGGGCGACTTGAAAATACAGTGTCCATAGTTTCTATACAGTCATGATCAGGGGGCCCAGGACCAATTGGAAACAATGTAGCAGGATTCAGAGCTTGACTAACTTTTAACTGTATCTGTGGATTTTCACACAACATGCTCTGATATTTCAACATTCGTGAATTCGTTAGCCAGAAACTTCCTTTGTGTTCCATAAGGGTGAGAACAGAATGGGGTACAGTCACTTGAAGATTTTGTCCTAGTGTGAGCTTATCTGCTTCATTCACTAAAAGGGCTGTTGCTGCAATAGCTCTCAAACAAGGGGGCCAACCTCTTGCTACCACATCCAGCTGTTTTGACAGATAGGCTCCTGGCCGCTGCCAAGATCCAAGAGATTGGGTCAGCACTCCTAGAGCATTTCCTTGTGACTCATGGACATAGAGATGGAAAGGTTTCTGGACATCTGGGAGACCCAGAGCTGGTGAAGACATCAGAGCACTTTTCAGAGATCGGAATGCTGCATCCTGTTCCGGTCCCCACTCCAGTGGAGACTTTTCCATTCCTTTGGTAACTTGGTACAATGGTTTTGCTAGCAGCGCAAAATTGGGGATCCATATACGACAGTATCCCCTGGTCCCCAGGAAGGCCCTCACTTGCCTCCTAGTGGTTGGAGTGGGAATACTGCATACAGCTTCTTTACGTTCAGGTCCCAAGTGTCGAATTCCGCTAGACAACTGTAAACCTAGATATTTAACTTCAGTTTGACATAATTGCGCCTTAGCTCGTGAGACTTTGTATCCAGCCTCATTCAAAAGGTACATAAGTTCACTGGTGGCTTGTAGACATTCACTTTCTGAGTTGGTGGCTATGAGCAGGTCATCCACATACTGAAGGAGAACCCTTTGTCCTGGGTTCACTGAGTAACTTGAAAGATCTTGATTCAGGTCAGCACTGAAGAGAGTAGGTGAATTCTTGAATCCTTGAGGTAATCGGGTCCAGGTGAGTTGGCCTCGCCTTCCTGTTGTGGGGTCTTGCCATTCAAAAGCGAATAAAAGTTGACTAGTGGGGGCCAGGCATACACAGAAAAAGGCATCTTTGAGGTCCAGGACGGTGAAATGAGTAGCTTCAGTGGGGATCAGTCCCAAGAGTGTATAAGGATTTGGTACTACTGGGGGTATAGTTTCAACTGCATCATTTACCGCCTCAGATCTTGTACTGAGCGGTAATCCCCTGTCCCAGGTTTCTTGACTGGGAGAAGAGGGGTGTTCCAAGGTGACTGGCACTTTTTGAGAAGTCCATACTTCAGCAGTTTCATTAGATGGCAGTGGATACCTTCAATGGCTGGTCGGGGAAGAGGATACTGTTTCACATGCACTGATTCCGCTCCTGGCTTGAGGGTGACAATGACAGGGGCTATGTTCTTCTCTAGGCCAGGTGGATTATCCTCTGCCCATACTTCAGGCGGGGCTACAAGGTTGGTAGGTATACAGGGATTGTTTGACTTAATTGGAGGTGTACTATAGAACCGTCACTCTTCTTCTCGGGGAACAGTTAGCACCATCAATCCAGCAGGCTTTGGGTTCACAGTCATCTTCATTTCTCCCCCTTCAGCAAAGGATATTTGTGCCTGAAGCTTTGCAAGCATATCTCGGCCCAGAAGTGGAATAGGGCACTCAGGCATATATAAGAACTGGTGCGTTATCTTCTGTCCCCCTAGTTCACACATACGGTTCTGCAGGAATGGCTTGGTGGCCCTGTTCCCAGTGGCCCCAACAATGATGACAGATCGAGAGGAGAGAGGAGCCACTGGCTTTGCCACCACGGAATGTTCTGCTCCTGTATCTACCATAAAGTCCATATATTGGTCCCCTACTTTTAAACTGACCATAGGCTCCTGGGGACCCAGGGTAAACATGGAGCCCGGTCTGGCCTAGTCTTCATCCATTTCATCCATGTCATAGCCCGTTGCTACTGCCACTCCCTCAATGGCTTCTTCTCTCTCATGCTGGAACTGTGCTCGGTTCATTCCTCCATGATTTTGAAATTAGCCTCCTGTTCTCCAGGGGCTCCCTCCTCCCCTCCTGGGGGTGGAGTCAAGATGCGGGCATTCATTTCTCCAATGTCCTTCTTCTCTGCAATGAGCGCACTGATTCGCATCCAAAGGAGGCCTGCTACTTCCGCGGCCTCTTCCACGTTCTCTGGTCCTTCGGTTAGGAAAACCTCCTCCACGTCGTTCACTTAAAGCAGCAGCAAGAAGATCTGCTTTCTTCTTCATCTTTCGTTCACTTTCTCTGTCACATTCATTTTCACGATTCACAAATACTTTCTGAGCAACTTCCATTAACTGTGCTGTATTCATACCCGCAAATCCATCCAGTTTCTGCAATTTTCATTTTATGTCTCTCTGGGACTGACTGACAAAGGCTGCATTTACCATGAGCAAATTCTCCTGAGCGGCGGGGTCGTATGGGCTATATAGTCTATAAGCTTCAGACAACCGCTCATAAAAGGCCGCTGGGCTCTCATCTGGACCATGGATAACTTCAGATACCTTCCCGATATTCATGGCCCTCTGGCCCCCCTTCTTCAAGCCTTGCAGCAAGGCCTGGCGAAATCGCGTTAGGGCCGCTGCCCCCCTGTCAGCATTTGGGTCCCATCTAGGATCTTCATTCGGGAAAGCTTCGGCGGCTGCTTGTGGGAGATTGTAAAGAGAGTGGACAGGAGCTGGCGACAATCGGCCCAGGTAGGCTGATGAGTTTGCATTATACTAGACATTAATTCTGTCAACTCCTGGGGTTTTGCTGTATAGGATGCATAATGCGTTTTCCAGTTTAATAAATCAGTAGTGGAAAAAGGTACATAGACTAGACTGGCTGGTCCTGGTGCCATCTGGCCCTGTTCATTTAGGATAGGTACACCAGGTATACCAGGTACACCAGGTACTTGACGCAATGGCATTAGGCGCCCTGCTTTCTCCTTTTTCTTCGGGGTTATACTTCTTAAATCATACGGCTCCCGGGTATAAGCTTCCTTGGTTGGTGACCCTGAACTAGCAGCTAACATGCGGCAGGTTCTCCTAACGTATGCTCCACCAAGGCAAGTCCACTTAATGATTCCCACAGAGGACAGCATGACTATTGCTCTGGCACTAGCAGTAATACGCTCTCCACACCCACTCTTCACCCATCCCGTGGTCACCAGTTAACGTGCGTTTAAGTGTTCACTGACGTTAGTGTTCCTGACTGCCAGTTGCTGCATGTTCAAACACATGTTAATTGGTTAACAGGCTTTAGCAAAAGGGTCCCTTAGCCTCATCAGATTTCACAATACATTTACAAGAAAAATGCAAATAAAACATTGCACCAAATCCGCCTATTTCCTGGCACAATGCAAGAAATAGCTTCCTCCTTTCTTGAATAAACATATATAAGTCTGGAAAAATCCATGTTTTCTATCGCTCAAACAGTGGCTGAGCTTTCTGAAAATAGAGGCTCACAGCAGAATTAAGATCTTCCTCAAATATGAAGAAAATCAAAAGGGTAGCTCTTTCCAACCTTGGAGAAGATCTTTCATAACGTTGAAGCATCAAAAGGACTCAAGACTGCCCCAATTTTTCCCCGATAGGCTTGCCATTTTTTCACACCTGGAAGAAAAAAAGTTTTATTCACCAGAGATAAAGTCTCAGAAAGGATATTCAATACCCCCATGAGATATCTTTTAAATAATTCCACCAGAGAAAACCCAGCAATTTTAGAAAAGTTCAGCATGTGAAACAGATGCCTGGCAAAATTTTCCAACTATTTAACCATCTTGTAGAGCAAGTCTTTATCACAAATTAATACTGCTTTTACCTCTTTCAAGTCTTTTGCCTCCTCCTCTAAAGAGACAAAATGATCTTAAATCCCTTCATATTCACTTCCCGAGTATCAGCTGCCATTATAAAGATTGTACCAAAGAATCAAATATTGAAGCCTCAGGCCGGACTAGAGCTTCCCAAATTTCCTCTAAGGTGACCACATGGGTACTGAGAGCTTACTGGTAGCAGTATCCCCCACTCCAAGAAAGATGAAATCACTCCTGCTCCATCTTCTATTACACTTGCTTGCCTGCTCTCTTGACCCATATTCAACACTGTCACTTGCAGTTCAGCCAGCATGGAAGTTTTCCCCTTCTCTGCACCACCAAGCACCACATCATCAACCGGTACCAAAAGTACAGGCATGCATACACTGCCTCCTCAGCAGTGGGGCGGAGGGATATGGTTGAATAGGAGGTGATAGAGAGATCTCTCCATTTTCCACTGCAGTGGGGCTACCATCCTCCATTCTGCCAGAACTGTGAGTCAAACATTTTGAGTTTCTGCTGGGCATTGGAAATTGATCAGGTTTCAGGGGAAAAACCCCCACACATTTCCATCGTGCTTGGCATTACTGAGGTAAAATAAAAAGAAGTGAACTAATACTCACTACCAGACACCCTTGCAACAGCTCAAGCCATTATCTTCCCCCTCACTTAATAAAAATGCTGATCAGAGGGGTTTTTTTTTAACTTTTTATTTATGCAATTTCAATTAATCTGCAAGACATACACTTGTTACAGAAAAGCATGTCAACAAAGGAAATATAAAACTACTACAACATAAGGGAAACCCCCTATCCAATTTACTAATAAAGAAATTAACATTCACTAGCCCACAAAAAGAGGGAGCAGGCAAAACAAAAATCGAAAGAAACATTTTCAGGAAATAAGACACTAAACAGTGCAAACACTAATCCCAAACTATGCTAAATTGGGGGAGCCGTTTTCCCAGCTATGAACTGGGTTAGATGAGAAGGCTCAAAAAAAGTATAACTAACACACTGATATTTGATTAAACATCTGCATGGATATCTCAGGAAAAAAAACCCACCGAGCTGCAGAACCTGAGGACAAAGCAATAAAAACTGCTGCCGATGTTTCTGGGTAGGTTTAGAGACATCAAAGAACATCCTGATTGAACCCCCCATGAAGGATTCATTCCTAGCTTTGAAATACAATTTCAAAAGAAAGTCTCGGTCAGACTCAAATACTACAGTCAGCAGTAAGGTCGCTCGCGGAACATGACCAGGGTCAGTGGTCTCCAAAAACCGAGTCAGATCCAGTGAGTCCATAGATAGAGAATGAACGGGTGAGGAAACTCCATGGGTCTTGCGCTTGGCTGTTGGTAAGTAGAAAACCCTAGCCAAAGGAGGGACAGATTCCAAAGGAATTTTCAAAATGGAGGTTGCATAGGTATTAAACAGCTCCTTCGGCGAGGAAACAGGAACCCCAGGAAAATTCAACAAGCGCAGATTTCTCTTCTTAACTGAGTTCTCTAACATCTCTATTTTCCCATGGATGATAGATAAATCTTTAATAACAGTACCTGGAATAGAAGCAGCGTCCTCAATTTTTGCTTCCAACTGGGTCACCTTGGAAGAGATATCAGCAACCTCCTGCTTCTGCTGATTTATTAACTGAGCCAGGGATGGAAGAACTTCATATAAAACAGAAAACTGTGAGTTAAAGATTTCCAGTGCCCTGAGACCTTCCCATAAGGAGTCCAGTGTTACTGTACCTGGGCGAACAAGAACAGTTTTTACAGGAATCGCAAGATGAGCACTCAATCCAGCCACTGCGTCCTGTGACGCTCCTGCCTGCGCCCTGGAGCTAACAGGCAGGAGTGGCCTTATTGTCCCTTAGGAGTAGAGGTAAACTGTTCCCTAGGGATGATGGGAATTGTAGTTCACTCTCTTTTCTCTCGGGAATGAAGTGTAGTTGCGATCCAAGATGGTAAGGCTTGCAAGAAATATTTATTTGTATTGGGGATGTTTCTCCAGCGCATCAAAATTCAAATACATAAACGTAAAGGGTGCACTTTTAACACAAACAGAAGTAATCAGGAACTTAGGACAATTGAAATAGAATTAGCTTTTAACTTCAGCTTTTCATCTATAGAGGAGCTTAACTCAGCTCTGCCTCGAGTGGTAGCTTATGAACATTGCAGCCTCATAATATCAACTGTTCTTCTCCCAGCGTGGGTTCAGAACACAGGTGCAAATAATTAACTCTTCACGGCACAGGCAGCAGAACCAGCAACGTTTTGTATTCCTTTCATACAATGTGCAAAGCTTCTTTTATACTGCTATTCTTTACAGCATATAGAGCAGTCCATGCTACAAGGGTCAGTGCTTACAGTAGGTAAATCATTTTCTACCTGCATCAAATCCTCTGACTTAACAGAACTACTGTCTTCATTAAGCTTTTGCTGTTTTCCTGCTTTCAGCTCTAGGAACTGCTTAAATTCTTGGAAGAGCAATTCAGCCTGCTTTTTATCAGATTGGCAGTTGTCAACAAATACTATGCCCTTCTCCATGTCACTAACTGTTCCCACTGCAGCACTCGGCTTAAACAGTTCAGGGCAATGAACAGGTTCCTTCAACCAAGCCCTAAAAGTAGGAAGTTGTGCTTTACCTTCTCTATCTTGGCTTGTATCAGAACTGCCTTCTTTCTGCCAGGCTCCTCTCCTCTTTGGTAGCTCAAGAGCTTTCCAGGTGTGGGTCTTTCTGGGCTTTCCAGGTCCAGGCTCTATCCTGTAGAATGAGTTTTCTTCAAAGTGTGCCTGCCTTTGAGGCTTTCTATTCCAGGGTTCTGTTTTCTCCCAGGATTCTAAAACATGGCTCCGTCCATTCCTCACAGGACTCCTCTTAACAGCACGTTTAGAACTCCTTGCAGAACCTTTCCAAACACTCTCAAATCTTCCAGACTCACTCGTACAGCCAAACTGCTTCCTGGTCACAGACCCACTCTTCCAGCCAAACTGATTCCTTGGCTCGGACCCACTCTCTGACGTACTCTTAGAGCCACTCTCCCACCTAGTCTGCTTAGCAGCCTTGTTCAAAGCTTTAAAAAGGGTTTCTTTTCCCGGCACAACTTGTCCAACCCCTGGGTGTGCCCAATCAGCATTGCCTAACTCCTCCCCTGGGCTGGTGTCTGTGCTCAGCTCAGCAGAGCAGTGTGTTTTTTTCCTTCTAGGATTGAAAATCCTGTGTAAATCCTTTCGCTTTTCAGGATTTTCTTCTATCTCCATCTCTTCTGGAGGGCATTCTTCACCACAGATCCCCTCCCCCCCCCCCCCTTAAGATATCACGGGCTGGCTTCTGACCTGGGGCACAGCACTTGATTCTACTCATAGATTCTGCCATGTTTTGTGTCTTTTCCACAACTTCTATGCTGGGGACTATGGTGGCTACCTGAGCTAAAGCTGCCCTATCATGCCAAGGCTTCAAGAGGTTGATGTGGTAGACTTGTTGGCGTCCTTTCCTATTTTCAACAAGATAAGAGACTGGACCCACCGGCCGGACTACCCTACAAGGCCCTTTCCATTGGCTCTCAAATTTAGGGTCTGGCCCTGCTACCATCACTACAACTTTGTCTCCCACCGCCAACTGGCGTGGCCGTGTGCCATGGTCATAATAGAACTTCTGCCTTGTTTGACTGCCCCTTAAATTAACCTCCGCGACCTGTGAGGTGCGGCGTAAGCGGCCTTTTAAATCCTTTAGGAACTCAGGTACTCCTACCTCTTGTATGTCGGGTTCTACCCACTGCTCTTTTAGGATATCTAATACCCCACGGGGTGATCGACCATACATTAGCTGATATGGCGCTGTCCCTAGGGATGATTGTTTCCTCTCCCTACATGCACAGAGGATGAACGGGAGCATTGTATCCCAATTGGCCATATCTCCTTCCAGACTGCGGTGCAACATTCTTTTAATAGTCTCGTTCTGTCTCTCTACGAGACCATTGGTTTGGGGATGATAGGCTGAGGTCTTAATATGGCGGATATCAAACGCCTCCCAAACCTGTGCTAAATATTTAGAAAGGAAGTTGCTCCCTCGATCCGTGAGGACTTCGCGAGGGAAACCAACTTCACAAAAGAGCTTTATAAGTTCACCCGCCACGGCCCTCGCTGATATACTGCGTAGTGGCATGGCCCAAGGAAACCTTGTTGCTTGGTCAATGACCACTAAAATATACTGAAACCCCCGGGGAGTTTTAATTAAAGGACCAATAATGTCCATAGCCATTCTATGGATCGGTTCAGTAATAACCGAGGAAGATATCATCGGGACCTCTCTAGGATGGGTTGCAGAAACTCACTGACATGTTGGACAGGCTTCGCAAAACTTGGCGGTTTCCTTAAAAATACCCGGCCAATAGAATCTTGCCAAGATTTGATCCAAAGTACCTTGGATGCCCTTGTGCCCTCCGACAGGATGGTCGTGGGCCAGCCGCAAAACTAAATTTTTAAAAGTTGCGGGCACCACCACCTGTTTGCGGGTACCGCCTGTATAAGGATCCTTGCTTTCTCTGTACAATCCCAGTATCAAGGAAAAATCTTGGTAAGGTATCCCTATCACTCTGGGCCCATTTAAATGCCTGACTCAGAGCAGGGTCAGCTAGTTGCTCGTTGGGGAACGTCGGGAATTTCCCAACTAATTCTCCTGGTACCCATGGTAATTCTTGGCCAGCCTGTGTTTCTGCCCTCTGCTGAGAGTGATCATATCTCTCACTATGCTTCTCTGCTTTAGTTCTCTTAACTTTTCCTCCTGGGGTGGTTATTAGGTCTTCATGTGAGGGAAGACTTCCTAAGGATTCATCTGTAGGATCTTCTCCCTTTTCTGCGACCTTAACCTGGGCTCTTGTAGATACCATGGCTTCCTTAGAGGTCAGGCCTTGTTTCATATCCTTATGAAAGTGGGGCCAGTCCCTTCCTAAAACTATATTGTTCGGAAGCTTAGGTACTACTGCTATGGGGATTTTCCTATTAGCTCCCAACCCTTTCACTTGGAGGTTGTATACGGGATATAAAGAAGTGCCTCCATGAACGCAGTGAATTTTTACTGTGTGTACAGGCTGAACTGCTGCCCCCGATGCTTCAATTTGCTGCCACAGCGCCTTAGACAGCATTGTCTGCTCTGCACCGGAGTCTAGTAACGCTGTGGTGGCAATTCCCTGCACCTCTACATCAATTAGAAAACCTTCTCTGGCCTTCTGTGCATTCACTGCTACTAAAACGGTCTTTAAATAACAATTTTTCTGTACATGGCCCTCTTGACTGCATTTAAAACATTTCCTATGCAAAATCGGACCTTTCATAGTTGGCATGCACATTCTTCCTGTCTCATCACTTAACCTCCACCTCCTTTCTGATTCACGTATCGCTGTCCCCTTAGAAACGCTGCCGCCTTCATGGGTCGTTAACTTGGCTTCCATGAAGCGCTCCGTGAGGTCAATAGCCTCTTGCGGGGTTTTACAGCTCTGTAAAATCAGGAAGGTACGTACTTCGGTGGGTACAGCACTCATATACTGCTCTAATATGAGACTATCAATGATGGACTCTTTAGACCTTCCCCCTGGATCAAGCCATTTGTTTATCAGCATGCGAATCCTATAACACAAGGCTTTTGGGGTTTCATTTTGCTTTAACTTTACCGCTCGCAAGAGATTGTGATAAACTAGCGGCGTGAGGCCCAGCCTCTCCCTGACCGCTCTCTTAACTTCATCATAATCCCCAGCGAGATCAGGTGGCATACTTCTATATGCGGCCATGGTTTCCCCAGTAAGGGACGCGGCAAAACAGAGGGCCCAGTGCCCTTTGGGCCAGGCACTTAAATGCGCCACTCTCTCAAAGCACTCTATATAATCATCAATATCATCTGTATCCTTAAACTGTCCAAAATTGAACATGGTCCCTGGGTTCAAACTAAGCGCAGCTGCTGCTGAAAAACCTGGTGGAGCGTTTGATGGCTCCGGCGGCTTCCTCTGCTCGGCAACCCATGCTTGTAACATGTCTAATAATGGTTTCTGCTGAGCTTGAAGGCTTGCAGCATTTCTTTCTTGGGCCTCCAAGGTCAGGTCTCTCTGCCTCTCTAGCTGCGTGGCCATCCACTTGAACACTTCTTGGGTATCCAGAGACATTCTTGGAACCTCTGTGAACACAAACACAAAAAGAAAAACCCAAGTGCGATATCACAAACAAAAACAAAAAAAACCTTTTTTTTTTTTTTTTTTCCAAACCAGGCCCGGCAATCACCCTTGCCCGTATCCTGACCTCTCCCGGGTGGATACTTTTTACCTGGCTTAGGTGGTGCTTCAGGCTTTACCAATCACGTTGCAGCCAGTAGCCCTCCGATGCTGTGACTTCTTCCCTTCTGGATAGTCTGCAGCTGGGCTCCTCCTAGGCAGTTGCCTCCTGTAGGTCTTCTGCGTGGCACCTTTAGCGCATGCGTAGACTCCTCAAAACGACGCCACTTGCGACGCTCCTGCCTGCGCCCTGGAGCTAACAGGCAGGAGTGGCCTTATTGTCCCTTAGGAGTAGAGATAAACTGTTCCCTAGGGATGATGGGAATTGTAGTTCACTCTCTTTTCTCTCGGGAATGAAGTGTAGTTGCGATCCAAGATGGTAAGGCTTGCAAGAAATATTTATTTGTATTGGGGATGTTTCTCCAGGGCATCAAAATTCAAATACATAAACGTAAAGGGTGCACTTTTAACACAAACAGAAGTAATCAGGAACTTAGGACAACTGAAATAGAATTAGCTTTTAACTTCAGCTTTTCATCTATAGAGGAGCTTAACTCAGCTCTGCCTCGAGTGGTAGCTTATGAACATTGCAGCCTCATAATATCAACTGTTCTTCTCCCAGCGTGGGTTCAGAACACAGGTGCAAATAATTAACTCTTCACGGCACAGGCAGCAGAACCAGCAACGTTTTGTATTCCTTTCATACAATGTGCAAAGCTTCTTTTATACTGCTATTCTTTACAGCATATAGAGCAGTCCATGCTACAAGGGTCAGTGCTTACGGTAGGTAAATCATTTTCTACCTGCATCAAATCCTCTGACTTAACAGAACTACTGTCTTCATTAAGCTTTTGCTGTTTTCCTGCTTTCAGCTCTAGGAACTGCTTAAATTCTTGGAAGAGCAATTCAGCCTGCTTTTTATCAGATTGGCAGTTGTCAGCAAATACTATGCCCTTCTCCCTGTCACTAACTGTTCCCACTGCAGCACTTGGCTTAAACAGTTCAGGGCAATGAACAGGTTCCTTCAACCAAGCCCTAAAAATAGGAAGTTATGCTTTACCTTCTCTATCTTGGCTTGTATCAGAACTGCCTTCTTTCTGCCAGGCTCCTCTCCTCTTTGGTAGCTCAAGAGCTTTCCAGGTGTGGGTCTTTCTGGGCTTTCCAGGTCCAGGCTCTATCCTGTAGAATGAGTTTTCTTCAAAGTGTGCCTGCCTTTGAGGCTTTCTATTCCAGGGTTCTGTCTTCTCCCAGGATTCTAAAACATGGCTCCGTCCATTCCTCACAGGACTCCTCTTAACAGCACGTTTAGAACTCCTTGCAGAACCTTTCCAAACATTCTCAAATCTTCCAGACTCACTCGTACAGCCAAACTGCTTCCTGGTCACAGACCCACTCTTCCAGCCAAACTGCTTCCTTGGCTCGGACCCACTCTCTGACGTACTCTTAGAGCCACTCTCCATCCTAGTCTGCTTAGCAGCCTTGTTCAAAGCTTTAAAAAGGGTTTCTTTTCCCAGCACACCTTGTCCAACCCCTGGGTGTGCCCAATCAGCATTGCCTAACTCCTCCCCTGGGCTGGTGTCTGTGCTCAGCTCAGCAGAGCAGTGTGTTTTTTTCCTTCTAGGATTGAAAATCCTGAGTAAATCCTTTCGCTTTTCAGGATTTTCTTCTATCTCCATCTCTTCTGGAGGGCATTCTTCACCACAGTCCTCAGCCGTCAAATGCTCCCCAATAGCAGCAGAGGTTACCTCTATACCAGCTGGCTCTGCAGAAGAAGAAACCACCTCCGCGGGGCTTCCCGCCAGCACCGATGCAACGGCCATGAGTCCCACAACACTCTGGGGCTGTGCCTCTGTATTTCCCGCTACAAGTGCTGCAGGTTGAGCTGGAGGAGTCCGGGCATTCGGGCTAAGCGTGACCTGCAGTTCTGAGGGGCATGTCAGGCCTCCTTCCGCCTCCATTGCCCCCAACTAACTCTGCTCCGATGGACATCACGAAGGCGTCGAGAGGCCCCGAAGGTACCGACGTCGTGCGCTTGGGAAGCTCCCAAGGCTTAGCCTTCCGTTTGCGAGGCATCGAGACAGAGGAAAATTTATAAAGAAATAGAGGAAAGCAAGCACCGACTGTCAGCAGCTATCGCGTGTCCGCCATCTTGTCCCGCCCCCAGGTCCTGATTAGAGTTTTTTAATGCTTGTGAATTGATTGTATATGCATTAAGTCATAGGTTAATGCACATTAAATCAATTTTGTGTGTATTAAATTTATTAAGGCATGCTAATGGACTGAATGTTCATCCCTATTGCTCTACAAAGTGAGATATTAAGAAATGGTGTAGATCAGGCATGTCCAACAGGTAGATCGTGATCTACCTGTAGATCGCGGAGGGGTCAGAGGTAGATCACCAGTCCCACTTGTCTCCATCTCTCCATCAGCTCGCCAAATTGCTAGGAGAGAGCTTGTGCAAGCAGATCATCTGCCAAGGGCTGCTGATCCTTTGCCTGTCTTTTTTCCCTGCCTGCGGGAATCTTGCCTGTGGGTGTATTGGGGGCACTTGTTGTTTTCGTGCCAATAATTTGTGGGTACCCCAGGGGGCTGCCGCCCACGCCCAAGGATGAGACGCCACAGGCCTGGCGTCATACCTAGTCTCCTGCCTCTCAGAATCACCCATTCCTGCCCCTGCCCCAACACCCCTTAGAAGTGTGTTATATACCGGGTGATATCCATTCACTCGGGCTTTACCTGAATACACTTACCGTATTAGTTGTGTCATGTGCTGGTCGTTGGTCGCTTTATAGTTCACTTTCATTAAACGTTTTCGGGCAGACACAACAAAGTGTGTGATGAAGCTGAAGCCATTGAAGCTATAGACTTAGAAAAAAACACTGTTTATTATAAAGCAACTGACTCACAGAGGGTGCAGTTACCTAAAAGTGCAGCTAGAGGGAGCAGGCACGAGGATGCAGAAGCTAAGCTGACACACCCAGGTTTTGAGAATGCAGGAGCTAATCAGGTACACCTGAGTAGAGAGCCAGGAAGCTCAGTGGAGAAACGGCTTTATAAACAGTGCTCAGAAGGAAGAAAGCAGAGAGGATCTCGAGTTCAGAGAGGAACTGAGAGAGGACTACAAGCTGAGAGAAGAGCTGAGAGAGGAGCTGAGAGAGAACCTCAAGCTCAGAGAGGACCACAAGTTTGGAGAGGAACACAAGTTCAGAAAGGAACTGAGAGGGGACCTGAGAGAGGAACCTCACATACTGTCGTGACCCCCTGCCTAGGCCAAAAGCTGATAGGCAAAAGGGCTGCCTTATTTGCCCTTAAGTAATGTCACAAGACGCTTCTTCCAGTAGGGTTTGCTGGGACTTGTAGTTCTTATATTACTTGAAGACAAAGTAGTATGACCACTCGGGGTTTTTAAGGCAAAACAAAGACATTTATTTTTGGGTTTCCCCTCTCACATCAAAATTCACAATGCTACGCAAAGTAGGATTATTTCTCCAAATGAAAATCACCAGGAACAAAAATGTGGCTGGAACATCAGAACTCAATTAGACTCTTTGCACAGTAGCTGCTCATAGCATTCTTCAGCACAAACAGTTTCACAGCTACTGCTGGTATTTACAACAGATAAATTATTTTTCTCTTTTATCCAAGGCTGATGCCTTTAACCCTCAGGTTTCAGTGGAAATTCTTTCTTTCTCACAGACGCTCTCAGCTCTCCATTAGCTAAACAAATATGCTATGTAAACTTCCTTCCACAGTTCAAGGCTAGCGCATGTTTAAGCTTTCTGCTTTACAAAAAGAACGGTCCATCTCTGTTTCATCATACTCAGGAACTCTCTCATAAACATCAACTTGCATATCTTCATAAGCTGCACTTTGCTTCTCTTTCTCCAGGCTTTTGGCAATAGGTTCAAGCTTACTGTTATACAGAAACTTGTGAAGCTCTCCTAAGAACTGCTCCCTCTGGTCACAACCAGCAGTGCTTTGGGAAAGAGCCTTCCTATTCTGAAACAGCTTCTCCAATAACTCAACAGCGTTCAGATCTGTCTCTCTGTCTTTACTTGAACTCTGATTACTTTTGTTTGTAACAGCTTTCACTGTCCTCTTGCCTGCACGGCTCCCTTGAGCATTCTGTTCTGCACTTAGTTTCAGTTCTCTAACAACGTCTTCAGCCAAAGTTTTGCTAAGCACTGAAGCAGATGTACCTTCCAAGTAAGAACTGATTTTCTTGTTGTCAGAACTGTTTCCCACGGTGGAGTAAAACTTTCCAGATTTCTCCTCTCTGAGCTGCTTTGAACCAGGCTTCACCTTTGAATCCTCTGGTTCCAGTGCTCTTCCTGAACTTGAGTCAGCATTCCTCGGCTGCTCTCTCGGCCACGCCTTCAGCTGCTCTACCGGCTTCTCTCTCAGCCACGCTTTTCTACAATTCACTGAAGCAGGTTTAAAACCGTGCTTTGCAGCAACCACACCCTGCTTCCTGCACGTGTATCTCATCTCACTAGGGCTCAAGCTTGCTCCTACGTCATGGCTTGGGCGGGGCTCAGCTTCAGCTACTGCATGTTCCTCTAGCTTGTGGTCACTATGGAAACCTTGGCTATCTCTGCTCTTAAAGGTGTATTCCTCATTTTCCTCACATTCCATCTCTTCCACACAGCTCTCATTGTCACAATACTGAAAGGCAGATAAGCTTGGAATACTTACAAGGAAGAGCTAAGTTCCAGGGAGGACAAGCCCATTCCAGAAAGCTCCAGGAGCCAGTCTTCAGGGAAGACGGTGATAGAAGGAGACTGCCGGGTAGAGCAAATACCAGCAGAGCACGTCTCAAAGATCCAAGGTACAGTTATATTTCCTTTCCAAGATGTGAGCCAGCTCCTAGAAAAGCTTATAACCCAGAGAGCTGTACTGATAGGAAACAAAGCTGGGAAAGGCTTGTGAAACCTTTACAGAGAGGCATAGTAAAAAGCCATAGCAGTTATTTGCCAAACCAAGACCAGCAAGGCTGGGGAATATTGGAGAGATCTATTGAACTACAACCTGCCTTATCCAGGGAAAGCTCAGGACTAGCTGACAACACGGCTGAACAGGAACCTATGCAAATAGAGGTGATAGAACCAGAGCCATTGCAGTTAGAGCACCCGGTGGACTGCTCACTCTGTGTTGCCAAGAGTCTAGAGTCTCTCACAGAATTGTAACCAGCAGGACATGCTTTAACATATCTTTTTGCTTTTGCTAAGCTGAAAGAAGAAGTTTTGTATTTGTTTTTCCTCTTGGTGTTGAAAACCTGTTTGAATGCAAAGAACTGTGAAGCGCCTGTAAGTTACTGACTTTGTAAATATTTTGGCATAAACCCTGAAGTAAGGTACATTCTGTTTTTGTCTTCCTGGAGAACCTTTGCACAACCAAGGGAATAAAGAGGGAGGAGTAGCCTAGTGGTTGGGGCAAGGTACTTCAGGCCGGAAGGTCAGGGGTTCAAATACCACTAGAGTACAGCAACCTTGGGCCGGAAGGACTGGGGTTTCTAGTCCCACAGATGCTCCTTGTGGTCTTGGGCAAGCCACTTAACCCTCCATTGCCCATGTTCCCTGTAAGTATTAGTGTATGTGTCTCATATTCCCATGTGTTAAATCTATCCCCCAATTGTGTTGTGACCGCTTTGATTGAAGGATAAGGCAGTATACAAAAACTGTATAACAGCAAACAGCAAAAAAGATTTTGTAATTTGCTGAATGAAATAAGAAGTTTTTTGAAGGAGAGGGGAGATGACCAAGCAGAATTGGAAGATGAGGAGTGATTAGGTGATCTGGCGTTTCTCGCTGACTTTACAGGTGAACTAAGTGATATGAACCTTAAACTACAAGGTAAAAACAAATGCATTGGTGAGATGAGTACAGTTTCATCCTACAAGAGCAAATTTGAGCTAATGATGACTGACCTTGCAAACATTTTCCTAATACGCAGGACCATCTTTATTTATTTATTTATTTATTTAGCTGCATTTATATCCCGCTTTTCACCGGGTCAAAGCGGTTGGGGATACATTTAACACGAGGGGATATGAGACACATACACTAATACTTACATCTGGGACAATATCCAAATTTTGTTTTTCAGAACGAGAAGTATGTGACAGAAATCTGTTCTGTTATCCAGGAATTCGAAAATAGATTCTGTGACTTCCAAAAAATTGGAACAGTTGTGGAGTACTTGTCATACCTATTCAAAGTAGATGTGGACATTAAAGAAACTGCAGCTGCTATCAGTAAAAATTACTCATTGAACAAGCCATCTCTTGAAAACGAAATATTAACCCTTAAAAATTACATTTTTCTCAAGACCCGTGCTGAGCAAGAATCGTTTTGGAAGCTAGTGCCTAGAGACAAATTTCCCAACTTGAAAAGATGCAGTGAAGCTGTACACTCCTGTTTCGGTTCAACTTATTTGTGTGAATCTGTGTTTTCCCATCTGAAAATGACAAAGAGTACACAATGTTCCAACATGACAGATGAACATCTCCAGGATTCCCTGAGACTGGCCCTCACGCAATATTCACCCAACTTCAAAAAGCTGGTAGATGAAATGCAGGCTCAGACATCTCACTAATGAGCAAGAGCGAAATATTAAAGATTGTGCAAGATCAGCCTGGATCAATACTTGACCTAAATTTAACAGAAATTACTCAATAAAAGTTAAAGAAAGTTATTAAGACAGTTAAAGAAAGTTATTATTCAATAAAACTTTAAGAAAAAATGTACTTTCCATTTCCCCTCGCAGTTCTTACTGGATCTTCGTCTCTCTGTTTTGTTTTTGCTTAATTTGCTTAACAGCTGATCACATCCAAGTAAATGATAGAAGGTTAATTAAAAATGGGGGGGGGGAATCCTCCAAATTTATTGGTTTAAATTTTAATTTGAAACTAATTTGAAACAATTTTCATGGTGGTAGATCACCGGCATTTTTGGCCGGAAAAAGTAGATCATGACCTGTTCGAAGAAGGACATGTCTGGTGTAGATGATGCCCTCCAATCTGCTTCACATAAACAATGTCTCCAGGAATGCCAACGTGCGATCACATAAAAATAGGCACACTTTTTCCATGCATTTGCTTTTACACATGTTTGCAGCCAGGCAAGCTTATATGAGCCTTATGGAAAACAGACTTTACATGCTGTAAGGTCTTTATAAAATGATTTCCATTGGGTCCGAGGGTAGTAATGTACAGCATGTCCGTGTACAACTGAACCTCCATTGGAAGCCTATTCCAAGCATCTCCCATCCTCTCAACAAAAATGTATTTTCTCACTTCTTTTATGTTCCCTACCCTTCAGTTTCATATGAAGATCCCTTGTTTTCAAAACTATGGAAAAAACTACAGTACCTTCTGCTGCTTTATTGAGGTCAGAGGTGTGGGAATCTTGTAAGCTAAAGAGACAGTGATAACTACCCTGAAAGAAATATTAAGAGGAGCAATAGTGATTATTCTGGCCATACTGACATTTGCTGTTTGTGCTAAAGGACCTGATCCAGAGGACCCTAATGATTCCTGCGTCCTGAAAAATGGGACTGTTGATGTTGGATTCTTGTTTGGGTGAGAAACGGAGATCATATTTTTAGCCCTGGGACTCCATACTATCACAAAAGGTTCTCCTTAGCTAAATGTCAAAACATATCCCTTTCAATAATAAGAGGCCTTCAGAATAACAGCATTAAATGGTGCAAATGGCACTAAAACAAGCCCAAAAGCATGTGAGGTTGGCAAGGGACCATATTTAGTATTGTAAAGACTGTTTTTTTTTTTTGTTGTTTTTTTTTTATTTAACAGTATTTCTAAACCGCCTTATCTTAATAACCAAGGTGGTATCACAGCAAGCAATCAGGTAAAGTGGGTGTGTTATACATGCAGTGAGGGTGAGACTTAGTTGTGTGTGGGCTGAGCTGTGTGCTAGATTTGTTTGAGCTATGTACAAAGTGGGCTATCTACAGTGGTGCTAAAAACATATTTTATATATATACAGTGTTTAGGAGGAAATGACCAATGAAAGAATAACTACGGGTTTCTTCTACTGCCATGTATGTTTTGATGCAAGGCATGTCATGACATACATATCACTTTCTACTTGCTGTTTTTATATCCTTGAGTGCACTGAGATTGCCTTGCACTGTTCTGGGCATGCAACAGACTAGTATATCTAGTGTAGTTTGCATCAATATTTATGTATCAGTATTTATATGTATTTTGAATCAGCATAACACTGTCACATAGAAACAGAGACAAATAATGACAGAAAAAGAACAGATGGCCTTTCTAGTCTGTCCTATATCAACAACTACAACGGTCCCCTTTTTTCATTTAGAGATATTCTGTGTTTGTCCAATGCTTTTTTTGAATTCAGAAACTGTCCTCATCTCTACCACCTCCACTGGGAGACTATTCCACGGATCCACCACTCTTTCCGTAAAGAAATATTTCCGGATATCACTCCTGAATCTATCCCCTTTTACCCTCATCCCATGTTCCCTCATAGCAGAACTTGCTTTCAATCGAAAGTGGCTCTCCCCATGTGCATTTATGCCACGGAGGTATTTAAATGTCTCAATCATATCACCTCTATCCAGTCTTTCCTCTAAGGTGTACATATTAAGATCCTTAAGTCTGTCCTCATATGCTTTACAATGAAGACCACTAACCATTTTAGTTGCCACCCTCTGTACTGACTCCATCCTGTTTATATCCCTTTGAAGGTGCAGTCTCCAGAATTGCACACAATACTCCAAATGAGGTCGCACCAAAGACTTATACAGAGGCATTATCACCTCCTTTTTTCTGCTAGCCATACCTCTCCTTATGCACCCAAGCATCCCTCTAGCTTTTGCCGTCGCCTTTTCTACCTGTTTAGCTACTTTAAGATCATCAGACACAATCACGCCTAGGTCTCGCTCTTTTTAGTGGACAAAAGTACTTCACCCCCTATACTATATCGCTCCCTTGGATTGCTGCAGCCGAAATGCATGACCTTGCATTTTTTAACATTAAATCCCGGCTGCCAAATTCTAGTTGATTATTCAAGCTTAGCTAGATCCCTCCTCATGTTATCTACACCTTCCTGGGTGTCTACTCTATTGTCTTATCCCCCCATTTTATTGCATTGGCTATTTCCTCCTTTTTTTGAATCTTTGCTTTCCTGACTTCTTTGCTAGCTTCTCTAAGTTTTTCCAAATATAGATGCATGTCTTCCTCTCTCTGTGATCTCTTAGAATTATAGAAACAGAGAAAAATGATGACAGAAAAAGACCACATGGCCTATCTAGTCTGACCTTCCATATCAACAACTGCAACAGTCCCCTTTTTTCCTTTAGAGATCCTCTGTGTTTGTCCCATGCTTTTTTGAATTCAGCTCCTGTCCTCATCTCTACCACCTCTACTGGAAGACTATTCCACGGATCCACCACTCTTTCCATGAAGAAATATTTCTGCATATCACTCCTGAATCTTTCCCCTTTCATCCTCATCCCATTTCCCCTCATAGCAGAACTTGCTTTCAATTGAAAGAGGCTCTTCCCCTGTGCATTTATGCCATGGAGGTATTTAAACATCTCAATCATATCAACTCTATCCTGCCTTTCCTCTAAACCATACATATTAAGCTCCGTAAGTCTGTCCTCATATGCTTTATAATGAAGACCACTAACCATTTTAATAGCCACCCTCTGTACTGACTCCATCCTGTTTATATGCTTTTGAAGCTGTGCTCTCCAGAATTGCACACAATACTCCAAATGAGGTTGCAACAAAGACTTATACAGAGGCACTATCACCTCCTTTTTTCTGCTAGCCATTCCTCTCCTTATGCACCCAAGCATCCTTCTAACTTTTGCAGTGCCTTCTCTACCTGTTTAGCTACTTTAAGATCATTAGACACAACCACGCCTAGGTCCCGCTGTTCTTTAGTGGAAAAAAGTACTTCACCCCCTATACTATATTGTTCCCTTGGATTGTTGCAGCCCAAATGCATGACCTTACATTTTTTAACATTAAATCCCAGCTGCCAAATTCTAGACCCTTCTTCAAGCTTAGCTAGATCCCTCCTCATGTTATCTACACCTTCTTGGGTGTCTACTCTATTGCAGATTTTGGTATCATCCGCAAAGAAGCAAACCTTACCCGACAGCCCTTCCGCTATATCACTAACAAAGATGTTAAAAAGAATCGGACCAAGGACAGATCCCTGGGGCACACCACTGGTAACATCCTTCTCCTCAGAGTGAGCTCCATTTACCTGTACTCTTTGTCGCCTCCCACCCAACCAATTTCTTTTTTTTTTTTTATATTTTTATTTATAAGTTTCCTGAATTACAACAAACAATAAGGAATAAAGTTAACACCCACACAGTTTACAATATTCAAGAAAAAGTATATACCACATAACAAGAAACCACATCAAGGAAGAGCATACTACCAATTTATACAATACATGATAAGGAAAACAGAAGTATACAAAACTCCACTATTGGGAGACAGAAATCTCACTGCCTACTTCCTTTGCCTTTTTCTGATTCAAAAAGGATTTAAGTTGGGACACATCCGTAAACACAGAAGACTGACCCTCAAGAGTAACTATACATCTACAAGGAAATTTTAAGTAGAAGCATGCACCTATAGCCAAAACAGATGATTTTAACAGCAAAAACTGCCTACGCCGGGCCTGAGTAGCCCTGCTCACATCTGGGAAAACCTGCAGCTTTTGGCCACAAAAAAGGGATTCCCTGTACTTAAAATAAGCACGAAGAACAGTTAATTTAATAAGCTCAGAACCAAAGGTAGCAACTAAGGTGCTACGCTTGGAAATAGTATCTGCGGAGTCTTCTAAGAAGGCAGTTAAATCCCGCCCAGCAGTGTCGTCTAAAGGGGAAGAAGAAACAACCTCACCCTGAACTTCAGAGGAGGCAGAGCGAGTAGGCAAATAATATAGGTAAATAGCCTCAATACTACCATCCAATTTCAATACTTCAGTAAAATATTTCTTAAGCAATATGACAGGAGACAACAAATGGGTGACAGGGAAGTTAAGGAAACGTAGGTTTTTGGCTCTAGACTGATTCTCAAGTATCTCCAATCGATAGTTAAGGGAGAAAAAATCCCGTATCAAGGCATAACTATTATCTGAACAAACTTGGAGTTGAGATTCAGTCTTAGCCAAAGCATTAGTTATGGCACCCAATTGTTTATCAGTGCTTTGCATTTTACAAACCGCTTCAGAGGTAAACATACAGAGAGAGGATACTGTAGCTGTTAAACGCTTATCAATGCCATTGATAGCAATCCAAATATCCTTTAGAGTTACCTCACCAGAACCAAGATCAGAACTCTGTGGGATTTCCTCTGGCTTCCCCGGAAGAACCGGTCGTGGGATAGGTGTAGCATGCTCCAACGGTGATTCTATTTTCGTTGATGACAAAGAAGGCACAGGAGGGAGAGGCGGTGTCCTGAAACGGGGGCTTAACGAAGCTCCCTCAGGTGACGATACAGCAGATAGCTGGGAGACTAGGTGTTTGTCCATGGGCCCTACGATTTTCTCTACTAACACCTTCTCATCAGATTTCACAGCTTTACCTTTGCGTTTGCCCATGACGCAAAACAACCAGCCTCAGCTTCTCAGTTGCGCCGAAGGGGCGCCAAAGGGGCGTGTCCTGCCCCTTGTACCACGCCCCTTAGGTCACGCCACGCGGGCCGCGACACGCGGCCGCGTGAAGAAGCCGCCGAAAGAAATGGAGGATCGGAGAAGGGGTCCTCCTCTGCCGAGGGCGACCCTCCCACTGCCTGGCCGGATCCGGGCAGGGCCTCCAGGCACCTGCCAGCTGCTCCCGCGGCACTGAAAACCTTGCCGCGTCTATCTCCGATGCAGGTAAGCTCCCCAATGACCACCTGCAGCCACCGGAAGAAATGGAGGATCGGAGAAGGAGTCCTCCTCTGCCGAGGGCGACCCTCCCACTGCCTGGCCGGATCCGGGCAGGGCCTCCAGGCACCTGCCAGCTGCTCCCGCGGCACTGAAAACCTTGCCGCGTCTATCTCCGATGCAGGTAGGCTCCCCAATGACCACCTGCAGCCACCGGAAGAAATGGAGGATCGGAGAAGGAGTCCTCCTCTGCCGAGGGCGACCCTCCCACTGACTGGCCGGATCCGGGCAGGGCCTCCAGGCACCTGCCAACTGCTCCCGCGGCACTGAAAACCTTGCCGCGTCTATCTCCGATGCAGGTAGGCTCCCCAATGACCACCTGCAGCCACCGGAAGAAATGGAGGATCGGAGAAGGAGTCCTCCTCTGCCGAGGGCGACCCTCCCACTGCCTGGCCGGATCCGGGCAGGGCCTCCAGGCACCTGCCAGCTGCTCCCGCGGCACTGAAAACCTTGCCGCGTCTATCTCCGATGCAGGTAGGCTCCCCAATGACCACCTGCAGCCACCGGAAGAAATGGAGGATCGGAGAAGGAGTCCTCCTCTGCCGAGGGCGACCCTCCCACTGCCTGGCCGGATCCGGGCAGGGCCTCCAGGCACCTGCCAGCTGCTCCCGCGGCACTGAAAACCTTGCCGCGTCTATCTCCGATGCAGGTAGGCTCCCCCACCCAACCAATTTCTAACCCAAGCAGTAACTTTAGGGTCCATCCCTAGGGTGCTCAGTTTGTTTATAAGTCGCCTGTGAGGAATGGTGTCAAAGGCTTTACTGAAATCTAAATACACCACATCTAGGGCTCTCCCTCAGTCCAACTCCCTGGTCACCCATTCAAAGAAATCAATCAGATTTGTCTGACAAGACCTGCCTCTGGTGAATCCATACTGCCTCGGATCCTGTAATGCGCTGGACTCCAGAAACCTCACTATTTTCTCTTTCAGCAGCGTTACCAGTAATTTACTGAAGTTAAACTCACCGGCCTGTAGTTTTCAACCACATCCTTTACTTCCATTTTTGTATAAAGGCACCACATGAGCCTCTCTCCAGTCCTTTGGCACCACTTCTGACTCCATCGAGGCATTGAAAGGTCAGTCAGTGGAGCTGCTAGAATGTCCCCAAGTTCCCTCAGTATTCTAGGGTGTATCCCATCCGGTCCCATCACTTTGTCTACTTTAAGTTGAGCGAGTTTCTTATGAACACAGTCTTCTGAAAATTGTTCAAGATGCCCCTCACTTCTATTCCTGTTTGTGGGTGTTTTCTGAGATTCTGTTCCTGGTTCTTCATCTGTGAACACAGAACAGAAATATTTGTTAAGCAATTCCACTTTATCCTCATCAGCTTCTACATATTCCTCCCCTTCACCCTTGAGTCTGACAATACCAGTTTTGCCCTTCCTCTTCTCGCTAACATATCTGAAAAATGTCTTATCCCCCCATTTAATTGCATTGGCTATTTCCTCCTCTTTTTGAATCTTTGCTTTCCTGACTACTTTGCTAGCTTCTCTAAGTTTTTCCAAATATAGATGCCTGTCTTCCTCTCTCTGTGATCTCTTGTATTTCATGAAGGCCTCCCTCTTTTTCTTTTCAGCTACTTCTATCGAAAGCCTTAGCAGTTTCCTTTTCCTTTTACCTTTATTTACCATTTTAACAAAAAGGTTGGTTGCCCTGGGGGGCGGAGCCTGATGTCCAGCGGGTAAGACGCTTCGCGCTGAAGCTCCCGAGAGGCCTACTTAGAATCCTGACTTAATACCTATACAAACTTACTATTTCGCTCCGGGCTGACCGGGGTACCTCGGGGGGGATGGCGGCCCATAAACCAGCGCGCTTGGACTTCGGGTCTCCTTCTTCTTCTCACGGAAAACGCTCCAAAACAGAGGTGTCCTCCCCACAGAAGATGGCTCCATTTCGGGAAAACCCCGAAATGCACCTGGAGATCTTAGAGGAAATACGCGGCGTGAAGGAATTGGTGCAGTCCAATGGAGAAGCGCTTAGAGCCATGCGAGAAGACTTTGGAGTGCTTCAGGACCGACTTGAAAGTCTCTCATTACGGCAGGACAATATGGCGGGGGTCCTCGACTCGCACGCGGTGCGCTTGGGCACACTGGACAAGGCTGAGCGCCAGATACAGAATCTTCAAAAGGAGTTAGAAGATAGCAATAATCGAGCCCGTCGCAACAATGTGAGGCTCATTGGAATACCGGAGGGGGTGGAAGCGGGAGATATGAGAGAATTCCTGCTCAAAACTCTTCCCTCCTTGCTGAAGATCACCTTTCATAAAGAACTGGAAATCGATCGTGCACACCGTGTTCCTACCCACATGGCGCTCAACCGAACGACCCCCCGGCCTATTATCTTTCGCTTGCTACGATATCAACAAGTGGAACAAATTTTAAATGCTGCCCGGGCGAACCATCATTTGGAATTTGAAGGTCACAAAGTCTCCTTCTTCCCTGATTTGGCAAAGCCTACCGTTGACCGACGAAAGAAACTCCTTGCTTTTCGCCCTCGACTTCAACAGCTACAGGCTCGCTTTGGCCTGTTGTATCCCGCGAAGCTCCGAGTGACTCTCCACAACCAAACCAGGACATTCGAAGATCCTGATCTACTATCAACATTTTTAGACTCCAAAGAAGCAGAGCAGATGCGCTAATCCAACGACTTGGACTTTTATTTGCCGGCTCTGTCCGCCATTTTGAAGGGCCCGATGCGGCGGTCATAGTCAAGCACAGAGACTACCTGGACTTTCTTTCTTTCTCTCTATGACTTTTGTTTTTGGTCTCCTATCCCTCCATGATGTGTGCCTCGGTCGGATTCGGAGCACGCACAGTCCTACAGGTTATGTGTTTTTTCAATTTCGGCCTTCTCTGGGGCTTCTCCCCGCAGACACATGGTCGCCAGTAATTTTTGGGGTTCTGCTTCTTCTCTACCGCGCTGCGGTTTTTCTTTTTTAATGTGGGGCGCTTCATTGTATTATCTAAGCTTATTTTCTTTTATGCCATATGTACAGCCAGATACAGTCAATATGAGGGACATTGTGAAATTATGTGCGCTATCATGCTCAGAATTTTTAACTTGTCTGAATGGCCTTATGTAAAATCTTATCACTCAACGTAAAGGGCATCAATAGTCCAATCAAAAGAAAGAAAATCCTTAGCTATCTTAGCCATGAGCATGCTGATTTAGCGTTTCTTCAGGAAACGCACTTAAACTCTGCTGAAACACTGAAACTCAATGTTAAGCCTTACATGGTGGCTGCCTATTCTCCCGCCGTTTCCAAACGGTGCGGGGTAGCCATTCTGGTTAAGAAATCGTTGCAAGCTACTGTAATTGATACTAGCGCTGACAAGGAGGGTAGATGGGCCCGAGTACATCTTAAGGTTGGAGATAGTGAATTTACATGTATTTGCATTTATGCCCCGAATGTGGACAACCCTGCTTACTATGCAAGTATTGCGCAGTTGGCACAGGCCTCTGCCAATACTCCATTAATACTTGGTGGTGATTTTAATCAAGTGTTAGACCCTCTGATAGATAGACAGCCGCCTAGAACGAGTAGTCCACCCAAGAGTCTTGCTACCCTTACAGCTCTGATGCAAGATCTTGCGCTGGTAGATATATGGAGGCTGCTTCACCCCTCCGACTTAGAGTTCACTTTCTTTTCTGCCCCCCATCACTCCCAATCTAGAATAGATTTCTTTCTCATTTCCAAAGCACTGATTTCTCAAGTAGACACGACTAGGACTCATCCTCTCCATATTTCAGATCATGCTGCCATATCTTTATCATTACATGTCACTGCGCGGGACGATTCTCCCCGAGCTTGGTTTTTTGATAGATCCCTACTGGGTCAAAAAGATTTTCAGGTTGATATAAAGGCCGCTATCCAAGATTATTTTCATTTTAACTCACCCCATGACACAGCGAGCTGGGCTTGGTGGGAGGGTTTTAAAGCATCTATCCGCGCAACTATAACCAGCTATCAAATTCGGCAGGGGAAACAAAGAAAGCAGCATTTACTGATTCTAGAGCAGCAGATACAAGCTGTGGAGCGTCTCCTCACGTCCCGTACTGACCCATGTATCTTACTCCGTTTACAACGCTTGCGTTTTCAATACAATCAGCTTTTGTACACTGCTGCTGTTAAAAATATTGAATCACAACAAGGGCTATATTATCGGGAAAATAATCGTGCTGGCAAATTATTAGCAAATGCCCTAAAAGGTCAAAAAGAAGCCAAGCGTGTTACCGCCCTCCGTAATCCGTCGGGGGGGGGCTTGGTCACTAAAGATACCGAAATCTTAGAACTCTTTCGTGATTTTTATACTCGGCTTTATCAATCTGAATGTGATTTTGAGCCAGATGTATTTGAACGCTTACTTTCAGGGGTACAAAGACCGACCCTATCTGACGAAGATAGAGTGGCCTTGGACACACCATTTACTGTCTCCGAAATTCATTCTGCTATCAAGAAATGTGCCTCAGGTCGAGCCGCAGGCCCAGACGGTCTCCCTGCTGAATTCTACAAAACCTTTCACGCTGACTTAGCTCCAGTTTTGAAACTTTATTTTTCTGCTCTGGCCGAGGAGGGTTCTCCTTCTGGGTCCTTTTCAATGGCAAATGTCGTAGTTTTTGAGAAAGAGGGGAGAGACCCGCAACTAACAGCTAATTATCGTCCAATTTCCCTCCTAAACGCGGACTATAAAATATTTGCCACCATTCTCTCTACCCGGCTCTCTGATAGGATGCCTACCTTAATACACCCAGATCAATGCGGTTTCATTCCTGGTAGATCAACTGCTGACAATGCTCGGACTCTATGCCATGTACTGACTACCGCAGTTAATCTTGATCGCCCATTTGTTGGCCTCTCACTTGATGCTGAGAAGGCCTTTGATCGCTTAGAGTGGCCCTTCCTATTTGCAGTCCTACGCTGGTACGGATTCGGGGAAGGTTTTCTCCGTTGTCTTCGCACCATGTACGCACAGCCTACAGCCAGTATATGTGCCAACGCTTTAAAGTCTCAGCCTTTTCCTCTTCAACGCGGCACTCGCCAGGGATGCCCACTGTCTCCACTTCTCTTCGATCTTGCACTTGAACCCTTGGCTTTACTAATCCGGCAATCGAGGAGATTCATGGAGTCCCCTTCACCCATAGGGAAATCAAAATTTCAGCGTATGCTGATGACCTTATGCTTTTTGTCTCTATAGACTCAGTACCGGCTGTCCTAGAGCAAATTGGTAAATACTCACAACTGTCCGGTTATAAGATAAATTGGACCAAGTCGGTAGCCTTTCCATTAAATCCTTTGCTTCATCAGGCAGATATGCAATCCTTCCCCTTTTTATGGCAACCTCGCATGGTCAAATACCTTGGGGTTCACTATTGTTCCCCTTTGGAAGACACTATCTCCTTCAATGCCAAAGACTTAACCTCTAAAGTCCGGGCGCTCACTCATCGCTGGACTCCTTTAACACTTACCTGGTGGGGTCGATTAGAAACCATAAAAATGATGATTGTTCCGAAAGTGAATTATATCTTAGAAATGTTGCCCTGTCTTTTACCTCGACGTATATAAAGATATAGAGGGCCTTCTGACTAGATACTTGTGGCAAAACAAGACACCTAGGATAGCGAAACATAAGCTGCAAGCAGATAAGGAAAATGGGGGTGTCAGATTCCCTGATTTCCTGAAGTATCATCAATCTTTTCTTCTCAAACAAGGCGCTCGGTGGCTAGAAGATTCAGTACCGAGTAGACCTGTGTGGCTAGACATAGAAGAGGACCTTTGCAAACCGATTCCTCTTACTTTTCTTCCTGGTATGACTCTCCCATCAGACTCCCACTTTCCACCAATGCTTTTAGACACCTTAGGTGCCTTTAATAATCTTATGCAATCTTTAGACTCCCGACTCTGTCCGTTAGACAAGCTCCCACTTTGGTACAATACTCGATTTCGAATACAAAATAAGCCGATGGCGTGGAGCCCCTGGTACACTAGAGGCATTTGGATTCCTAGTCAGTTGTTCCATGAAGGTCGCTGGAAAACTTTTAGTGAATTGCAAATTGAATTTGGTCTCCCAGCGAAACACTACTTTCAGTTGGTGCAACTTCAGCATTGCCTTCGGAGTGCTAAGGTGCTCCCGCCATCGGCCTCCCCTACACAAGGTTGGTTGGAGACTATCCGATCTATCGGTAGTTCACCGGGTGTAGCATCCCATTTTTACAAAACCTTATGTAATGCTATCACGAGAGATACCCCTATAGCGCAGAAAGCATGGGAGAGAGAATTGCATGTGACTTTGACCCCGGAGCAATGGAGCCTTGTCTGGAGTAGAGTGACACGGGTCTCCCGATCCGCCTCACTCACTCAGACACTCTTCTTTCTAGCCCACCGGTGTTTTTACACTCCTGACAGATTAGCCAAATGGAACACTACTCAGGGCAATAGTTGTTGGACATGTCATGCGGCCATTGGTTCATTACCTCATGTTATGTATGAATGTCCCGCACTACAGTATTACTGGCGTCGGGTCTGGGGTCGTATCCAGTCTATTTTGCACTTTCAAGAGCCCCTTTCTTGGAGGATAGTGGGACTTCGCTCAGCTGCGGGGATCCCCTCTCTTCCAAAAACGGCTTACTTCCTTTTGGACTTTATGCTTGGCATTGCTATTTCCCTAATTACGAAATACTGGAAAAATAGCTCCCATCTGAGCCCCAATGAATGGTGGAATCATGTCTGTCTCTACAGTAAATATGAACAAATACCTCGTATGTTTGCTTCCCCCATTCAGACTCCTCATCATCAGTCTAAATGGAAGATGCTCAATGACTATGTACATTCTGCTCAATGCTCTCATCTGACTGTCTAAATTTGTATATATCTTTGTCCCATGATTATTCTGTATCGCAGATACTCTTTTGATTGTTTTGATGTACATTCACTGCTGTTCGGAAGCGCTCACATGCTGACATAATCAGCTAGAGAAGAAGCGTGGGGGTGGGGGGTAATTGGGTTTACTTTTCTTTATTGTATACTTGTTTTGTCTCCTTTGGTGTGTTGTTTCTTTTGTTTGTTGCAAAATGAAAATAAAAGTTTAAAAAAAAAAAAAAAAAAAGGTTGGTTGCCCTTAAAATATCCTCTTTTAGTTTTGCCCACTGTTTTTCTACATCCCCCAGATGTTCCCATCCTGCTAACGACTCCCTGAGGTATTGGCCCATCTTGTCAAAGTTAGTTTTCCTAAAATCCCTCACTTTTGAATGGATTCTAACAGCCCTAGTCCTAATACTGAACCACACCATCTGGTGATCACTGGATGCAAAATGATCTCCCACTATAACATCAGAAACACTTTCACCATTGGTAAGCACCAAGTCCAGTATGGCCCCTTCATGTGTGGGGTCTGTTATCAATTGCCTGAATAGTTCTCCCTGTAGAGAATCCAGGATCTCTTACTTCTAGATGATACTGCAGCAGGAATGTGCCAATCAACATCTGGCATATTGAAATCCCCTATCAGTAGCACTTCCCCTTTCCTAGCAATGCTGCATATGTCTTCAATTAACTCTCTGTCCACCTCTTCCTCTTGTGAGGGAGGTCTGTATATCACTCCAATGCAAATATTATCTTTCCCTCTTTCTAGTTTAACCCACAATGCCTCCTCTCTCCCTTTTAAGCTCTGTAATTCCAAAGCTTTAATATTATTTTTTACATATTGTGCCACTCCTCCTCCCCTTCTTCCTACCCTGTACTTTCTGAATAAAATATAACCTGGTATAGTTACATCCCAGTTATGGTTTTCTGTGAACTATGTTTCTGTAACTGCCACTAAATCCAAGTCGGCCACTCCCACCAAAGCTTCAACATCAGGGATCTTATTTCCCATGCTACGGGCATTTATACACACTGCTTTCCATGTTACTCCTTTTACCCATTTCCATAAAGGTATTTCATGTTTCACGTAACTGGGGGCTTTCTTCACCCATCCCCAATGAATCTAGTTTAAAGCCCTCTTCAGTAGATTAGCCCGTCTACTACTGAATAAGTGTCGACCTTTCTTGGACAGATGGACACCATCTCTGCTCTGCAACCCTTGGAAGAGCATCCCATGGTCCAGGAAACTAAAAAGCTCTCAATGAAACCATCCACGCAGTCATGCATTCATCTCCAGGATGCGAGCCTCTCTGCCTTGGCCTTTACCCTCAACTGGGAGGACTGAAGAGAACACCACCTGTGCACCTATCTGCTTCACCCTCTGTCCCAGAGCCATGAAGTCACTTTTGATATGCTCAGAGAGATACCTGGCAGTATCATTTGTTCCGATATGGATTAGCAACATTGGGTAATAGTCAGTGGGCTTGATGAGTCTCAGCAAACTCTCCATAACATCTTGGATTTTGACACCAAGCAGACAGCATACCTCTCTGGACATCAAGTCTGGTCGGCAGATGAACGCCTCAGTATCCCTCAGAAGAAAGTCACCAACCACCACTACCCTTCGCTTCCTTGTGGTCACTGATTCTGCAACTTTAGGGTACTTGAGCTCTGGTTCTTCTCTTTTCAGGGATGGTTTCACCTCCTCCACTTCCAGGGCTGCATAATGGTTCCTCAGTTCAAGGGCTGGAGAGGTTGGATTGGTGATTCTGCAGGCCCTGGTGACTTCTGTCCAACCTTCGGCATTCTGTAGGTTCCCATCTTCTCCTCTGCTGGAGAGCTTGGTTGCTACAAGAAGCATCTCATCAATGTACTTCTCACTGTCTTGAATGCTCCTCAGCCTTGCCACCTCCTCTCTGAGTCCCTCCACTTGTTTCCTGAGAGCTTCAGCATGCAGGCACCGGAACATGCACATGGAATCGGTCCTTCAACTGGCATTGGGATCTCTGTCTGGACAGAGGCAGAAGCTGTAACGGGGCAACAGCTTTAGCGATACAATTTTTCCCAGCCATTGTTCTGTTCTTGTATTTCATGAAGGCCTCCCTCTTTTTCTTCACCTTTTCAGCTACTTCTTTCAAAAACCATAATGGTTTCCTTTTCCTTTTAGCTTTATTTACCATTTTAACAAAAAGGTTGGTTGCCCTTAAAATATCCCCTTTCAGTTTTGCCCACAGTTTTTCTACTTTCCCCAGCTGTTCCCATCCCGCTAAAGACTCCCTGAGGTATTGGCCCATCTTGGCAAAATTAGTTTTCCTAAAGTCTAAGACCCTCACTTTTGAATGGATTCTAACAGCCCTAGTCCTAATACTGAACCACACCATCTGGTGATCACTGGATGCAAAATGATCTCCCACTGTCAGTGAGAGGAGCAGCTTAGGAGATGCACGTTTTAGCAGAGGAGGCTTGGCCACCCGTGACATCCACGAATATGTTGTGGAGATGGGCAGGATCAGATACGGCCATCTTTTCAGAATATGGTGAGCATGGGGACATTCAAGCTTTTTGCTGCATCTACCCTTGTCTCGTTCTAACAGCAGGGCCCATGTTTCTCCATAGTGGTTTGCTTGTGCCGCCCAGAAATGCCTATGTCCCCGATTCTGGAACTGCGGGTGCATCTATACATGTGGCTGTAGAATTAGGGTGAAATCTGGCCCATTTTCAATTTGGACGTGTTCGCAGCTGGGACGTGCATGTTATGGAATTGGCCTTCATATGGATAGTGCAGCCAAAAATTTCCTCTAAATGCTCTAACACTATCCAGACAGAGTCAGAGCAGACAGAGGGTGTTCCACCCAGCTATATGTACAGCAGTGATACGTAGGAGCTGTCTGAATGGTTTTTAGGACCACCTCCATTCCACCCCTAACCCAGTCAACAATTATATGGATTGTATTGGGCAGCTTTGCAATTTAAATGGCCCAATGCTATCTGTCTAATATTACAAATTGTATTGATAAGGGAGTTTTGCATTGACTACCTGGCAACCAGCATATTACTTCCTTTGGAAACTGGCCTCTTAGTCTTTATAATATAAAAGCTGTTTTCTGTATCATTGGGGCATGTTTGCTAAAAGTTAACACACGTTAATGAACATTAAAGCACATTAAGTCCTACCATGGCCCATTCATTTCTATGGGCTGTGGTAGTACTTAACACACTTTAACACACGTTAACCTTTAGTAAATATACCCCCTTGTGTTTTTGTCTGTAACACTTCAAAATATAAGTATGCTGTGCTGTGCTGTGCTGTGCTGGGCATCCTTTTCCTTTGTAGGGACAGGAAAGTTTTAAGTACTTTGAGAGATCACCTCTCCCTCTCTCTGTGCAGGCCACAAGTGTAAGCCACTAGAAGAAACAAGAGCAGGACTTGGAGTCTCTTATCTGCAGTGGCCCTGAGGTGGCAGGAGCCAGGTCCTTCCTTTAGCAGCAAGAGACACAAGCAACGTGCAAGCTTGGGAGCAGCAGTGGGCTGCAGTGAGTGCGCTCCACAAGATGTGTCAACAACCAAAAAACTGTAATTAAAAAAACTCACGCTAACTGAAATTCTAATGAATAAATTGTAACCTGTCATTTTTGACAGCCATTTAAGCTAGTGACTATTAATATTCTATATGAAGTCAGTCATTAAAGTCTTAAGCAGTTAATTGCATTCCCTTGCTTTGATTGGAATAAACTTACAAAGTACACTTTAAGTATTCATGATTTCTATCTGGATACTTACTCGCACAGCTACTCACTACAGAGTTTTGTTAAGAGCACGGTTGGAACACAATATCAAGGACCCCATAGGATGTTATTCTGCACAGAGCAATTTTTGCGGTATTGTTATTTATGCACAGAATAGCATTCCATCCTACGTTCAGATGTTATGCATATGCAACTTTGAAGTACCATACGCAGATCAGCACTTCAGAGTTGCCTGCACATAGGATGGAATGCTTATCTGCACATAAATAGTTCTGCAAAAATCGCTAAGTGCTGATTAGTATTCCATCATATATGTGCAGAAGAAACGGACATAAACTCCTCACTGGTGCTGAACACAGAACAATGAGCTTCCCTTTACTCTTCCTCAGAACTTGCATTAAAAATTTGCACTGTCTTTGTATTGGCTTTGCAATGGCTTTGTACTCAGGTTCTGGTTTTCTGTGCACTTCTCTGCATCAGTGCTGCACAGCTAATTGCTTCATTAGCATAAATTTAAATGGATGTAAATGCACTGTGCACTGCTTTCTGCTCTAAGGCTTCATTCACAGTTAATTCAAACACATAACTGTTTCTTGTATTGGCAGTATACAAAACTGCACTACAACAGAGCCAACCTATGAGCAAAGCCCAGCACACTTTATTGCATTGGCTCATGAGTAATATTACGAAACAGTGTTTCTTTACCACCCATGCATTCGGCTAACTGAAGCATGTTACCCTCTTGTTCTGAAGATGACAAGCACTGACATGGGTTAACCAGCACTGGCTTGCTCATAATGGCTAATAATCCTTATTTTCCTTAAATTGTACTTTCCCATACATGACAGGCATACAAAATCTATGACCCAAATGAAAAAGGGCATCTGAATTATCCTAGCAAGATAAATTTGACTGTCTGCAAATCACGTGAGATGCAGACTTTGGTGAATAAAGTTTCAGTTTTCTAAATGTAAACTGCTCTGACACACTTTTGGGACTTTTCTTAGTTGTAGAATATGGGGATTCGAAAACCAGAATTAACTCATGTGTTTCTCAGAAGTTCAAAGCAAATTCCATGTTGGTATGGTAGGGATTTTCCTATACCTGAGGCGATAGAAGGTTAAGTGACTTGCCCAAGTGCTCAAGGAGCAGTAGGAGTGTTCCTGATTCACAGAAGAATGGCCTATAGCACTATTAATGAACATAGACATTTTTTTATTTTATTGTTTTCTGTGGGAGGAGAATTTTGGGGGTTTTGCAAGTCTCTCCTGCTCTTCTGTACTTCCAAAGTGATCAGAATAGGGTTTGGGATTTGGTATCATAAGTCTTCATGTGCAGTTACTGTTGGATTCTTCCCCTATTTTATAACTCCTCTCAATGCACCTAGTCTAGTCACTGTCATGATAGTAACTAACAGGGGACCATCCAACAGATTTCCCTCTGGAACCTGAAATCACCGGCCCTAAATCTGACCACTAGGTGTCACTGTTGCACAATGACTGGGACTTCCTCCCTACAGCAATTGTGAACCTTACCTCTGCATCGTCACCAGACTGATCCCAAACTGTCTACATTGCTGCAAGCTCCGCAAGTACTATTTGCCTGTGGTCTTTGCACTAAACAAATGCATGTATTTATGTTCATTTTGAAAACTGCCAAGGGAAAATGTACTCACAGACACTTCTTTTTTATACAGATACTTTTTCCAACTTAAACAACCCATGTAGTTTTGACAATTTGAAACTCCATGCATTATTTTCTTCCCCCAGCCTAACCCCTAATTCTTGGCCATAATGCATGTAAATAATCAGGTTGTAGGGGTTGCTATGGAAATTGCTCCCACCCCCTCTCCCCCCTCAGCATCTGAAGTATAATTACTAGAATTGGTTTATTGGGCTGCCACAAAACTGTCCAGCAGAGCAAACATGAAAATGTTTTCACTAATATTTTAAACTTTTTCCACAGACTGGGGTATGTTTACTAAAGTGCGTTAAGGAAGCAAGTGTCCCATTAATGTCTATTATTGGCATCCTTGCACCCTTAATGCTGTGAGAAACCTGCCTGAACAAGTGTTAAAGGCTACCACAGCATTAAGGAAACAGGAGGCAGAGAGTGGGTGTTAAGGGGGCGGAGAGTGGGCATCGACAGCGGGTGTTCCCTTAACGGCTGTTGCGCAAGTGTGTGTTAGAGCCCTTTAATGTTGGGAATCTAACAGTAAGTAAAACTGAGGGAAGAGAGCCTATTTAAATGTGTGCAATGTGATTCACAGACAAGAGAGCCCAAGTTGGTGATAATAGTGCTCCATTAGCAGCAACAGCATAGTGCCCAAATATGAAAGGGCAACATGTTGATGGTGCAAATGGGGCAAAGGAGGTGGCACATCTGTGATGTTCATCATGATCCCACTTCAAGAGTGGTGGCACACACACATGCTGCTGCGGAAAAGTGATGTGTCATATGGAGTGGTCCAAGGGTTCCTGGCACCCTAAATAGAAACCACAGCACGCCTCCCCCCCCCCCCCCCCCGTTGCTGAAGCAAGTTCTAGAGGAAGAGGCCATTAGTGCCAAGAGCTGTAGATGCAAAATGCAGGCAGCCAGGGAAATACCATAACTGTGGCTGTCTACCTCCCCTTAAGACATATCTGCAGCAGGCAGTGATGGGTTCTGGCAGCGGCAGTTGGTTTGGGAGGAAGGCGTGGCCATTAATGTGTGTCTCTCCTCCCCCCCCCCCCCCATCTGGACTTGGTGCCCTAGTTGTCCACCAAAGCCGCATGGTAGACAGGCTGGGACTGCGCATCACCCCCACTGACAGCATGCTGGCATGTCAGCATGGTATGTGGGTGTTGGAGGCAGGTGCAGCAACACCCACCTGCAACACACAAAACCCATGTCCTGGTCCTGTGTGCTGTTCGCACTGTACCTTGTGCCAAGGTCTATCTAATGGGAAACAGTAGCTTTGTGGCTCAACATGCAAAGCCAGTGTGTATGCAAGCAGAGACACAAGTTCAAGACTTGGCTGTGGATTGTGTCCCTGTGGGTAAATCTTAGCTTATAGTGAGGGTACACCAGCATATGCAACCCCCAATGAATTGGGCAGCACCCATCAACCACACAGAGAGGCTCTACTATCCGCAGCTGGATGGAAAGGCAGGTTGATGGCACTGGTACACTGAGTGGGTAGATATAAGTGTCAGAGCATGCTACTAGTGCCTGCACAATGAGCACATGTTAACAATGCTTGAGCTGTTATGGAGATCATAGTGGCAGGCAGGAATGTCAACCATCCTTACTTTTGCACAGCACAGCGATGTGCATCTGTATATCTCTCCAGAGTTCTATGGTCTTCTGCACTACACTGTGCCTTGCATTGCCTAGGCCAGCGATGGCGAACCTATGGCACGCGTGCCAGCTGTGGCACGCGAAGGCCTTGCAGCTGGCACGCGGGCCATAGGTCCGCAAAAAAAAGAAAAAGCTGTCTCTGACTGCGGACGCGGCAAGGCAGAATGCAGCGTCCCGCGGGGCCCCCTCCGCCCGATAAGCCCCTCTGCAAGAGCTTTCAGATTCGCGAGGGAGAGCGTCTCCCTCGCGTCTCTGTTAAGCCCGCAGGGGCTAATGGGAAATTTCCCATCAGCCCCTTTAGACGCGAGGGACTGATGGGAAATTTCCCATTAGCCCCTGCGGCTTAACAGAGACGCGAGGGATACGCTCTCCCTCGCGAATCTGAAAGCCCTTGCAGAGGGCTTAGCGGGCGGAGGGGGCCCCGCGGGACATTGCAAATCTACCGCGGCAGCAGCCAGAGCCTGCTTTTTTTTTTAAAAAAATTTGCCGGGGGGGGGGGGGGTTAGGACTGCTAATGGGCAGGAGGAGGGGGGGTTAGGACTGCTAATGGGCAGGAGGGGGGGTTAGGACTGCTAATGGGCAGGAGGGTGGGGTTAGGACTGCTAATGGGCAGGAGGAGGAGGAGGGGGGGGTTAGGACTGCTAATGGGCAGGGGGGGGGTTAGGACTGCTAATGGGCAGGAGGGGGGGGGTTAGGACTGCTAATGGGCAGGAGGGGGGGGTTAGGACTGCTAATGGGCAGGAGGAGGAGGGTGGGTTAGGACTGCTAATGGGCAGGAGGGGGGGTTAGGACTGCTAATGGGCAGGGGGGGGTTAGGACTGCTAATGGGCAGGAGGGGGGGGGGGTTAGGACTGCTAATGGGCAGGATGGGGGTTTAGGACTGCTAATGGGCAGGGGGGGTTAGGACTGCTAATGGGCAGGGGGGGGAGGTTAGGACTGCTAATGGGCAGGGGGGGGGGTTAGGACTGCTAATGGGCAGGAGGGGGGGGTTAGGACTGCTAATGGCAGGAGGAGGAGGAGGGGGGGGTTAGGACTGCTAATGGGCAGGGGGGGTTAGGACTGCTAATGGGCAGGAGGGGGGGGGTTAGGAATGCTAATGGGCCGGAGGGGGGGGTTAGGACAGCTAAGGGGCCGGAGGAGGGGGGGGTAGGACGTCGAATGGGCCGGTGGGGGGGTTAGGACTGCTAATGGGCAGGAGGGGGGGTTAGGACTGCTAATGGGCAGGAGGAGGAGAGGAGGGGGGGGTTAGGACTGCTAATGGCAGGGGGGGTTAGGACTGCTAATGGGCAGGAGGGGGGGGGTTAGGACTGCTAATGGGCAGGAGGGGGGGGTTAGGACTGCTAATGGGCAGGAGGAGTAGGGGGGGTTAGGACTGCTAATGGGCAGGAGGGGGGGTTAGGACTGCTAATGGGCAGGGGGGGGTTAGGACTGCTAATGGGCTGGAGGGGGGGGGGGTTAGGACTGCTAATGGGCAGGAGGGGGGGTTAGGACTGCTAATGGGCAGGGGGGGGGTTATGACTGCTAATGGGCAGGGGGGGGAGGTTAGGACTACTAATGGGCAGGGGGGGGGTTTAGGACTGCTAATGGGCAGGAGGGGGGTTAGGACTGCTAATGGGCAGGAGGAGGGGGGGGTTAGACTGCTAATGGGCAGGAGGAGGGGGGGTTAGGACAGCTAATGGGCAGGAGGGGGGGTGTTAGGACTGCTAATGGGCAGGGGGGGTTTTAGGACTGCTAAGGGGCGGAGGAGGGGTTTAGGACTGCTAATGGGCGGCGGGGGGCGGGGGGTAGGACTGCTAATGGGCTGGGGGGGTAGGACTGCTAATGGGCTGTGGGCTGATGGGGGCTGTCTGGAAATGGGGTGATGGGGGGTTTAGGGCTGGAAGTGAGTTGATGGGGGGGGGCTAGGACTGGTATTGGGTTGGGGGTTGCTAGGACTGGAAATGGGCTGATGCAGGGACTAGAAGGGAATGGATGCTGGGTGAGGCTGGAACTAGAAGGGAGCTGATGTTGGGGGAGGATTAGAATGGGATGGGGCTGGGAGAGTAAAATGGAGAGGGGAAAAATATTTTGTGTGGAGGATAAAAAATCTACAATTGGCTGGGTATTGGGAGAGTAAGTGGGGATTGAGGATGGAGGGGTAAAAATTGAGTGGATGAAATAGGAATGAGGAAAGAGCAAAAGGAGAAAGATTAGTATGTTAAAGCAGATGTAGAGAGATAGAATGGAAAAAAAAACTAGAAGAGAGAAGAAAGGACAAATGGACAGCAGATGATGGAGAGTTAGCAGAAAACATGAAGAAACCAGAAGAAAGTGGCTGGAGCAATTGCAACTGTGTAACTGAGCTGAGGTTTTCTGTTTATGTAATTCCTTTTTGACATTGCCACTTGTTCTCTTTCCCCAGTAGGTCATGTATTGTTTTTGTCTGAAATTTATTGGTTTTTTATTTGCAGAGTTGCCTTTTGATAGGTATGGTGTGGTGCTTTGTGAGTCCTGGTAGTGCTGTTTAGGATACGGCGGGTTTGCTATTGGTTCTAAATGGGCAGTGTTTGTAGTAGTTCCTAATGTGCCTGGCGGTTGGCACTGGATTATAGTAATGTAGAAATCTTTTAGTCTGTCTTTATCCATACACTCATTAAGAGACATGTTTACTAAAAGTTAGTGTATGTTAGCATTATGCAAATATTTATGCAAATTGACGTGCTGGCACTTTGAGGAAATTCTTTGGTTTTGTGCGGCAGTTTGGGCACTCGGGCTCAAAAAGGTTAGCCATCACTGGCCTAGGCTGTTCCCAGTGTTAGTCTGCATATGTACATGATGAGAAGCAGAGGATTGTGGGTATGGCCTGAAACAGAGTGGTTTGCCCAGGATGTGTCTGCATTGGAGGTAGGGTCAATGGCTGAGACTTCATAGTGCCCAATTGCCATGTGCATGGCCTGGGTGGCCACAGCAGTTCAAGCTGGAAGGGCACTCTCACTCTGACTGAGCTGTAATCATGGCAAGGCTATGTAGCCACATAGCACTAAGAAGTGTCCAGCTCCAGTGATGTGGTGCTCTCTCTGTCCTGGGAGTCTAATCACTTTGCCAAATGCTTTGTGTCCATGGTTGTTCTGTGCACACGCATTATGTGTTAATCAGTGAACTGGCCACATTTGGTATATGCATAGATGAAACAGTCCCTAAAGTGCCCAGATGCTATGTGGTTGGCTTTGTGGGCGTTCTGGGGCACAAGAAAGGACTAAGTGGGTAGCAGCAATTTTCAGTGCTACCTGGTTAGCCCTTGGCACCTTAAAGATAAGTGGGGGGTTTTCTCACCTATGTTTGAGGCACTGGGGCTAACCGGGTAGCCTCAGCAGCTGCTGGCATGTCCAACCAAACCCATATTTTCACTTCCGTTGCCATGGAAGTGAAGATCTGGGTTAAGGGGGTCGGTGGGCAGGCTATGTGCTGACAAGGCGCATAGCTTGCCTAAATGAAAATCAGACCCAACATACCTAAAATGCAAGGGTGCCAATAATGTTGACCACAACTGTAGGGAGACACAATGCAGACCCTTGACTACAACTATTCCCCTACATTCCTGGCTTTCACTTTTTCCTTGAAAGGAAAGAAAGAAGTGACCTGGGGAGCCATTAATGAACGGAGGGGTTTTTTAAATGAATTGCATAAGTTTTACTTTGACTGAATGCATAGTAGTTTCCTCAAACTTCTGCTGCTTTGGGCTTCCAGTTCAATTAGAAGTGAGGCTATGATTTAGCTCTATGAGACTTCATTTACAACTATTGTGGATTTTTTTTTCCATATTATATCCTCTTCTAATTCACCTAGCACAGTCACAACTCAAACTTACTATGAACCTACTCAGTAACTTAGATCTTCAAGAATGGCCACATTTTCTTAACCCACAATTAAAGCAATATATTTGACTGATTTCTCATAAGAGATGCTTCTCCTGAATTGGACCTGTGTGGAGGGACACTTTGCCACCTGAGCTCCATGTGAAAACAGATTTCTGCTTCCCAGTGATGAAGGCCAAGATGGCAGCACTATCGAAGTTGAGATACCAAGGGGCTCTGAAGTATGTCTTTGTTTTCTTATTTCCTTAGATATTATTTCATTACCTGGCATGAGAAAACAGAAAGGCAGAGGGAAGAGTTAAGGTCTTTTTATTAGAGAAGCATTTTAAGTTAATGTTTAAGAATGGTTTTGTTTGGGTGGGTTCTTCGTGCCAAGGGCTGGCTTTAAGTAAGGTGGCATTTTTAGCAGTTTTTGTTTGTATCGTCATCTTTGTATTGGTTTGTTAATTAATCAGCGCTGTACCTAGTCCTGTGTGAGCAGTGCAGCCACACATTGTGCAAAAAAATAGGAGCGCATTTGGGGATACTGACCTCGGCTCCCTCCCCCCCCCCCCCACTACCTGCCTTGTCCCACCATCGCTTTCAGGGTCCCCATGGCGGCAGTGAGACATCCAATTGAAGAAAAAAAAAAAGCATACAGGTCTCTCTGACTCTGCAATCACATCAAAGGAAGGAGGGACCAGACCAGTCATTCAAATGTGGGTCTTTGAATGGCTGGTCTGGTCCCTTTGTTCTCTGACGTGAGCATACATCAGAGGAGGGAGGTCAGGCCAGAATGCAAGCATGAAGTTAGAGACACCCATTTATTTGTTTTTCAATTGGAGGTCTCGCTGCTGTCGCCATGGGAACCCTAAAAGCAGCAGGGCAAGAGTAGGCCGGGTGGTGAGACAGCTGGAGATATGGAAGTAAGATGGGGAGATGCAGGATGAGGGGCATGGGGCAAAGGACTAATGGGGAAGGGGGTGGTGCCATATGTGCAAGTTACACAGGGCGTATTTATGGTTTGGCACGGTCCTGTAATTAATGTTACATGTTTTTTTATTTCTGCCAAAGAAGAGGGTTCTTTTCCCAGACTATTAAGTGCCATCGAGTCGGTGTCGACTCATGGTGATCCTCTGGATAGTTGTCCTAAACTCTGTTCGGTTTTCAGTCAGACGGCTCGTTGTTGACAGAGTGGCACCTATAGCTACTATTACTATATCGATCTATCTCATTGCTGGCCTTCCTCTTTTACGCTGACCTTCTACCTTGCCAAGCATGATGTCTTTCTCTAATGATCTCTCCCTTTGCATGTTGTGTCCAAAGTATGAAAGTCAAAGTCTTGTCATCTGAGCTTCTAAAGAAAGTTTAGGTTTGATATCCTCTAGTACTGACTGGTTTGTTCTTTGGGCAGTCCATGGTATACACAGTATTCATCGCCCACATCATAATTCAAAGGCATCCATTTTCTTCCTATTTTTTTCACTGTCCAACTTTCGCATCCATATGACATTATTGAAAATACCATGGCTTGAACAAGTCAAATCTTTGTATGGAGAGCAATATCTCTGCTCTTGAGAATCCTGTCTAGGTCCTTCATAGCCATCCTGCCAAGCGCAATGCATGGTCAGATTTCTTGACTGCTTGTCCTTTCTTTATTGATTGTTGATCTAAGTAGGTTAAAGTAGTCCACTATTTCAATTTCTTCTCCATCAATGATGAGCTAACTGATTTTTCCAGTTGTCAGGATCTTTGTCTTCTTTAAATTAAGGTGCAGGCCCATTTTAAGACTATGTTCCTTGATCTTGATAAGAAAATGTTTCAGATCATCTTCACTTTCAGCCAGTTATGTGGTATCATCAGCATCGCGAAGGTTGTTGAAGAGTCTTCCACCAACCTTCACACCTCGGTTGTCTTCATATAGTCCTGCTTCTCTGATTATTTGTTCTGCATATAAATTAAACAGGTAGGGGGAAAATATGCAATCTTGTCGTAGATCTTTGCTTATTTTAAATCATTCCGTTTCTCCTAGTTCTGTATGAACTGTTGCTTCTTGATCGATGTAAAGGTTGTGTAAGAGAATGATTAGTTGTTCAGGTATACCCATGCTTCTTAGTATGGCCCAGAGTTTCTCATAGTTCACACAGTCAAATGCCTTGCTATAGTTGATAAAACACATAAAGATATCCTTTTAGTATTCTTTTGTCTTTTCAAGGATCCATTTCACATCCACAATGATGTCTCTCATTCCTCACCCTTTACTGAACCCTGCTTGCACGTCAGGCAGTTCTCGTTCCAGGTATGGTTGTAGCCTTTGCTGAATAATCTTGAGTAGAATCTTGCTGGCATGTAGGATCAGAGCGATTGTGCAATAATTACCACAGTCAGTCAGATCACCTTTCTTCAGTATTGTTATAAACACAGATCTTTTCCAGCCAATTGGCCATGATGTTGTCTACCAACAAGCCTTGTAAGTGTGCAAACAGCCACATCCAATTGCTGTGATACTTCAATGGAAATGCCATCAATGCCAGTGCTTTGTTTTTTGAAAAGGCTTTCAATGCTGCTTTGACTTCTTCTTTCATCACCAATGGTTCCTGATCATAAGGTACAGGTTGAAACGGCTGTTGGTCCACTTGATCTTCATGGTATAATGATTATGTACTGTATATTCTTTCCACCTTTTCTTGATCTTTTCAGCATCATTTAACATGGATCCTTGAGCATCTTGTAACATTCCAAATTTGAGGCTGGAATTTTTTCTTTAACTTTCGTAGCTTTAGGAAAGCCAATCTTGTTCTTCCTCTAATTGTTTCTGATTCTACAGTATTTCCTTCCATGCATCATTGTAGTACTTCTCCTTGTCTTGTCTTGTTGCATGTCGGAAATCTCTGTTGAGTTCTGCGATTGCCTCTCTTTTTCCTCTGGGTTTAGCTTCTCTGCATTTCTGGACAATTTTCAGATTTCTTCGGTCATACATTTTGGTTGTTTTTGCTTTTACATCTTTTGTAGAGACTTCTCACTTTTTTCCAACACAACCTTCTTTATGTCATCCCATAGCTCTTCTGCAGCTCTGTCATTTATATCTAAAGCATGTAAACGGGGGCGCTGGGTGAGAATGTCCACAGTCTTGGCAAAGGCAAATATTAATATGACTTGCAAAGGATTGTGGGAAATGTAGTCCATTCATACCAGAATCAGCCGTTCACAATAAATTAGTTGTGCTTGCTCGAGTGTAAAGCCAAGAAAATATATTTTATTTATGGGGTTATTTCTCCCAACACAGATTTGCTTGGTAGCACAGAAAGGATACTTGCTTTCAGTATTATACTTAGAAAAACAAAATCAGGAAAAACAACAACTGAACTTCTTAAGCAATCAAATCAAATCATAAAGACCTTGATGGGAACAGAAAGGTCTTTTCTGTGGGCTCCTGCTAATATCTTTTTAGCAGTGCTTCAAAAACTAACAAAACCCACAAAGTAATGAAAAACTGTTCTTTTTCAAGGCTAACTTCTGGTATTTTCATACACACACCCAGAAGTGTCTCTTCAGAGCTCACAGGCAATTAGGCAAGGCTCAATTGCTAACAATTAACCAGCTGCAAACCTCTTGGCTGGTTTACTTTCTAAACGTGGCTCAAATCCTGCTCAAAAGCTTTTCTGAGTAGATCAAAGAACAAGTTTATATTTCTTTGTGATGGTTGTTGTATTTTGTAAAAGTATATTACCACAGAAGTTTAGACAGAGAGCAATCCATGTATTCACACTGCTCATTTACAATATTCCCTTCTTCTTCAACTATCATAGAATCAATATCATGGATTGGCACAGAGGAATTTATTAATGGAGCATTCTCAGAACAATACTTGTTTCCCTGCTGTCTTCCAAGTGAATAGCTAGGGCATAGATCAGTGTTCATACCTGAGCTTCCATTGCTGTTAGGGTTCCTCTCTAAATATCCTGGCCAGTATGTAGTCCAGTTTTTATGTCCAGCCTTCCAATCAAGATCCCTGGACACTGGGTCTCTCTTCACATACCTTCTTGCACTGGTCTTAGGGCCCCTTCCAAATGCAGCCGTCTCCCTCACAGGTCCCGTCCGGGGATTCCTGGCTCTGCAACCCCACTCCTCTGGTTTCCTCCAGTCCAATGGATTACACAGGTACACTAAAAAAAATTTTTTTAAACTGCCTCTAATGTTTCGATTGATTTTTACGTTTTTTGGTGCGCTGAATCCAAATCTGGTAACCAATTTGCTCCATCACATACAGATTTTTTGCTACATTGGGTTAGCAGTTTGAGGTGAACGTTTCAGATTGAGTGCGACGAGATAAAAGTTTCTTGGATGAATTCTTTATACTAATTGTTAGTAGTTATTCAAATAAGAATAAAGAAAATTGTAACAAGGCAGCACATAAGAATAGAGTAATGTCAACAAAACACACTGTGGATGGTAGCAAAAATTGTCTGCACTTAAAACAGCCACATACATGTGCACAAACATTGAGCATATAAGAGCGAGGTTAGACACAAAGCAAAGCAAAGAAATGTGCAAAAAATATTGTACAGGTATGTATGTAAGACTAGAAAACGCAAACCGCACCATTGCAATACATGAAGACAAACACCCGATGGTGTGAAAATAAAATTCTAATAAATGAGATCCGACACTGTGGTAATAACTAGCAAATTTTTATTTCAAAGTTTAGTAAAAACACGATATTTGTCAACACCAGTTTAGATTTTTAAAGTCATTCTTGGGGTCAATCAATCTCCTGGTGGGCCCGTTTTCTTCTTCCCCCGAATGGCTTCTCTTGGTGCGCTGCTTGGCGTATTTTCATCTGGGGTTTCCCCGCAGCAGCAACCAGCAGAAATCAGCCATCATAGTGGTGTTCCATCTTCCTTGGTACCTTCCTTCTCTCTGCGTCCTTGATGTCCTGGTGAAACCTTTCACCTTGTTCTTCACTGTACGCCCCCAAGTTTTCGGGAAAGTAGTTCACATGGGAGTGCAAGAAATGGACTTTCAGGCTCATGTTACAGCCTTGTTCTTTGAAGGCATTGAGCATCCTGGCAACAATATCCTTATAGTTCTCATCCCGGCCTGTTCCCAAGAATTTGAGAACAACATCCTTGAAGGAATCCCAGGCTTCTTTTTTCCTTCCTCAGACATCGTTTCAGTGAATGCTCCATCTGAAATGAGTTTTTCCTTATATCAGGGGGGCCACAAACACTCCTTCCTTTAGCTTTGCTTCAGAAAGTCGGGGGAACTTTGAGCAAAGGTACCGAAAGCAATCACCATCTTTTGGAAGGGACTTGATGAATTGCTTAATGAGACCCAACTTAATGTGGAGAGGTGGTAATAGAATTTTATCACGAGGTACCAAGCTCTCATGAAGAACATTTTTCTCACCGGGTCTCAAATACTCCCAAATTGGCCCGTCCTTTTTTTCCCCCAGTGTAGGTCGCGGGCCCGGCTATCCCACAAGCAAAGGAGCAGGGATATTTGGGTGAAACCGGATTGCTGCCCTAATAGCATGGATAGAATTTTAAAGTCTCCACAACATCATCCACTTATGCTCATCATAACGAATCTTCTGAAGAATCAGGGCCAAATTCTCGTATTTTCTTGGAGAATAACAGAGTGAGCAATAGGAACTGAAGCGAATGTGGTTGCCATTATGAAGAAAGAACAACCTTTTATGCTGTCTTTTGATGAATCAATGAACAGCCGCCATTCAGCAGGATCATACTTGAGTTTAAACTTTTCCATCACTCCGTATATATCGTTTGCAAAATACCAAATCTTCCTCTTTGCTGAAATACTTCAAAAATTGTGTCTCGCGGTTGCGGTACCAATAAAAAGTTGTTCCTGGTGACAATAGATTTTCTGTTTAAGCCGAGAACCTAGCAGTTGGGCAGCATCTTTTTGGGAGTCCTAAATCCCGGACTAAATCATTCAATTCAGCTTGAGAGAAAAGTTCAGGTTTCAGATCTGGTTCAGTTTCAAACTCGGAAGTACTGGACTCATCGGGAAAAGCCATCTGATGAGTCTCATCATGATCAGAACCGTCCACACAAATATGATCCAAAGATTTGGGTGGTTCAGGCACAGGTACTTCGTTGCTATGAGGCATAGGCCTAATTGCTGAGGGAAGGGTGGGGTAACTTATTACGTTCTTATGTTTTAAGGTGTAGCCCGTCACAATGCAAGAGCAAAAATAGCAGTCACTGCTGTGATCTCTTTGTTCACGGGCCACATTCATAGGTATTCCGAACGAAATGCTTGTTTTTTACCTTTCATCCATAAGCGTAGATCTTCCTCACATTGTCTTGCACACTTTGTGAGGAGCCCACGGTTTGTCTTGATCGCCTAACTTCAAACCGAAATAGGCGAAATATACTTTTTTAATAAATGCAGAAATGTTCCTCTGCCGCTTTTTCACGTATATTCCCACAAATAAAACAAAAAACTGTCCGGAGAGTTGACGCAAACCTCTGGCTCTGTGAGCCCATCACAAATACACAGCACTGCAAACTACAACTGTAGTGAACCCACTTCGGAATAAAGCTGGATTACGACTGGAGCAAACAAAAGGTAATAATGAACTTGCAAGAAACTGAAATTTGACAGGAACGTTCATGTCGCAACCAACCACCGTGTTTGAGCGAGCGAGCGAACGAGGGAGGCGAACAGGAAGAACCATGCGCCAGCGCGAGTAGTACTGGATTTAGCCCCCGCCTCCCAATTGTCCTGTTAATGTATAAAATGAATACAAAACACTCTAAAAATATCAATGAGGGAGTGTTTTCTAGTTAGTTACCATTACAACCTTCTATTTTGGGCCAAGAGAAAATAAACTGCAGTCGGCTAAAAGAAATTAGTGAACATTCCTTATATGGGTAAGAAATCTAATTTTGCAAGAAAACGTGACGTGATGGAACATTTTGGCTATTTTTCCTGGATTCAGCACTCCAAAATCTATAGGAATCAGTTGCAAAACTGGAGGCAGTTTTTTGGTAGTGTACCTGTGTTATGCTTGCCTCTGGAATGTCTCCCAGCACACTTACTGCTATGGACTCCTTTAGTCCTCCAAGATGCTTTTCTCTTCCTTCTTCCAAAGTGTTTCTTTCTCTCTCTCTGTCCGTGAACTCTGGCTTCTGCTGCCTCTGCTCCTTCTTCTGCTGATGATGATGATCATGAAGATTCTGCTGATGATTCTGCTGTGTAGAATAAGCTTTACTTTTAACCTGTTTGGAGGGCTGCTCCACCCTAGCACAGCGCAGCTGTGCTGAATCAAGCCCTGCCCTTGGAGATGAGTGCTTGGGGATTACCTCATAGCTCTCCTGATTGAACACACGTTTCCCCACTTCAGCTCTTCTAGTGGCTTTTGGAAACCTGGTGCATTCTGGGACTGGTAGTCTTTTATGGAAACATTCTGTTTTATTATTTCTACCAGAAAAGACAGGTTGCTTGTTCAGAGCCAATTCACCTCTATTATAGCTCCTTCCTGAACTATGATAAGCTTCCTTATCACAAGCAGCAAATCATATTTGCGGGCAGTCTTTAAATTCCGGTGGTATATTATGAAGGTCATATTTTGCTACATTCATGAGTGGCTTGCTCTTTTTCAACTTTAGCTTGAGTTTGCATACTAGTAGTTGGTGATCTGTACCACAGTAAGCTCCAGGTGTTCTCTTTGTTGATGTTATAGAGCTGTTCCATCATTGACTTCCACAGATGCAGTCAAATTGATTTTTATACAATCCATTGGGTGAAGTCCATGTGTTACCGTCACCGCTTGCGTTGCTGGAATAAGGTGTTTGAGATGAATAGATCATTGGTCTTGCAGAATTCTATCTTTCTTTCTCCAGCTTCATTTCTGTTGCCAAGTCCATATTTTCCAACCACTCTGCCCTCTTCTTTGTTGCCAACTTTTGTATTCCAATCACCCATGACTATCAGGATATTCTGTTTGCATGTTCTGTCAATTTCAGCTTGTACTTGTTCATAGAACTCATCAGCTTCATCGTCTTCTGCAGCTGTTCTTGGGACACATACTTGAATTATCATTGTGTTGATGGGCATTCTTCATAGATGAATAGAAATTAAGTGTTCACTGATTGCATTGTATTTCATTACAGTTCTTACAAGTTTCTTCTTAATTATAAATGCAGCACCATTTCTTCTTTGTCTTTCATTTCCAGCGTAGTAGACCATGTGATCAACAGATGCAAAGTGCCCACTGCCAGTCCATTTCAGTTCACTGACATACAACAGATTGAATTGTACACATTCCATTTCATTCTTGACCACCTTCAACTTCCCTTGGTTCATGCTTCATATATTCCATGTCCCAATATGTAAGACATCTTTGCAGCTTCTGACTCTCATTTCATGTGCAGCTACATCAGCAGTCAGAAGTCCCGAAGGCTTTGATCCAACCACATCATAAATGCTGACTTTACTCTGAAAAGTCTTCAGCTTCTCCCCAGTTGCCAATTGTGCCTTCCGACCTGTGGTTCTCATCTTCCAGTACTACAGTGCAATTTGTTTTGTTGTGACTATCCATTGGGTTTTCGTGGCAAGATACAGAAGAAGATTGCCAGGCCTTTCTTCCATACAGGTAATTCTAGTGTTGTTGCCATTGTTACTGAAATGTGATCCTCCGCCACCAACACTGTCCCATTCTGCTGCTGCCCAAATGGGTTGTTTGTCTTGGTCTGGCACCTCAGCTGAGACCTGTCCTTCATGGGAGACCCTGCCAGTAAATAAGCTACTGATAGCTTAGCCCTCAGATTCACAGATGCACACAAGACCTCACAGCACGACAAGTTGCAACCCAAGCCAAAGATAAGTGTTTACCAAATAAATAAGAGTTAACATCATGTAATCTCGGCACCACTCTAACTCTGGCAAATGCCTATTTCTTAGGCCTTGTCCTATGTTTCTGCAACATGCTCATCTGGTGAGTCTGCTTCCTTCTGAGAGGTGGGAACAAGGACGTGACCCTGATCTTGAACACCAGTCTGCAACCATGCACCCCACTTAGAGAAGAAGTTGGCAGGGCTTTGCCTTTGTTGACATCCTGTGTGAGCAATGAGGAGAAAGCAGTGATGGCTGGATCTTCCTTGAGGTTCTTTCTTGAGAGAATAGTGAAGGGGACCACCAAGCACAGCATCTGTAGTCACAGAACAGTGTGATGTGTCTGAGATATTTCTATATAGTGAAATCTGTATCTCAAGATTTGGTAAAGCTTTTGGGCCAGGATATTCAGCGGCAATGGCTAGTGCTGCTAAAGCAGCTAGCCATTGCTGCTGGATGAAAGACCTAGAATTTCAATTGGACAGTGGCAATATTCAACCTCTGCCTGGTTAGCTTCACCAGCAAAAGTCAAGTTAGCTTTTCAGGTGCCAAATTTTCACCGCTTAGCAATAACTGGGCATTAGCTCAATATTGCCATTGCCTGGTTATTACTGGGTGCCACCTCTGCTCCTCCCCCAGAACTCCCCGAAGCTAGGTGGCTAACTTCAGTGCATGTAGCAGCAGTACCCATAGATATTCAATGGCACTAACCGTGTTAGTGCTGCTTAATATCCCAGTCAATGCGAATAACACGTAGGAGGTTTGCTAACCGCATTAATCACTCTGAATAACCCCCCCCATTTTCATCATCATCTGAGAATGTGAGTAATTCAGAAAGTGGGGGAAAGACAAAGATTCCTTCAGTGGTGTCTGCTGTTGTGCTTAACGTGCAAGCATACCCTCTCCTCCCCCTGCCCCTAGGTAAAGTCTCTACCATTTCCTTGATAGCAGATAAAGCATTTTAGCTTTGCATAACAGGCAATTCATTTCTTTAGATACTCATTTGTGTTTGCAATGTTATGAAGAAAGATCTGTCATAAAAGCAGGAAAAGCTAAAAGATCGGAGCACGTTATTGTACCCCAATATCTGTTCCATAATCAAACTGGTATGTTAGTGGCCTGATGCTCCTGGGCAGCATCTTAAAGGGACTGTTGCATTAAAAAAGAAGTGCCATCCGTGGTTCCCCTTGTCTTTCCTTCCCTTTCCTTCCCTCCCCCCTCCCCAGTAAAGACTCCCCTCTGCCTAGTCCCCACACATACTTCCCAACCCCCAAGACACATTCCAGACCCTCCTCGCCCTCCTCATTGGTCACCCCAGACCTACCTGAACCATTCCCTGGTGGTTAGGGGATTTCCACTCACTCTTGCCTGGGCTGGTGCTGGGTTCAAAATAACACCCACAGTTCCTAGTGGTGGTCTCACGGAATTACAGCTCAAGATCAAGTTGATACTATATATAAAGACAAAAGACATTCAATTGATTTTAACATCTATTGTGGGCATAACCCATATAGCAAAAGACCAGCTGCTACTGGTAGCTTAACCTCATCCATGGTCTCAGTCTCAATCAAAGGTTGGACTTCTATGGCACTCTGGAGAGGTGAACATTCACATTTCTCAAACCTGACCTCATTCCCAAGCCCATTTCCTCTGATTCTATAGAGAAAATACAACAACAGACCTGCTATAGCCTAATTTCAGAGTTTGGATTAAATGTTTTCATGTAATTATTCACCTTTTTCCTCTGATTCACCTTAGAAAGGCATAACTCATCCCACCATATCTCATGACATGTATTTTATGGCTTGCTTAGGCTTTCACTGCTGTATCTAGGTCCAAGAACCATTTCACACAGCAGGATTCCTATGGACCTCCATGGTACATAAGGGAAATGATCACCAACCATTATTGTTAGTTCCTTCACACCTCTTTTGGATGTTAATGCCAATGCTTCTTTTTCCATCCCCTCTCACCCTTGATGCCTTCTGTTCCTCAAACCCTCCTACTATGGTACTCCCGGGGAACCCCAGCCAGCCCCGGCTCTGAAGGTATGGACCCCTCTAGGAGGAGTCCCCTAGAGCGACAGATGAGGACACCCAGGGACCAAGAAAGGAACCAAACCCCTGCTCCCTCCTCGGCCAGGAGACATAGGGCCCGGCTACCTGACAACACCTGGGATGAGAGGGAGGTAAGGGATTTGGCCCACACCCCCATGGAGGCAGACCACCTTAGTGAGGATCGACGGGACACCCAGCAGGAGAAGGAGATGGAGCTGGAAAATGAGTAATAGCTAGTCTCTGAAGAGACACCCATGGATATTCAGCCAGTGGATAACCCGCAAGATTTGGGGTGGTAATAGCAACAAGCAGCTACGTGGGAGGTGGCGGGGCATCCGGGTAATTCCATACCTGGGACGCACCCCGGCTGAATCTGAGACTTAAAGGGGGGGGACTTTATTGTAACATTTGATGTATATGTTTGTCTAAACTGAAGGGTGTTGGGAAGATGTCATTTGCAGATTCCTGACCTAATTTGAAATCATGCACATTTGTGTTGATACAAAGGACTTTGGTGAGGGCCACTTTGGACCCAGAGAGGGGACAGTTGCCGAGAAAACCCCAGCATAGGAAGGGATCCACCAAATGAGGACTTTGGGACTATTGGATCACTCACCTTAACGTACAGGGGAACGCCAGAGATAGACCTTCCTGCTGGGGGAAGGGGGCTGGGTTCTTGTATTCTTTTTTTTTTTTTTTTTTTTTTTATATTTTATTTTCATTTTGCAACAAACAAAAGAAACAACACACCAAAGGAGACAAAACAAGTATACAATAAGGAAAAGCAAACCCTAGTACCCCCCACCCCCATGCTTCTTCTCTAAACCGACAGTATCAGCGTGTGAGCGCTTCCAAACAACAGTGATTGTACATCAAAACGAACATAAATAAGTTCTGCGATACAGAATGATCATGTGACAGAGATTTATACAAATTTAAACAGTCAGATGAGAGCATTTAGCATTGTGAACATAGTCATTGAGCATCTTCCATTTAGACAGATGATGGGGGGTCTGAACGGAAGAAGCAAGCATACGAGGTATTTGTTCATATTTACTGTAGAGACAGACATGATTCCACCATTCATTGGGGCTCAGATGGGAGCTATTTTTCCAGTATTTCGTAATTAGGGAGATAGCGATGCCCAGCATGAAGTCTAAAAGGAAGTAAGCCGATTTTGGAAGAGAGGGGATCCCCGCAGCTGAGCGGAGGTCCCACTATCCTCCAAGAAAGGGGCTCTTGAAAGTGCAAAATAGATTGGATACGACCCCAGACCCGACGCCAGTAATACTGTAGTGCGGGACATTCATACATAACATGAGTTAGTGAACCAATGGCCGCATGGCATGTCCAGCATCTATTGTCCTGGGAGGTGTTCCATTTGGCTAATCTGTCAGGAGTATAGAAACACCGGTGGGCTAGAAAGAAGAGTGTCTGAGTGAGTGAGGCGGATCGGGAGACCCGTGTCACTCTACTCCAGACGAGGCTCCATTGCTCCGGGGTCAAAGTTACATGCAGTTCCCGCTCCCATGCTTTCTGTGCTATAGGGGTACCTCTATTTACAGCATTACATAAGGTTTTGTAAAAGTTAGATGCTACACCCGGTAAACTCCCGATAGATCGGATAGTCTCCGACAATCCCTGGGTATGGGATTCCGATGGCGGGAGCACCTTAGCACACCGAAGACAATGCTGTAGTTGCACCAACTGAAAGTAGTGTTTCGCTGGGAGACCAAATTCAATTTGCAATTCGCTAAAAGTTTTCCAGCGACCATCATGGAACAACTGGTTAGGGATCCAAATGCCCCTAGTGTACCAGGGGCTCCACGCCATCGGTTTATTTTGTATTTGAAATCGAGTATTGTACCAAAGCGGGAGTCTGTCTAACGGACAGAATCGGGAGTCCAGAGATTGCATAAGAGTATTAAAGGCACCTAAAGTGTCTAAAAGCATTGGTGGATAGTGGGAGTCTGATGGGAGAGTCATACCAGGGAGATAAGTAAGAGGAATCGGTTTGCAAAGGTCCTCCTCTATGTCTAGCCACACAGGTCTACTCGGTGCTAGATCTTCCAGCCAACAAGCGCCTTGTTTGAGAAGAAAAGAGTGGTGATATTTCAGGAAATCAGGGAATCTGACACCCCCATTTTCCTTATCTGCTTGCAACTTATGCTTTGCTATCCTAGGTGTCTTGTTTTGCCATAAGTATCTAGTCAGAAGGCCCTCTAAATCTTTATATGTACGTCGAGGGAGGAGGCAGGGCAACATTTCTAAAATGTAATTCACTTTAGGAACAATCATCATTTTTATAGTTTCTAGGCGACCCCACCAGGTAAGTGTTAAAGGAGTCCAACGGTGAGTAAGCGCCCGGACTTTAGAGGTTAAGTCTTTGGCATAAAAGGAGATAGCGACTTCCAAAGGAGAGCAGTAGTGAAACCCCCAAGGTATTTGACCATGCGAGGTGCCATAAAAAGGGGAAAGGATTGCATATCTGCCTGATGAATCAGAGGATTTAGTGGAAAGGCTACCGACTTGGTCCAATTTATCTTATAACCCGAGAGTTGTGAATATTTACCAATTTGCTCTAGGACAGCCGGCACTGAGTCTAGAGAGACAAAGAGCATAAGGTCATCAGCATATGCTGAAATTTTGATTTCCCTATGAGAGAAGGGGACTCCATGAATCTCCTCCGATTGCCGGATTAGTAAAGCTAAGGGTTCGAGTGCAAGATCGAAAAGAAGTGGAGACAGTGGGCATCCCTGGCGAGTACCGCGTTGAAGGGGAAATGGCTGAGACTTTAAAGCATTAGCACAGATACTGGCTGTGGGCTGTGCGTACATGGTGCGGAGACAACGGAGAAAACCTTCTCCGAATCCGTACCAGCGGAGAGTTGCAAACAGGAAGGGCCATTCTAAGCGATCAAAGGCCTTCTCAGCATCAAGTGAGAGGCCAACCAATGGTCGATCAAGATTAACTGCGGCAGTCAGTACATGACATAGAGTCCGAGCATTATCAGCAGTTGATCTACCGGGAATGAAACCGCATTGATCTGGGTGTATTAAAGTAGACATCCTATCAGAGAGCCGGGTGGAGAGAATGGTGGCAAATATTTTATAGTCCGCGTTTAGGAGGGAAATTGGACGATAATTAGCTGTTAGTTGCGGATCTCTCCCCTCTTTCTCAAAAACTACTACATTTGCCGTTGAAAAGGACCCAGAAGGGGATCCCTCCTCGGCCCAGAGCAGAAAAATAGAGTTTCAAAGCTGGAGCTAAGTCAGCGTTAAAGGTTTTGTAGAATTCAGCAGGGAGACCGTCCGGGCCTGCAGCTCGACCTGTGGCACATCTCTTGATAGCAGAATGAATTTCTGATACAGTGAATGGTTTGTCCATGGCCTCTCTATCTTCGTCAGATAGGGTCGGTCGTTGTACCCCTGAGAGTAATCGTTCAAATACTTCTGGCTCAAAATCACATTCAGATTGATAAAGCCGAGTATAAAAATCACGAAAGAGTTCTAAGATTTCTGTATCTTTAGTGACCAAGCCCCCCCCCCCCGACGGATTACGGAGAGCGGTAACACGCTTGGCTTCTTTTTGACCTTTCAGGGCATTTGCTAACAATTTGCCAGCACGGTTATTTTCCCGGTAATACATCCCTTGTTGTGATTCAATATTTTTAGCAGCAGCAGTATACAAAAGCTGATTGTATTGAAAACGAAGGCGTTGTAAACGGAGTAAAATACATGGGTCAGTACGGGACGTGAGGAGATGCTCCCCAGCTTGTATCTGTTGCTCTAGAATCAGTAAGTGTTGCTTTCTTTGTTTCCCCTGTCGAATTTGATAGCTGGTTATAGTTGCACGGATAGATGCCTTAAAACCCTCCCACCAAGCCCAGCTCGCTGTGTCATGGGGTGAGTTAAAATGAAAATAATCTTGGATGGCAGCCTTTATGTCAACCTGAAAATCTTTTTGATCTAGTAGGGATCTATCAAAAAACCAAGCTCGGGGAGGATCATCTCGCGTAGTGACATGTAATGAAAAAGATATGGCAGCATGATCTGAAATATGGAGAGGATGAGTCCTAGCCGTGTCTACTTGAGAAATCAGTGCTTTGGAAATGAGAAAGAAATCTATTCTAGATTGTGAGTGATGGGGGGCAGAAAAAAAGGTGAACTCTAAGTCGGAGGGGTGAAGCAGCCTCCATACATCTACTAGCGCAAGATCTTGCATCAGAGCTGTAAGGGTAGCAAGACTCTTGGGTGGACTACTCGTTCTAGGCGGTTGTCTATCTATCAAAGGGTCGAGCACTTGATTGAAATCGCCACCAAGTATTAGTGGAGTATTGGCAGAGGCCTGTGCCAACTGCGCAATACTTGCATAGTAAGCAGGGTTATCCACATTCGGGGCATAAATACAAATACACGTGAATTCACTATCTCCAACCTTAAGGTGTGCACGGGTCCATCTACCCTCCTTATCAGAGCTAGTATCCATTACAGTAGCTTGCAAAGACTTCTTAACCAGAATGGCTACCCCACACCGTTTGGAAACGGCGGGAGAGAATAGGCAGCCACCATGTAAGGCTTAGCATTGAGTTTCAGTGTTTCAGCGGAGTTTAGATGCGTTTCCTGAAGAAACACTAAATCAGCATGCTCATGGTTAAGATAGCTAAGGATTTTCTTTCTTTTGATTGGGCTATTGATGCCTTTTACGTTAAGTGATAAGATCTTACATAAGGCCATTCAGAAAGGTTAAAAATTCTGAGCATCATAACGCACATAATTTCACAATGTCCCTCATATTAACTGTATCTGGCTGTACACATGACATGATAGAAAATAAGCTAATGTAATACAATGAAGCGCCCCACATTAAAAAAGAAGAACCGCAGTGCGGTATATAAGAAGCAGAACCCCAGAAATTAGTGGCGACCATGTGTCTGCGGGGAGAATCGCCAGAGATGGCCTAAATTGAAAACATATCACCTGTATAACTGTGCGTGCTCCGAATCCAACCGAGGCACACATCATGGAGGGATAGGAGACCAAGAAAGTCAGGTAGAGAAAGAAAAAAAAAGAAAAGTCCAGGTAGTCTCTGTGCTTGGCTATGACCACCGCGTCGGGCCCTTCAAAATGGCGGACAGAGCCGGCAGATAATAAGTCCAAGTGTTGGATTAGCGCATCTGCTCTGCTTCTTTGGAGTCTAAAAATGTTGATAGTAGATCAGGATCTTCGAATGTCCTAGTTTGGTTGTGGAGAGTCACTCGGAGCTTCGCTGGATACAACAGGCCAAAACGAGCCTGTAGCTGTTGAAGTCGAGGGCGAAAAGCAAGGAGTCTCTTCCGACGGTCAACTGTGGGCTTTGCCAAATCAGGGAAGAAGGAGACTTTATGACTTTCAAACTCCAGATGATGATTCGCCCGGGCAGCATTTAGAATTTGTTCCACTTGTTGATATCGTAGTAGTCGAAAGATAATAGGCCGGGGGGTCATTCGATTGAGCGCCATATGGGTAGGAACACGATGTGCTCGATCAATTTCCAGATCTCTATGAAAAGTGATCTTCAGCAAGGAGGGAAGAGTTTTGAGCAGGAATTCTCTTATATCTCCTGCTTCCGCCCCCTCCGGTATTCCAATGAGCCTCACATTGTTGCGACGGGCTCGATTATTGCTATCTTCTAACTCTTTTTGAAGATTCTGTATCTGGCGCTCAGCCTTGTCCAGTTTGACCAAACGCACCGCGTGCGAGTCGAGGACCCCCGCCATGTTGTCCTGCCGTAATGAAAGACTTTCAAGTCGGTCCTGGAGCACACCGAAGTCTTCTCGCATGGCTCGAAGTGCTTCTCCGTTGGACTGCACCAGTTCCTTCATGCCGCGTATTTCCTCTAAAATCTCCTGGTGCATTTCGGGGTTTTCCCGAAATGGAACCATCTTCTGTGGGGATGACACCTCTGTTTTGGAGCGTTTTCCGTGTGAAGAAGAAGGAGACCCGAAGTCCAAGCGCGCTGGTTTATGGGCCCGCCATCCCCCCCGAGGTACCCCGGTAAGTTCGGAGCAAAATATTAAGTTTATGTAGGTATTAAGTCAGGATTCTGAGTAGGCCTCTCGGGAGCTTCAGCGCAAAGCGTCTTACCCGCTGGACATCAGGCTCCGCCCCCCGGGTTCTTGTATTCTTATTTGAGAGCAGACTAAGCCTTGAGGACCACTGAAGGGATCTGAAAGGACTACTAGTTGCCTGCCTGCTGGATTTGATAATGGATGGTACTGGTCTGGACCTGATTTAGAACAATAGGCATTTCCAAACTATTATTTTCATCCACTATATAGCTTTTAATGATGCATTTCTGAACAATCCAACTGTGAGAAGGCCTGATCCTACTGAACAATGTCCATTATTGACCTAGTACCATCCAAGATGTGAGCCACAATTTGAAGAAGCATGCTCCTGATCAGCACTGGGGAGGCAGTCTTCTGTATACCACATTTCCTGCAGCAACCAGGTAGGGGAGAAATTGTTCTGGGTTTCATTCTTTCCGTGAGGTTGAAAATGCATCTTTAGAGGTATTGGTTACTTTATAAAGTACTAAGCAATGCCGTAATACCCTTTTGGTTCATGCCATTCTTTGTTGCGCTTTACCATTCTTATAAGCCTCTGGGTCTTTGTGCCCCCATTAGTGACAGTCTACCTATCTCCTGTTGTCTTGGGATGTTCATGCTACTGTTGATGCTTTTTTTTTGCTCCTCTCAGTACTGTGGGATCCTCAGGCCACTGCTGGGGTTGTTTTGCTCCTTTTTTCACTGCCTGGGGTGTGGGTACCACTGGTGGCACTGCTGCTTTGCCTCTCTCTTGGTGCCTTGTTGTGTTGATGCTACTCTTTGGCCATGCTGCCCTTCTTGCTGTCCCATGGGATAACCTTGCCAATGTTTGACCACTTTGCTCATCTTGGTGTACCATAGTATGTTTGTGCATTCTTCCTGCCACTTTGCCCCACTCTTAGTGCTTTGGGATATTTTGCATCTACTGCTAATGCTTTGATGGATTTTTTTTAATGGTTTTCTGCAAGCAGCCACAATCTAAGACTTCTTGTGTGAAAAGTATAATCACAACAAATCCCCGACACAGCCAAGAGGCAAAATGAGGGCCACATTTGATTCCATTTAGGTACTGTTATATTTTCTTGAACCAGCTGAGCACTGATCAATATTTATTGTTTACAAAGGTGGGCACTGATCAAGAGAAATATACCATTTATCTAACAAGTTTTTTGAGGGTTTTTAGGATGATGCTAATATGTTTTGAAACATTGCAGTGGAAATCATTTCTTTTCACTCTGTTCTCTGAAGTCTTGTTCCTCTGTCTTATAAAAATGGCTTTCAATAATTTTTTTTTGTAACTGCATGTAGAGAAATAAAGATTTTTTCCATGTTTTACACACAGAAAGGGGTTCATGAATTTGCATGACTGAAAACATGCATGCCAAGAAGTTCTCACATATTTACACCCAAACAGCGTGTACTGTAGGTGTTACTGGGGAGGGGAGTGGGTGATGTGAGGGTGGAGTTCATATGCACACAGGTATTTTATAAAACACACATGCCCATTGTCATGATGCGGGCACTAATAAAGTTGGTTTTAAGAAAAGAAATCCTGTTTTAGAAGAACTAGATGTGCAGTTACCTCCAGGCACAGCTAGAGGGAGCAGGAACAGACATGCTGGTCTTAATGAACCTAATCTCACTGATCACCTGCAGCTGAAAGGGAACCAGGAAGTCAGCAGTAACGGTTCACTTTATAAGCCAGAGCAGAATGCTTCTGGAGGGCAGGAGTGGCATAAGCAGCAGTGGAAGAGAAGGCAGTGGAATGAGCATACGAAGCAGCAGGAGCTGAGGAAGGAGGAGAAAGAGGAAGAAGGAACTGGAGCTGGACTAGAAGGAGAAACAGCAGAGAAGCCTGGAGGCTATCAAGGACATAAGCCTGATTGCTGTGGAAGAAGCCAAGCTGGAAGCTGGAGGAGAAACAGACCTCACAAGGTGGGAAGCCAGAAAGGCCCAAACTGGACCTGTTGTGCAAGGGGAGTTTGGTGGAAGTTGCTCCAAGGTGAGAGGCTCTGCCACGCCTAGTTCCTATACTCTGCCTGTTTGTAACTTAGAGAGAAGAAAGCTAAGAACCAGAGAGGGAGGTTCTGACAGAAGCTTATCTCTAGAGGATCATTGCCCAGTTTCTCCTATTCAGAGGGAAAAGCTGTTTTATAAGCAACGGAAGTTTTTACTCAGTGAGCCAAGGTATGAGGCAGTGAACATTAACTGTAATGATTGTACTGCTAAAAGCTATGCTAAAAGAAGGATTCCTCCTAAGGGAAACAAGAGTGCAGACTGGTTCACTAAACTACCGCCAGCCTTAAGAGTCCCTGGTTATGTGAAGCCAAACTCCCAAGCTGGAGATTACCATGCTGGAATAGACAGGGACAGTGAAAGCCCTTTGAATCAGTATAGGGGAGAGGATTTGATGGAAGTGGATTCTCCCAGCACTATTCCCTCACCTTTGCCTGAGGAAATGGAATGTGATTGGTGCACTGCCTATGCTACAGAGTGTGTATGCTCCACAGAAGAATAAATGAAGTATAATTTGATGTTTATTATACTGAATAATACTTTGAAGAAACCTGCTTTAAACTGTGAAGTAACAGTTAACTAGCCAGTGAATATTGGTACCTTTTGAAACAAAGGACTGTTTCTATTATCTAAAATATCTCTTAGTTGAACCTTGCTTTAAACGGGGAATAAAAGCCTTTATTACCCTACACTCGGACTCTTTGTTCTTTAATAGCGCTACCTAGTGGCGTATAATCTTTGTGTCACCGGCAACCGGGTGACATAAATGGCGTAGTTTTTAGGATTTTGCATATAAGCCTAAGAGATACAGCAAAGAAATATAGAAACAAAATTGCCAGTCTTCATCTTGAAAAAAAAAAAAAGAAAACACGGACCGGAGTCAAAGAAAACCGGATCGGAGTCAAAGAAAACCCGGACCGGTGTTAAAGAAAACCTGGACCGGAGTGCCAGAAAGGAAAGCCCGGACTGGACTTTTGAAAAGAACCGGATCGGACTTGGAAAACAAAACGTGGACCGGACAGCAGCAAAAATTCCGGAACGGAAGGCGAGTTCCTGGAAGGTGCTACGACGCGGAGTCACACCACCGTTGCTGAGAGCCTGAGTCTACACTTCTACCAGGTAATGGGTAGAAGGGCCTAACTTGTGGGGATACAAGTGTTTGTCAGTTTAAAAAGAGAATTTGAAAAAAAAAAACCACAAGGAAGTGTAGGCCTGATTTTTGTGTGCAGCCACACTTGGGTTTTTTTTCTTTGTTTGTTTCTTTTCAGGGATCATCGCGATGGAGCAACGCGACATATTGGATTGGATGGCCTCACAATTCAGCAAACAGGCTGAACTGGCTACGCAGACACAGCAGCGTGCTATCCTGGCGATGCAGGAGCAGCAAAAGCCAGTCCTGCAGATGCTGGAGACCTGGATGAGCCACCAACAGAAGACACAGGAAGCAGCCGCTGGACTCAAAAAGCAGAGCTCAGGACTGAGCCATGGTCTGGTAGGACTGGGATCCTGTGACACTCTGACTTTTGGGAAGTTGGGGGAAAAGGACGATCCAGATGAATTTCTGGAGGCGTTTGAAAGAATTGCCCTTTCAGTGGGTTGGCCAGAGGACCAATGGTCCATCCAACTGGCAGTGTCCCTGACGGGAGAGGCACTGTCAGCCTACAGGGCAATGCCTGCTGCGTTAGCTGCAGACTATAGCGAAGTGACAAAAGCCATCAGGGAACGCCTGGGCTTGACCCCACTTACCTATAACCGCAGGCTACGTGCAGCACGACTTGAAGTAGGTGAAACGCCTAAGTCATTGGGTCACCGACTGAGGCGCTTGGCTGAAAAGTGGCTAAGGCCCAGTGAAAGATCCATAGATTCATTGATCGATATGATTGTTCTTGAGCAATTCATGACTGCAGTGCCTGGTAAAATAAAGAGCTTCCTTATTCTACAGAATTGTCGCTCAACTATGGAGGCGATTGCCTTGACCGAGAGGTATTTGGAGGCCGAATTAATTACTCAGCCTATGGAGGGGGTAGCTAAGACAGCCATAGCGACATTTAACCCAGTCTCAGGAAGTCTCTACCAGGCTAAAACATCTAATGTAAAGGGTGATGAAAAGGCAGAGAAAAGTCTTGTTAAGAGATGTTTTAACTGTGGAAAGTTAGGACATGTCATGAATGAATGTAGGGTACGTACTGCTCTCATGGGGGAGCATAATCATTTATTGTCAGAAGGTTTTGTACTGAATGTCACGGTGCAAGGGGTAGCTGCAAAAGCCTTGCTGGACTCTGGTGCGGACCAGACAATGATTTCGCGCAAGCTCTGGTCTACCATTCAAGAGCAAGCTGCGTCCGCCCCAGACCGTCCAGAAGGCCATGTAAGGATTAAGTGTGTACATGGCGCTGCTACCTTGTATCCTGTGTACAAATTGCTGGTCAAAGGTCTGGGAATAGAAAAAATTATGCTCATAGCAGTAGTCCCTAGATTGCCCAAGGAGCTGGTTCTTGGTAGAGACTGGCCACAATTCGAGAAGGGCCTAGAAAAAGGTTTAAACCCCAGAGAGGCTTTTGTCTCCACTCGTGGCCAGACGAGTGCTGTAGAAAAACCCTCATGCTCTAGGGAAGAAAGTGTATTTGATCTCCCATCCCATGATGACTTAGTCAACATTCCTCCGGATAGGGATAGAAAGACTAGGGCTCAAAAGCGAAAAGAGAGAAAGGGACGCTCTCAAGGCCGAGCGGGTTTGGAAGCGGGTGAAGAACTACCATGGATCCCAGCGGAACTGGTAGAGAAGTTCCCTTCATTCGCCGCTGAGCAAAGAGAGGACCCTGTGCTAGCACGCGCATTTGAATATGCTTCAACAAAAAGAAATGAGTTTCCTCGCTTCATAAAAGAAGAAGGACTCCTGTACCGAGAGAGTATCGACCCACGGACTAGGAATGTCCGAAAACAGTTGGTAGTCCCAAATACCTTTAGGGGCAGCAGTACTAAGGATAGGCCAATGATCAACACCGACCAAAGCGCGGTCACACTGGGGTACAGGGGACCCTTGACCAGATACTGGCCAGATTTTATTGGCCAGGAATTTTTTGGGAGGTCGCACGTTTTTGTGAGTCCTGCGCCTCCTGTCAAAGGGTGACCTCCATAAAACCCGCTGGAGTGCCATTATTACCAATGCCAGTGATAACGGAGCCTATTAAAAGGATAGCCATGGACATAGTTGGCCCCCCTTTTTAAGGACTCCCAGGGGTTTCCAATATATATTGGTTATTGTTGACCAGGCAACCCGGTTCCCTTGGGCCATACCCTTGAGGAATATATCAGCAAGGTCTATTGCCGGGGAACTTATAAAACTGTTTTGTGAGGTGGGCTTCCCTCAAGATGTTTTGACGGACCGCGGTACAAACTTTTTGTCCAAATACCTAGCCCAAGTGTGGGATGCGTTTGGCATCAGGCATCTCAAAACCTCCGCATATCACCCCCAATGCAATGGTTTGGTAGAGAGGACAAACCAGACCATCAAGCAAATGTTGTGACGAGCACTGGATGGAGAGATGGAAGAGTGGGACACAATGCTGCCGTTCATATTGTATGCCTGCAGAGAAAGGACACAGGCTTCATTAGGCACGTCGCCTTATGAGCTAATGTATGGGAGATCACCCAGGGGGGTGCTCGATATTCTGAAAGAGCAATGGGTGGAACCCGAAGAAAAGGAAATAGGGATACCACAATTCTTAAAGAGATTAAGGAACACGATTAAGAAAAACTTCACGATTTGCTGAGGGGCAACTGAAGTGCAGTCAGAAAAGACAAAAACAATATTATGATAGGAATACCAAGCCTAGACACCTAGCTGTAGGCGAGAAAGTAATCGTCTTGGTATCAGGCACCACGCCAAAATTTGAAGCCAGATGGAAAGGACCTTATGTAGTGGCCCAATCACGAGGTACAGCATCCTATTTAATAAGGGATGAAAAGGGACATGAACAGGTCTATCATATCAATCTCCTTAGACGATGGCATGAGAGACACACCTTATTTACATCAACACAACAGAGCTCTAAGATTACGTGCTGTAATGAGGGTTATTCAGCCCGTAATATTTTAAGAGGGGGGATGTGTCATGATGCGGGCACTAATAAAGTTGGTTTTAAGAAAAGAAATCCTGTTTTAGAAGAACTAGATGTGCAGTTACCTCCAGGCACAGCTAGAGGGAGCAGGAACAGACATGCTGGTCTTAATGAACCTAATCTCACTGATCACCTGCAGCTGAAAGGGAACCAGGAAGTCAGCAGTAACGGTTCACTTTATAAGCCAGAGCAGAATGCTTCTGGAGGGCAGGAGTGGCATAAGCAGCAGTGGAAGAGAAGGCAGTGGAATGAGCATACGAAGCAGCAGGAGCTGAGGAAGGAGGAGAAAGAGGAAGAAGGAACTGGAGCTGGACTAGAAGGAGAAACAGCAGAGAAGCCTGGAGGCTATCAAGGACATAAGCCTGATTGCTGTGGAAGAAGCCAAGCTGGAAGCTGGAGGAGAAACAGACCTCACAAGGTGGGAAGCCAGAAAGCCCAAACTGGACCTGTTGTGCAAGGGGAGTTTGGTGGAAGTTGCTCCAAGGTGAGAGGCTCTGCCACGCCTAGTTCCTATACTCTGCCTGTTTGTAACTTAGAGAGAAGAAAGCTAAGAACCAGAGAGGGAGGTTCTGACAGAAGCTTATCTCTAGAGGATCATTGCCCAGTTTCTCCTATTCAGAGGGAAAAGCTGTTTTATAAGCAAACGGAAGTTTTTACTCAGTGAGCCAAGGTATGAGGCAGTGAACATTAACTGTAATGATTGTACTGCTAAAAGCTATGCTAAAAGAAGGATTCCTCCTAAGGGAAACAAGAGTGCAGACTAGTTCACTAAACTACCGCCAGCCTTAAGAGTCCCTGGTTATGTGAAGCCAAACTCCCAAGCTGGAGATTACCATGCTGGAATAGACAGGGACAGTGAAAAGTCCTTTGAATCAGTATAGGGGAGAGGATTTGATGGAAGTGGATTCTCCCAGCACTATTCCCTCACCTTTGCCTGAGGAAATGGAATGTGATTGGTGCACTGCCTATGCTACAGAGTGTGTATGCTCCACAGAAGAATAAATGAAGTATAATTTGATGTTTATTATACTGAATATTACTTTGAAGAAACCTGCTTTAAACTGTGAAGTAACAGTTAACTCGCCAGTGAATATTGGTACCTTTTGAAACAAAGGACTGTTTCTATTATCTAAAATATCTCTTAGTTGAACCTTGCTTTAAACGGGGAATAAAAGCCTTTATTACCCTACACTCGGACTCTTTGTTCTTTAATAGCGCTACCTAGTGGCGTATAATCTTTGTGTCACCGGCAACCGGGTGACACCATGCATAGAATACACACACATATTTACATCTGATTTGGAACAGATGTAGATTTGCACGAGAGCATTTGTGCACTAATGGGGAATAGATCTGGGAGCCTGTTTAATAAAGACATGTGAAGTGCGATTCCATAATTTATTTATTTATCTATTTATTTATTTATTTATTTAACAATTTTTATATACCGCCTTATCATAGAATCAAAGCGGATTACATTATAACTCACACTTTTACATAGAACTTATACTCACACATTTACAGCGAACTTAATATGGAACTCAGGGCGGGGTGTCATGCAGGGAGTGCTTTGCAGTGTAACTTATATACAAATGAAACTGCGTACAACAGAATATAGTAGAGGTCTAGCTAATATGGTGTTAGGTGAGATCATTGAAATGATCAATGAAAAGGAAGGTTTTTAGTTGCTTTCTTAAGTCCTTCATATCAGTGGTGGTGTTCAAAGTCCCAGGGAGAGAGTTCCAGATGGTGGGTGCGGAAAGAGAGAATGCTCTCCTAGTGGTGGATTAATTTGCTCTTCTGTATGAGCAGGGTATTGGAATTGTATTAATAGTGCTCTGTCTCCTTGGTCTGTTGTTGGGACTGGTGCAAAGCAACTCCTCTAGAGCTTCAGCTGACATGCTATTTCTGACTTTAAAGATGGTCAAGGCCGATTTGTATTTAGCATGGTCGGTGACTGGAAACCAATGGAGCTGGTGTAAGAGGGGCGTTATATGATCTTGCTTATTTGATCCAGTGATGATTCTAGTGGCGGTATTTTGGACCAGTTGTAATGATCATGTAGCTTGCTATGGAAGTCCTTGATAAAGGGTGTAAAAACCAGTCCAAAAGCATGATAAAAGTGGAAAGACAGAGCCTTTATTGGACCACTGATAACCATTGGGTTGTCAATGGTCCAATAAAGACTGTCTTTCCACTTTTATCACGCTTTTGGACTGGTTTTTGTTTCTTGCGTGGTACCTGCTTCTGTAGTGTTGCACCTTGATAAAGGGTGTTACAGTAGTCTAGAATGGACATTATAATGGCTTGACATACTGTTTGAAAATGAAGTTGGTTGAGGAGGGATTTGAGTCTTCGAATGGTGGCATGCTTGTATTCCTGGTGGTTCTGTTAATATGTGGTTGTAAGCTTAGATGGCGGTCAAGTGTTACACCAAGGTATTGAATTTCGTCCTTTATTGGGATTGTAGTGTCTGCTATCTTGATTGAAGTAGGGAGGATGGAGGAGGTATTCCATGTGATGATTAGTGTCTCTGTCTTTTTCATATATATGACATTGACTAACATACGTGAACTAATTTTGGCAATAGTGCGATTCCGCTAAGAGATGATTCTCGGTAAAAGCCGTTATCTGGCCGCGATAAGGTGGTATCGCTTATCTAATTGTAGTTCTTGGAGGCAATAAAGAGGTCGCCCGAAATGTCCGTTGCCGGCAACGTCGGTATGGGGAACTGACGATAGATACTACACCCACTAACAGACGCTGACAGATGCGGAACTGGCGTGGCATAACATCACGCCTTCGGATAAATATATCACAATGAGACTCGGAGGAGAATGCGGAGGAAGAGTAAGGGTTGGATTTTGAATGAGAGAACGCATTAGCGAATCAGTTTGGAGTTGGCGGTGAAGCATAGTGGTCGCGCGTGCGAGTCGAAGTGTGTCGCGTAGAGGAGAGTGTGCCTCAGCCTTGGCACGTGTAGGACGTAAAACCATGGTACGAGGAGGTACCCGGTGTGTAACGATGAATAAATTCTTAACATTTTTGTTCAAATTTATATGTGAAGAAACAAATTCATGATTGCAACAAAAAAGAATTGGCACTAGTTTTGAAACCAAAATCTCTTCTCCACCTTCTGGCAACACTGTGGTGACAGTTACTAACTGGCTGGCATAGAGAGTGCAGCATTTATGGTTCCTTCCTTCAGAGTGTGTTTGTCACTTGATTACATTTTTTTTTTGCTTTCCATCATGTCGAAAAAAATGAAAAGGTCGCTGAAAGAAGAACACAGAGTGTTTAACGATGAGTGGGAATTGCAATACTATGTTGTTTCTGAGAAGGCTAAAATGAGTTGTTTGCTTTGTGATTCTGTAATTTCAACGGTTAAAAAATACAATGCACAACACTACTCTACTCATAAGGACAATAAATACTTTAAGCTAGAAGGTGAATCCCGAAAGATTGCTTTACAAAAATTGAAAGAAGGGAAGCAAAAGCAGAGGCAGTTATTCCAATCAGTGCAGAGTATCGGAAACGCAACTACAGAAGCTACTTATAAAGTGGTGTATATACTTGGGAAAAAAGGTAAGCCATTTAGTGATGCGGAAATTATAAAAGATTGCATCGTAGAGGTTGTAGAATGCTTAGATCCTGATAAGGTTAACAAATACAAACAACTGCCTCTTTCAAGAAGAACTAATGCTGATCGGCAGCATGAATTAGCACTCAATGTAGTAGATCAACTGAAAGAAATAATCCAAAAAGAAAATGTGTACTATTCAATAGCGCTGGACGAATCAACTGATTGCACTGACTCAGCGCAGGTATTGTATTTTGTTTCCGCCATAACTAAGGATTTTCATGTTTACGAAGAGTTGCTTACTCTGAGCACTCTAAAGAGCAGAACGTGAGGAATCGATGTGTTTAACGATTTTAAAGGCAAATGTCATGAATTCGGACTGAATCTGGCTAATTTAATAAGTGTATGCACAGATGGTGCACCTTCTATGACAAGGAAGAACGAAGGCTTTATCGCAAAACTTAAGAAAGAGGTTTCAAGCCAAAATGATCTTATCTCTTTTCATTGCATTTTGCATCAACAAAGTCTCTGTGCCAAATTCACTGTTTTAAATGACACTTTGCAGAAAGTTGTAGGAATTGTGAATTATATTAGAGCAAATGCAACAAGACATCGACAATTTCATGAGATGCTAATGATGGATAATGAGGTAATTAGTGTTGATTTGCCCTACCATTCGAAAGTGCGCTGGTTATCACAATTATAGGTTTTAGTCAAAGTTTTGTATTTGCGTGAACAAATAATCACATTTTTTGAGGAAAGGAATGAACACTGTGAATTATCATGCAAGGAGTTTCATAGCAATGTTGCTTTTTCTATGTGATATAATGACAAAGCAAAATAACTTGAACGTTTCATTGCAAGGTAACTCCAAGTCTATATATGATATGTGACGAGAAATAAAAATATTCAGAAAAAAATTAACATTTCTTAAATCACTTCTTGGACGAAATGAGCTTCCTGAAGAGCACTTCTCTCGCCTAGTAAAAATGATTTATGAAAAAAAATATTCTTTTGAATGTTTCAAACAATATGAATCGGTTATAGATTCACTAATCAAGGAATACAATGAAAGGTTCAGAGATTTTGAGAAGCATGACATGACCCTCAAATTGGCTTTTCAACCTCACTTTGTTGATGTATCTGAGGCCTCAGAGAAGCTGCAGATGGAGTTAATTGAGCTCCCGGAAGATTATATTCTGAAGTCGCTGTTTGACAGCAAAAAAGATACCATTCAAATATGGAAAAATGCCGTTGAATCTCGTATCCTCACCTCAGGGAACACGCACGACTCTTGCTCTTCTGCTTCTCAACAACATATCGCTGCGAATCTACATTCTTCTACTTAACACAAATTAAGACATCCTTAAGATCACAAATTACAGATGAACACCTAGAAGACCAGTTAAGACTACGTACATCCACGTTGCAGCCTGATATATCACTGCTTTCTCGCAAAAAAACAATCTCAGAAGAGTCACTGAAAGGTAAGCAGCTAGCTTAGTTGTTTAAAATAAGATATATATATATATATATATATTTGTATTGAAACATTGTTAGTATGCACTCTGCCGTATGACAGTATAAGATACTTGAAAGGGTTAATTCTGTATAAAAGCTAAATTAGTATTAAATTATTTTCATTTTGCAATAAATTTGGGTTTGTTTGTTTTTTTAGAATGTGGCCTTCTTGGAAGGATGTTAGCTCTCATGCGGCCTTCAAATGAGAAAAGGTTCCCCACCCCTGGTCTGGAGAGTCTAGACTGACTAGGGTGTAAGCCATGATATCGTCTGCATAGATAGCGTATTGTAACTTGTGCTTTTTGAAGATATTGAAAACTGGCTGTATGTATAAATTAAAAAGAAGGGTAGACAGGGAAGATCCTTGAGGGACCCCTTGAGTTGAGTGAAATGGAACGGAGGTTTGTGATCCTACTTTGAACTTTTGTTGTCTATCATGAAGGTATGATTGAAACCATTTATGAGTAGTGTTGTATAGACCAACTGCGACGATCAGACATCCCTGCAGGGAGCGGGAAGGTAAGCTCCTTGCCGCTCCCCACTGGCAAGACCAATCACCACAGCAGAGGGCAAATTTAAAAACAGAGCTGGCCCAGGCGGCCCACGCCTAAGGGCTTTAGGCGGGGCACAGCAAAAAAAAAAGGTAGAAGAAAACCCAAGACTCTGGTCCATATCACCTCATCTATAAATCCACCTACAAAGCAGAACAACAATTAGCGCATCCAATCTCCACCACTCCTCTAAGACCAGCTCCACCTACATCACACAAACTATCCTCTTTCACAGACCGCTGAAGAAGATTACACAAATAGATGTACAATATCTGAGCATAGGACCGATAATATTCTTGGTCAGCTGCCTCCTCCTCCATGATAAGACAAAAAAATAAGAGAGAAAAAACAAGTCTGACCATAGATCTACAAGGGCCCTGCCTTCACCCGCTGCCCTTAACCTGTCTCCACGAATCTTCCACTGAAACAGAAACAACAATCTCAGAGGTCGAGGTGGAAGACATCACACATCAAGCAGTCTACATTACCCTTGGCTACAGCAAAGATGCACAGACCTTCCCAAATCAACAAATCTGGATTCTCATCATCATCACTGGCATACTATGCCGACCTACTAAAGCTACTTATATCACCACTACATCCTCATCAGCATTGCAGGAGCATCCACTATACATATCATTCCACCCACCAATTTGGCAATCCACCTATAGGCAACTTTTCAGAAGAGCTTCCAGACTAATAAAAATTCAAACATCTTTTCACGCTACACCCCATTATACCCAATTTATGCCTAGCTCCCTTGTCAACATAGGTCTGATTAATGCTCGCTCCATTCGCAATAAGATAAGCACAATTATTGACCACATGCAATTCCACCAATCTGACATCTTATGCATCACAGAGTCGTGGCTTAAGAGCACAGACCAAGTTATTCTAAATCAAATAACTCCATCCACACACACGCCATATAACTGTCCTAGCACCCACAAAAGAGGAGGAGGAGTTCTAATCCTAGCCCGATCTGACCTCAAGTTTAATAGCTCCAGCTCCTCAAGCTCCAAGAGCTGCAATATAATCACTATTGAAAACAAACAGATAGCTATCTGTCTAACATACAGATCCCCTAGCGCAGTAACTGAAGATACATCAATACTACTAGAGTCAATATGTGCAGCCAATTCTCCTCACAAACCACTGATCTTACTAGGGGATCTAAACCTCACCTCAGCATACAAAAAGGAGGAAACAACTTTCCACCAAGCTATGAAATCTCTTCAACTACACCAAATAACAATGCAACCTACACACTGCTCAGGATCCACTCCAGACCTTGTATTTGCTGCTAAAAGCCTCCTAGAACAAGATAAAATAGCCACTCCCCTAGTCACTCCAATTCCCTGGTCAGACCACCACGCAATACATTTTAAGATCCAGCTCCCAAGTACACGTGAACCTCAGAAGAATCCCAGCCCAAGAAGAAAATTTATAGGTTTCGACAGAGACCAATTCCTCAACGAGGTCCTACACAACCTCCCCCAGGACTGCAAAAATCTTGACGAGATTATCAACACAGTAATGTGTACGTCTGGCCTGCAGACACGTTTAAATCAAAAATGGGCCCCCTTTGAACCTAATTCTATATCTGTGGATCTGGATGTTCCCATGGGTCCAGAATCGAGGAGATCGATGTGTTCAGCAGACATGTGCAAGCGCTATCCAGCCGGCCCCATGCCTCAGATGCGGGTAAATGTTTTGGATGTCCCCATGCCCATCATATTCTGAAACATTACACATTTTGGATCCTGCCCATCCCCACAATGTACTTGCAGATGCCACCCCCTCGGGAAAAACGTGCATCTCCTAAGCTGCTCATCACCGACAGTAGTGTGCTGATGCATACTAGACATAAATACCAATGAGAAATAACAGCTGCTGCAACCTAGACCATATATCAGTCCCCCTCATGTCCTGAAAAGTGCAAGATAAGCCCAGAGCATCCCAATATGGTACACAAGAATGTAAATATGAACATGTATGTCAGGACACTAGATCCTACCTGTCCTTCTAACTCACCTCCCTTCTCACCTTCATTCTCTATCGTATATCAACCTTTCTGCCTTATGTTCACCTTGTACCCTTACTCATTTACAACTGCATAACAAACAATATATTATAACAGCACCCTGCCTCTAATTCATCTAATTAGACTATTAAACAGCACTACCCCTCCATCCTTTTTCCCACCCCTTCCCCAACCTACCCATTTAACGCCCCCTCCCACCCCCTTCCCTCCCTCCTCCCTTCTCCTCCCTCTCCCTCCTCTCCCTCCTCCCCCCCCAAACCCTCCTAAACTACCCCCCATACCTTCTGGACCCCCAAATCTGTCCCCTTCCCCCCCTCCCCCCTCCCCTTCCCCCCTCCCCTCCCCTATCCCATCCCCACTACTTCCCTCCTCCCTCCCCCCTGCCCACTGTACCTTCCTTCCATGACCCCTCCCGTAACCATTCCCATACCCCCTCCCTCCTTTTTACTACTTGTTCCCCTTTTCCCTTCCGTTCCCCCATCAGCCTGTACATTAAATAAATGTTCGACACTCTTTGTGCAAAACTGTCCATGGACGGCAGATTCGGTCTATTCCAATACCATGCTATTTCACACCTAGCCGCAGTTACACAATACCAAATAATTCTCCAATCTCCTTCCCACTTCCCATCTGGCTTATGCAGGAGACACATTTCAGGCCCAAGCCCGATATTAGCGCCCACTATTTTATTAATGTGCTCCCCTATTTTGCCCCAATACCCTCTAACAACTGGGCATGACCACCACATATGCATCCAGGTCCCCCGCTCACCACACAGCCGCCAGCAATCATCCGTCTTCATCACCCCCACCCTAAACAGCCTCTCCGGCGTGAGATACCACAGACTCAATACCTTAAACCCATTCTCTCGCAACGATGTGGCTATAGAAAATCTAGCTATGCCCATTGCCACTGCCTCCCATTCTTCCACCCCCCACGTTACCCCTAAGTCCTTTTCCCATGCTTCCATATACTTTAGCTTCCCTTCCCCCTCACAATTAATCCCTTATATATCCTGGATAACATACCCTGCTGTCCCATGGAGCCTAAGCATGCCCCTTCGAACCACTCCCTTTCCCCCTCCCCCCCTGCTCTCTCCTCCTTTGTCTGACCACCGACCCCATCTGCATATACGCAAACCTATCCGATTCCCCCAGCTGATACAGGTCTCGAACGCCCTCAAAACCTCTGACCTTCGTCCCCACCACTATCTGAGACACCTGAGTTAACCACCGCTCCGCCCATCTTCTAAGCACTGTTGTACTCGGGCCCACGCCCTCAGTACAGCATGCTTGCAAAGACATGGTAGGCGACCACCTCTTGTCCCCCACCAACCGCTTCCTATGCTATTGCCACACTTTAAGAGTGTGCCCCACTAGGGGATTTCTCCCCCTCTCCCCTTCCTTTTCTAGTTCACCTGACCCATACTCGTCTACCTCCATCCTCACTCACTGCTTATTTGGCTCCCTTAACCACGCATATACTGCCCTCAACTGCGCTGCCGAATAATACAGACTAAAGTTTGGTACTCCCATCCCCCCTCCCCTCCCAACACTTGCAACTTCCTCGCCGCCACCCTTGGCTTTCCCCCCCCCCCCATATAAAACCCTCCACCTGTTGCTGTACCCTCCTCAATATTCTCCTTGGCACATTTATTGGCAAGACTTGAAAAAGGAACAGGAACTGGGGAAGGAGCATCATTTTAACTATCGCCATTCGCCCAAACCAAGAATAATACCCCTTGCCCCATCCCCTCAACCGACCCTCCACTTGCCCCAACAATTTATTATAATTTAACGCAAACAGATCCTCCAAGACCCTCCCCAGATGCAGCCCTAAGTATCTGACTGACTTCTTTGCCCATTTAAATGGGAAACGCTGTCGCAGCTCCAACTGACCTTCCTCCTCCCCTACTATACTTAAGATCTCCGATTTCCCCCAGTTTATCCAGAAGCCCGCCCTCTGCCCATAATCCTGAATCTCATTCATCACTGCCGTTAATGTTTCTCCAGGCCTCGTAATTGTTAATAGGATGTTGTCAGCAAATAGCGACACCCTATATTCCTGTCGCCCCACCCTTACTCCCGCAATTTCTGGACTAGCCCTCAACCTCTCCGCCAATGGCTCTAAAGAGAGCGCGAACAGCAAGGGCGACAATGGACAACCTTGTCTAGTCCCTCGTTCCAGCAGGAAGAACTCGGAATAACCCCCATTTACTCGCACACAGGCCTTTGGCTTAGTATATAAAGCCATTATCCACTTCACAAAACTTGCCCCAAACCCCATAAAATCCAATACCGAGTATAGGAATTTCCAAGACACTTGATCAAATGCCTTTTCAGCATCCAAAGAAACCAACAACATCTCCTTCCTCTTCTTTTGTGCCGACCAAATCACATTCAACACTTTCTGTATGTTATCCGCTACCTGTCTTCCTGGTACAAACCCTGCTTGATCCTCATGCACTAATTTCCCCAACATCCTGTTAAGCCTAGTCGCCAACACTTTTGCCAATAATTTTGCATCAATATTCAACAGCGAGATTGGCCGATACGACGCACAGTCCTGTGAGTCCTTCCCTTCCTTATGAATGAGAGTAATGCCTGCCCAGCCCATTGTTTCCGCCAATTTCTCCCCCCCTCGTGGCCCATTAAAGACCCTTGTTAAGGGTTGCACCAATAGGTTTCCAAATTGCTTATAAAATCGCACTGTCAGACCATCCAACCCGGGGGCCTTACCTGTCTTCATATCCTTAATTGCCCGCATCACCTCCTCTGTGCCAATCTCACTATCCAGCCCCCGCTATTCCTCCTCTGTCAAGCTCAGCAGCCTGACTGCCTTCAAATACGCTTGAATGTCCTCCTCAGACCTCTCCTCTCTTGCCGCATAAACTTACTATAAAAAGTCACAAATTCTTCTCAAATTCTATGATCCTCCCACACTACCACCCCCCTACTTCTAATCTACGTGAACCTATTCCAGTCCTTTCTCTTTTTCAGCTGCCTTGCAAGTTATTTCCCTGCTTTATTACCCCCTTCAAAAAAACTCTGCTTCAGCAGCTGCATGTGAAACTTAATCCTCTCAGCTTCTATTGCGTTCAGTTTCGCCCTCAATTCCAATACTGCTCCCCAGTACTGCCCACTCTCCCCCTGCACATCCTTCCCCTCCAGCATCTGCAATTGCTGTCTTAACTGCCATTCCTGTTCTTCCCGTTCCCTCTTTATTCGCGCTCCCCACTTTATGAACACCCCCTTACCACTGCTTTGAAAGCATCCCAAACCACTCCCTCTTTTACCCCGCCCTCCCCATTCTTCTCAAAAAACTCCGGAATTAGCAATTCTACCTCTTTCACTACCCTACTGTCATCCAACAACCCTTCATTAAGTTTCCAAAATTGTCGCCCCATGTCTTCCCCCTTCACCCTCACTTGAACTACCACTGGTGCATGATCTGACCATGTTATGGGCTCTATATCCTCTCCCTTAATCCTTCCCGCCAACTCCTTCCCTACCAATATGACATCCAGCCTCAAATAAGTCCCATGCACCGCCGAAAGGAAGGAAAATTGTCTCCTTCCCAGATTCAACAATCGCCACGCATCAATCAGGTCATTCTCCTTCACAAACCGATGATAGCGCTGCCTATTCTTTCCCTGCCCTTCCCTCTTCATTGTCGTGTCCCTCCCCACCTCCCAGGGCATATTGAAATCCCCACCACAAATCAACGCTCCATCACCCATGAACACCACCTGGGCACCCAACTCCTCCCAAAATTCTTTCTGGGACCCCGTAGGAGCATAGACATTCACGACACAAAACCACTCCTCCCCCAATTTTACCCTCAGTAATAGGTATCTTCCCCCCTTATCCCGGATCACCATCTGCATCTCTGTTTTGACCGCCCCACTAATGAACACCGCCACCCCTCCTTTCTTTTTTTCCCTTAAATTAGAAGCAAATATGCGATCCCTGTACCCCTTAGGCTACACCACCGCCTCGTGCTTTTTCTGTAAATGTGTCTCCTGCAGCATTACTATATCCACCTTATGCCTTGTTAACTCTTTATACAATTTCTGTCTTTTCCACGGAGAATTCAGCCCTTTGACATTCAATGTTACAATTTTCAATTCATCCCCTACTCCTGTTCCCCCCCTCCCCAGCCCGCAATCCTTCCCGCTCATCTCCACCCCTCTGCAATCCCCCCTTCCCCCACCCCTCCCCCTCCGACCCCCACCCTCCTACCCCCCTTCTCCCCATCCCCCTTCCCCCTCCTTACCTCACCTCCCCTCCTATCTAACCCGCCCAGCTCCCCCCCTCCCCTTCTCCCCCCCCTCCCCTCCCCATCCTTGTTCTCCACTGAGGAGACTTGACTTCCATATCGGTGACCAACACCAACCCCCAACCTACTCTTCCCCTTAGTCCCCCTCCCTCCTTCTCCCCCCCATTTACCCCATCCTACCGCCCCCTCCTTCTCTCATGCCCCCTCCCCTCCCCACTTAGTACCTCCCTCCTTCCTCCCTACCTACCAGCTCATGGCCCCCCTCTCCAAACCTCCCCCCCATCCTCTCTCCCTCTCTCTCTCCCCACCTCCCCCCCTTTGTTGCCTTCCACTATGCCCCCCCACACACACAAGCATACCAATATAGGACAGTAACAGATACCAGTCCTTATTTTATCCGCAACATCATCCAGTCTCATGCTCCAACTCCAGACTCCGAGGACCTCCCTTGGCCATCCTTGCCAATCTCCAACTGCCTGCCCTCTGCCACTGCGCGCTCTCCGTCCTCGTTGCTCTAGACTCCAGTCCCTTCAAATTAGCTGGGCTTCTAGCCATCTCCAGAAGATGCTCTGCTCCAAGCTCTCTCAAGGCCTTCCAAGCCTCCGCACTGGTTCTCACGGCCCGCGATCTCCCTTTCACCATGAGCAACAATCCAAATGGATACAGCCACTTGTATCTCAGATCTTCTCTCCTCAACATAGTAACATAGTAACATAGTAAGTGACGGCAGATAAAGACCAGCATGGTCCATCTAGTCTGCCCAGCAAGATGGCAAGAGTAGGTGCACCTGTCGCTCTGTGCAGGCCACCCCTCCCATGTTTTTGTTTCTGTTTAGGGGTGAACCCACCACTCCATGTAGGACACCCTTATTTGTTCAGATGCTAGATAGTTCAGAAGTTAGATGGTACTGTTTGTTTTGCTTTTATCCTGTTGCTGTAAAGGGATCCACTGTGTTTGTCCCATGCCGTTTTGAATTCCATCACCGTGTTTGCCCTCACCACTTCCATCGGGAGGGCATTCCAAGCATCCACCACCCTTCAGTGAAGAAATATTTCCTGACATTGCCTTTCAATTTACCACCTTGCAGCTTCATGTTATGCCCTCTAGTTTTACAGCTTCCCGTCTTTGGAAGAGGTTGTGTTCATCATTTCTCTTTAAGTATTTAAAGGTCTGAATCATATCTCCCCTGTCCCTCCTCTCCTCCAAAGTGTACATATTTAGGTCTTCAAGTCTCTTCTCATAAGGCTTCTGACGCAGGCTCCAAATCATGCAATCACGCAGGCTCAAGTATGCTGTTACCTCTCTGATCTCTCTTCTACGCTGTAACGTCCCCTGGGACAGGTCTTGATACAACTCCACTTTATGACCATCCCATTGGATGCTTTTTAATTTCTGGTTAGCTCCAAACAAGCGCTCTTTTGTTTTGTAATAACTCAGGCACACCACAATGTCTCTTGGCCTGTTTTCTCGAATGGGCCCCAAGCCTCTGTGTGCTCTTTCTATTCTCAGGTGACTGCCTTCCACTTCCGCATCTTGGCCCGCCGCTACCAGGAGGTCCCTAAATACTTTCTGCACCACTTCCTCACAATTCTTGTACTTGGGCTCTTCCAGCACACCACGCACTCTGAGGCTGCATCTTCTTGAGCGATCTTCCAGATCTTCTGTTTTGGCTTTAATCTCCTCCTGCGCCGACCACAGCTCTTCCCATCCTTTCTGGACTTGCTCTATTATTCCATCCTAGTTTTCCAACCGAGTTTCAGCCTCCTCTACTCGCTCTCCCAGATCTGAAATGTCTTGTCGTAGGGTTTGTAGAGCCTCCTTGATCTCATTTTTTACCCCGCACATTTCTTCCTTCAGTTCTTCCTTTAATTCTAGGAGCCACTGCTTAATCTGTTCAGCTGCGCCCAGATGCTCCTCTCCATCTACACCCTCTTCCAGGCTGGGCGGCGACTCCATCAACGTTTTGCCTGGCTTCTCCCCCTCCTTCCCGCCTCTAGGCGTCACATACGAGGAGCGGTATTCTGCCAGGTTTTTTTTCATCATTCCTTCTTTCTTGGCCTTATCCATTATTGTGATATCTCAATCTTCCCTCTGACTTCTTCAAGACCTGCACCTAAGACCGGCTTCACGCCCTTCTCTCCTGCAATATGTTTGCTGAAGGATCCTGGGCACAGCTGACCCCAACAGGCCTATGTGGCTGACAAGCTCAGACTGCTCGCTACCACCGTGTCGAAGCCACCCTTGCTCTTCTTCGTGGGCCACTCCACCTCCCGCTGGCTTCACCTTAGTTGCCGACTGTGCTGCTCTATCCTCCTCTCCCTCGCCACCAGTGATCTCCTCAGCCATCCCGTCAGGTGCTCCCTGTGTGCTTCTCCTCTGGTCCCGGCTTCAACACACCCTGAGGCGTCCCGCTCTAAGCCCGCACAGCTTCTGGTCTCTTCACTTTGTAATATAAATGGATTTTGTAGCTCACCGTGGATCTCTGCTGTCAGCCCACAGATGATACTGCTAGCACTTCAACGCACCCTGCGGCGTCCCAATCCAAGCCCGTGCAGCTTCTAGACTCTGCACTTTATGTTCTTAATTTATTTAACTTTATTTTGCGGTTCGCACCAGCTCTCTGTTTTCTGCAGCTATCAGCCTGCAGGTAGTGCTGCAATCACTTCAAACACCACGTGGCGTCCCAATCTCAGCCCGCACAGCTTCTGTAGAGGGCGCTTTGTGTATTAAATTGATTATATTTTATTTCATGGGCCTCCCCAGATTGCCGTGCTGTTCAGCTGTCAGCCTGCATTCGGCTCTGCAAACACTGCTCTCCCGCTATCCTCACACAGCCTCACCGTCTCATCAGGCCCTTCTGCTCCGTGATTTTTACTGCGGGGTTCTCAGCCTCCACACCATGCGGTTGAGCACTTTCCCGCTCGCCCGCGATGCTCCATCCTCAATATGCTAGGGGGAGGTAAGCCCGATCCTCTCAACCACCCTCTCTTCTCCTTTTCAGCCCCTTTCCTTTTCTTTTAGGGGTTCATTTCTCCCTTATTTGTAGGCTTTGGTGGCGGAGGTCCCCCGCTACGCCGCCATGTAGGTGGATGATGTCACCGGAAGTCCTGCTGCCATGATTTTAAACCGTCCTTGCTTGGTTTTAAGGGCTCTGTACTATCCTGGTTCTCTTCTTATCTTTCCCTTAGCTCTTTCAGTGTTTGTTCTGGAGGATCCTCCTCTGCTGTTATCCCAATCTCAGTTAGTGTATCCCAAGGATCTGTCTTGGGTCTACTCCTTTTCTCTCTCTGAACCCAGTCCCTTGGTGCACTCATCTCTTACCATGGCTTTCAGTACCATCGTTATGCTGATGACTCCCAGATCTATCTCTCTACACCTGAAATCTCTCCGGCAATCCAGGCCGGGATCTCTGTCTACCTTTCTGACATTGCTGCTTGGATGTCTCACCGCTGCTTGAAATTGAACATGGCCAAAACTGAGCTTCTTATTTTTCCCTCTAAAATCTCCTCTCCCCTTCTTCCTTTCTCAGTCTCTGTGGATAACTCTCTATTCCTCCCTTTGTTCTCAGCTTGCAACATTGGGGTCGTCTTTGACTCCTCTCTCTCCTTCTCCACACACATCCAACTGAGAGCTAAAACCTGCCATTTCTTTCTCTACAACATCAACAAAATTCTCTCATTCCTTTCTGAACATACTACCAAGCCACTTATCCACTCATTAGTCACCTCCCATCTAGACTATTTTAACCTACTCTTTGCTGGTCTCCCTCTGAGTCATCTCTCTCCTCTTCAATCTGTTCAACACTCTGCTGCACGGCTGATCTTCCACCAGCCTTGTCATGCTCATATTACCCCTCTTTTCAAGTCACTTCATTGGCTCCCTATTCATTTCCACATCCAGTTCAAACTTCTCCTGCTGACCGATAAGTGCATTCACTCTGCACTCCTCACTACCTTCCTCTCTTATCTCTTCCTACACCCCTCCTCGGGAACTCTACTCTTCTGGCAAATTGCTTCTATCTGTGCCCTTCTCTTCTACTGCTAACTCCAAATTTCTCTCCTTACACCTTGCTGCTCCTTATGCCTGGAACAAACTACCTGAGTCCAGGGGCGGCCCAAGGGGGGTGCGGGGCCATGTGCGGAGACTCGGTGCGGGGCCTCATTTGCATAAGTGGCCTCATTTGCATAAATATTTGCATAATGTTACCATACACTAACTTTTAGTAAACATGCCTCTTCATGAGTGTATGGATAAAAAAAGAACAAGATTTCTACATTACTATAATCCAGTGCCAACCGCCAGGCACATTAGGTACTACTACAAACACTGCCCATTTAGAACCCATAGCAAAACCGCCGTATCCTAACAGCACTACCAGGATTCACAAAGCGCCAAACCTACCTATTAAAAGACAACACTGCAAATATTAAACCAATACATTTCAGAGAATAACAATACATGACCTACTGGGGAAAGAGAACAAGTGACAATGTCAAATAGGAATTACATAAACAGAATACCTCAGCTCAGTTACACATGCAGAACATAGACTATCACCAAACAAGGAATCACAATTTAAAAACAGGAAGACAATAATTAAACTGGGAACCCTAAAAGTCAAACTTGGAATGTACAACAACAATGTAGAAATAAAACCATAAATTAATTTCCTCTTGTACTAAACAAAGCACAGACATTAATGATGCACATTTCCCAGAGCTGACATATTCCAGTTAATAAATTCAAAATAAAGAGATATCTTTGTACCTTTTGTGCATTTTTTTTTTCAGTTGCAATTGTTCCAGCCACTTTCTTCTGGTATGTGTCTTCTGCTATCTCTCCATCGTCTGCTGTCCATTTGTCCTTTCTTCTCTTCTAGTTTTTTTCCATTCTCTCTCTACATCTGCTTTAACATAATAATCTTCTCCTTTTGCTCTTTCCTCATTCCTATTTCATCCACTCAAATTTTACCCCTCCATCCTCAATCCCCACTTAGTCTCCCAATACCCGGCCAATTGTACATTTTTCTTCCCTCCCACACAAAATATTTTTCCTCTCTCCATTTCATTCTCCCAGCCCCATCCCCTTCTAATCTCCCCCAACATCAGCTCCCAATAATATCCAGCCCAACCCAGTATCCGCTCCCGACGAGTCCCCACAACAGCCCATTTCCAGTCCTGGCCCCTCATCAGTCAATTTCCAGTCCTAGCTCCCCCATCCATTTCCAGAGTCCCTTCATCGCTCATGTTCCAATACCAGCCTCCCATCAGCCCATTTCTAGTCCTTTCCTAGCCCCACCATCAGCCCATGTCAAATCCTAGCTCCCCTCCACTCAAGCCCATCTCTAAACCAAGCCCCCCATGGAGCCTACGTCCAGTTTAGCCCCTCCATGAGTCCATTTCAATCCAAGCCCCCACCACAGCCCATTTCCAATCTTAGCTCCCCCCCAACACCCAATTCTCAGTTCTATCCTAGCCCATCCATCAGCCCAGTTCCTGTCCTAGTCTCCTCCCCTAAGAGCCCATTCCAAGCCCCCTTCCCATCAGCTATTTGCAGTTCAAGCCCCCTTCGACTCAGCCCATTTCCATTCCAAAGTCCCCTCCCCATCAGCTATTTTGCAGTTCAAGCCCCCCACTTCCCCTCAGCCATTTCCATCCAAAAGCCCATCCCCAACAGCTATTTGCAGTTCAAGCCCCCTTCCACTCAGCCCCATTACCAGTCCTAGCCCCCCCATAGCCCACTCCCAATCCCACTAGCCCATTTCCAGTCCTAATCCCCCATCAACCAATTTTCAGTTTAAGCCCCCCCATAGCCCATTACCAGTCCTAACTCCCATCAGCCCACTCCCCAGTCCTAATCCCCCATCACTCAATTTTTAGTTTAAGCCCTCCCATAGCCCATTACCAGTCTTAACCCCCCAAGCAACCCACTTTCAGTCCTAATCCCACCCGCCCATTTTCCAGTCCTAATCCCCCATCACCCAATTTTTAGTTTCAGCCCCGCCAGCGCCCATCACCACTCCTAACCCCTCCCCAGCGCCCATCACCACTCCTAACCCCCCCAGCCCAGCACCCAGCACCACTCCTAACCCCCCCAGCCAGCCCCGTGCCCATCACCACTGCGAACCCCCCCCAGCCAGCCCAGTGCCCATCACCACTCCTAACCCCCCCCAGCAGCCCAGTGCCCATCACCACTACCCCCCCCCCGCCAGCCCAGTGTGCCCATCACCACTCCTAACCCCCCCCAGCCAGCCCAGTGTCCATCACCACTCCTAACCCCCCAGCCCAGCCAGCCCATCACGACTCCTAACACCCCCCCAGCCCAGCCATCACCACTCCTAACCCCACCCCAGCCCAGCCCAGCCCATCACAACTCCTAACCCCCCCCCAGCCCAGCCCAGCCCATCACAACTCCCACCCCCCCCAGCCCAGCCCATCACAACTCCTACCCACCCCAGCCCAGCACTACTCCTAACACCCCCCCCAGCCCAGCACCACTCTAACCCGCCCAGCACAGCACCACTCCTAGCCCAGCCAGCACCACTCTTAACCCCCCCAGCCCAGCCCAGCACCACTCCTAACCCCCCCACCCAGCCCAGCACAGCACCACTCCTAACCCCCCCCCACCCAGCCCAGCACCACTCCTAAACCCCCCCCCACTCAGCCCAGCCCAGCACCGCACCACTCCTAACCCCCCCCAGCCCAGCACCATTCTTAACCCCCCCAGCCCAGCCCAGCCAGCACAGCACCACTCCTAACCCCCCCCAGCCCAGCACAGCACCGCACCACTCCTAACCCCCCCCCAGCCAGCACAGCACCGCACCACTCCTAACCCCCCCCCAGCCCAGCACAGCACCGCACCACTCCTAACCCCCCCCCCAGCCCAGCCCAGCCCAGGGAAAGTTAAAAAAAATGAAAGAACCTGTCTCCTGCCGATGTCGGGGCCGCCGCGGCAGAATCGAGCGTGCCGCGGGGCCCCCTGTACCCGGCACAGCCTCTCCTCCTGTAGCAGCTCTCTTCTCTGAGCTGCAGTCAACGCGCCGGCTTGCAGAGCGCGTGGGAAGAGTTTTTCCCTCGCTGCTCTGTTAAGCCCGCGGGGGCTGATGGGAAGTTCCCATCAGCCCCCGCGGGCTTAACAGAGTCGCGAAAGGGAAACTCTTCCCTCGCGCTCTGCAAGCCGGCGCGTCTGACTGCAGCTCAGAAGAGAGAGCTGCTACAGGGAGGAGAGGCTGTGCCGGGTACAGGGGGGCCCCGCGGCACGCTCGATTCTGCCGCGGCGGCCCCGACATCGGCAGGAGACAGGTTCTTTCATTTTTTTTTTATTTTACTTTTACAAAAGAATGTTTTTTGCGCGGGGCCCCCTGAAACGCGGGGCCCTGTGCAAAAAACATTCTCGCTCAATGGACGGGCCGGCCCTGCCTGAGTCTGTTTATCAGGTGCCTTCTGTAGCCCTTTTTAAATCCAGGATGAAAACTCATCTCTTTGCTGCTGCTGCTTTAAGATCTTGACTCACCTGATCTCTTTCGGGTTTCCTTACCATTCTCTCTAGACATATCCCGTGTCTACAGCTACTTTGTTGCCTGTCTTGACTAGATTTTAAGCTCTGATGAGCAGGGACTGTGTCTGTGCAGTGCTGCATTTGTCTTGTAACACTATACAAATGCTCAGTAATAGTAGTAGTAGCATTAGGAACCAGCCCGTGATTCCTGCCCTGGTCATCTCTACAAACATGCCTTAAATTGCTAGGGATGGACCCTCACCAAGTCCACAAAACCCCAAACTAACCTTGCAGATCCCCAAAGGATGCACAATATTGCTGAGCAACAAATGTTTGCCCTTTTCATGCCCCTGTCCTATAAGTGGATTAATTCTGCTGCTCTGCACTACCATTCCCCTCATATCTCTTCCTACACCCCTCCCTGTGAACACTGCTCTTCTGGCAGATTGCTTCTATCTGTGCCCTTCCCTTCTACTGCCAAATCCAGACATCGCTCTCTTTATCTTGCTGCCCTTTATGCCTGGAACAAGCTAACCGATTCTGTACATCAAGCTGAATCCCTGGCCCTTTTCAAATCCAGGCTGAGTGCTCGCCTCATTGGTGCCGCTGTTGGATCAGATCCGCCTAAGTTCCCTTGTGTTTTCTGACTATTTCTCTGGATGTATCCTGTTCAGAGCTGCTGTGTTGACTGTTCCGACTAGATTGTAAGCTCTGCAGAGAAGGGACCATCTACGTGCACCTTGTAGAGCTATACAAATTATCAGTAGTATTTGTTATTAGTTATAATAGGGCCTACTGGTTATGGCATTTGAGGCCCACCTATCTGGGTACTGGCTTTTCTCACAGCAGCTACATCTGTCCCATCATGGCATATGCTGGTCTGTGTACATCTGCTAGCTGTGGGGCAACCCTGTCTGCCTTCCCACAGCCAGCTTTCTGGCACTGCTCCCCTGGACAGGGCTGTGCGGGCATGGGAGGAGAGATCCCCATGCCATCATACCATGTAGCCAGAATCCAGATATATCACCACTCTTGCAGCTCTTATTGATAGTGGCCTAGGTAGGGTTGTAGGCCACATGGGACAATCTGGGGAATGTTGGCGCTACATCAGTCATATTTCCCAGTGCCAGACACAGCGGATGTATGGCTGCCCTATCACACTGCCGACAATATCTGATCCAATTAGAGTACCCTATGTAAAATAATCCAGAAGGAATCAGAATAAGTGCCCTCTGGCTAAATGGAGGAGTAGCCTAGTGGTTAGAGCATTTGCTTGGGAACCAAGAGACCAGGGTTCAATTCCCAATAGAGCTTCTTGTGGCCTTGGGCAAGTCACTTAACTTGGATTCTTTGGAGGTAATGGAAAGTTATCAATGTCCCTGCCTAATGTACATTACCAAGTTTAAGTTATAATGTGGTTGGGGCAAGGTACTTCAGGCCGGAAGGTCAGGGGTTTAAATCCCACTAGAGGACAGCAACCTTGGGCCAGAAGGACTGGGGTTTCTAGTCCCACAGGTGCTCCTTGTGGTCTTGGGCAAGCCACTTAACCCTCCATAGCCCATGTTCCCTCTAAAAATAGTTATCTCCAAGTTATAATGCCCTGTTCAATGTAATTTCAGTTTGTTCAATGTAAACCACACTGATGCAGAATAGCACGGTATATAAGAGAATATAAATAAATAAAAATGTAAACTGCTTTGACTAAAATGATAAAGCAGTATAAAAAACCTGTTAAACAACAACAACAAAAAATGTCAAAACATATCCCTGTCAATAATAGGCACCCTCAGAATAAGGGGCATTCAGCAGTGCAAACAGCACTAATACATGCTCAACAGCAACAGCATTGGTCCCACAAATTGTGCATTATGGGCATGCATTAGTGCTGTTTGCACTGTTGAGTGCCCTTATTCTGAGGGTCCCTTATTATTAATGAGGATATGTTTTGACGTAGCTATAGTGAACCCTCTGAGTTTGACTGCCCAATCACACTGGTACCTGGTGATACTGCAGTCATCCAAACGGTCCAGGTACTGGCCCAGGCTTTCATGGTCCCCCCTGAATTGCAGATGAGTACACCAGATCCCCCCATGCACCTAGGGTTGCCAACTTTTTAAAAGAGAAAAACCCGCCACCTGTGGCTAATCACGCGCCACCCATGCCCACCCCTACCATGCCCTTTCCTGCCCCTGCCCTGCCACGCCCCACCCCACCCTTACTCCACCTCCTGTCCCCAAAAAAATTGCAGAGAGGGCAATGTGCAAACTGAACAAGCAAGACTTCTACAAATTCTTAAGCAGAAATTCTATACTGACAGAAAACGCAGCATTGGTTGTACACACGCACACATAATACAGACAGGTCTTCATCAATAAATGAGCACAAAACAAAAACAGAAATATATAGACAAAAATTAAACTGAAACCCCAAGAAGACAGACCCTGCATGCAGTGAAATATCAGATAAATAAGAGATGTAGTTCCCCATACTGTGTAAAATATAAAGGTAGTACAAAGTCCAGTCATTAAATTGAAAATTAAATCATTTTTCTACCTTTGTTGTCTGACCATTTTATTCTCTGATCATGCTGGTTCTAATCTGAGGCTTCCATTTTCCCATCTTCTCTTAGCTCATTTTCTATGGTCTATATAGTCCATCTGCCATTTCTTGTCTCTTCTTTTCTTTTCTTCACTTCCTTCCATCGGCCTATTTCCAGTCCCAGTGCCCCCTCCCATTACCCAGTCACTTACCACTACCATACCCAGGTCTCAGCTCCCTTTGAGCCCCCTCCTTACCTCCTCTGTCAGCTCCTTTCCAGCCACCTCCTTCACCCCTTTCAGCTCTCTTCCAGCCACCTCCTTCACCCTGTCAGTTCCTTCCTGCCACCTCCTTCCCTTTCTTTCAGCTCTCCTCCAACCCTCACCTTCCACCTGTCTGTTCCTTCTGCCACCTCTTTCCCCTTTCAGCCACTGCTCCTGCCTTTTACAGAGCAGTAGCTGCAATAAAGTTAAGTTAAAAAGAAAATTAAACCTGCGTGGAGCCTTCCACCCCCTCCCCCCTCGTGCAGCTTCACCTCCACTGTTCCTGCTTCTTATAGAGCAGCGGCTGCAATAAAATTAAGTTAAAAAAAGAGAAACCTGTGAGGAGCCTTCCACCCCCTCTCCCAGTGCAGCTTCACCCCCTCCCCCTGAGTGTAACTTCACTCCTCCCTTAGTGCAGCTTCACTCCCTCCCACTTAGTGTAGCTCCCCCCCCCCCTTAGTGCAGCTTCACCCCCTAATGCTGCTTCACCCCCCCTTAGTGCTGTGCTGCTTCACCCCCCCCCCCCTTAGTGTTGCTTCTGCTTCGCCCCCGTGCAGCCACTGCTTCTGCTTTTTACAGAGCAGCGGCTGCAATAAACTTAATTTGAAAAGGAAAAGACAACCTGTGAGGAGCCCTCCGGTCAGCACCCGAGGAAGTGATGTCAGTGATGTTTCTTTTCCTTTTCAAATTAACTTTATTGCAGCCACTGCTCTGTGAAAAGCAGAAGCAGCGGCTGCACGGAGGATCGATCGAGGATCGCGTTCGCGCCGCGGACTGCGGGAGAAAAGCCGTTTTTTTTTTGCTCTGGCCGCTCCTGATCTCACGGCCTGAGCAAAAAAACGGCTTTTCAAGGGCCAGTTTTATATCTGTGCCGGCAGCCAGCCTGGTCATGGAAAAACCGGCCGGTTGGCAACCCTACATGCACCCCTCAAACCATACACACACATTCTACCTTTCTGTCACAAAAACATGATTCTTCCCAAAAGATGCCCTGAACCTATACATAACAGTTGACATAACATAGGGGCATGGAGTACCAAGACTACAAATATGATCTCCATTTCTCACCCAAAAAGGAATCCTTTCCCTGCTCATGCCCATACTATCCCTGCAAGAGCACTCCCATTTTTCAGAACATGGGAATTGTTAGAGTCCCATAGATTGGCTCCTTTAGCGCAAACAGCACATTAGTGCATAGCCTAAATAAATACAATTACTCTTCTTAATATTTCTGCTCCCTGTACCTTTAAGACTGCATCTTGTATTTTTCCATACTGCAGTCACACCAGTTCAAAACGTACTTGTATTCTTCTATATGGGACAAATTGCAGAGCAGAGCAGAATATTTTCTAAGTCCTAGCCTTATTTATTTATTTATTTATTTATTTAACATTTTTATATACCGCACTATTTATTATCAGCGCGGTTTACATAGAACTACAAAACATCAGATAAGATAAGATACATATATCTGTTTTTACATGGAACAGGAAGAAAAACTTGGAAAACAGGGGTAATTGTAACAAAGGATAATAGAACTTGAACTATATAACATATGATAGTAATATTACTTGAAAAAGTATCATGTTAGATAGGGATGGGATTGGAGCTGTTTAGATGAACTTGTGTTATTGTGTTCTCTGGAAAGTATATGATGAAAAGGTGATGCTTCAAGGCCTTTTTGAACTGGGGGATATCAGAGATGGCCCTAATGTGTGGTGGGAGGGTATTCCACAGTTTTGGAGCACATAAGCTGAATGATCGGTTCACAGTTGCAGAGATGTATTTTATACCATGTTTCAGCAGGAAAAATATGGACGTTTCCAAGAAACACTTAATATATACACGGGCCTTTTCTGAATACACTTTCCACGTCTCTGTGACCATGCCTCATTCTGCTCTCTCCTGCCCACGCTCTGAGATCCCCGTGCTAGTGTCGTGGACGTGCATGTCAGCAGTGTTTGAGAATATGGTCTGGGATGTTTTTTAGCACAAAAACATCCCCGCCACACACACAAACCCTTTATTCGTGTTCTGGAATAACTTCCATAGGGATCTATAGGTGTAATTTTATAACAGGGCACCTACTTTGAAGGTGGAGAAGGCACCTATTTTTAGCCTATTTTATAAAGGTGCATCGGCACCTAGTACAAATCCTGCAGAAAGTAATTTAGTTTAGATTAGTTTATTTGGATTTTTAATATACCGCCTTTAGGCCCAAAGGATGCTTTAAAATGGTGTACACAATATTACATAATGAACAGGAAGAAACAAGTAAAAAATACAATCAACTACATCTAAAAACAGAGAAAAGAAATAAAAGCGTAAAGAAGCATTGGTATCTGTCTGTAGCTGGTTCTAATAATTCTCCATAGGGAAGGGTAAAAAAGTAAGGGGCATGATTACTGAACGGTGCATTTGTGAGTGCTAAACAGCATGGTTAAGGGTTCCAATGTGTGTTAAGGGATGGGGCGGGGAGTAGATGCTCTGGCGTTAAGGGTGCTAGTGGCTGGTTAGCGGGCATTAAGTGGATATCGGGCGTTAGGAGCACCCAATGTGCACATTAATACCCGCTAAGGCCAGTTGCCATAACATGGGATAAGGGAGACTTTCTGCAAGTCACATTTGTGCAGCTGGATGGGAGCAAAGGTAATAGCTAATGAACATGTCACATCTATATGTCTCTTACGTGTGAGAAAGTGAGTGGGAAGAGAATGTGGGTGGCAGTTGGACTGTAGCAGTGTGAGGATCGCCTGGTAACATGCCTGCCTGGTGGGAAGGTAGCGAACCTCACGCACCACCCAGATAAGGTCTTAGATAGTGCTGTGGAGGAGTCTGCTTTCTTGGTACATGTTGGTACCATTGACATAGGAAAATGTGGTAGGGTGGATCTGGAGGCTAAATTTAGGCTTTTAGGTAGGAAGTTGAAATCCAGAACTTCCAGGGTAGCATTCTCCAAAATGCATCATGTTCCACGCGCAGGACTCAAAAGGCAGGCAGAGCTTCAGAGTCTCAATGTGTGGATGAGATGATGGTGCAAAGATGAGGGGTTTGAATTTGTTAGGAACTGGAGAGTATTCTGGGGAAAGGAGGGGCTCTTCTGAAGAGATGGGCTTCACCTTAACCGGAATGGAACCAGGCTGCTGGCATTAACTTTAAAAAGGAGATAGAGCAGGTTTTTTTTCCCATTTGAACTTTTTAATAAGAATTTCAGAGAATTAAAGATATTACAAATTCAACTTAACATTTATATATATTAATATTTATATAGTCTATTTATTTATTCATATAGAATTTCTCTATAATCTTTTATTTCATCCCCTTACCCACCTCCCTCTCACCCATCGCTCCCACTCTCATTTTCAACACATCATCTACATACATTCTTCACTCTTCCATTACTGAATTAATAGAGCAGCTTTTAAACTAGATAATAGGGGAAAGCTGACAGTCACCCAAGAACGCATGGTTCGGAGGAATGTATCCTTGAAGGATACTACCAAAAGCAGAGAGGTTCCAAAAAAGAGTAAAGTAGCCCAAATGCCCTTGAGTATGGAGCAGACAGAGCTTAGAGATTCCAAATTACCCATGCCTAGCAATAGCACTGGCAAGTTAAATGCAAGGCATTGATAAGGCAGGCAAAGGGAGAATTTGAGAAGAAGCTTGCTGCGGAAGCAAAAATGCGTAATAAAGACTTTATCAAGTACATGTGTAGCAAAAAACCTGCGAGAGAGTCAGTTGGTCCATTAGATGATAGAGGGGTTAAAGGGGCACTAAGAGGCGACAAGGCGATAGCGGACAGACTGAATGAATTCTTTGCTTTGGTCTTTACTGAGGAAGATGTAGGGATGTTACCCATGACTGAAGTGGTATTTAAAGGTAAGGAAGAATTGAAGGAAATATCGATACATCGGGAAGATGTATTACAACTATTTGATAAACTGAAGAGTAGCAAATCACCTGGACCGGATGATATACATCCAAGGGTGTTGAAAGAACTGAAATATGAGAGTGCAGACCTGATATTAGTAATCTGTGAACTATCATTAAAATCATCTGTAATACCTGAAGATTGGAGGATGGACAACGTAACGCCAATTTTTAAAAAGGGTTCCAGGGGTGATCCGGGAAACTACAGACAGGCGAGCCTGACATCAGTACCGGGAAAAATGGTAGAAACCATCATAAAGAACAAAATTGCTGAACATGTACGTAGATAGTCATGGCTTAATGGGAGACAGCCAACATGACTTTAGACAAGGAAGATCTTGTCTTACTAATCTGTTATGTTTTTTTGAAGGTGTGAATAAACAGGTAGACAAAGGTGAGTCGGTTGATAAAGTGTATTTGAAATTTCAGAAAGCCTTTGACAAGGTCCCTCATCAGAGACGTTTGGCAAAACTAAAGAGTCATGGGATAGGAGGCAGTGTACTATTGTGGATCAGGAACTGGTTAAAAGATAGAAAGCAGAGGATAGGGCTAAATGGCCAATTTTCCCAATGGAGAAAGGTGAATAGTGGTGTACCCCAGGGATCTGTGCTGGCTCCGCTGCTTTTTGACATATTCATAAATGACCTGGAAAAGGGAGTAACGAGTGAGGTTATCAAATTTGCAGATGACACAAAACTATTTAAAGTTGTTAAAACCCAAGAGGATTGTGGAAAATTGTAAGAGGATCTTGATAAATTGGAAGACTGGGCATCAAAATGGCAGATGAAATTTAATGTGGACAAATGCAAAGTTATGTACTGAGGGAAGAACAACCCAAACTATGGTTACATGATGCAAGGTTCCACATTAGGAACCACCACCCAGGAAAAAGATTTAGGCGTCATTGTGGACATGTTAAAACCCTCCGCCCAGTGTGCAGCGGCAGCCAAGAGAGCAAATAGAATGCTAGGTATCATAAGGAAAGGAATGGAAAATAAAACAAAGGATATTATAATGCCTCTGTATAGTTCCATGGTGCGACCGCACCTTGAATATTCTGTGCAATTCTGGTCGCCGTATCTTAAAAAGGATATAGCATTCAGAGAAGAGCCACCAAAATGGTAAAGGGGATGGAAGGATACCCCTATGAAGAAAGGCTAAAAAGGTTATGTCTCTTTAACCTGGAAAAGAGACGGCTGAGGGGAGATATGATAGAAGTCTATAAATTAATGAACGGAGTGGAACGGGTAAACGTAGATCGATTGTTTACATTATCAGAATATAGAAAGACTAGGGGACATACAATGAAGCTACAGGGTAAACGTTTTAAGACAAATAATAGAAAATATTTTTTCACTCAACGTGTAATCAAACTCTTGAATTTGTTACCGGTGGATGTAGTAAAAGCTGTTAGTGTAGCTGGTTTAAAAAAAGGTTTGGACAAGTTCCTGGAGGAAAGGTCCATAAACCATTATTAAAAAGGGACCCAGGATATCAATGCTTGACGCAATACAAGCATTGTGGAACCTGTGTCTTTTGGGGAAACTGCTAGGTACTGTCATGAGGTAGACAGCACAAAACCTGGAATATTAAAGAGTAGTGCAGAGGAAGAGCTTACTTGTCAGGAGCTAGACAGCACTAAGCCTGAAACATTAAAGAACAATGCAAAGGAAGAGCGTACCTGTCATGTGTTAGATAACACAGACCCTGAGATATTAGAAAGAAATAATATGAAAGAAGAGCTTACCTTACAGCCACATGTGCAGTTACAGCATTCACAATGCAGAGAGGCAGGGAAAAGGAAAACAAACTTTCCACATGGTTTTAGTGACGCAGTAAGAATTGAGGGTTCCAATCAGGCTCACCTGGACCCAGACTCACTTCTACATTAGTTGAGCAGAGAGATAAAAACAGGTGGGAAATCCCACAGAGGCGGAAGGAGAAGGGGAAGGAGGAGAAAGGAGAAGGGAAGCTGGAGCCCAGATTAGGGCTGGAGCAGGAGTTTGATTGTGAGGAGGAAAGCAGAGACCAAAGGAAGTCTGACTGCAGTTCCAGGCAGGCTTGGAGAGAAGGTGAGAACAGAACTCCCAAGCAGTTACAGAAAGACACGTTGCCTTGGAGAACCAGGGCTGAAGAAAGGCAGGCTGATAAACCCAGGAGAGCTAAGAAAGACGGTAGCAAAGTCTTCCCAGCCAGAGGGGTCCTCATACCGAGGCAAACAGCCCAGCCAACAGAAGGCAGAGGTCATGTCCAGGGAAGCTCACTGAAGGCAGGAAGTGAGTTTCCTTCAGCCAAGCACAGTAACCGGTGTTCCCAAAGAAGAGCAGGCTGCAGGGCAGAGAGAAAGCCTTGGCTAGAAGCAGAGGAGGTTGAAACCATCTTCTCCAGAGGAAAAGATAAGTACCCTATCTTTTGTGAAGGGAGAGAAGGGAGTCTCCGTGGGAAAAGCCAGGCTTTCAACAAGCTAGTGAACTCTTATTGGCCTAAGCCGTGGGAAGAAATCCCCAGCACAGCTCCTGCTATCTGGGACATCCAAAAGCAGCTCCAACTTGCAGCAACTGAGGTTTCCCCAGGGCAAGACTCGGAGAGCAGCTTTACAGGGGCTCAGTGTCCCTACACAGGACCAGGTCCTGGCCCTATGCAGTGGGAGACCTTTAGCACAGAAAACATCCCTGAGCCCATGGAATGTGCTTTATGTGTGGCTGATAACATAGACTCTCTCTGTTAAGTAAAGGAGCAAGAAAGAAAGTGTATTTCTGCACATTGGAAATGTGATGGACTATTGTTTGCTGGAAAGAAGCATAATTATTATTTGTTAAGCATCCTCTACACCGGTGAAGCAACCGTTCTTTTATGTTGTCCTTTATTCTATGACATCCTCAAGGGAAAGGGAATAAAACACAACCTTAATTTCACTCTGGTCACGACTACAGTGTACTTTATTTCCAGAACTCAAGGCTATAACCAGGTCTAGGCAACCGCCTAGGACCGGCATGGCCTCACAGTACGTATGACCTAGATTGGCCACTGTTGGAAACAGGATACTTGGCTTGATGGACCTTGGTCTTACCCAGAATGGCATATCTTATGTTCTTATGTATTTGCATTGCCTGTGTATGTGTGTGTCTTGTGAATTTGGAGTCTGTATGAATGTGTGTGTGTGTGTATATATATTTTTGTTTTATATGTGTAGTATCTTTTTTGTTTGTATGTGTGTATCTTTGTGGGTTGGTATATCTGTGTTTGTATGAACGTGCATGTGTGTGTTTGTCACTGCATATGTGCTTGTGTGTATGTCTGTGCCTTTTTGCATATGCACATGAATGCATATGTATATGTTTGTGCGTTTGGATATATGTATGTTTGTTCTGTGTGTGATTGAGAGAGGCGATAAGAGGGGAATTCTGTTTGACAGGTACATATGCATAAATGCTTTGTTACTGTTAATGTCACTGTTAGTATGCTGCAGCTGTTAGAACTTCTATTCCTATGAAGATATATTTTAAGGGGGTGGGGTCTTCATTTCTCTTCTACTGCACACAGAAATAACTTGTACAGCAACAGGAACTTCCCACTGCTCAACTCCTCCCTTCCTATAACTAGAGCAGCATTCCAGTGCTCTGGCTGGATCCTATCCACAGCCTCTGCTACTAGTTACATAAGAAGTAGGCAGGGCAGGTTCACTCAAAATGTGCTGACATGTTAGCCTTCCTTCTGCCTTCCAGACATTCATGTACAAATCAGTAGAATAATGAAAAAAGCCAGATAGTTGTCAATCCTAGCCTCTCGATTGCTGAGCACATCTGACAGCACTGCCCTAAACTTTGGACCCTAGATATGTTCCTACCTTGCTGGTTCCTTAATCTTGCCTTGCCCATGGCAACAGATACTAGCTGACAGTACAGAGAGCAACTGATAAGAAAGCAGTGCAATTTGGTCAAAAGCTTTCACAGTAGAAATAACAGCAAAAAAAAAAATGAAATATGTATGAATAATTTAAAATGCAATACATCACAGCTAGGGAAGGCGGAGCAAGAGCGGGCTGTGGGCAGGTCATCACCTCGGACGTACAGGGCTGACTCTGAGGTCAGCCCTATACATCTAGGGTAGGCTAGTTAGATGGGGGACTTATTCCTCCTCATAGATTGATTAAGTCCCCCTGGATGCAGGATGTCAGCAGCGGCCAGCAGGTTTATGCAGGAGGTTCTCTGCAGCCGGACCCTGGCCATGGGAGGCCAGATCGGGGGTCTGGCTGCGAGGAAAGGACATTCCTGGCAGTGGCCGGCATTCACAGCTCCATGCCATGGCAATGGGACGCCATGACTCTGCGGCTCCATTCAGATGCCTGGCTGATTTTGCCGGGTATGCGGCTTTGCGTGTGGCCGATCAGAATCGGGGCTGGCCTGCATGTCCAGGTCAGTTGACCCAATTCTGATCATATGGGCACGTCTAGCACCTGTGGGATTAGAATCATGTCTACTGCTGTATGCCCTGATTCTGCCCAGCCGCACAAGGGGCTGGACATCCTGAAAGGAATAGGCCTCTACATGTGTAGACATTATCTGTCCAATAGCACTTTGCATTTACATGCAGCTTTTATGTCTTTTGATCATAGGCTTCTTACTTGTGCAGTTGTTTTATGCGTACATGTCAAGAAGATTTTATGGGGGTTAGAGCAGCTGAGACAACTGGGAAAACTAAATAGATGGTATTAGACCTTCCCTGTGGCCCAGCACCTTCCCTGTGGCTTCAGCACAGCCATCTGCATATATCCATCATGTATAGTCAAATATTCTCCTACCAGTTGCTACACCCTGGCCCATATGGTGGCATTTACTACATCCTCCTTTACTACATCCTCCGGTAACAAATTCCAGAGTTTGATTACACATTGAGTGAAAAAATATTTTCTTTTATTAGTCTTAAATAGTTTACCCTGTAGCTTCATTGCATGTCCCCTATTCTTTCTATATTCTGATAACGTAAACAATCGATCTACGTTTACCCGTTCCACTCCGTTCATTAATTTATAGACTTCTATCATATCTCCCCTCAACCGTCTCTTTTCCAGGTTAAAGAGCCCTAACCTTTTTAGCCTTTCTTCACAGGAGCATCCTTCCATCCCCTTTACCATTTTGGTGACTCTTCTCTGAACCTTTTCTAAAATCGCTATATCCTTTTTCAGATACGGCGACCAGAATTGCACAGAATATTCAAGGTGCGGTCTCACCATGGAACGATATAGAGGCATTATAATATCTTTTGTTTTATTTTCCATTCTTTTCCTTATGATATCTAGCATTCTATTTGCTCTCTTGGCTGTCGCTGCACACTGGGCCGAGGGTTTTAACATGGTATCCACAATGACGCCTAAATCTTTTTCCTGGGTGATGGTTCCTAATGTGGAACCTTGCATCGTGTAACCATAGTTTGGGTTGTTCTTCCCTAGGTGCATAACTTTGCACTTGTCCACATTAATTTTCATCTGCCATTTTGATGCCGAGTTTTCCAATTTATCAAGATCCTCTTGCAATTTTCCACAATCCTCTTGGGTTTTAACAACTTTAAATAGTTTTGTGTTATCTGCAAATTTGATAACCTCACTCGTTATTCCACTTTCCAGGTCATTTATGAATATGTCAAAAAGCAGCGGACCCAGCACAGATCCCTGGGGTCCTTTACCTGTTGAAAAAGGTTAATATCTGGATGCTCTAGGCTTTCAGCAACCAGGCCCTGAGATGTAGGGACTGGGGATTCGGGTGCAATAGCGTCCCATTCTCCTGGGAAAGAAGAACTGAAGCATATCCCAACTCCAGTGGTGTTGCTTGAGAGAGACGTAGAAACAGAGGATACCACGTTGCCGTGGCCAACGTGGAGCTATGAGTATCATACGTCCTCTGTCTCTCTGAAGCTTGAATAGTGTTTTGGGAATGAGGGAAATGGATGGGAAGGCATAGAGGAAGTCCTGCCCCCCAGTGGAGGAGGAAAGCATCTCTTGCCTGACAGCTTTGAGCCAGAATTCTGGAACAGAAGGGGGAAAGTTTGGCATTCTGTGTACTTCCAAAGAGGTCTATATCTGGGGTTCCCCAGATTCGAAACACTCAAGCAATCTGGTCTGAATGAAGAGACCATTCGTGTGGCAGCAGTATTCGACTGAGTTTGTCTGCCCAAAGATTTTGAATACCCAGAAGATATACGACTAGGAGGTGGATTTGATGCTCTCTGGCGAGGGCCCACAGTTGCAAAGCTTCGTTGCATAATGACAGAGAGCCCATTCCTCCCTGTTTGTTCACATAGAACATGGCTACTTGATTGTCGGTCTGGACCCAAACTGTCCTGTAGCTGAGCTGGGTTTGGAATACTCGAAGAGCATGGAAAATGGCTCTGAGTTCCAGGAGGTTTATGTGAAGACAAGCCTCCTGTGGGGTCCAGAAACCCTGAGAAGAGAGATCATAGAAGTTAGCTCCCCAACCCAACTTGGACGCATGCATTGTTAGAGTGGCCTGTAAAAGAGGCTGCTGGAAAGGAGAGCCTACTAGAAGGTTTTCCAGGGATTGCCATCATTGAAGGGACGAAATGAGATGTGTGGAGTTTCAGATTTTTTCCGACAGGCGACCCGAGGCCTATGTCCACTGAGAGGAGAGGGTCCACTGGGCTGCTCGCATGTGAAGGCGAGCATAGGGAACCACATGGACAGTGGATGCCATATGCCCCAGAAGCTGAAGCATTTATGAAGCAGTCAGGAAGACTTTCATAGCTGCTTGGGATGCCAGCTGCACTATATGAAGACAGCGGGGCTGTGGTAGGAAAGCCCTTGACTGTCTGGTATCTAGACGAGCCCCTATGAACTCTAGGGACTGAGAGTGGATAAGCTGAGATTTTGGGAGGTTTATGACCAGTCCCAAGTAGCGAAGAATTTGCATCGTACGAGAAAGAGCGAAGCTGGCTTCTGGAGCTGTTGATGCTCGAATGAGCCAGTCGTCTAAGTAGGGGAAGACAAATATTCCTGAGTTCTCAGAAATGCTGTTACTATTGCCATGCATTTTGTGAAGACTCTTGGGGCAGAAGCCAGCCCGAAGGGAATAACCCTGTATTGGAAGTGTCTTCCCTGGAAAAGGAATCAAAGGAATCTTCTGTGATCTGTATGGATGAGAATATGAGTATATGTATCCTCTAGATCTAGAGAACATAGTCAATTCTGACTCTGAAGGTATGGCAAGAGTGTTCCGAGGGAAATCATTTTGAATTTTTCTCAGAACAGATATTTGTTTAATCCTCTGAGGTCCAGAAAAGGCCTGTATCCCCCTGTTTTCTTGGGAATGAGGAAATAGGGGGAGTAAAACCACGCACCCTGTTGGGGTATGGGTAACTTCTTCTATTGCTCCTTGAGCAAGAAGTCATGTGACCTCCTGACCCAAGAGATTGGTGACAGGGATCTGAGAATTGAACTGTTTTATGATTGTAGGAGGGGGCAGGCTGTGAAGTGGAGTCTGTACCCCTCTCTTACAATGGACAAAGTCCAGATTTCTGATGTTATTTGTTGCCATCTGCTGGCAAAATGGCATAACCTTCCTGGAATGGTGAGGGGTTCTGGACCTTTCAGGGGCAGAAAGACTAAGTTCTCTAGGAAGGAGTCAAAGCCCCTGAGGAGGCTGAACTTGTGGAGCTGATTGAGTTCTTGGAACTTGTGGCTTCCTCTGCTGTCTGTTCTGTTGTTGACCCTTTTGGGGAACATGAACTGGACAGTGAGTACGATGGGTATAGGATGGGTAATACCTCTTTTTCTTACTGAAAATGGTTTTTGGGCTGACCTTTTCTTTGCTGGGTTGGCTGTAGACTTAGATAGTCTATTCAAGGTAGTATTTTCAGATTCAAGCTGATATGCCTTGTCCTGCCAATCCTTGCCAAAGAGATTTTCTCCTGTGCAAGGAATATTTCCCAGTTTCTCTTGTACCCATTGTTCTGGAGCCAGGCAATACGACGTGCACCGATTGAAATAGCAGAATTTCTGCTAATATATTCAAAGCAATTGAAGGATGCATGGTTAACAAATTTAGAGACATCCTAGACATGTTTGACCAGAGTAAGAAAAATCCTCTCTTTTGTCCTCAGGAAGAAGAGGGCTCATAAGTTCCAAGTCTCCTGTAACTTCCTTGAGGAACATTCCCATATAGAGAATGTAAGAGCTGATCCTGGCTGCCAACATGGAGGATTGGAAGCATCGATGCCCAAAGGCATCTAGAGTTCTGGACTTCCGGCCCGGAGGATTAGAGGAATGCGTCTTAGCACTCTTAATCCTACACATTGCCGATTCCACTACCATTGAATGGTGTGGTAACTGAGTCTTTTGAAAACCAGGAGAGCTTGGAACTCGGTACATAGTATTGAGTCGTCGAGAGTGTGGAGACACCGTTAAAGGGGTTTCCTACATTCTGAGCATAAGATCCTGCAAGATCCTATGAATGGGCAGAGTAGCTGCCTCTTTAGGAGCTTTAGGGTATTGAAGAATTTCTAATTCTTCTTCCCTGGGTTCCTTTTCTGGAGTCACCGTGATTGCAAGACCTCGAGCTACATCACGTATGAAATCCCGGAAGGACTTGTCTTCTGGAGGAGACATTCTGCATTGAGGAGAAGGAGATGGATCCTCTGGGAAGATTGCTCTGGTACCGGTAGAGTCATCAGAATCATCGGAATTGGAAGATTTGAAGTATCGCTGTTCATGCAACGCTTGGTACCTGTACTGCTCAAAATCGGTATCGGGGTGTCTCAGTATCGGCCCTTCAATACCTGAGATAGACTCAAGGCTCGGCATGGGCGGAAGCATACCTGCCGAGGCAGGTGCACTCGGTACCGGCACCGGTGTCAGTACTGATACCTGTGGAACCATCTGTAGCGGTCTTAGCAATACTGAAGCTGCTAAGAGAGCTGCTAGACTGCGTTCGATAGCGAGGAATCTCTGATCGATCGCTCCTGCCGATGTCTGGGTGTTAGTACCGGTGGAAGCGGCTACGACCCCAGAACATGGCACCAGTAGTTCTGCAGAGGTTGAGGCCTCCAGAACATTCTGGAGCCACGTTAATGCTTTGGAGACCGAGGTCTCCCACCCGGGGCTGTTTTGCCGGTGAACTATCCTCGAGGGCAATGCCAATAGCATCTCAATGCTTGGAAGGAGATCTACCCTTTGAGGACTGGCCAGTCTTAAAAGACTTAGGTTCAGTTACCTGAGATCCATGGGAGGAAGATGAAGCCCTGGAAGACGTCGATGCAACAGACATCGTGTCAGCGGAAAAAAGGGTACTGAGTTTTGCAGCTCTATTCTGCAGGCCCCTCTTGGTCATCTTTCTGCAGGAGAGACACTCCGATGGAGAATGGTCAGGACATAAACATTTAAGACACCATTCATGGGTGTCGGTGACAGATATGGTACCGCCACATTTAGAACATTTTTTAAAACCACTAGCTGGTTTTTCCATGTCTGAGGAAAAATGGGCCTAGTGCCCAAAATGGCGCCTAACCTCAAGAGGGGAAAAGGCTCCTAAGAAAAGATTTTTTTTTTTTTTTTAAAAGAAAGAAAAGAGAATGGCAGTACCGGTAGGCGTCGAATGAAGGCAGACGCGATCACAAAAAAACAAAAAGTAAGAATAGATTTTCTGCGGTGACAGGGTGTGCGTCCTGTCGGCTCCACGGAAAACGAAGAACTGATGAAGGACAGTTGGAAAGGCGGGAAGGCAGCATTCAGGCGCTGTGGGATGCTCCCAAAAGCTTTCCTATTGGACGCTTGGGAGCGTTCCCACGCAGGCTCCAACGGTACCGACGATATCCATATGTGAAGACTACATTCCTGCTTGTTCTTGGAGATACTATTAGACCAGAACCTCAACATGATCAAACACATTAACATGACCATGTGAAAAATCTACAGCAAAACTAGAATGATACAAAATCTAAGACCCCTCCTTTCGGTGGATGACTTTTGCACAATAGCTCAAGCACTGATCTGTCCACACTGATTTTAGCAACATTATCCTCCAAGGCTTCCCAAACAAATTTTGAAAACCCTACAAATGAGCCAGAACATGGTTGCACATACTATAATGAAAGTAACCAGATCAGAACACATAACTCCCATCCTGTACCACCTACATTGGTTGCCAGTGACACAGAGAATCAAATATAAGGTGCTAATGACCACCTTCAAAACAGTAAACAATATCATACCAACTTACCTTAATTCGTTAATACGGATACATAAGGGAAAATATGCAGAACCTACTAACTATCTTTAAGGATTTCAGAAACGCAAACCAAAAAACAACTAAAAGGGCATTTGCTTTCTACTCCCCAGTCCTATGGAGCGCACTACCCAACAACCTACAAGAAATAAAAGATCTATGTTCAGAAAAAACCTCAAGAACTTCCTATTTGCAGAAACTACCAATCCAGAATGGAAAACCTAAACCCCATATAAATAAGAAAATAACCACTCATATAACTCAGGCTCACCTCATCATACAGCAATACCATCTCGATGTAAAATTATCTGTAAATAACCCGTACCATCATGATGTAAATAACACTTACTGGGCAGACTATATGTACCATACTGGTCTTTATTTGCCGTCATTTACTATGTTACTATGTTACTATGCAACTGTAAATAGATGGCTTAACATCATTGCATCTCTAAGGCCTGCGAGTTATGTAAAATACTCTTATAATGTTGTTTATTGTTCGTGGTCAGCATGCTTCCTTTTCCTTGTAAACTGCTTAGTGCAGTATAAGTTTATTATTTTCTCTGTAAACTGCCTTGATTACATGGATAAAGCAGTATATAAGACAATTAAATAAATAAATAAAAATAAGAGAAGGTATAGTAAATATGAACATGTATGACAGAACATACCTTGCATCACATGGTACTTGGCATCATAAAAAGGCTTCAGTGAGGCCTGCATTGATCACCTCTACATATATCCTTAAAATCGCTCAGGATGGACCCTCTCATCATGTGCACAAAAAACAACATTAACATAACAATTCCCGAAGGGATGCATAAGATTGCTGAGACACAAATGTATGCCATGGGTAGGCATGCTGCATGGCACAATCTGGGGACTGTTGGCACTACATCAGTCATGTCTCCCAGTGCCTGGCCCTCCTCCCTGATATGCAGATCAGCACACCAGATCCTCCCGCGCAACCCTCAAACCACACACAGATACACACACACACACTCTTATTTGCTGTCACAAAAGATATAATTCTGGGAAACAGATGCTCAGCACCTTTAAATAAAAGCTGGTCTACCAAAAAAGCATGGAGTGCTAGGACTATATATCTGATCCCCCTCTCTCACTCAAATAAACTCCTGTGCCAGACTCAGTCACACTTCTAACATCAACTGTCCCATTTTACAGAACACAGGACTTGTCAGAGTCCCCAGATTAGCTCATGTAGCACAAACAGCAACTGTCAGCATAGCCACCAGATGCGCTATTGTTGGTTTTCAAATGCCTTTAGGGGTAGTTATTAATGCTCTTTAGCTTACAAGATTCTCTCACCCCTGATTTCTGTCAATTATACATGCGTCTAACTGTGTGTTACAGACTGCATCAGTTTGAAGCATACTTGTCACAACCTCTATATAAGCACAGCAGAAATATTTGTAAGTACTGGCCTTATTCCACGTTTCTGCAGGAATAACAATCATATCTTTGGGGAACACAGAAAACGTACATGGGCCTTTCCTGAATAAGAACATAAGATATGCCATACTGGGTCAGACCAATGTCCTTCAAGCCCAGTATCCTGTTTCCAACAGTGGCCAATCTAGGTGATAAGTACCTAGCAGTTTCCCCAAAAGACACAGCTTCCTCAATGCTTGTATTGGGTCAAGCAGTGATATCCTGTGACCCTTTTCATAATGGTTTATGGACCTTTTCTCCAGGAACTTGTCCAAACCATTTTTAAACCCAGCTACACTAACAGCTTTTACTACATCCTCCGGTAACAAATTCCAGAGTTTGATTACACGTTGAGTGAAAAAATATTTTCTCTTATTAGTCTTAAATAGATTACCCTGTAGCTTCATTACATGTTCCCTAGTCTTTTTATATTCTGATGACGTAAACAATCGATCTACATTTACCCGTTCCACTCCATTCATTAATTTTTAGACCTCTATCATATCTCCCCTCAGCCATCTCTTTTACAAGTTGAAGAGCCCTAACCTTTTTAGTCTCTCTTCATAGGGGTATCCTTCCATCCCCTTTACCATTTTGGTGGCTCTTCTCTGTACCTTTTCTAATAACGCTATATCCTTTTTAAAATATGGCGTCCAGAATTCCACACAATATTCAAAGTGCGGTCTCACCATGGAACGATACAGAGGCATTACTGTATAATATCCTTTGTTTTATTTTCCATTCCTTTCCTTATGATACCTAGCATTCTATTTGCTATTCTTTGTTTTATTTTCCATTCCTTTCCTTATGATACCTAGCATTCTATTTGCTATCTTGGCCGCTGCTGCACACTGGGCGGAGGGTTTTAACATGAAATTCACAATGACGCCTTTTTTTTTCTGGGTGGTGGTTCCCAATGTGGAATACGCTTTATATGTCTCCACAGCAAACCATGTCCCTGTTCTACCTCTTCTGGGCTTCTGGGTGTGCTCTACTAGTACTAGTACTATTAAACAGGCTGAGATCCCCGTGCTAGCGCTGTGGATGTGCATGGGCGCAAGGTTTCAGAATACTGTCATAGACGTTTTTGCTAGAAAAACGTCTCGCATGCATGACCAAGCGGCCTATTCACATTATGGAATGACCTCCTAAATGGGCTGTTGTTAGTGTCTAGTATGTCTTGAGAAAATAATTCTTTCAGTAAATACTTGAACCAGGATTACATTACTCCTTCCTCATCATATCATTTCTTAAATCAGATCAATGAGCTTGTCATGCCCTGTAAATTTCATCTTTTTATTGATCCTTTATTCAAGAGTAGAGAAGTAGCATAATGGTTAGAGAAGTAAGCTGCATACCAGCAAAAGAAAGGCTCAGATTTCACTGGAACTCCTTGTGGTCTTGGGCAAGTCACTTAATCCCCTATTACCTTAGGTAAGTCCACTAGAGACAGAGAACCACCTACTGCACTTGAATGGACCTCACTTTGAGCTACTACAGAAAAAGGCATAGTCCAAATCCCCTTCTCTGTTGCTCTAATGAAAGACTTCTGTAGTCCTTTTCCAGGGAACAAGGTTTTCTCCCTTGAGATTTTTCATTCAGGGCACTTCATGGCATTTCAGTATAGGGGCTAAGTCTTCCGTCGAGCTGTAGCATTTTTCATTTCTACCTTAAGAACATAAAATATGCTATGCTAGATTAGACCAAGGGTTCATCAAGCCCAGTATCCTGTTTCCATCAGTGGCCAATCCAGTTCACAAGTACCTGTCAGGTTCCCAAAGGATATATGGATTCCATTCTGCTTGTCCCATGGGTAAACAGTGGATTTCCCTGGTCCTCTTTAATATTGGTTTATGGACTTTTCCTCCAGAAACTTGGTCAAACCTTTTTTAAACCCGGCTACACTAACAACTTTTACTACATCCTCTGGCAACAAATTCCATAGTTTGATTACACGTTGAGTGAAAAAATATTTTCTACGATTAGTCTTTAATGTGCTACACTGTAGCTTCATTACATGCCTCCTAATCTTTCTACTGTTTGAAGGAATAAACAACCGATCTATGTTTACCCATTCCACTCCATTCATTATTTTATAAACCTCTATCATATCTCTCCTCAGCCGTCTCTTTTCAAGTTGAAGAGCCTAACCTTATATGCCTTTCCTCGTAGGGATATCCTTCCATTCTCTTTACCATTTTGTTCACTCTTCCTTGTAATTGTGCTATATACTTTTCAAGATATGGCGGCCAGAATTGCACACAATATCCAAGGTGCAGTCGCACCATGGAGAGATACAGAGGCATTATAATATCCTTTGTTTTATTCTCCATCCCTTTCCTTATGATACCTAGCATTCTATTTGCTTTCTTGGCTGCCACTTCAAATTGGGCCAAAGGGTTTCAATATATTGTCCATGATGATGCCCAGATCCTTTTTCTGGGTGGTGATGCCTAATGTGGTTGTTTTTCCCTAAGCACATAACTTTTCACTTGTTCATATTAAATTTCATCTACTATTTGGACACCCAGTCTTCCAATTTATCAAGGCCCTCTTGCAATTTTGTACAATTCTCTTGTGTTTTAACAACTTTGAATAATTTTGTGTCATCTGCAAATCTGATCACTTCACTCATTATTCCCATTTCCAGGTCATTTTTTAATATTAAAAATCAGCGGGCCCAGCACAGATCCTTGAGATTCTTCACTATTCGCTTTTTTCCATTAAGAAAATTGTCCATTTAGCACTTCTCTCTGCTTTTTATCTTAGTACACTGCCTCCTATCCCATGACTTTTTAATTTCACCAAGTCTCTCATGAAGGACTTTGTCAAAGGCTTTCTGAAAATCAAGATACACTGTATCAACCAGCTCACCTTTATCTACCTGTTTATTCAGACCTTCAAATTATGAGATTATAGTTAGACAAGACTTTCCTTGTCTAAATCCATGTTGGTTTCCTGCCATTAAACTGTGACTATCTACATGTTCAGTAATTTTGTTCTTTATAATGGTTTCTACCATTTTGCCCCATACTGACATCATAACTAAACCCAAAAACCTATTTGTTTCCCACATATAATATTACTCACAAAAAGAAAGAGAAACCAATTAATCTACAAATTTTTGTTGGAACGCACGCCTTGAAGGAAGGAAGAAACCTCCCCTTCTCGTACTGACATCAGGCTCACTGGTCTGTAGTTTCCCGGATTACCATTGGAACCCTATTTAAAAATTGGTATTACATTGGCCACTCTCCAATCTTTAGGTACTACAGATGATTTTAATGATAGATTACAGATTACTAATAATAGATCTGCAATCTTTATCTTCTTTTCTCTGTTCTTTGCTCGCCATTGATGGTAACTGCTCTTTGTTTACTTTCTCTTATTTTTGCTCAATTTGCAAACTCAATATGAAAATAGCAAAATCAGAGGGAACCAATATCACTCTGAACAGTTCTGGATATCCGAGGAAAGTATTTTTCCACATTTTCACGACATAACATTACAAAAGAACTTCCTTAGATAGTTCTTAAAACAAGTGCAAAAAGCAAATAAAAATGAAATCATTTTACTTACTGGTTAGAAAAACAAATCTGCTGTCCTCAAAATATAAAATTGAACTGCATGTATTTTAGCCATTTCAATTTATTTTATCACTCATAATTAAAGATGAGCTTGGGCACAGGAGACATAAATGAGTGGACCTCATACCTGAGCATCAGTTAATTACTGTTTGATATCTCAACGACAAAAAATAAATTGTGTTACTTATGATATGGAACTTAATTTTCTAAAGCCAGTTGTCACCTCTAATAGTATTAAAAATGGATCACGAAGATGTGACCTGAGAATGATGGGCTTAATTTCTGGGGGAACAGCCCTGGAATACAGTTCCACCATTTCTTTTCAGACTCCCGAACCAAAACTGCATGGGTTTTGCTTCTAGTCACTCCCTTCTAAACACAGAAACATGATGACAGAAAAAGACCACATGGCCTATCTAGTCTGTCCTTCCATATCAACAACTACAACAGTCCCCTTTTTACCTTTAGAGATCCTCTGTGTTTGTCCCATGCTTTTTTGAATTCAGTTACTGTCCTCATCTCTACCACCTCCACTGGGAGACTATTCCATGGATCCACTACTCTTTCCGTAAAGAAATATTTCTAGGTAACTTGCAAGGAAGATCGAGGAAGGGGATGAGCCTAGGGTTGCCAACTGGCCGGTTTTCAGCCAGCCTGGCCGGTTTTTATATGGCCAGGCTGGCTGCCAGCAGACTGTTAAAACCAGCACTTGAAAAGCAGGGGGGTTGTGGTTCCGTCCTATGAGGAGCTGCTATTCTGCCAGGCTGAGACTAGTCAACCGAATGAGCCGATGAGACAACAGAGGGAGGGACTAGGGAGTAGTGGAAACTGAGTAAGTCAGCCGAAGGAGCCAATGAAATAACAGAGGGAGGGACTAGGGAGTAGTGGAAGCTGAGTAAGTCAGCCGAAGGAGCCAATGAGACAACAGAGGGAGGGACCAGGGAGCAGTGAAAGCTGAGTAAGTCAACCGAAGGAGCCAGAGACAACAGAGGGAGGGACTAGGGAGTAGTGGAGGGAGCTTCCAGCACAAGGTTTTTCATTGACTAGTGGAAAGAGAGAGCCAGCCAGTCACAGCCAGAGCCAGAGCCAGAACCAGCCAAATGACGATGAGTGGGTGTAAACAGTGATACTGGACTTCCCAGGGTCTTAAAAACAGATGTTTTATATGGGGATGGTTATGGTGCTGTTGTGCTGTGCTGCACTGCCTGAACTCTGGTCCTTGGTTCACTTAAATAAATGTCCATGTCGTCACTTATTTTTAACTTCTAACTATTCAGATGCTCACTGCTGCCAAGAACAGTTCATATCAATATATATGCTTGCAGCCAATCAATGTAATGTCACTCAAACTCTCAGCATTATATATTTTATTAAACGCAAATCAGGCACACACTTATTTTTTTTGTAACTCCTTGTCAGCATTTCAGTCTTCAAAACATGGCGCCTCTGCGTCCCTGCATCACCGTGGGTCCTGGGACTGTGGCAGGTTACTCACACCATGTAAGGGCAGCCCATGATGTATCACCCCACTTTAGGCTTCATAGTTATTGCCTAAGGAGTTAGCTCAATGAATGAAATCCAAGCTTTAGACTGCAATGCATGACTCCAACGGCAGTCTTCATCCTGCAGTGCACTGAGCGTATTAGTGGTGAAGGATTGGAATAGGTTCTTGTGTTGATTCCTTCAATATATAGGATTATTTAGTTTAAATAGCTCTCCTATTTGGGCAATATTATTCAATTTGGTCCACCTTGGGGGTCAGGAAGTTCATAAATAAATCCACAGCACACAGTGAGGCATACTAAATTGCAACTTTACTGAAATATCATTCAGCTTCAGCATTCACAGTATTTCCCAAGAAGACACTCAAACACAGTATTCACAGTTCTAATAGATCTATATAATCTCATCCTTTCACCTTTAGAGTTTCTCCCCTACATCTGCCTACACTTGCCCTTGGTAATTTTTGTGGGTGGGGCTAGGGTGGAGCGTGGGTGGGACTGGGGGCGGGGAATGGGCGGAACATGGCGAGCCATGGGTGTCGGGTTTTTCTCGGTGAAAAAGTTAGCAACCCTAGAAGAACCTGGAATAGACAAATCAGAGAACAAGCCATTCAACTGCTTGATCCAAACTCTCTTCTCCTGCTTAGTGCGAGGAAGGTGTGTGAGAGAGAAAGTGTGTGTAGGTATTTTGTAGTGTGACAGTTCACATTTGTTCCTGGCAGGGCTGTACCAAGGGGCTATGTGAACAATGCGGCCGCACAAGGTGCAAGTACAGAGAGGGCACTGATATCATCACTGGGCTTCCAGGAAGCTCAAAAAGAGTGACTAACTACATATGGCTGGGGCAGAGGGGAGCACCAGATTTGTTAGTCGCACAGGGCACATTTCTAGCTTGGTACAGTCCTGGCTCCTGGTCGGACCCCTCCACAGTTCCCATTTCTTTGTGTTTACAATGCTCTGGAAATTGTAGTCATAAAGCATGCTTGTAATCAGAGTCAGATGAAGTTTAAATAAATTTTAACATCAGAGAATAGATGTACATGATTTGGACTTTTGAGTCCACTCTCAAATTACACTGGTCAACATTGAAATCGTTACTGACTTTAAAAGGCCCTAATCTGTAGTATCTTGGTGAGCTGAACATGAATATAACATTTAAAAAATTGTATTGGCTCTCGTTCTGAAGATATTGCATGTAGGTCATTTTTGACATTTCACCGTTTAAATTTATCCAGTAGGACATCAACAACATCCCAAATAAGCCTTGAATGATGTAATATTGGATCACATTGCATAATACCAGCATGCACACATCATCCAGAGTTGATTGCATCATTTTCTGATGCAATGCAATACTACTGCCAGATGGCTGCTGAAGCCATCTGACATCAGCAGTGTACTATACGCAGTCGGAAAGGTTGAGCATTTAAAATATTTCAGACTGTGTGCGAGACAGTTTAAGCTACTGTTACATGTAACTTTTATTAATCATATAATTTTAGTCATTTAGGTACAATACAGAACAGTAATGCTGCGAAAGTGCGTTAATACCATTGACAATTTCTGCTACATTTGTGGGGAAGTGACATTTGCCAACCAGAAGAAAAGTATCACTTCTCAACTGAAGAAGGCATATCATCTTTACTTCGGATGCAAAATTGGTGACCAAGACAAGCCTTGGGCCCCGCATATATGCTGCGCTACATGTACAACACAGCTTTCACAGTGGTTGAATTGCAAAAGACCATCAATGCCGTTTGCAGTCCCCATGGTGTGGAGAGAGCCAAGCAACCACATAAATGACTGTTACTTCTGCTTGGTTCCTCCTCTTTCCAGCGAAATAACGAAGCAAAAGAAGTTGAGCATAGTCTACCCAAACATTCCGTCTGCATCGAGACCAGTTCCACATGGTGAGGGACTTCCTATTCAAGAACCTCCATCAGAATATTCTCTTGATTCAACTGATGAGGACAAGGGTGAGCCGACCTGTTCTTCTCCTGGTCCATCAGCATGCAGTGACCCAGATTTTCACTGGGATGCATTATCAACTCCACACAGAATAACACAGGAAGAACTAAATGACCTGGTTCGTGATTTGGACTTATCTAAGAACAAGGCAGAATTACTAGGATCAAGACTCCAACAATGGAATCTTCTAGAAGAAGATGTCAACATTACTCCATATCGAAAGCACCACCAGCAGTTGGAGCCTTTCTTCAGAAAGGAAAGTAATCTGGTATTCTGTTCCGATATTGAAAGTCTCATAAATGCCTTAAAAATCACTCATGACCCACAAGACTGGAGACTATTTATAGACTCTTCAAAACTGAGTCTGAAGGCTGTGCTTTTGAACAATGGAAACCGTATTCCATCTATTCCAGTAGCGCATGCATCCACATGAAAGAGACATACGATAACTTAAAGCATCTACTGACTTCCATTAACTATAACAAGTACAGCTGGCACCTCTGTGGTGACTTGAAGGTAGTTGCCCTTTTAATGGGACTGCAGCAGGGATTTATAAAATACATGTGTTTCTTAGGTGAGTGGGATAGCCGAGCAAGGGATTGGCACTACTTGCAGAAGGAATGGAATCGCAGACAAAATGTAACAGTTGCAGAGAAGAATAACCCAGGAGGATTGTGGAAATTTGCAAGAGGATCTTGATAAATTGGAAGACTGGGCATCAAAATGGCAGATGAAATTTAATGTGGAGAAGTGCAAGGTTATGCACCTAGGGAAGAACAACCCAAACTATGGTTACACGATGCAAGGTTTCCACATTAGGAACCACCACCCAGGAAAAAGATTTAGGCGTCATTGTGGCTACCATGTTTTAAAACACTTCAGCCCAGTGGGTGCAGCGGCGGCCAAGAGAGCAAATAGAATACTAGGTATGATAAGGAAAGGAATGGAAAATAAAACAAAAGATATTATAATGCCTCTATATCGTTCCATGGTGTGAGACCGCACCTTGAATATTGTGTGCAATTCTGGTCGCCGTATCTTAAAAAGGATATAGCGATTTTAGAAAAGTTCAGAGAAGAGCCACCAAATGGTTAAAGGGGATGGAAGGCTACTCCTATGAAGAAAAGGCTAAAAAAGGTTGGGGCTCTTTAACCTGGAAAAGAGACGGCTGAGGGGAGATATGATAGAAGTCTATAAATTAATGAACGGAGTGGAAAGGGGTAAACGTAGATCGATTGTTTACCTTATCAGAATATAGAAAGACTAGGGGACATGCAATGAAGCTACAGGGGTTGTGTAAAACTATTTAAGACTAATAAAAGAAAATATTTTTTTCACTCAACGTGTAATCAAACTCTGGAATTTGTTACCGGAGGATGTAGTAAAGGCTGTTAGTGTAGCTGGGTTTAAAAATGGTTTGGACAAGTTCCTGGAGGAAAGGTCCATAAACCATTATTAAGAAGGGACCCAGGATATCAATGCTTGAACAATACAAGCATGTGGAACTGTGTCCCTTGGGGAAACTGCTAGGTACGTATGACCTAGATTGGCCACTGTTGGAAACAGAATACTGGGCTTGATGGACCTTGGTCTGACCCAGTATGGCATATCTTATGTTCTTATGTTCTTATGAATATCCAGCACCCAGCTCTGGTTGAGGCTCACAAAATCTTGCTACCACCCCTTCACATCAAAGTAGGTGTGATGAAAAACTTTGTGAAAGCCATGGACCGCACTTCGCCAGCTTTCCGATACCTGCATGAAAAATTCCCTCAACTTTGTCAAAGCAAAGATTAAAGAGGGCGTTTTTGTGGGTCCTTGGATTCGAGAGCTCTTCAAAGATGACCGGTTCAACAACTTGCTGCAGGGTGATGCGAAACAAGCATGGAATGCTTTTCGCCTAGTGTCAACAAACTTTCTCGGGAATGTTAGGGCAGAAAACTAAAAGGAACTAGTAGAAGACATGCTGATGCAGTATCAGAAACTTGGCTGCAATATGTCTCTAAAGATCCATTTCCTTGATTCCCATCTCGATTTCTTTCCTGACAACTGTGGTATGGTTAGTGATGAACAGGGCGAATGTTTTCACCAGGATATCGTAACGATGGAGCAAAGATACCAGGGAAAATGGTCCACTACAATGCTGGCTGACTACTGCTGGACACTCCCCAGAGAAGCTCCTGAACAGCCGTACAAGAGACAGGCAAAAAAACCCTAAGAAGTAGTCTATGACTTGGTTTTTTACAGGTATTAACCGAAGGTCTATTATATTTACTATTGACATACATTTCGTGATGTAAACATTAATTCTTGTAGATTACAAAAAAAACTAGAGCCAACTTTGCTATTTCACTGTCATATTCGTGTTCAGCATATAAAAATTTTATAAGAAATGACTATTTTTATTTCAGTAACATGACTTTTGTAAAAATTTGTTGACCAGTGTTATGTTCCAGTAAATCTTGCCTGACTGCAAATATCCCAATTTTGGATGGCGTTAATCATTGTAATCATTGTTCACAATTTCTCGTCCTTTCCCTTAATAGAATACTGTACCTGTGTTTTCACACTACTTAAAACAACCCTTGGAGGAACAGGTAAGAAGCTGATTTATTCCAGCTATCTCCAATGAAAAATGTTTGGATCTGAGTAGACTAAAAGAACAAAATATAAATGTAAGCAGTGTAGCATGGCATGATACCATGCAAGATTTATGAATATGATTATCAAATGTCAAAGTCCTGTCTAAAATAGAAAGCTGTGTTTTCCATATTGTTGGCAGTGATGTGTTAGCCCAACTCAGTAGTGAATCTGATGATTAACACAAAGAGAAAAAATCAATGCCTGGTTTCCATGATGCTGAAAAGTTTCACAAATGCTTTTGAAACATACAACATTTCTGATGAAAAAGGGTCAACTGGAAAATGTCAGAAGTGTTACAGGGTATTCATGCTGAAAAGGGCTCGTAATTGTGTCTATGGTTGAATAAACTTGACCTTTCAATTAATTCTTTTAGTGATGCATTAAAAAGATACTTCAAGTTAGGCTGCTCAAGTCATTTACGAGCCTGACTGTTATCTCAGATTTTCCATGTCTGAACCTGAAATCTTGTGGGTTAATATTCAGCCACCATGGTGGGCGTTTTTTTAAACAGCAGTTAAATCAAATATGTATATTCAATGCCGCTATCCAGATAGAGACCGCTGTTGAATATAGGCGTGAAGTCAGGTTTTAGACAGGACGTGGAAAGGGAAATTCCCACATCTAGGTCAGCATATGCAGAATTCCTATTGCATTTTACAAGAGACTCTGCCAAATGTAGAGCTTCTTTTAAAAGAAGTCCAGAACTGCATGTTCATCTCTCTCCACGTCCAGTGGGAGCAGCAATTTTAAAAAGCTACCCTTTGGCATGCAAATACCTCCACATATTGCGTGGGAGCAGCTTTTGAAAATCACTTCTCCCGCTGTGCATGATCTCTCCCACGATCTTTCCCTCAATGACCTCCAAGCCATCCAATCTCCTCCCCAACCCAACAACAGGCAATCCCAGCAACAGTGCAATCCCAACAACAGTGCAATCCCAACAACAGTGCAATCCCAGCAACAGTGCAATCCCAACAACAGGCAATCCCAACAACAGTGCAATCCCAACAACAGGCAATCCCAACAACAGGCAATCCCAGCAACAGTGCAATCCCAACAACAGGCAATCCCAACAACAGGCAATCCCAGCAACAGGCAATCCCAACAACAGGCAATCCCAGCAACAGTGCAACACATTTGATGACTCTATTTCCTGAAAGTATCTGATCCTCCACAAACCGACCCCTACCCAACCACATACAGCAACAATGACACCCTGAGGCCTCCCAAGCAGACCTCCCCACCTCCACTCCCCCTGATCCCTATCTCCGACCTTACCAGGGGTCACTGTTCCCTCTAAGCTGTGCGCGTGTGCGCGCGCACACACCTCGCCAAGCGAGCGCACATACTTTACAACAGAGCGCACAAAAATTACGGCTCTGATTCTGATAGAAAACAACACAGAGGTCTTAAAATTTAAAAGCTATGATTGTAATTACAAGAAATTTCCCGCTTCATTTAGTAATCGTCTATTTTCATTTAACTTGATTAAAATCAGTGTGGTGTACATACTGTATTCTGACGTCTAGTCAAATTTTAAAGTATATAACTCTGAGTGTCGTTATGTGGCGCACAAAAATTTAACCTTCCTTCAAAAGCTGCACACAGCTGATATTTTATGCGCACACAGCCCACAGAAAATTAGAGGGAACATTGCCAGGGGTCCCTCGTATCTAGTGGGAGTAGGGGTGATTCTCAGTCTCTCCTGCTTTTATAGTTAGGGGTCATCAGCACCATTTTAGAACCTGGCACTATAAAATCAAGATCGACTGGGGGACACTCCTGCTTCCACTAGACACTAGGGATCTCTGGTAAAATCAGGGATAAGGATTGGGTGTGGGGTAAGGTTGCCAACTTTTTGAAAGAGAAAAACTCACTACCTGTGGCTAGCCATGCTCCGCCCATGCCCAACCCTTCCCTGCCATTGCCCTGCCCCCTTGCCACCCCACCCTTGCCCATCCCACCTTTGCTACACCCCGTCTTGCCCCTGCCCCAAAAAAATAATTGCAGAAAGGGCAATGTGCAAACTGAACAAGCAAGAGTGCTACACATTCTTAAACAGAAATTCCATAAAAAACAGAATACCCAGCATTGTTTGTTCACACACACACACACAACACAGAAAGGCCTTCACTGATAAATGAGCACAAAACAAAAAGAAGTATATAGACAAAAATTAAACTAAAACCTCAGAAAGCCAGACGCTGCTTGTAGTGCAACACAACAGAAATAGAAATGCATTTCACCCGTACTGTACAAAATAAAAGACAGCAGATGTCAGGATTGGCATTAGGAGGGAGGCAACCTGACAATTGCCCTGGACCCACAAGCCAGAGAGGGCCTCAGATGTATCTGAGACTGAAAAAGGCACAGCTTGCTAGTGAGTTTTGGGCAATGCAATATATGCCTAAGAGTTGGTGCCCCATCAGCTCCTGGGTTTTCTTGGCAGTGTGACCAGAAGTAGATCCCAGACCTTTCTTCTGAGGTAATGGAGAATTAAGTGACTTACCCAAGGATACAAGTAGTGCAAATGGGAACTGAATCCTGGTCTTCTAGTTAGCAAGCCAGAGCTCTAACATTGGGCTACTCTTCTAGCTCCAACTCCCCCCAGCACCAGCTCCCTTCCAGTCCCAGCACCAACCAACATGAGTTCCCTTCTAGTCCCAGTCCCTCCCAGCAGCAGCTCCCTTACAGTCCCTGTCGCTCCCAGCATCATCACTTCTAGTTCCAGCACCTTCCCCCTTCATCATCAATCCTCCTCCAGTATCATCTCCCTTCCAGTCCTCCCATCCTCCAGCATCAACCCATTTCCAGTCCTATTCCAGTGCTAATGTTACCCAAGGTGTAAAGAAAAAAATTAAACAAGTATTTACCGGGGTTCCATGGCATCAGCAAAAGAGGGAGAACAGGCAGCATCTGGATTGCATTGGAGAGCCGCAGCAGAGAAGTTCTTGAGGGTTTTTTAAAATAGAAACATAGAAACATGATGGCAGAAAAAGACCACATGGCCTATCTAGTCTGCCCTTTCATATCAACTATTACAATAGTCCCCTTTTTCCCTTTTGAGATACTCCGTGCTTGTCCCATGCTTTTTTGAATTCAGATACTGTCCTCATCTCTACCACCTCCACTGGTAGACTATTCCACACATCTACCACTCTTTCCGTAAAGAAACATTTCCGCATATTGCTCCTGAGTCAATCCCCTTTCACCTTCCTCGTAGAAGAGCTTGTTTTCAATTGAAAGAGGTTCTCCTCCTGTGCATTTATGCCACAGAGATATTTAAACATCTCTATCATATCTCCTCTATCCCACCTTTCCTCTAACGTATACATATTAAGATCTTTAAGTCTATCCTCATATGCTTTATAACAAAGACCACTTACCATTTTAGTAGTCACATTCTGCACCGACTCCAACCTGTTTATATCCTTTTGAAGGTGTGGTCTCCAGAATTGCACAAAATACTCCAAATGAGGTTGTACCAAAAACTTATACAGAGGCATGATCACCTCCTTTTTCTGCTGGCAATTCCTCTCCCTATGCACCCAAGCATCCTTCTAGCTTTCGCTGTCGCCTTTTCAACCTGTTTATCTATTGTCAGACACAATCACGCCCAGGTCAAGCTCTTCTTTTTTGGACAGAAGTACTTCACCCCCTACACTATACTGCTCCCTTGGATTACTGCAGCCCAAATGCATGACCCTATATATTTTAGCATTAAATCTTAGCTGCCAAATTCTCGACTATTCTTCAAGCTTAACTAGATCCTTCCTCATGTTATCTACTCCTTCCTCGGTATCTACTCTATTGCAGATTAAGGTATCATCTGCAAGGAGGCAAACCTTACCCGACAGCATCACTAACAAAATGTTAAAAAGAATCGGACTAAGGACAGATCCCTGGGGCACACCACTGGTAACCCCCTTCTCCTCAGAGTCAGCTCCATTTACCTGTACCCTTTGTTGCCTCCCACTCAACTCATTTCTAACCCAATCAGTAACTTTAGGGCACATCCCTAGAGTGCTCAGTTTGTTTATAAGTTGCCTGTGTGGAACGGTGTCAAAGGTTTTATTGAAATCCAGTACACCACATCTAGGACTCTCCCTTGGTCCAACTCCCTGGTCACCCAGTCAAAGAAATCAATCAGATTTGTCTGACAAGACCTGCCTCTGGTGAATCCATGCTTCCTCTGATCCCGCAATCCACTGGACTCCAGAAACCTAACTATTTTCTCTTTCAGCAGTGCTTCCAATAATTTACTCACCACAGAGGTTAGACTAACCAGCCTGTAGTTTTCAACTACATCCTTACTTCCACTTTTGTGTAAAGGGACCATATCTGCTTCTCTCCAGTCGTCTGGCACCACTCCCAAGTCCACAGATGCATTGAAAAGGTCAGTCAGTGGAGCTGTTAAACATAGGTGTCAAACCTGTCCTGGAGGGCCACAATCCTGCCAGGTTTTGGGATAGCCCTAATGAATATGCATGGGATATATATGCATTAGAGATAGCCTGCCAACCTGACTGGTTTGTGGCCCTCCAGGACTGGATTTGGAGACCACTGCTTTACACCTCTGTCATTTAAGATGGTGAGTGGGCAAGGTACAGATGTCCTAGACATCAAAAGGGTAGCTAGAATGTGTCACATTCATCCTCGATTCTCACCACCACCAAAAACAAGTGTAATGGAAAATATTTTGGTGGTGGTGAGAAGTGAGGAGGAATGTGACAAATTCTATCTAACCTTTTTGATGTCTTGGACATCTGCACCTTGCCCACTCACAATCTTAAATGACAGAGGTGTAAAGCAGGGGTCTCCAAATCCAGTCCTGGAGGGCCACAAACCAGTCAGGTTGGCAGGCTATCTCTAATGCATATATATCCCATGCATATTCATTAGGGCTATCCCAAAACCTGGCAGGATTGTGGCCCTCCAGGACAGGTTTGACACCTATGTGTTAGAACATCCCTAAGTTCCTTCCGCATTCTCGGATGTATCCCATCTGGTCCTTTCACTTTGTCTACTTTTAGTTTAGCTAGTTCCTCACGAACAGAGTTTTCTGAAAATCATTTGAGATCACCTTTGCTTCTATTCCTGTTTGGGGGTGTTTTCTGAGGTCCTGTTTCCAGCCCTTCATCTGTGAACAGAACAGAAATACTTGTTAAACAATTCTGCTTTATCATTATCAGCTTCTACATATTGCTCCCCTTCACCCTTGAGTCTGACAATACCAATTTTGCCCTTCCTCCTCTCACTAACCTATCTGAAAAATGTCTTATCCCCCCATTTTATTGTAGTGGATATTTCTACTTTTTTTGTATCTTTGCTTTCCTGACTACTTTTCTAGCTTTTCTAAGTTTTTCCAAATATAGATGCCTGTCTTCCTCTCTCTGTATCTCTTATAATTCATAAAGGTCTCCCCTTTTTTCTTCAGCTTTTCAGAGACTTCTTTTGGGAACCATAGTGGCCTCCTTTTCCTTTTACCTTTATTTACCGTTCTAACAAAAAGGTTGGTTGCTCTTAAAATATCCCCTTTTAGTTTTGTCAACTGTTTTTCTATATTCCCCAGCTGTTCCCATCCTACTAACAACTCCTTGAGGTATTGGCCCATCTTGGCAAAGTTAGGTTTCCTAAAGTCTAAGAATGGATTTTATCAGCCTAGTCCTAATACTGAACCACACCATCTGGTGATCATTGGATGCGAGATGATATCCCACTATAACATCAGAATCACTTTCACCATTTGTAAGTACCAGGTTCAGCATGGACCCTTCATGTGTGGGTTTTGTTACCAATTGCCTGAATAGTTCTCCCTGTAGAGAATCCAGGAACTCCTTACTTCTAGATGACACTGTAACAGGGATGTGCCGATCAACAGCCGGCATACTGAAATCACCTATCAGTAGCACTTCCACTTTCCTGGCAACAGGAGCGGCCCAAGGGGGGTGCGGGGCCATGTGCAGAGACTCGGTGTGGGGCCTCATTTGCATAAGTGGCCTTATTTGCATAAATATTTGCATAATGCTAACATACACTAACTTTTAGTAAACATGTCTCTTAATGAGTGTATGGATAAAGACAGACTAAAAGATTTCTACATTACTATAATACAGTGCTAACCGCCAGGCACATTAGGAACTACTACAAACACTGCCTATTTAGAACCCATTGTATCCAATCCAAACCTGGTTCCTCAATCAAATATCACCATACAAACCCCCACAATGCAGAAACAGCCCACAAGTGATTTCCTGACCCCAACCAAACTTAATTCAGTATTATTTTTGTCGGATCGTTCACCTTGAAAGGAAATCTATCCTCTCTCGTGGTGAACCCTCCATTTTAATCAATAATTTACAAGCCCCTGCTTCAGCCTAAAAATTGACAAAAACAGCACTTGCTGGCGTCAGTATAACTTGAAAAGTGTCCCTTTAAAATTGTATTGAAATTTTGTTGTTCAGTCACCTTAATCAAAGGGCTTCAAGTATCTTCCAGCAAAACAGTCCTGGCTAAGTAGTAATGAAAACTTTAAAAGGACTTAGCTGGATAAAACTCACTCCAACGCCAGGCTCTCAAGTAAGAATGTTCTCTTTATACTGGCAACAAAGCGGCAAGGGAGCAATCCAGAAGGCTCCTCCGCCAAAAGAGACGAGGTTCAAACGCGACACCGCTGGTGTTTCAAGCTAAGTATCCATTTCTCAGCTCTTCCTCAGGCAGGAACCCATTTAGAACCCATAGCAAACCCGCCGTATCCTAACAGCACTACCAGGACTCACAAAGAACCATACCCTACCTATCAAAAGGCAACACTGCAAATATTAAACCAATACATTTCAGAGAACAACAATACATGACCTACTGGGGAAAGAGAACAAGTGGCAATGTCAAATAGGAATTACATAAATAGAATACCTCAGCTCAGTTACACATGCAGAACATAGACCATCACCAAACAAGGAATCACAATTTAGAAACAGGAAGGCAATAATTAAACTGGGAACCCCAAAAGCCAAACTTGGAATGTACAACAACACTGTAGAAATAAAACTATAAATTAATTTCTTCTTGTACCAAACAAAGCGCAGACGTTAATGATGCACATTTCCCAGAGCTTTCATATTCCAGTTAATAAATTCAAAATAAAGAGATATCTTTCTACCTTTTGTGCATTTTTTTTCAGTTGCAATTGCTCCAGCCACTTTCTTCTGGTTTCTTCATGTTTTCTGCTAACTCTCCATCATCTGCTGTCCATTTGTCCTTTCTTCTGTCTTCTAGTTTTTTTTCCATTCTCTCTCTCTACATCTGCTTTAACATACTAATCGTTCTCCTTTTGCTCTTTCCTCATTCTTATTTCATCCACTCAAATTTTACCCCTCCATCCTCAATCCCCACTTACTCTCCCAATACCCGGCCAATTGTAGATTTTTTATCCCTCCCACACAAATATTTTCCCCTCTCCATTTTACTCTCCCAGCCGCATCCCATTCTAATCCACCCCCCAACATCAGCTCCCTTCTAGTTCCAGCCTCACCCAGCATCCATTCCCTTCTAGTCCCTGCATCAGCCCATTTCCAGTCCTAGCCCCCATCAGCCCATTTCCAGTCCTAGCAACCCCCCAACCCAATACCAGTCCTAGCCCCCCCCATCAACCCACTTCCAGTCCTAACCCCCCATCAGCCCACTTCCAGTCCTAACCCCATCAACCCATTTCCAGTCAGCCCCCCATAGCCCATTGCCAGTCCTAAACCCCCATCATCCCACAGCCCATTACCAGTCCTAACCCCATCCCCATCAGCCCATTACCAGTCCTAAACCCCATCAGCCCACCTCAAGTCCAACCCCTCCCCATCAGCCCATTTCCTGTCCTAGCCCCCCATAGCCCATTTCCAGACAGCCCCCATCAGCCAACAGCCCATTACCAGTCTTAACCCCCCCATAGCCCATTACCAGTTCTAACCCCCCCAACAGCCCACAGCCCATTACCAGTCCTAACCCCATCAGCCCACCTCAAGTCCTAACCCCTCCCCATCAGCCCATTTCCTGTCCTAGCCCCCCCATAGCCCATTATCAGTCCTAAAACCCCCTCCCCATAGCCCATTACCAGTCCTAACCCCCCATCAGCCCACAGCCCATTACCAGTCCTAACCCCATCAGCCCACCTCCAGTGTTAACCCCCCATCAGCCCATTTCCAGTCCTAATCCCCATCACCCAATTTTCAGTTTAAGCCCCCCCATACCCCATTACCAGTCCTAACCTCCCCATCAGCCCACTCCCAGTCCTAATCCCACCAGCCCATTTCCAGTCCTAATCCCCCATCACCCAATTTTTAGTTTAAGCCCCTCCATAGCCCATTACCAGTCCTAACCCCCCATCAACCCACTTCCAGTCCTTATCCCATCAGCCCATATACAGACTTAGCTCCCCCATAGCCCATCACCACTCCTAACCTCCCCAGCCCCCCCAGAGCCCCTCACCACTCCTAACCCCCCAGCCCCCCCCTCGCCCAGCCCCTCTCCTAACCCCCCAGCCCATCACCCCTCCTAACCCCCCAGCCCCCCCATCGTCCATCACCACTCCTACCCCCCCAGCCCATCACCACTCCTAACCCCCCCAGCCCCCCCATAGCCCATCACCACTCCTAACCCCCCAGCCCATCACCACTCCTAACCCCCCCAGCCCCCCCCATAGCCCATCACCACTCCTAACCCCCCCAACCCATCACCACTCCTAACCCCCCAGCCCCCCATAGCCCATCACCACACCTACCCCCCCCGCCCATCACCCCTCCGACCCCCCCACCCAGCCCATCACCACTCCTAACCCCCCTAGCCCATCACCACTCCTAACCCCCCCCCAGCCCAGCCCAGCCCAGCCCAGCCTAGGGAAATTTTTTTTTTTTAAAAGCTGTCTTCTCCCGCTGCCGGGGCCGCCGCGGCAGAATCGACTGTGCCGTGGGACCCCCCCTGCCCTCCCCTGTATCCGCTCTCTGGTTTAGCTTCAGTCACACGCGCCGGCTTTCAGAGCGCAAAGGGACTAGTTTCTCTTTCGCGGCTCTGTTAAGCCCGCGGAGGCTGATGGGAACTTCCCATCAGCCCCCGCGGGCTTAACAGAGCAGCGAGGGAGAAACTCTCCCCTCGTGCTCTGAAAGCCGGCGCGTGTGACTGAAGCTACAACGAGAGAGCAAATACAGGGGAGGGCAGGCTCTGCTGGGCAGGGGGGCCCCGCGGCACACTCGATTCTGCCGCGGCGGCCCCGGCAGCCCCGGCAGCGGGAGAAGACAGCTTTTTTTTTTTTTTTTTACATTTTACCTTAGGATCAGAATGTTTTTTGCGCGGGGCCCCCTGAAATGCGGGGCCCTGTGCAAAAAACATTCTCGCTCAATGGACGGGCCGGCCCTGCCTGGCAATGCTGCGTTGTCTTCTATTAAATCTCCGTCCACTTCTTCTCCTTGTGAGGGGGATCTGTATATTATGCCAATGCAAATGGATTTCTCTTTCCCTCTTTCTAGTTTAATCCACAGTACCTCCTCTCTCCCTTGTAAGCCCTGTAATTCTATAGCTTTAATATTATTTTTTTACATATAATGCTACTCCTCCTCCCCTTCTTCCTACCCTATCCTTCCTGAGTAAAGTATAGCCTGGTATAATCACATCATGGTTGTCTGTGAATCATGTCTCCAAAACTGCCATTAAATCCAAGTCAGCCTCTTCCATTAACAACATCTGAGATCTTATTTCCCATGCTACGAGCATTTATACACACTGTTTTCCAGATATTGCCTCTTTTACCCATTGCTATTGAGTTATTTAATATTTCACTTACCTGGGAGCTTTCGTCACCCAATCCCACCGAATCTAGCTTAAAGCCCACTTCAGTAGGTTAACCAGTCTGCTACCGAAGACACGTCGACCCATGGTCCAGGAAACCAAAATGCTCTTGACACCATCCACACAGCCATGCATTTCATGGATGTTGAGACAGGGCAGGAGGGCAGCTTCAGGATGCGATCGGGGCTGTCAGTGGACGTGGTGGGCCCGGGTCAGCCCTGGGCAGCGGTGGCAGAATTTAAAAAGAAAAATGAAGCCACTGGGCAAGGTTCAGGCAGCATATGGGATTATTCAGGTATTGGAGAGAACCACGATCACCGTGACTGGTCCTGTTCAAGGCCCGCAGTGCTTGTGGCAACTCTAGAGTGCTGGACTGCTATGAAGATTGTAGCGTCAGTGCCTGGGAGTAGCCATAAGCACAAAGGACCTTAAACAGGAGAAACCATGGTGATCGCAGCTCTCCCCAACACTGGCATGACCCCATATGCTGCCTTAGCCCAGCCCCATAATTCACTTTTCTTTTTAAATTTTGCCGCTATTGCCCAGGGCTGACTCGGGCGCACCGTGGTCGCTGACAGCCCCAACCACAGCTGTCCTGCTGCATGCATACGTGCTAGGGTTTCTGGCACTCCCCTGTAACCTATAAATTGGCACCCCTCCCACATTAATATTAATGTTGGCTACACCCCACCCTCCTTTTTCCCAAAACTCCTTTGTGAACTCTTTTCATGTGATGCTAGTATTTCTCCTTCAAATCCAATGTTGTAAGAAAATTGCAGTGAAAGGGCAAATGCATAGCCAGAATAATAATAACTACTTAGCAGTAAATACTTAGCATCATTCATAAAGGCTGTGATAGTCCAAAAAAAAATCTGATTCTGGTCACGCCACTAACAACAACATAAACATTCTCCAGTAGCAGGCATATAGGTGAACTAATGTAAAACCCTATAAAAGTCACAGAAAATCTACAAGGCCAAATCTACCATACCATCCCAGCATAAACTTCCAAAACTCATATCACAAGGGGCCTACCCAGAAAAAGCAGCACTACAAATACTGCAAGGGGCCCTTGAACATGCATACACCTGAAAAGCTGAACAAGTCCATATAGACTCCATGTTAACAGAACACCTGGCCTCAGTCACACACTCAGAACACCGACCCTCATCAAGTACAGAATAAGTGACTACAACCTAAAGTAAAAATAAAAATATGTAGACAAAAATTAAACTGAAACTCCAAGAAGCCAGACTCCCTCTGCATGCAGAGATGCAGTTCCCCATACTGTGTAAAATATAAAGGTAGTACAAAGTCCAATCATTAAATTGAACATAAAATTATTTTTTCTAGTTTTTGTTGTCTGACTATTTTATTCTCTGATCATGCTGGTCCTGATCTGAGGTATCTGCTTTCCTGTCTTCTCTTAGCTCTGTTTCTATGGTCTATAGTCCATCTGGCATTTCTTGTTTCTTTTTTTCTTCAATTCCTTCCATCAGCCTATTTCCAGTCCCAGTAACCCTGTCAAGTATCAGTCCCCTTTCCAGTCCTCCTCTCCCAGTACCTGCCAGTGTCAATCCCTTTGCATTCCCAGGACTGCCACTGGTGTCCATTCCCTTCCAGTCTCCCTCCTTCCCCACTGTCCAGTCCCTTCTAGTCCAAATATCATCCCAGGTATCAGCTCATGTCCAGTCCCAGTGCCATCCCCCCCCCCTCATGTCAGCTTACTTCCAGTCACTCTACCCTCTGTCCATCCCCCTTCCAGTGCTATCCCTATGTGTCAGTTCCCTTCCAGTACCAGTGTCCCCTTCCTTCCAGCCCCCCCCACCATTACCCAGCCACCTACTAGTCCCATCCCCAAGTGTTAGCTCCCTCCAGTCCCACCCCCCAGGTGTTAGCTCCCTTCCAGTCCCTTCCAGTACCATCCTCAGGTGTCAACTCTCTTCGATCCCCCTCCTCCCTTCCCTAGTGTCATCACCTTTCCAGTCCGCCACCAGTACCATCCCAGGTATCAGCTCCCTTCCTGCCACCTCCTTCCCCCTGTGTCAGCTCCCTTTCTGCCCCAACTCTCCCTCCTGGATCAGCTCCCTTCAAGCCCCCATCTTCCCCCCATGTCAGCTACCTTCCAGCCATCTCCTTCCCCATGACAGCTCCCTTCCATCCCCCTCCTTCACCCTGTGTCAGCTTATTTCCAGCTCCCTCCCTCCATGTCAGCTCTCTTCCTGCCTCAACCCCCCTATTCATCTCCCTCCCAGCCCCTGTCTTCCCCCATTCAGCTGCCTTCCAGTCTCCTCCTTCCCCCAGTGTCAGCTCCCTTCCTGCCACCTCCTTCCCCCTGTGTCAGCTCCCTTCCTGCTCCCAACCCTCCCTCCCAGATCAGCTTCCTTCGAGCCCCCATCTTCCCCCCATGTCAGCTCCCTTCATGCCATATCCTTCCCCCATGACAGCTCCCTTCCAGCCCCCTCCTTCCCCCTGTGTCAGCTTATTTCCAGCTCCCTCCCTCCATGTCAGCTCCCTTCCTGTCCCAACCCCTCTAACCATCTCCCTTCCAGACCCTATCTTCCCCCATTCAGCTGCCTTCCAGTCCCCTCCTTCCCCCAGTGTCAGCTCCCTTCCTGCTATCTCCTTCCCCTGTGTCATCTCCCTTCCTGTCACCTCCTTCCCCCGCTGTACCAGCTCCCTGCCAGCACTTCCTTCTACCCTCAGTCAGCTCACTTCCTTCCATCTCCGCCCCCCCCCCCCCATGTCAACTCCCTTGCAGCCCCCATCTCCCCCCTGTCAGCTCCCTTCCAGTCCCTTCCTTCCCCCCTTGTCAGCTCCCTTTCTGCCATCTTCTTCCCCTGGCTGCTGTGGCTCCTGTGCTTTACATAGCATGGCTGCAATAGCGATAATAATTTAAAATAAAAGCAAAACCGGTGCGGAGCCTTCCAGCCTCTATTATGGAACCCCTGCTGCTGCATCCCGCTCCCACTAGTGTAACTTCCTTTTTAGGGGGGAGATGCAGAAGCAGGGGTTCCATAACAGAGGCCAAAAGGCTCCACACAGATTTTGCTTTTATTTTAAATTATTAGAGCTATCACAGCCATGGCTCTGTAAGGCGCAGGAGCCGTGGCTGGATCAGGGGGGTGGAGAGGGATGAAAAGCATGTTTTGTGCTCTGGTCCCACAGCCAGAGCAAAAAATTGGCTTTTCAATGGCCAGTTTTAGCTCTCTGCCAGCAGCCAGCATGGCCATATAAAAACTGGCCAGGCTGGCTGAATACCAGCCGGTTGGCAACCCTAGTGTGGGTGTGTCAGCTGGGAGAGCCTAGGAGGGGGTCGTTATTGCCAGGGTTGTAAGATGGAGGGGTCTTCATGCTGAGTGGTTGGGCAAGTCACTTATCCCTTCATTGCCTCCGACAGGGATGGATCTACTTTGAAACTAATGAAGCTTAAGCTTCAGGGTCCCTAATTCTAGCGGGGCCCCAGAAGCAATTTTAGTCCACATTGCTTAAAAATTTGGGTCTACTACTGTATATGAGAAGGGTGTTTTAAAAAATAATAATATTAATAATATAGTGTAATTCAATACAAAATAATAATTAAAATAAAAATTAAATGTTATTAAAGTATCATGTAGGCTAGCCCTGAACGAAAAAATGTTCTGCAATGCAGTGGTTAAATTTTTTAAAAAATTGTGGTGATCAGTCATGGAACAACCCCATTGAAGAAGATAGCAGTGGTTACCCAGACCTCGCTGCTGTTTGCGAAGGGGCCCCCATAACAGTTCAAGCTTCAGGGCCCTGAAAATGTAGGTCCGCTACCGGCCTCAGGTACAAACTTGCAGACCAGTATTATCTGGATCTGCTAACCGGATAAGTGCTGGCCAGTGCTATATTCAATGATGGTATCCGGATAACTCCACTGAATAATTCTTCTGATTACTTAGTATTATCCAGATAGTGGCAGGGCGGTCAGTGGACAGTGTTTGGGGTTATCCAATTAGTAGCAATATTTAGACCACTAACCAGATAACAAATAGCTTAAAGTTAGGCCACAGAAAAAGCATTCCTAAGTTTATACGCTTTTGCTGTTCAGATAGTGGCTGAATATCTCCCCTATCCAGATATCACCAGAGGTCAGTGGATATTCAGCACAAGAAGATTTCCACAATCTGGTGCCAAACATCTGGTTTCATTTTTAAACACCGACTGCGTATTTTAAATATCGGACCCTTAGATTGTAAGCTAGGAGTGTCAAACTCATTTTGATGTTGGGCCGCTTTAGAGAAAAATGAACATTTAGAGAGTAATATTATAAGTTTGCCTGGATTAATGTGCATTTCAGCACGCATATTTCGCACCTATTTTATTAAGTAAATTATTCACCTACTTTTCATTATAAATAAGGACATAAGTGGTCAAAAACACACGTCAAACTAGGCACGAGCACTTATACCTGCTCTCTGGTTGGTATAAATGGCCACACCTAGATTTTTCACGAATGTGAATGAGTTACAGACAGTATGTTATATACGTGCATCTAGCAGAGCCTTTTGTAAAATACAGAGAAAGTTGTGATTCTCCCTACTCGGATATCCCATTTCCAATCTTTATGACCTATCTAAAATGGGCTTTATAAGCACCTATGGGGGATGTTTACTAAGATCCCGGTAAAGTGCGGGCCGCGGTAGAGTGCGGGTGCCATATAAGGAGTGGGCGTTTCGCGCTGAAGAAGGAAATGCGTGATTTGCATATGCGGTAAGGTGCGGGCCGCCCATATGTGCCCTGCACATTAGCACATGAAGTGGCTGCACGGGAGGAATAAGTGGCATGCTGATGTGCAATCATGCGAGCAAAGCTACAGCACAATGTTTAGCCCACTAACCACTGGTGTAGGGTTCAGTGTTTCAATCCCCCACAGTGCACAATGAAGATAGCTGTCTGAGGCGTAAGTTTTGGAGGCAGATAAATAATGGGTGGCGGAAGGCGGAGCGCTGCTGGGCCTAAAGCGGCGCGCGATTGTTTTTGGAGGCCTGTGAATCCCGGAAGGTATAAGTGGCACACTGATATGAAAGCAGAAGAAATGAGCCACAGCACAATGGTAAAAACACTGCCCAAAGGTGCAGGGAGCATGGGTTCAATCCCCCCCCAGTGCTCAGCAAAGGAAGCTGGCTGTGGCATTATTTTAGAAGGTACACCAAGTATTGGCGGCCTAAGGCGTTGCGCTGCTGGGCCTAAAGCGGCGCGCGAATGTGTTTGGAGGCCTGTGAATCCCGGGAGGTATAAGTGGCACAGTGATATGAAAGCAGAAGAGATGAGCCACAGCACAATGGTTAGAACACTGCCCAAAGGTGCAGGGAGCATGGGTTCGATCCCCCACAGTGCTCACCGAAGGAAGCTGGCTGTGGCAGTATTTTAGAAGGTACACCAAGTATGGGCGGCCTAAGGCGTTGCGCTGCTGGGCCTAAAGCGGCGCGCGAATGTGTTTGGAGGCCTGTGAATCCCGGGAGGTATAAGTGGCACAGTGATATGAAAGCAGAAGAGATGAGCCACAGCACAATGGTTAGAACACTGCCCAAAGGTGCAGGGAGCATGGGTTCGATCCCCCACAGTGCTCACCGAAGGAAGCTGGCTGTGGTGTTATTTTAGAAGGTACACCAAGTATGGGCGGCCTAAGGCGTTGCGCTGCTGGGCCTAAAGCGGCGCGCGAATGTGTTTGGAGGCCTGTGAATCCCGGGAGGTATAAGTGGCACAGTGATATGAAAGCAGAAGAGATGAGCCACAGCACAATGGTTAGAACACTGCCCAAAGGTGCAGGGAGCATGGATTCGATCCCCCACAGTGCTCACCGAAGGAAGCTGGCTGTGGTGTTATTTTAGAAGGTACACCAAGTATGGGCGGCCTAAGGCGTTGCGCTGCTGGGCCTAAAGCGGCGCGCGAATGTGTTTGGAGGCCTGTGAATCCCGGGAGGTATAAGTGGCACAGTGATATGAAAGCAGAAGAGATGAGCCACAGCACAATGGTTAGAACACTGCCCAAAGGTGCAGGGAGCATGGGTTCGATACCCCACAGTGCACACTGAAGGAAACTGGCTGTGGTGTTCTTTTACAAAGTATGTGTGGCATAAGGCGTTGTGCTGCTGGGCATAAGGGTGTGTGCTAATAGTTTGGAAGCATAATAATGTTGGTAAGCCATATGGTGGTGCGCTGATGTGCAAGCCCAGAAACAGAATCACATCGCAATGGTTAGGGGTGCAATCCCCAACAATGGCAAATGAACATGGCTTGCTGAGTGCGTACCTGGTAGGGTTAATATTGCATTAGGAGGCACATCTCGTATATCTGTGCAATAGCTTATTCAAGCACATGTACTGTCACAGCACTGTAACATAACATGCCCCTGAGGTTACCTCAAATGACACATTTGTAAATGGATTGTCCGCCATGGCACTGTACAATGTTGTTGAAAGCGTGGCCGATGGGGCGCCATGTAGGGTGCCCTATGAGGCAGGTAAAGGTCACAGCACTGTTTCTGATGGCAGCACTGTGCATTGTGATGTATGGAAATGGTAAGTAGGTGTGCTGACCCTGGTCTGACTTCCTTGTTTTAGTAGTGAGGGGCTGTAGCCAGCCCCTGGTGACTGATATTAACAGGGGTGCCGAGTGAATGTCATTGTAAGCAGTCGCCTGGGTCTGTCTGCAGCCCCTCCCCCCCTCCTTGCTAAATCATCAATGGCAGACCTGCATCTGCCATTACTGATTTAGCTAGGAGGTGCTGCAAACAGGCCCCGGGGACAGATATGAACAGGGGATCAGAGTCACTATTATCGGGGAAAATGCCCTATTCCCTTTGCATATTGAAATGCCAAAACTAGCATAGGCCCATTACATACAAGGTATGGTGAAAAACAACATACCCCTATGTAATGTATGCTCACAACTGTTGAAGACAGTCAATGATGTTGCAGGGGTCATGGTATACTATTTTCTGGACAGCAGGTTAGCTGAGTTATGTTCCATGTCTGTGTGAAAGTGTACAGAAATCCGTGCGTCCATCTAAAGAGAACTACACCCTTGTGCCATATATTATTGGCCAGATTACGGTGCATCAGATGGAACATCCTCTACATATCCCGTTAGCAAAGCAAACCATTAATATCTACCTGAGGCCATGTTTAAAGTCTGCCAACTCCCAAGGCACTATCGTAGGCACCCATAAGCTGTGTGAATCCAAGGTGTGGCAGAAGATGCCCTAAGGATGTATAGGTGAAATCAGCAATGTTAGGCAACAACAGCAACATTGCACAATTTGAATGTTAAAAGACGTATGTGCCAAACACACATGTAACATGAACACTGCACAGAGCAGGGAACATAGACAATATTAAACTAAAAGAACGACGTAGATAAGTTGATGGAATGCAGATATCAGCTTCAGTCCATGTGACAGCCATAAAAATGGACAAACATGTTGTGGCCAACGAGATCCATGCACAGAGTGATGGAAATGTGCCATGCTGTAATGACTGTGTGTGACAGAGGATGGGAAGATGTGGCCAGCAGAGGTGGCTGCAATGGCAGGATAACTGAAATATCAGGATGACTGTGGAGTACAGGTGCTAGGCTGAGCACACACAGGGGAGGCAAGCAGGGTGAGCTGCAATGCATGAATATGATGGAGTTCACGATGTGGGGAAGCAGCATGCACATCTGGGTAAGATGGCGCACAGCTGGCAGACAGAGGATGGACACAAGGATGTATCACAACTCAGATGAGGGTACTATGTGGTCATACCACATATCACCACAGATATGACACACAGACAAATGAAACGCACCAATGCAGGACAAGCATACAAATCCAAGACAGCAGACAGGGAGCACACCGATTACCCCCACCACAAATGGCCATGCCTAAAACGGTAGGCCAAACCGCCAATTTGAGCACATTAGCAAAAGCTGCATACAAAAACACTGCATATCAGTACCCCAAACGCCTGCTGGGTGTCAGAACAAGCAAACCACCAAAATACATAATGAGCAAATGCACATGCACATCTGCCATGTACATATTTATGTCCACTCTGTATGTGGCATCGGGGACAACTGCACCAACACAAGGGAATGTTTTGTAGTGAATACAGCATGTAAAATCCATAACAAAGGAAAACCATGGCATCCCATGACGCTCTGTGGATCAGGTGACTTATGATGATTGTGGCGTGATAAAGATCAACATGCAATAAGGTGCACCACACACACCACCATAATCACAGCCAAACAAAATCACTACGTGCATTGGCATGTTTAAACCATAAAGTAAGAGACCTATGTAACAACGAATATGTTAAGGGGATGAAGCACACAGGATGCACCCTGTTGTACAGTGCAAAGAGGGAAGGGTGTGTGTAGAGGTGAGGAACCTGTTGGTACCTAATGGTGCATTTAAGCCAGTGTGCCAAAGAACCAAACAAGCGGAAGATAAACCCCAAACTACAGAGTTCAAACACATTACTGTACACAATCCCACAAACTGCAAAATGAGCACACTGTAACACAAATACCCCAAAGGGTGTGTGTGTATGTCAACCATTCATTCACAGTGATGTGCCATATGGCTGCCACATACACAGCTGGCACTGTGCAAGGATGTGAGCACATGTGCACCATGTACATGACCAGTAAAGGACCCCAAAAAGGGACAGTATGATCAAATAGTCTAGAAGTAACATGGGGAATAGAAAAGTGGCTTTGCCCCCAAACAACCAGTGATTAAAGTCACATTAGCACTCCCTGTGTCATAGGGCAAGTCTGGGAACCCCCCATTTACGTTGGAAATTGTCACAGGGTGGACCTAGGGCAGCATGAGGAAAATGCACGGCAGTGTGAATGATCAAGGAAAAAGTGACAGGATGAATGGAAGAATGCTTGATGGTTGCCAGGGACAACAAAAGCACACGTGCCAGAGCCCAGAGAGACACACCCAGGGAGTAAAGCACGGGACTCTGCTTCACCTAATGGAGCGCAGCTGAGGAAAGGTGGAGTCAGAAAACACATAGATAAAACGGACTACCAAACATTCAGAGAGGGGGAACCTTTGAGAAGGAAGCAATTTTGGAGAGAGGAGCCGAGTAGGCAATCCTGGAGAGAGGAATTGTGGAAAGAGTCCAGAGACCTGTGTGGTTCTGAGAAAAGGCAAGTGAAATATAAGAAGGCTGCAAAAGCAGGTACTGGGGGAAAAGAAGGGATACAAGGGCTATTTGCCATCTAAAAGGGAAGAGTCTTGGAGGCATAAATATACCCTTAAAAAGCCTGGATATTCAGAGGCTGATAGTAACGTTTCTCCTGTTTATAAAAGTCTTAAAAGAAGGGAGTTTCACCTACCCAGAGAAGCAGAAGAAATCCCTTATTACGGTGAACGCCTAGCTCCAAGGGAATCACCATTACACAGTTTGCAATCGGGCACAGCTGAGCCTGGAGAGCTGAGGCAGACCCGGCAGGGAGTGTGTCACAATTACTCAGCTAGCAAGCCATACAGAGACCTGAGCTATCCACTGAGATACCAGCGGGGGCAGGGCTCTAGAAGACAGCATACAGAGTTTTGTGACATTCCCCAGAGAGGCAGTGCTACAAAGAGGAAGAGGAACTTCCTAACTGACGGGGCAAATCTGCCATACTTTTATTCCACATTAGAAGGGGGTAATGCAGATTCCAATGGACAGGAATTGATGGAATATGAAGAATCAGGAGCATTAGCAGATACAGAATTGATGGAATGTTCCCTTACTACAAAAGAACCTGAATACTCATTAAGGTAAAGGTTTGTGTAACCTTAATTCCCATATTCAAGTGGCAAACGCTACATCTCTCTCTCTCTCTCTCCAGCCAAACAGACAACGTAGGCTGTTTGTTATTTACTTTTGTTTGACGTTATATGCTGAAGAAAGCTATTTGTGTTATCCAGTTACGTTATGTTATAAGCCAAGTTAGGCTATTACTTTCTGTTGTAAAAGAAGAAACCCTCACAGGGACGGGGAATAAAACCCTAACAGACGAGTAAGTCTTATGTGTGCTTTGTATTGATACAAGCACGGCACAACTACCACCCTCATGAGCCAAAACATACCAGCAGTCAAGGCTGGGGCGGATGAGGTGTGACAGTACATATGCAAGGTGTCCTGTGCATATCGTGTCAGCACAGTCTGTGAGCTGTACTGGCACAGTGTGCACACACATCCATGTCCAAACAGGGGAACTATGTTCGACATTGCCTGTGTCGTTGCCCTATGCATCAAGGTGTCCAACCCCTCATACACGACTATTTTGTGGCATATGTGTAACCCTTGCCGTGCCTAGTTTAATGACCACATTCCCTACACCCCACCATGTTGCTGCATGTGACAGTGGCAGAGCTTCACAACAAATATCATGCATTTGTTGACATATGTTGACATATGTGGTTCATGTATTCGCTAACGTGTGAGCTGTGTGACTCTGGGACAGGTGCTACAGTGTAACATCTGACACAAGAACCTCTTATCAGACACCTACACACATGGTCACCCCCAAATGTACTGTGGAGACAGTGGAGTTATCGCTAGCATGTTTACCCCTCGAAAACATATATGTCTACACAAAAATCACATGCTGACATCCATAGTCCTAGGCTGCATGAGGCACACAAGCATTACATGGTGTTTTGAACATATGTTTAATAACAACAAATCCAAACAGGGGTGACTATGTACATTTGTAAGAAGGGGGATAATACCATGACCCGCCCCCCCTAAACTCACCCTCCCCACCCCTTTCTCCCACACGCCCTGAACAATGTCCCATCCACAATCCCGCAACCCGACATGCCCCCCACCCTCCCTCCACATGCCCAGTGATGGAAGACAGGGCAACACAGGGCACATATGTGGACGTCACTAGCACCATTACTGACGCCAGTGACGCCATTGAGAGGGTGGTTGGCGACATGGTAGCCGGACCACCTCGGCTACCACCCTCTCAATAACTCCCGCCAGCCACTGCTGTGAGTGGCTCAGCTGGTGGAGCCGTTGCTCCATCGCATGCATGGCCCCAGACAGGTTTTCCACGCATCTGCCACCACACACACACATTGTGCCAGGTGTTTGTGTGGTGGCATCTGCGTACACCCTGGGTGGGGCCCTGCATGGTTGAGGCATCCTTTGTGGCTGAGGGGAGCCCACAGTGCCCTGTGATGCCCTGTCTTCGACATCACTCTCCCACACCCCCTCTGGCACCCTCTCCCCCCCTGAGCCCTCCACAACGTCCCCCTCCCCCTACACATCCCCAACACCCTGTCTCCCCCCTGGCACCCCCCCAATCAGCCGTTCCAGATGGCCATCTGGCCCCTGGTGGGGGACATCTGATGCAGGTGAATGTGTCTGCGCCTCCACCACCACCTCCTCCTCATCCTCCTCCTCCTCCTCCTCCTCGTCTTCCTCCTCCTCTTCCCCCTCCTCCGATGTGATGAGGACCACCACCTCATCTGCATGTGGTGTGGGGGGACGTCTCAGGAGGGGTGCGGAGGTTGTGGGAAGATCCTCTGGGACATCACCATCTGTGGAGGTCGACAAGCATAGGAACTCTGTTAGGTCTCACATACAGCACGTCTACATATGCAGTGGCCACACAGGTTTTTCTGGCAACTGCAACATCTGTTACTGATGTGACACTTTGAGAACACTCAGATGCAACCTTTGGGGAGCTCTCACCCTGGATTCGCTGCAGGTAGCCGGCATGGTGGTGGCGCAGCTCCCTGCCCTTCTTCCGGAGATCCTCAACCTGTTGATGGTAATTGAAAGGTTGGGTGCATTAGTGACATATCAACCTTCTGCTGGGTCACCCATAAAAACACACAGCCGTGTGGGCAATGGTTTGCTGCTACAGCCACACTGTTGTGTGTGTCTCATGTATAGCATAGTTCATCACATGTCATTGGGGATCACCATGGGCAACAGACATATGTCCTCACATGTGCATAATGTGGGTGGGATTGACCCTGTATGAGCAATGGAAGATTGCTATCTTTGTAGGCCGTAGCCCTGCTGTGCAGACCACATGTGTGTTTACAACACCATAGACATGGGCAATATCACCATAACATCTGTGAACAACAGTGGTCATGTGTAGTTCTATGTATGTGTTGGTCAACCACACCTGCTGAGTTGATCATTGGAAGAACATCACTGATGTCCATGTGTGTCATAGGTTTGGCTTTCTATTATGTGTATAAATGCTGAAACAACATTTGCATGATGGTGTGGGGACATAGATCTGTTGCAGGTGTTTGTTAGCTTCTGACATGGTTCATGGGGATGGGGTGCTGTTACACACATAAACATCGTCCCCTACCATATCATCTGCAGACATCGGAGACATGTGTGATGATATATTGACCTCCAAAACTATGGGGTACGTACAACCTCTGTGCCATGAACAAACACAATATCTTTCTAACATACCCACCATTGCATGCCGGTATTTGGCCCCCTGGGGGTGGTGTATCCGAACACACATCATCAGCTCCATACACCATAGCAAGTGGGTGACTAACAGGACACATTACCATAGTCACTGGAATCCTGGGGATATTGAGAATGCATATAACTTGTTAGTCACACACAACCATATCTCCATGGTGCCAGATGACCCAGTGTGATGGGCTGCCTGGACCCACGGGATAGGGGGAACACAGCACACTGTTAAAGCACACACAACCATATCTCCAGGGTGATAGATGACCCAGTGTGATGGGCTCCGTGCACTCCAGGGGATAGGGAGGGTAAAGCAAACTGTTGTAGCACACACAACCATATCTCCATGGTGCCAGATGACCCAGTGTGATGGGCTGCCTGGACCCACGGGATAGGGGGAACACAGCACACTGTTAAAGCACACACAACCATATCTCCAGGGTGATAGATGACCCAGTGTGATGGGCTCCGTGCACTCCAGGGGATAGGGAGGGTAAAGCAAACTGTTGTAGCACACACAACCATATCTCCATGGTGCCAGATGACCCAGTGTGATGGGCTGCCTGGACCCACGGGATAGGGGGAACACAGCAAACTGTTAAAGCACACACAACCATATCTCCAGGGTGATAGATGACCCAGTGTGATGGGCTCCGTGCGCTCCAGGGGATAGGGAGAACAAAGGAAGCTGTGAGAACACACACAACCATATCTCCAGGGTGATTGTTACGCCACTGTGATGGCCTCACAGCACACCTGTGGATAACGAGACGTTTTGGACCTTTTACATTACACTACCCAATAACACGATGTGAACAGTGAACCCACTGTGATGGGCTCTGTATTCTCCTGGGGATAGGGTGGATGTACTATATTGTGTTGCCACACACAACCATATCCACAGGGTGACCAATAGAGCACTGGTGATGACCTCTCAGCACCCCTGATGATAGGGAGTATGTTCTTCAACTTTACATTACACACAACAATATCTCCAGGATGACTGGGAACACACTGTGATTGCCTATGTAGTCTGCTAATGATGGGGTCGATGTATGAAATTGCCTAGGCACACAGATCATATAGTAAGGGTGACTGATAGCCCACTGTGATGAACTCTCCACACCCCTGGGGATACGGAGACTGGTTTGACCTGTTACATTCCACACAGCAATATCACCATGATGAATGGGAACACAGTGTGATGGCCTCTCTGTTACCCTGGTGTTAGGGTGGATGTATGAAATTGTCTGGTCACACAGACCATATCTTACGGGTGACTGATACACCACTGTGATGAGCTCTACACACCCCTTTGGATATGGATTACGTTCTGACCTTTTAAATGACACACACTGATGTCACCAGGATGAATGGGAACACACTGTGAGGGGCTGTCTGGTCTGCTGCTGATAGGGTGGATGTATGAAATTGTCGGGGCACACAGACAATATGACGTTTGAGTAAATGTTCACGATGATGCGATCTCTGCACCGCAGGGGATAGGGAGAATGTTTACCACCTTTACAGTAAACAGACCAAGATCACCAGGATGACTGGTAACACACAGTGGTGCCCTCGTGGGGATGGGGAGGCTTATGCAAACTGTTTCAGCACACAACAACATCTAGCCAGGGTGACAGGTGACCCACTGTGATGGGCTCTGTCCTCTCCTGGGGATAGGGTGGCTAATGCAAACTGTTTCAGCACACAAAACCATATCCCCTGGATGACAGGCGACCCACTGTGATGGGCTCTGTCTTCTCCTGGGGATAGGGTGGCTAATGCAAAGTGTTTCAGCACACAACAACATCTAGCCAGGGTGACAGGTGACCCACTGTGATGGGCTCTGTCTTCTCCTGGGGATAGGGTGGCTAATGCAAACTGTTTCAGCACACACAACCATATCCCCTGGATGACAGGCGACCCACTGTGATGGGCTCTGTCTTCTCCTGGGGATAGGGTGGCTCATGCAAACTGTTTCAGCACACACAACCATATCCCCTGGATGACAGGCGACCCACTGTGATGGGCTCTGTCTTCTCCTGGGGATAGGGTGGCTCATGCAAACTGTTTCAGCACACAACAACATCTAGCCAGGGTGACAGGTGACCTACTGTGATGGGCTCTGTCTTCTCCTGGGGATAGGGTGGCTAATGCAAAGTGTTTCAGCACACAACAACATCTAGCCAGGGTGACAGGTGACCCACTGTGATGGGCTCTGTCCTCTCCTGGGGATAGGGTGGCTAATGCAAGCTGTTTCAGCACACAACAACATCTAGCCAGGGTGACAGGTGACCCACTGTGATGGGCTCTGTCTTCTCCTGGGGATAGGGTGGCTAATGCAAAGTGTTTCAGCACACAACAACATCTAGCCAGGGTGACAGGTGACCCACTGTGATGGGCTCTGTCTTCTCCTGGGGATAGGGTGGCTCATGCAAACTGTTTCAGCACACAACAACATCTAGCCAGGGTGACAGGTGACCCACTGTGATGGGCTCTGTCTTCTCCTGGGGATAGGGTGGCTAATGCAAACTGTTTCAGCACACAACCATATCCCCTGGATGACAGGCGACCCACTGTGATGGGCTCTGTCTTCTCCTGGGGATAGGGTGGCTAATGCAAAGTGTTTCAGCACACAACAACATCTAGCCAGGGTGACAGGTGACCCACTGTGATGGGCTCTGTCTTCTCCTGGGGATAGGGTGGCTCATGCAAACTGTTTCAGCACACAACAACATCTAGCCAGGGTGACAGGTGACCCACTGTGATGGGCTCTGTCCTCTCCTGGGGATAGGGTGGCTAATGCAAACTGTTTCAGCACACACAACCATATCCCCTGGATGACAGGCGACCCACTGTGATGGGCTCTGTCTTCTCCTGGGGATAGGGTGGCTAATGCAAAGTGTTTCAGCACACAACAACATCTAGCCAGGGTGACAGGTGACCCACTGTGATGGGCTCTGTCCTCTCCTGGGGATAGGGTGGCTAATGCAAGCTGTTTCAGCACACAACAACATCTAGCCAGGGTGACAGGTGACCCACTGTGATGGGCTCTGTCTTCTCCTGGGGATAGGGTGGCTAATGCAACGTGTTTCAGCACACAACAACATCTAGCCAGGGTGACAGGTGACCCACTGTGATGGGCTCTGTCTTCTCCTGGGGATAGGGTGGCTAATGCAAAGTGTTTCAGCACACAACAACATCTAGCCAGGGTGACAGGTGACCCACTGTGATGGGCTCTCTCCTCTCCTGGGGATAGGGTGGCTAATGCAAAGTGTTTCAGCACACAACAACATCTAGCCAGGGTGACAGGTGACCCACTGTGATGGGCTCTGTCCTCTCCTGGGGATAGGGTGGCTAATGCAAAGTGTTTCAGCACACAACAACATCTAGTCAGGGTGACAGGTGACCCACTGTGATGGGCTCTGTCTTCTCCTGGGGATAGGGTGGCTCATGCAAACTGTTTCAGCACACACAACCATATCCCCTGGATGACAGGCGACCCACTGTGATGGGCTCTGTCTTCTCCTGGGGATAGGGTGGCTCATGCAAACTGTTTCAGCACACAAAAACATCTAGCCAGGGTGACAGGTGACCCACTGTGATGGGCTCTGTCTTCTCCTGGGGATAGGGTGGCTAATGCAAACTGTTTCAGCACACACAACCATATCCCCTGGATGACAGGCGACCCACTGTGATGGGCTCTGTCTTCTCCTGGGGACAGGGTGGCTCATGCAAACTGTTTCAGCACACAACAACATCTAGCCAGGGTGACAGGTGACCCACTGTGATGGGCTCTGTCTTCTCCTGGGGATAGGGTGGCTAATGCAAACTGTTTCAGCACACACAACCATATCCCCTGGATGACAGGCGACCCACTGTGATGGGCTCTGTCTTCTCCTGGGGATAGGGTGGCTAATGCAAAGTGTTTCAGCACACAACAACATCTAGCCAGGGTGACAGGTGACCCACTGTGATGGGCTCTGTCCTCTCCTGGGGATAGGGTGGCTAATGCAAAGTGTTTCAGCACACAACAACATCTAGCCAGGGTGACAGGTGACCCACTGTGATGGGCTCTGTCCTCTCCTGGGGATAGGGTGGCTAATGCAAAGTGTTTCAGCACACAACAACATCTAGCCAGGGTGACAGGTGACCCACTGTGATGGGCTCTGTCTTCTCCTGGGGATAGGGTGGCTCATGCAAACTGTTTCAGCACACACAACCATATCCCCTGGATGACAGGCGACCCACTGTGATGGGCTCTGTCTTCTCCTGGGGATAGGGTGGCTAATGCAAACTGTTTCAGCACACACAACCATATCCCCTGGATGACAGGCGACCCACTGTGATGGGCTCTGTATTCTCCTGGGGATAGGGTGGCTAATGCAAAGTGTTTCAGCACACAACAACATCTAGCCAGGGTGACAGGTGACCCACTGTGATGGGCTCTGTCTTCTCCTGGGGATAGGGTGGCTAATGCAAAGTGTTTCAGCACACAACAACATCTAGCCAGGGTGACAGGTGACCCACTGTGATGGGCTCTGTCCTCTCCTGGGGATAGGGTGGCTAATGCAAAGTGTTTCAGCACACAACAACATCTAGCCAGGTTGACAGGTGACCCACTGTGATGGGCTCTGTCTTCTCCTGGGGATAGGGTGGCTCATGCAAACTGTTTCAGCACACACAACCATATCCCCTGGATGACAGGCGACCCACTGTGATGGGCTCTGTCTTCTCCTGGGGATAGGGTGGCTAATGCAAACTGTTTCAGCACACACAACCATATCCCCTGGATGACAGGCGACCCACTGTGATGGGCTCTGTCTTCTCCTGGGGATAGGGTGGCTAATGCAAACTGTTTCAGCACACAACAACATCTAGCCAGGGTGACAGGTGACCCACTGTGATGGGCTCTGTCTTCTCCTGGGGATAGGGTGGCTAATGCAAACTGTTTCAGCACACAACAACATCTAGCCAGGATGACAGGTGACTCACTGTGATGGTCTCAGTAGTCTTATGGGGATAGGATGGATATATCTTCAATTGTCTGCACACACAGAACCATATCTCAAGGGTGATGGATAGGCCACTGTGATGAGCTCTCAGGACCCCTGGGGATTGGGGGGGGGGGGGCCTATTCAACAACGTTTGTTTAGTAACCCATATCACCGGGTGGACTTACATACCAGTAATGCTACATGTCACATGGCCTATTGCTGTACACAAGGTGTTTGGATCCAGATCCACATCCCACCATATCCATATGATGTGGTATTGATGGATTGAGGGTGATTTATGGGCGTACATTCCTCATGTATGTTGTTGCAGGGCCACAGCAGCAGATTCCATAGCATCAGAACCTCTGTGACCATTACCAGCAACACCAGGGTACAGGACAAAGCAGTCACATATGATACACAGACATTATGTGATTTCTGGTCATCTGCTGGATATTCCTGACTCACAAAACCTTATATTACCAGCATGGACATCTGCAATGGACACAGGCTACATATCTGATTCCAATGAGTTGCCCCCATACACTTACCTCCCTTGGGTATTCAGCGAGGCGATTAAATCTTCTCTGTAGCCGCTCCCATGCCCTGCGGACCTTGGAGCTGTCCCTTTGCCTGCTGGGCCCGGGGAACAGCTTCTCTTGCCTGTTGGCAATCAGCCGGGCCAGGGAGCGCAGCTCGCGTGGAGTAAAGGAGGGCTTCCTTTGTCTGGGCGCCATTTTCCGATACTGTCATGTGCTTGCACGCAGCGTTATTCACGCGCATGCGTGCCGCAACTGGCGCATGCGCGCCGCAACTGGCGCAGATTAGTGACGTCTTACGTACAACTGTGCCCCGCAATTGGCACGGTTTAGCGATGTCAAACGTCCATCTGCGTCCCGAAACGCAACGTATAGCAACCTATGATGTCCATCTGCGCAACGACCATAGTTTAACAACGTCATACGTGTGACTGCGCACCGCAGCTGGCCCATTTTTCAACTGGTTTACAGTCATGTACGCCACGCAACTGGCGCTGCTGCGTGACGTATTATGTACAAATGCGCACCGCAAATACGCATTTCAGCGCATAGACATATGCACATTCGCAGCACAATTTGCATATACACTGGTGAGTGACACCTATTTTAGACACATAAGATAGTTTGTGATCATATGGTGTCTACACATTTTGGACTTGAAGTAATCAACACTTCCACAATGTTTCTTAGGCTTTCGTATGACGTGATGTACTATGGCTTTGACATTGCAATGAGTGACACTACAAATGCAAACACAACAAGGTGTCATTGAGACCCATCAAAGTGGGCTATACGTCAACCGTGAAATATGTTTGTGTGTGCTTGCACCGTTTAATACAGCCTCCCTATCCCCATGCGTCATGGAGGCCATCACAGTGGCATATCAGTCACCATGGTGATATGGTTGTGTGTGCTTAAGGTAGACCACAAACACTCCCTATCCACAGGAGACCACACAGCACAACAGAGTGGTCTAACAGTCATCCTGGTGATGTGGAGCTATGAGTCCCAATATATCATGTTCAGTAGTTCATCTCAATGTGCGGCCAGCAATGATGTTCGGGATGGCATAAGGGGGGGGGGAGGGGCTGGGGGCCGTTTCTATCTGGACAGTCTACATACACATTAGGTTGCGTAACACACATACTGAGCTGATGGAGTTTGCCATGAGACAGACAAGCACGTTGATTTTAAGTAGGTGTTCTGACATACAGACATTCTGGCTGACGTGTGCCACATTATTTGCCAATTCTCCTTATGGTACAGACCTACTGTTTCCCTTTACACAGTCTGCCTAATCAATATGACTTGCTGGGACATTACTCTCTAATATCAGCAGTGGTTTGTGTGTCCTTGGGTTATGGTTTTTCTTCTGACAGCAAACACACTGTGACATTGCAATAATCTTGGATGGCACATCTGATCCTCTATGAGCCACTCCAGAGAGTGCATTATGAGTTGCAGTCTCCGCCACAGCACCTTCTCATGTTCCAGTTCTGCCACCGTATAGGGTGCGTTTGATGAAGGTTCAGGCTACAGCACTGAGGGTGTTGTTGGCAGTAGCAAATGACGTAATATATGACACAAGCCTCAGATACACATGTCACATTATTCAACTGTGGGATCAGATGCATGACTTTTGCCTCAAGACACTGTGAGATCACAGGTGACCCACCTCTCCATAGCTCTGCGGTTGTGGAGCAGTCCTCCTTGAACCCCTTGGTCTGTCTGGTAATCTGGATAGGCCTAATGACTACACATGAGATCGCTATGCATCAGAGCTATCGTGCAACCTGAGTGTTTTGTGGCTCGATAGGTCTGGCTCTGAGGACACCTGCCTTACACCTCTGTCATTTAGGCGTGTGAGTGTGCAAAGCACAGATGACATAGACATGGAAGGCATAGATAGACTGTGTCACATACTTTGTAATTTCTCACCACCACCATGCAGTTGTATACTGAAAAACTATGTTATTGGTGGTGACAGGCAAAGATGCATGCTACACATTCTATCTGACCTTTTTGATGTCTTACACATCAGCACCTTGGCCACTTACAATGGTTGATGACAGAGGTGTTGTCCAGGAGTGTTGACAAGCAGTCCTGGAGGGCCACACACCACTCAGCTTGACAAAAGATCGCGATTACTTATATATATCTTGCATCTTAATTTGTGCGTTCATAAACACCCATCTTGCCTAGGCTTTCAGGGAGGACTGGGTCAGAACCACTGCCATAGCTGCTAATACACCCCTGGCTGCCTGCAGGTGGACTACAGGCCAACACATGACCTGTTGGCTTTCTTTACCAGGATGGGGTTAACCACACATACCCATGATGCACTGCACATGTAAATCATCCGTCTACAAATAACAGCAAGATGATTTATGCAGCCAGATACCCACCTCAACCTGTATATAATTACTGAACGTGTAGGTTGATGACACAGAGTTGCTATTGACTGTTACATTGTGTGGGTCACGTGCTCACCCTGAGATTGAGAGTGGACACACAGCACCATGTCCTCAGCACCTAGCTTAGGTGGGATAGGCTATGGTGTAGGTCCACATCAGTGACACTGTGTGATGGGTAGTTGTTGTAGATGCACTGCCAAATACACTTGTGGCCATCTGATATTTCTCTGTGACGTTTACACCTTCAGCAATTTGCAGCACCCACATTGGTCTTATGCTGTGTGGTGCCAATGCCCACATATGTTATGTAATTGGGGGGAGGGGGTGGAAGGTGGGTTGGACAGATAGACGGCTTCAGTAACAACCCATACATTAACCACTGTAACGCATAATCACCCAACAACACATCCACAATACTGCAATGGCGCTGCTGGTGGGAAATGATAAACTGGGTCCAGCTGAGAGAAGATAAACATAAAACCAAACATAAACGTGGTGCATGGATTTCTATGCACATCCATAAGGTGACAGCAGACAAATGGCAGGCCTAAAAATGATCAGCAGCACACCACCACTATCTGACATTGTCCTCCAGCAAATAGTGGAACACTGCAGCCGATGCACCCCTGAAGGTGTGGCAACCTTACACATACTAGATGCATTCGGTCTGCTAGCTAGCTCATAGTGCATACTACTGGAGGAAATGTGCGCACCCAAAACTGGGATGTCTGCACAATCACCAAGCAGTTTAGCAAGTGATTCGGCACCAAAAGGAAACCCATACATATCACTTACAAGAGATGCTGTTGGCACTATGGCTGCCCTAGCCACGCCATGGTAACTGCTTAGTCAGGGTGAGAGTGACCTTCCAGGAGGACATGCAGGGGCTACCTTGTCCATGCTGCTGATGACCACACACTACGATGTCTGCTACATTGCCCTATGTTCTGCGCTCATGCATCCAGCCCAGGCCAGCCTGTCGGGGGTATACCCACAATACCTAGCTCCTCATTATGCACATTGGCAAGCTAATACTGGACACAGTACAAACATTGTGGGCTGAGTAAGGTCTTGCAGACATCACACACTGGATGTACAGACACACAATCCCACAGCTAGGCCATCACTGTGCTACTATAGATAGCTTTTGCAGTCTAGGCCAACTCAGCAGTCCTGGACACAGTGCAGGCATAGCTATGGTATGCAATACTGTTGCTGTCACACCCCAATGTGGGACACATTGTCGAACACCAGACGTGAGACACACTCCACAAACATCAAACATATTGGTGTCATAACACTCAATCACCATATTGTGCTTTACCTAGAAATTGATATCTGCTATTAATCTGTTCAACATGTTGCTATATGTGTATTGAATTACCAGGTTTATGGTGACAGCGCTAAGGTGCACACTTACTACTTGTGTGAGATGTACGCAAGGCCCAATATCATGTATATCCAATAGGCTTTGGATCATGGAGCCTGTGGGTCTATTCATTTATTCTCCTGATGGCCAGTACTGTCCGGCAGAGGTACCCAAATACAGTCCTGTTGAGTCAGACACTGTTCATTTTTCCCAAGTGTGCCTACGGAATATGCATGAGATATATCTGCATACCATGGACCAACACATTACATGAACAACACCATCTTTATTTGACACATCATAAGATGTGCATGATTTGAGGCACTTCAGGACTGCATTTGAGTGAAACTGCTCTATGTGATGCACTTGTTTCTCATATATGTACACTTTCTCAGAAATACATGTATTGGCCATCTTTGCATTACCTGCACTACAGATTATTTTATGTTTCTTAAAATTGTGCGATGTCACAATCGTGGGGGCTTTTTGGCCAGGGACGACACACAGGATTTGAACTTGTGACCTTCACCTCCTGAGGGCAATGGCTGTGTGCTTTGCACCACCGTCTTGCAACAGAGACAGTGCATTCCCAGGGATATGCATGGGTGTTTGTCACACTGACCCTGTCTGTTGCACTCCACACCACCCACTTAAAAAGGAGTATGCCATGGTGTGCTGTGGACAGCTGCCACCAATTGCTCTGCCGTCAACATGCTCACATGGCCTTATATTGGAGACTGCATAAAACTTAACTAACAATTGACACTCCAGGACTGCATTTGGTTGACTCTGCTGTAGGTGATGCACATGCTTATGTGGTGGCTACTGTTGAAGGAAAACTACACATATGGGATACGATCTTAGGTTCTCATCAGCAAATAGCCACTCTTTACTGGCTTGTTTTGGAAGGGTACAATTATGTGACCTAGTTGGCCAGGAGCCACATACAGGATTTGAACCTGTGACCTTCTGTTATTGCACACACTGTCTGTATCCACTGCACCAACGTTTTGCAACATATATGCTGCATTCCCAGGGGAGTCCATGACTGTACATCCAACAGAGCATGTCTGTTGTGGTGGACGGTGCCAGACTGCACACGCCTACTGTACTGTCTGCTGTGTCTTTCAGCCAATGCCCCCTCCACCACCTGTACCCCTCAGCCAACATGCAGACATGTCCTTATCTGGAAAACCCATTTCACAGAGTTCCCCAAATCCAGTCTTGGTGTTCCACACACTGTTCTGGTTTTCATGCTATCCCTCATACATATGCATGAGCTACATCTGCATACCATGGGGGTGGTGCATAGCTATGCAGCACAGGCATCTTTGTTAGAGGCAGCATGGAACCTGAATGGTGTGGGGCCCTCCAGGACTGCATTTGGGAGACTCTGCTCCAGATAATGCGCCTGTTTATGGTGTCTGTGAGTGCTGTGGTAAAATATAGGTGTATTAATCATGCATATGTTCCTAGCTATACAGTTTTGTCCTTACTATCACGGTTTAGTTGTAGGAAAAATATGTGGACTGGATTGGCAGTAGCCCCAGCTGGGCTTTGAACCTGTGACCATCTGTTCCTGCACACACTGTCTGTGTGCACTGCACCACCGTGTTGCCACAGATATGTTGTGTTCCCTGGGGAGTACATGACTGTACATCCGACAGAGCCTGTCTGTTGCGGTGGACGGTGCCAGCCTGCACAGGCCTAGGCCACTGTCTGCTGTGGTTTGCAGCCACTGCCCCCTCCGCCACCTGTACCCTTCCGCAAACATGCAGACATGTTCCTATCTGGGAAAAACATATGACCTGAGTGAGTTGTAGCACACCAGGACTGACTTTGGGGGACTTGGCTGTAGGCAATGCCCATTGTTATGGTTTGTGTGCGGTGTAGGGTAAAATATAGGTGTTGGGACCATGCTTATGTTCTCTGCAATAAAAGAGTGTCTGTATTCTCACTGTTTAGTGGTGGGTAACATGATGGGGACTGGGTTGGCAGGAGCCCCAGCTGGGTTTTGAACCTGTGGTTCTCTGGTCCTACAGGTACTGGCTGTGTCTGCTGCACCACACTGTGGCCACAGAAACAGTGCAGTCACTGGAGATGTGATACCTGGCCGCACGGGTCAGACACCCTGCTCTTCACAATTTGACTGTGGGCTCGTTGACCTTGTATGGGGACAAAGGTGCAAATAAACCTCACAAATGCCCTCCAAAAAAGGGGAGGGAAACCATAACCAAGCTGCGCAACAGTGATATCAATGGGCAACCTAGAAATCACTCCCAGGAAAGCTCCATTAAAATGCAGTGCTTTTGAATGAGTCTACGGAGCGTAGACCCTTCCAAAATTCATTTCTTTTTTTTGGAGCTTTCCTGGGAGTGTTTTGTATGGTTGCCCATTAATATCACTGTTGCTCAGCTGGATTATAATTTTCTTTGAATTTATTGTGGTCATTTTCATATCATGTTTGCTATTTTGTTCTGTGCACATGTATCACACTGCTCACGTCTTTTAGGTTTCCCCGATTTTGCTGTACATTGCTGACGGAAATGGTTTCTCTTCCCTTTAAATGCGCTCTACCGCACTCGCGGTATTTTTTCCTTGTAAATTCGGGCACGCTCCTGTGCGGGGAGTCTCTCCCCTCCCACATTCCACCCATTGACCCCGTCTCTCCGCCCCTCGGGGGCCTTCCTCCGCCCTCATTTCGCCTTTCCACGCCTCTATCGCACATGAGCGCCCCGCAAACGTGCGCGTTTTCGGCGCACGTGTGCGGGGCCCGTTAATGTGACCCGCACGTGTACGGGGCGTTTAAGAGCACTTAAATGCATCATTTTAGGGCGCTCAGGTGCGCCCCGCACAGGTGCGCCGTTTAGTAAACATGCCCCTTTGTGTCTTTATAAAATACAAGGGTAAAAGCAGCAGAAATTGCACCTAGATTGAAGCTGCGGGCACTGACACCTGCTCCTGAGCCAGTGTAAATGTTTGCACAACACTCATAAATCATGATCCTGCCCATGCTCCTCCCAAACCACCACAGAACAAGTTTAGACGTGAGTGACATAAAAATACGTGCCTTCTTTGAATTGCTCATTCTTTAACACAGATAAATCCCTGGAGTAATTTTATAAGAGGCTTTTATATGCCAAAAAAAATCCTTTATACCATTGCCCCATGACGTGGCATTTTAGAAAGTGCATCCAAGTGCAGTCTGGGACATCCAGGGCAGAGGGTACAGAAAAATGCCGAGGATGTCTATGGGGCTTGTTTAGAAAGCTGCGGTAGCGGTTCGCGATCGTTATCGGAGCCGCGGCCCATTGATTTCAATGGGGCCGCGGCTCCGATAATGATCGCAAACCGCTACCGCGGCTTTGTAAACAAGCCCCTATGTTTCAGCCTGATTTTAAAAAATATCGACACCTGCTATGTGGACGTCCGCACCAGCATCATATAGACATCCCTGCTATGTAATGGTGGGGCGAGAATGTCCATCTCAAGCAAAGTTGCATATGAGAATGTCCAGTGGCATGACATAATGAAAACAATAGCCCCCGTTCCTCTTCAGCGTTTTTTGTGAAATTGTAAAAAAAAAAGGGGGGTATGAGTGTGCCTCCTTCTCCGCACCCTGCAGACCTTTGCCTGACAAAACGAGCACTTTTCAGATGCTTATTCACGCCTAGATCACGCCTTTTACACAGCTCGGAACATCCAAGACATTTCTGAAATCGAGAACGGATGTCCAAGTTCTTGGGAATGCCCCAGCCAAACCTATACCACACCATCGTTCTGACTTTGATGTCTTTGCTCAGGGACGTCCACAGACCCACTTATAAAATGGCCCTGGGGACGTCTCTGTGCTTTGGATGTCTCTCTGTCCATTTTCAGATGTCCAAATCTTGAATAGGGCTCTTAAAATAACCTTCATGGTGTTTTTATAAAAGGGCTAGAAACTCCCAATATATTGAATACATACTTACTTCTTTTTGCTGTTACATGAAAATTAATACTTTTTTTAAGCTTTAAATCCTAGTCTGGAGGATTCTGGAAAAATGCTTAGAAAACAAACATAGACATCTGTGCAAAACACATGTGAATGAAAGATCTGATCAATTCTAATTGACCAATTTTGGTTCTCGGTAGTAAATGATGTTCTAAATGTATGAACACTTTTCATCAGCTCATATGGTATTTCAATCAGATTTTTAAATAGTAGCAGCTGAAAGGGAAAAGGTACTAAAATAAACTAGAGGTGGGAACCTAACTTGTTATTAATTAAGGGCCCGATATTCAAAACAGTCGATATTCAGATGTCACAGCGCTTAAATAGCAGCTGACTATTCAGTGACAGTATCTGGGTAGGAGTTGGCAGACTTTCCACATTGGCATAAATAGGATAGATGTGCCAGAGCTAATCTAAGCATATTCCCATGCCAGTCTGTCTCCTTGAAGGCTCCTCTGGCTGCTCCATACCATGCGAGATTACGTTTTAGTCATTCTGTGTTTGACACTGTCTCTAGGATACTGCCATCACCTCCTCCTCCTCCTCAACTTTGTCTACAACCTCTAAGCCCCTTGGCAAAATCCAAGACAGGGATTTTTGGTCTGGCTTTCCCTGTCCTGGAAGTCACTCCTCTCCTAGGGTCCATGTGCTTCTCTGATTCAGCCCTCACACTCACATGTGTGAGGCTTTCTTTACTACATGTTTGCAACAAGAGAATGTACCATGAAAAGAAAAAGATTGTACATGTCAGATGTAGTGCCCACATGTTGCTTGGCAGGAAAGCAGATATAGTATAGATCCTAAGTGGGTAATTTTATTAGGGGATGCATACTTTAAGCAGCAGAATATGCGTCAACTTTGGTGGTATTTTAGTCTTTTGTATGCATATGTGGCCACCATGCACATAAATGGCTTCTTATAAAATACCGACCTGTGTGGAAGTACAGTATAAAGACAAGTGGGTGCCTACCATGGTACCCTGTCATAAAATCACTAGCAACAGCCTAGCACCCAAGAGATCTGGGTTCAATTCCCACTGGCACTTCGTGTGACCTTGGGCAAGTCACTTTACCTTCTATCGCCTCGGAAGAAATGGCCTGGCAATCTACTTCCAGTCATACCTTGCCAAGAAACCCCAGGGGCTGCTGAGTCAACAGGAGTCAGCATTGACTTGACAGCACTTAAAAAAAATAAAGGCCAATATTTATGCCGCATGATTCAAATGGGGCTAAGTACCTCGTTAGAGGTTCCTAAATTAGGTGCTACGTTTAAGCACCCAAGCGTGCTTTTAATTAACTATGGTATATTTTTGCACTTACCGCATGCTAGGAGCAAAAACGAATGCATGGTAAGTGCAGTGCCCCTAGGCTAACTGTTCGGGGCATGCCCAGCATGTTCTAGCAATGACCACACTAAGTTCCCAAATGCATGGCAGAGGTATTCACAGTTAACGCGGGTACATTTAATGCTGTCCATTAAGATGGAATAACAGCAGCAATGGCAATTACCATCGTGATAATCACAATGTGCCATCAACATCCACTCTCCGCCCTAACCCACCTGGTCCCCACACTGTCACCATGCTAAGCAGTAAGGGTGGGGATTTTACAGTGCCGGCTGTTTTTAGCGCATGGTAACTGTTACCATGGGTCCACACTGACCACTTAGCGTGCGCTACCCATTAATGCACTTTAAAAGTGTCAACTATATTCAGGAAGTAAACATTCTTAAAGAGATTTCTGAATTTAGTAACCTTAGACCCAATATTCAAAAGCATTTATTTGTATAGTGCCAGTTGCTAAATGACTAACTGCCTAATCTGTGACTTTGAAGTAAGCATATAGTGCCGCTGGATCTTTTTACAGATTCCCGGCACTATCCTGTAAGTGCCAAGGTGAAGGCCGAGCGTGGGCATTCTTCCTAACTCCACAGATAATCAGCAATATTCATAAACTATATGATTGGATTTAAGAGAGCAAAATGGCTGTTCTAAATTAAACCACAGTTAAAATGGATAGTGGATGACTCTCACTGCTCTCCATATATATGTATATTCAGTGCTGCTTGCTATCTGGATGATGGCAGGGAAGATACGTGGATAATGTAAACATTACAAATGGAATTTAAATAAAACGCTGACCATGGTATTTGAATATTGACCCGCTTAACATTTATATTAAATATCTTAAAAAGAGTTACCTAAATTTAGGCCTGCTATGGGCTTAACTTCCTTCTCCCAGTTTAGGCCCATCATCTTGTGAGGCATCTCATTTTAGGAGTCTTGGGGCATGTTTACTAAAGAGTGAGCTGGTAGCACACCTTTGAGCTGTGAAACCAGTGCTGAGGCCTGTGTTGATTTTAGGGTGCATGTGCATCCCCCTCCCCTCTACCATGGCACTGTGATAACTGGAATGCAGATGCACTTAATGCCATCCATCAAGGTGGCATTTAGTGCCCATGTACTAAGAGCAACAGGCATGATTAATGTGTGTCCAAAATGCCTGCACTAACCACAATGCATCATTAATGCCCATATTCCACCCCAAACTGCCCAGTCGACGCCCAATCGCTTGCTCGCTGGTTAATGGGACTTTTAGTATGGAACGTCATGCTATTAGTATGGTACGCTTAGCACACAGCAAATCTTTTGCTAGCCATTAGCGCACACTAGTCAACATGCCCCCTTATGATTTAAAGCACCCTTAATTAGGAACAAAAATTCAGCAAACTTTTAGATTCAAAAGTTTAGCTTCCTAACTCTCAAATTTAGGAGCATAGATCTTTTGAAAATTAACCTAAGAGGCATGTTTACTAAAGTACAGTAGCCAGAAGCGGGGTTTAGCGTGAGAGTAGTGCATGTTTTCAGCTGGAGGTAGCCAGGAGTGTACAGCCAGAAGGCACCCACGCTAAAAACTCCATGCTACCTGAGCAGTGCTTGAAGAGGCGGGATTATGAAGAGAGCGGGTGGTAGGAGCCATGCACGGTGGAATATCGAACTGCATGCTTTCTTTTAATTTACCATGCAGCTGAAGAGTGAGCATGCTAGTGAGGCATATTTTATTGCTTGTGCTAAACAATGTATGGAGAATATTTAAAATCCGTAATCAGTCATTTTTCCAAATGCAGACTGCAGCATTAAAATCTGTGTATTCGACGTTGCTATTTAGATAGCAAGCAGCACTGAATATACCTACAGGGGGCAATTTTATAGCAGGGCACCTAGGGTAGTAGGGCAGGAAGGTGCCTATTTTCAGCTTATTGACTAAAGACACATGCAGGTATATTTTACAAAGGACGTCCAAGTGTAAACTGAGACATCCAAGCTTGAATGTCCCTAAAATCAGCAAGCACGTCCACGTTTGGGCACAGTTTCACAGACATGGAAGTGCCTGATAAGGACGTCTGCAGGGACGTCTATATAGATGTCCCTGGTATAGCATTTAATACTGGGAATGTCTACAAGACTACTACTACTACATTTATAAAGTGCTACTAGTCGCACGCAGCGCTGTACAGACATGTATGAGTCGGTCCCTACTCTCGTTAGAGCTTACAATCTAGTCAAGACAAAACAAACAGAACATAGAGCAGCAATCCAAGGGAGCAATACAGTATAGGGGGTGAAGTACTTTTGTCCACTAAAGAAGAGCGGGACCTAGGCGTGGTTGTGTCTGAGGATCTTAAAGTAACTAAACAGGTAGAAAAGGCGACGGCAAAAGCTAGAAGGATTCTTGGGTGCATATGGAGAGGAATGGCTAGCAGAAAAAAGGAGGTGATAATGCCTCTGTATAAGTCCTTGGTGCGACCTCATTTGGAGTATGGTGTGCAATTCTGGAGACCGCACCTTCAAAAGGATGTGAACAGGATGGAGTCGGTGCAGAGGGTGGCTACTAAGATGATTAGTGGTCTTCATTATAAAGCACATGAGGACAGACTTAGGGATCTTAATATGTACACCTTAGAGGAAAGGTGGGATAGAGGTGATATGATTGAGATGTTTAAATACCTCCGTGGCATAAATGTTCAGGGAGAGAGCCTCTTTCAATTGAAAGCAAGTTCTGCTATGAGGGGACATGGGAAGAGGGTGAAGGGAGATAGATTCAGGAGTGATATGCAGAAATATTTCTTTACAGAAAGAGTAGTGGGTCCATGGAATAGTCTCCCAGTGGAGGTGGTAGAGATAAGGACAGTAACTGAATTCAAAAAAGCATGGGACCAACACAGAGGATCTCTAAAGGTAAAAAGTGGACTGTTGTAGTTGTTGTTATGGAAGGACAGACTAGATAGGCCATGTGGTCTTTTTCTGTCATCATGTTTCTATGTTTCTAGAGCAATAGTCTATTCAGGGCAAGAAGTACGAGGCACGGCAATTACAGTCAGGCAAACAAAGGACAGACAAGTGTGGCATTTACAGTCGAGGTAGACAAGGGATCAAAGTCAAGATCTGAAAGCGACAGTGAAGAGGTGGGTTTTCAACCTGGATTTGAAGAGGGCTAGGGAGGGTGCCTGGCGTATAGACATAGGTAGATTGTTCCAGGCGTAGGGTGCTGCAAGGTGAAATGAGCGAAGTCTGGAATTTGGGGTGCGAGTGAAGGGCCTGAATAGAAGTAGTTTGTTAGAAGCGCAAAGTTCATAAGGGGGTTGTGAGGAGAGATGAGAGTTGAAAGGTATTGAGGGGCCGCAAAGTGAATGCATTTATAGGTCATTAGGAGAAGTTTAAACTGGATGCGGAAACGGATGGGGAGCCAGTGAAGTGACTTGAGGAGAGGAGTAATGTGGGCATGGCGAGGCTGGCGGAAGATTAGTTGAGCGGTAGCGTGCTGAATAGATTGATTTGCAGTGACGGTAGAAACCCAAAACAAGTTTCCCAAACACACACAACATAGCATTGTCATTATGTACAGTACTGAGGATAGTGTAGTGCCAACCTCTTGACGCACTTCAGAGGTTTTACTGCTCAAACAAGAACTTTTCCAATGTCTATTCTTGCCTGGAGCAGGTCTAAGTTTGGACGTGGGTGCAGACGTCCCCGATGGTTCTAAACTCGATCCGGGACATCTATGTCTGTAGCTCCACTCCAGACATGCCTCCATCACACCCCCTGCCTATTTAAACTTCCCAATAGCAGAGACATCTAAAAACCCTGTTTCTGTAATCGCTCTGGGGACGTCTCCATGTTTTGTACGTCCATGTGTTTTCAGACATCCAATTCGCATCTAAGCAATTTAAAATAACCTCCAAAGGCACCTATGTCTCTGCATAATCTACTAGCACAAATCCTGAAGAAATGGCAGCTACAGCAGGCATAAAGGTTAATGTGCACGTTACGCACATATATGTGTAAAGTGCAACTCCACCCATGCTTTGCCCAGACTCCGCCCCTGAGCAGGCCTACTTGACATGACCTAACTTTACAAGAGCTGTTTTATGCTCCTCCAACTGCATTTTAGACTTGAAAAAGGTTTATAAACTTAATTTCCATTGCAATCACAGCGTTCCAGATAGAGACGATCAGGGGCAGACTGGGGGCGTGCAGGGGTATGTACTGAAACACCGAGCGGAGCCTCAGTTGCATAAATATTAGCATACTGGATTTATTTAGTCAGTAGTGTGATCAGGTTAATGATGAAGAGGGACGATTAAAAAGGAGAGAAAAAATTCCTAGCAGCTGTGAATTCAAGATCAGGTGCCCAGGCTGGGCTGCACTGGACCTTGCCAGAGCTGGAAAAGCTCTAAAAATCAGCAACAGTGAAGCTGCCTAGCCACAAAACAAAATTTAAGCTGAGATGTTCCCTTTTAGATTTCCTTGAATATGAAATGACAAACTATTCTACATTTTAGGCTGGCAGCATCAAGAACACAGAACTGCTTATCTCATAGATAGACCATCCCTATTCCACTGCCCCTCCCCCTCCACCCATACGCTCTACATGTAGCTCTAGCAATCTCCAGAATTCCCAAAGCTCAGCTAGCTAAGTTCCCATGTGCTCGATGCTATCTTGTAGCTGTATTAAACTGCCTCCCATAAACCCAAAGTACATCTGGCTGGTAGTAGGCCCACTGTCCTATCAGCGCAATTCCAGCAATGGGAACAGAGGGGGTAGATAAAAAATATTTTCAATTTAGTGATTACATGTCAGTTTTTAGAAATGACATCCATTATGCTTCATATTTTTGTAGTAGTAGTATGTGGGAAATGCAACACTGTTATATTTCTCTATTGATTTATCTTTCTGGGAGTGATGTGGTCGCTGTCATGGGATGCTTGGGGGGGGGGGGCAAGATAATGACTCCTCTTCCTTCCTCCACACTTTGTTGCTCAAACCTAGAACTAAGGTGTCCCTTCCTCCCCCCTCCCCCATACACTTCGGATAAGTGTCCCAGAATTGCCTGAAAAATACCTGGTAAGTTTATCTTAGGGAGGCTGCTACTCTTGTGGGGGGGGGGGGTGAGGAGGGGGGAGGGGTGTGCAACTGACTGAGTAGGCAAAGCTCTGGACTAGGAAAGAAATCCCAGGTTTTATCACCCACCTGCTATGTGTCACACTAGGGCTGCTTTTGTATTTTGATTGTGTTTGTCTGTGTGTCTGTGTTGGTTGGGGGGGGGGGCGAGTTTGCAAGGGGCTGAGAGTGGTGGAGGCTTTTTTTTATTTTGCAACAGCTGGAGGTGGTTGTGATCTCTGAGGATAAGAGGAATCTTTATTTATTTATTTAAGCAGTTTTCTATACCACCTTATCCTTCAATCAAAGTGGTTTACGTCACAACTTGAAACTGTTTGCATTTATTTATTTATTTATTACAAGTTCTTATATACCGCACTATTCGGCATCAGCGCGGTTTACATTATAACATAAAGACCATAACAACAAGCTGTTTGGTTTACATTATAACAATAATAAGGATGGGAGGGGTGATATGCATCTGAGGCAGCCAGGAAGGTAGCTGTGAGGGTAACCCCTCCCCTCTCAGCCTGAGTTACAGTGAAACAAAGCTTAAACACATACCCTTTCGCCCAGAGTCCAGCAGACCGGAGCATACCAGTTTAGACAGGTCATTTAGGCATGCTATATGATAGCCCACAACCCCCCTAGCCCACAACCCCCCTCCAGGGGCTACTGATTGGTGGAGAGGGGATACCTGAGACAAATGAGAAGCTAGAATGGGTTTGAAAACTTACTGTATATAAGACTGTGTGACACCACTGGCTCTCTCTCAGATCGTTTTGTTCAGGGTGCCGGCTCTGCCTGAGACTGTGCGCACAATAAACAGCATGTGTTTGCATACCGGTCTGTCTCTGTGTTTTCATCTGAGGGTTGGAGGGACAGACTTCGAATAGATAATAGATCTCCTGCTACACATCCAGGGCATTTTAACACACATATACAAGCGATAGTATTATATGTCAGCTGGTGTCTCATAGCAGCTGGCCTGGAGTGATCAGAGTGGTGGTCAAATACCCTGCAGGGATGTTTATTTACTATGGGCTAGGTGATGTTCCCAAGAGGCCATTTCCAAGCAGGGCACATCTGGCCCACCCAGATGTGCACCCAGTTCTGCTCCCACGGGGGCTAGACGACTCCACGGGAGCAGAATCGGGGCATAAGGCCTGGACGTCCCGTACATGCCCCGATTCTACCCTGCTAGACGTCGTACAGATTCCCCAGCTAGCTCAGTCTGGGTTCCTGCATGGAGCCGCAATGCAGTGCCATCCCGACGCCATGGCACCGCAGCTCCATGCAGGAGCCCCGATCGCCTACACAACACCAAAGTGCCCTTTTCCCCACCGCCTGACCCCTGATTGGGCCTTCTGGGGCCGGGATCGGGCTGCGGGGAATCACCTGCCCCTCTCACCTCTTCTGGTGGTCCCAGGCTGGATGGCCGCTGACGTTGGGGTGGACTTATTCCACCTCCAAGGTGGAATAAGTCCCTCATCTAAAATATAATTTAAAAAAAAAATAAGTACCCTGTTTAAGTAACCCAGCTAGATGTAAAGGGCCGTCACCAGAATCGGCCCTGTATGTCTGGGGCAGGGTCACACCTCCGGCCTGCCCCCACTGCTCATCTGGAACACCCCCTCCTGCCCTGGTACAGAGCTCCCCGTACATCTTGGCTGTATGTGTGGGGAGCTCTGTGTTAGGAATTGCAGCCGGGAATTTAGCGGGGATTATATGTCTGACTGGAATATATATCCCCTCTAAATGTGGGTTGGAATGACCCCCAAAGTGTTAGGAATCAGCAGGAGGTAGTAAGGAACAGGCATGCAGAAAAATTGCCTCTGATCTGAGTCCAGGGCCATACAAAGGACTGTGCGAGCGGTGTGGCCACACAGGGCACAGTTATGACAGAAGAGCTGATGTCATCACTAGGATTCCAGGAAGCCCAAAAAGAGCAAGTTTTTGCAGTGGCTAGGAGGGGGGTGTAAGGAGCACCAGAGTGCATTTCTAGTCTGGTGCAGTCCTGTCTGAGTCACACAGAAAAGCTGTCTCTGATCTAAGTCATAGCTGCAAGCCCCACACTAGCTTTCCCCTCCACCAGCTCCCATTGGTTCCCTCTTGTTACTGCACTGAGGAAACGGGGCTCCTGTGACAGTGGGACCATGTGCAGAAAACATTTCCAAACATGCCTAGGTCCAGCCCTGGAGATGACATGCAGTCCACTATCCAGATAGGACAGCAAAAAGCTGTCCTACATTTATCCAGGTAGATATCTGTGTAGCAGACAGAATATTGCTGCTCTTTGGATGACTTAGCCCTCTGCCCATGCATCACCCTGACACTATCCGTATACTGACGAGGCAGTCTGTAAGGATTTTCAGTGGCACTATCTGTATAGTGTTGCTAAAAATCCACAGATAGTGCCATCTAGGTGGCTTATTCAGATAATATCCTTAGACTATCAGCCTAGTAGAATCTTGCATGTTAAATGAAGTTTTAGCATGCATGTTATGTTTTTTACAGTACACACACTCAATATCATTTTGTGTGCATGGTCCCTACTATAACAAGATTAGCCAGTTGATTTTGAATGCCATTAAGAAGTATCTATAAAAGGAACATGGGGTGATTTTAGAAGCCCTATTTGTGCTTTGGACCACTGAAAACTGCCATAGAGACATCCAAAGCACAGAAACTGTCTCCAGAACCATTTCTGAATCTGAAAAGGGGGTGTGGAAGAGACATAGACAGAGCGCTCCTAGGAACCTGGAGGCATAGTTAGGGCGTTCCCAGGGACCAAGACGCCCCTGCCTGATCAGAGAAAAGTCACAGACATCCGGCATCACGCCTACATTTAAACCTGCTCTGAGGCATGCATGGCCACAAACAAGCATCTGAAAAGTGCTCATTTTATCTGAAAAACATCCAGAGTGTGTAGAAAAGAAAGTACTTTATCATCTCCAGTACCAAGCACAATTTCAACTATAGTAGCAGTGAGATTTGAACTCTGGCTGGTCTGTTCCTAACCCACTACTCTGTTATACTATCCTAGATGCTTGGGTTCTGAAATACGGTTCTGGGGACATCTAAGTAGACATCCCTGCAGGCGTTCCTATCAGGCACATCCAGATTTGTGAAATCATGCCTGCACCTGGACGTGCCTGCATTTTTTTTCAGACGTTCTGGCTTAGACATCCCAGATTGCACTTGGACGGATCTTCTAAAATTCCTCTCCATATGTATATCAAACAGAGTTTTCTACAGGAAAAACAGATTGAAAATAAAGATGCAAATAAAATAATCTGTTAGCTCCATCTAGTGGATGAGCTGAAATGGATTACAAGTGGGCTTCAGTGCAATGAAGTGAAAACAGGGAAGGCTTACGTTTTAAGGATCCACATAGGGGCACATTTACTAACAAACACTAACTGTTGGCTTGGGGTTTGTTGTGCACTATGCGTGGTGTACAAACAGAGCAGGGCCCTGTGCTAGAAATGCCACGCTAACCAATGAGCGCTCAATTGGGCAAGTTAGGAGGGGAGACATAGGCAGGTGCATTATGGTTAGCGTGGATGCTTTGGCCATGTGTTTGCCCTTTAGTAAACATGCTCCATAGTCAACAGTGTTCTGCTTGCACTGTGATCAGCTGCACTTACACAATACTTCCAATGGATGCTTTCTTCAGTTTTGAAGCTATAGGAAATTGATCCCTTGAGCAAAAGATGCAATATTTCTATACTGAGGTGGTCAAAAGGATTTGCAGGGTTTTTACAATATATCTGCTCTATTTCCACCAATTAAAGCTTAAGTCTGGCACTTAAAGAGCCTGCAACTGGCAGAAACAATACCTAGTTAATCACTATCTACAGGGTGGACCAAAAAAAGTGAGAACATCTCGTAAATTAAAAGCTTAAATAGTTTACTTATTTACCGTTTTTTAGCTATATAACATCTTTATTTTGGCAATTTCCGGTCGCCATCTTTTTTTAAAAATTTGTCAATAAATAACTTAGATGCTACGAGATGTTCTTACTTTTTTTGGGCCACCCTGTAGATAGCTCTTTAATATTAAACATGAGACTTTTATCTATTGAGTCGATGGAACAATTGAAAAACATGAACATCATAAGCTCCTGTTTTTGTGAGCAATGTCATCTCAGTGTCTGAACAATGATGTGCCGGATCTCGCCAAAGGGATAATCAAGTAGGAGCCTCCGTGGGATGGCAGTGTAGTCGAAGAAGCTAGACGACAAACAAGTCAACTTTCACAAATCTGCTCATCAGGTAAGATATCTGGGTAATTGAAGCAGAATTTTCAGCCACATCTAAGCAGCTAGTTTTGTGGCTGAAACTTTATCTAGATCTAGCTGGACAGAATTATTCTATTTAGATTTAGGTCTGGTCCTAATGTGACTGGGGTTGTCTGGCCAAATTTAGCTTGTTAGGCAGAAAATCTGAACTATTTATCTTTTTATTTGGATTTAGCTCATGGCTCAGTAGCCCAAGGTGAATTACATTCGGGGTAAAATGTTACATTTAAACTCTACCTTCAAATTAGTGAGCAAAGAGTGTAGTTTGAATAACACTGTTTCAGACCTGAATGCAACAAGACATCCAGGTATTCCGTAGATAAACATAGGTAAGCATTTCCTGGGTAATTATATAAATCTTTTCTAAACATAAAAATGTTAATTTGTGTACAGAAAAGGCATTTTATAAAATTAGGCCACTCCCAATTAGGTCACATGCAAATCCATGTGCACTCTAAAATTTATGCCTGCTCAACAACAGGAAGTGTCCGCACTTTCAATGCTGATGCAATTTCTACATGATTTGTGCTAGATTTTTATAAAAACACATATAGTAGGTGCTTATGTGTCTTTATAAAGTAAGGTGAAAAATAGACATCTTCCTGCTCAATTAACCTAGATGACCAGTTATAAACTTGCCCTTCACAAGTGTGCAAGCAAAGCATTTTGTTGGAACAGGAGCAATAGACAGTATGAGCTCAATTTTCAAAGCCATCTAGTTGCCTAATTACAGAGTTAAGTCTCTATTTGCCAAGGTGGGGTGAACCACCACATTTCTACTCTGGCTTAATTTGAGAAAGTACCTATGGGATTTACTAAATTGTGGTATCTGAATACTTGCAGTTTAATAAATCCCATATGAATTTTCTCACATTGCTACAATCCTGAAAATCATCCCTTTACAGATTATGCCAATATGCAATGGCAGGCCTCCTTCCGGGCCTCGCCATCTTGAAGGGGCCATAAGACCCTGTAAAGGTGTCTCCCACCTCTCCTGTATAAATTCCCTAGTGGTCTGTGATGCCACATTCTTCCTGACCCTTCTTAGCCAACCATCTCTTAAAATCCCCTGGCCTGCAAATACTACCACTTTTCAAAAATTTCCTCACCTTTATTCAGGAGCCCCAGGGTCCACAGGGAGTAGTCATGATCCTTGCTCATTAGGGTTCTTTGCACCATTCAACAAAAGGGTTCTAGCTGAGCCTAGGCTTTCCTTTGTCGATGAATGCCCAGGGTGAGGGGGTGCTCTCCAGGGGGCAGGGGTTGAAACTTTGGAAAAGAGAGAGATTGCAGGCCAAGGGCCAGCATTTAATTGAGGGTTAATCATGTTTAATTTGTAAGAGCTGGATAGCCGGGAAGTCGGCATGGTGATGTAGCATCATGGACCACTTGAGAATTTTTACAGGAGAGGTGAGATGAGTCTTATAGGGTCTTGTGGCTCCTTAAAGAAGGCAGCCCTGGGAGCATCATCAGGAACATTTGCCTGATGATGTTCCCTGGAGAAAATTAGCTATATACAGTATTGCTTGCCAACTTCTGATAAGCTCTCTGCTAACTTTCCCACAGTACTGCACTGCAAATGATTTTTGAAAGCCAAAGAAAAAAAAAAAAAAAGTTAGAAACTTCTGATCAAGATAATGATACAGTAGCATATAAAAGTATACACCTTGTAAATAGTTTTAACAATTTACTGTTCTGTTACATGTAAAAAGTTCAAAAAGTTCTTGTTCAATGTAATGTTATACTAACGTATACAAAACTGTTAAATTGTTCCATGTAAACCGCCCCTGATCTCTGGAAGGGGCGGTATAGAAGAAATAGATAAATAAAAGAAATAAAAAGAAATAAGTTGCAGTAGTATTGCAGTATCTTCCTACCTTGCTCTTGTGCAGTCACCCCAGACCTTCACATGCAGCCAAGACATTGATGAATTGTGGCTTTTGGAAGCTGTAGCCATCGCATGGCTGCCTCAGCCTGTCATTATGCCCTTGATCACATGACAGAGAGCCAATTGGAGTACAGAGGGGCATTTGGCCAATCAGAAGCTTATGAGGACAAAGATTTCAAATTTGCCCAGGCATTGCAGCAGGGATACCACACTAACAGGCCAATGCAGTGAAGTGTGCTGGGCTTTGCACACAGGTTAGCTCGGTTTTAGCACACAGTCCTATGTGCTGCCGCTGCAAGAAACAGTCTTGGGCACAGGCTAAGAATGCACAAAGCCTCCAAGCAGACAGCAGCGCACAGTGCTTTGAAATCCATAGAAACTGATGATAATGAGACAGTCGGCTATGCAGCGCTGACGCAGAGAAGAGTGCAGAATACCAGGAGGCGGAGTACAGGGACGGTGTGTTAACACAAGGTCTGAGGAAGAGGAAAGTTTAGCTCATTATTCTGTGCTTCATGCCAGTTTCTTCTGTGCACAGATGTTGGAATACTATGTTGCACATGGCAAGATTATTATTTGTGCACACAACAGCATTCCATCATATATGTGAATGTTATATGCATGCAATGCAAAAGCGTTGCACCATGTATGGCACTTTGGAGATGCATGTGCATACACATACGATGGAATGCTATTCTGTGGATAAATGATAATAGTGTAAACATTTCTATGCACAGCATAAAATCCCATCATAGGTGTGGTGGGAACCAATACAACTGCTGCTAGCGCTGATCCATGTGCACATGTGTCTAGCGTAATCAACTAAATGTAATGTACACTCCAAAAGATATCACCAACATTGATCAGCACTATCTTATTAAACACCAGCCTTACTAGGCTACACTCCACAGTCTTAATAGTATTTTTATCCTTCTTAAAGGGTCTCAGACTAGTGGACAACGGACCACATTGAACGGCCCATATGTCCTGTTTGCATCAATGACCCATATAAATGTATCAACAATTAATCAAACGTGTCTTATGACGCCAACAAAGAGTACTGCTGTTGCGTTTCACTTCACGTTTCATCAGGGGTTTAAAACATCGACAACTGTGGCAAACTGTGAAAGTTCCACGTCTTTTATCAACTTTTCTGTGGTGAAACAAAGTATCGCTTTAAACATGCACAACAACGCTGTCAGTCAATAAAATAACTATCAACTGCACCTCAAAGTCGCTCACCTCTGTGTTCATGGAGAAAAGAGAAAAAGGACAGATGCTGCCCACGTCCAGGGATCGCTAACGCTCCTGCTCCCGGTGCTCCCAGCACCTAAAAAAACGCCGCGCATACGGAAACTCACTAACCACCTAACTTAAAGAAAGGAAGCTACTGACGTCACGAACACAGACGTCATCAAAAACAGCTGCTGCATGCAGGCCAATCAAGAGAAGCACCGGGCAACATCAGCCCCCAGGTCATCCATCTCCTTAAGTGCTGGACCTCCACCGCTCATATAAAAGACGGACACCCCGTCCTAGTATCTTCCATCACTGTAGGGTACTGGCAAATTCTTCAGTTGCATTATTACAAAAAGCTGCTACACCTTGTCAAAAAGCCCCAGCTTCATCCAGCATAGGCTCCCCAGTCGATGCAGCCATTAAGGCCTCCGGGCTCCACTGTATCTAATTCAAAAATCCACCTTTGTTCCTTAACAATGAGCCATTGATCAAGGGACCTACCATTCGCCCCCCTCTCTATGCGCTCTATGCAAAAACATCTTAAATCTTCAAATGAGTGTTGAAAAGTGAGACAATGCTGTACAATCAGGGCCTCTACAACTTTATGTTTAATCCGGCTCTTATGTTCTCCCATACAGGTTTTTAACGCCTGGGTATTTTTGCCCACATAGAGTAAGTGACAAGGACACTGAATGATGTATGCTATATGAGTGGATGCACACGTAGTATTCTGCCGCATTTCATAAATCCTCCCTTGGTACTGAAATTCATCGATCTCTTTTATAATAGGGCAAATCCCACAGGTGCCACATTTTCTGCTGCAGTTAACGCCCCAAACACAGGAGTTTTCAATACCGCCGGACTGAGATATTCCTTCAGATTCTTTCCCCGCTGCCACATGCAGCGGATTTTCTTATGCTGCAGTGCTGGGATGTTCCTCAGCACATTGCTGTGCTTGCGTAGAATCTTCTGAATAGATTTACTAAGGGGAGAATAAGTGGTGATGAGATTGATATTGTCATCATCAAATCGGTTGCCGCCTGCAGGATCGTTCTGTAACAACAATGCCCTATTGTAGAGGGCTCTCCGATAGGCCTGTTTCACCACTTGTGGTGGATAACCACGTTCATCAAAACCAGTGGCCAACAATCGTGAAGCCGATCTAAAATCCCGTGTGTCTGAGCAATTCCTTCTGTACCTCAGAAACTGGGAAAATGGCAAGTCTGCTTTTAAGCGTGGCGGATTAGCACTTCTAAAATGAAGAAAGGTGTTGCGATCCGTCTGCTTACGGTGTATGGTCGTGGCCCAATATCCCCAGTGTCTAATTATCTTCACATCCAGATATGTAATCTCCTTGGCACTATAGACATGGGTGAATTTAATATGTTGATCACAGCCATCCAACCACACAAAAAAATCTTCTAATTCCGCGGACGAGCCTCTCCAAATCATAAAAACATTGTCTATAAAGCGGCACCAAACTCTTATATGGGCCGCATATGGACTTTATTTTAACCAACGCTCCTCAAACCACGCCATGTATAAGTTGGCAATGGACGGGGCGCAGGTCGCACCCATGGCAACTCCCGAAACCTGATGGTAAAGTACCCCCTCAAAGCTAAATTAATTATGAAAAATAGCTAAGCGGGCCAGTTGTAAAACAAAACCCACCTGGCCTTCATCAAGGTCACCCCGAGATCTCACATAGTGACCAACTGTGTCAAAAGCTGCCTGCTGGGGAATGCTGGTGTACAAAGAAGTGACATCAAGGGTCACTAGTAGCATGTCATTATCATCCGCCAAACAGTTATAATGGGACAACAACCTTAAAAAAGCAGTGGTGTCCTTAATATAAGAAGGAATCTCAGTGAGTAGAGGACATAGATACAAATCCACATACATAGACACAGGCTCGAGAACTGAGCCCCTCGTGGAAACTATCGGGCGTCCCGGGGGTTTAAAAAGATCTTTGTGGATTTTTGGTACTGTGTAAAAAACTGCCACCCTAGGACTGGGCTTATTCAAGTAGAGCCACTCTTTCTTAGAGATCATTTTATCATGCAACGCTACGCTAGTTAACTCCTTAATCGTTGACTGCAGAGAGGACAGGGGGTCACTTTGTAGCATCTCATAAACTGAACTATCGGTAAGTTGTTGTAGTGCTTCTGAAATGTAGTAAGTGTGGTCTAAAATAACAATTGCCCCTCCTTTATCGGCCTTTCGAATGACGATATCTTCTCTACTTTGAAGCTGTTTCAAAATCCGTCGTTCAGAAATAGTTAACGAACTAGAGCTGTGACTTACTTGCTCTTCAGCTAGTTGAAGGTCATTGAGGACCAAGTCCTTAAAAACGGAAATCGCCAGGGGAATCGGACTAGGAGGGCTCCAAGTAGATTTGAGTGGAAGGGCCACCCGTCTAGCAGGTGTTCCCTCAGGGTGATTGTCATCATGCCAGTTGCCTTTATCCTCAAAGAAAACTTTTAGATGTAACTTCCATATCAATTGCTCAAAATCCACTCAGAAATTAAATGGGTCATAATGAGTCCCAGGGACAAACGATAGTCCCTTATTCAACAAGTTAAGTTGCTCTTGAGGAATAGAGACCCCTGAGATGTTCATTACTAACGACTCTGCTGACCATGGGCAGTGCTCCTCCACTCTCATTTCCGGCGCCATGCCGGGCGTTCCGACCTGGTTTCTCTTATCGTTTTTTCTTTCTTTTTGGTTGTATCCTGATCGCTGCCCTCGTCCAAAAAATCACTCTCCCCAGACGTTTTACTAGAGTTGGTCTCATCCTCAAAGTTCACCCTCTTACCAGACTTCTTGTATTTACGGTTGGTGTCCATCCAAGGGTATACATAACCCACCGTGTAATCCTCATGGTCCCTTCTTAGCTTGTTAGTTTTCTGCTTTTGCACATTCTGTCGCAGTATCTCTAGCTGTTTATTGGAATCCTCTATTCATTTCTGAACTTGTTCTTCCGATCCCCCAGCTTTCAAAATGGCAAGGTTTGCTTCAACCTCCTTTTTTAGATTTATCAGCGTGTTTTTGGCAGTATCTACCATCAGTACCATCAGGTCAAGAGAGCACTTATTAAGTATGCGATTCCATTTATCTAAGAAATCGCTAGTCATGTTTTGCATCCGTGGCTCTTTATACACCCTCAGGCCTCTGGGTATTTGCTGCCGACTTATATATTCAACAAGAGATAACCAATGCAGCTCAGTTCGCACAATTCGTTTCTGCAACTTAAGCAATTTTTCCCATGTTACTTCAGTTGTGCCGGAAACTTCCTGTGTGGTCTTTGAAAAAGGAGTTGTTTCTTTAGCCAACTCTGAGATGTAGTCTTGCGAGAAACTCAAAGTCTCTTTCCAAATGCTGAGACCTTCCATTATTGTTTTGAAACACTCAAAATTAGGTCTTTCTTCAGAGTGTGATATAATCAACTAAATGCAATGTACACTCCAAAAGATATCACCGACATTGATCAGCACTATCTTATTAAACACCAGCCTTACTAGGCTACACTCCACAGTCTTAATAGTATTTTTATCCTTCTTAAAGGGTCTCAGACTAGCATACAATGGACCGCATTGAACGGCCCATATGTCCCGTTTGCATCAATGACCCAATATAAATGTATCAACAATTAATCAAACGTGTCTTATGACGCCAACAAAGAGTACTGCTGTTGCGTTTCACTTCACGTTTCATCAGGGGTTTAAAATATCGACAACTGTGGCAAACTGTGAAAGTTCCACGTCTTTTATCAACTTTTCTGTGGTGAAACAAAGTATCGCTTTAAACATGCACAACAACGCTGTCAATCAATAAAATAACTATCAACTGCACCTCAAAGTCGCTCACCTCTGTGTTCATGGAGAAAAGAGAAAAAGGACAGATGCTGCCCACATCCAGGGATCGCTAACGCTCCTGCTCCCGGTGCTCCCAGCGTTTTGGGCTATCAGCATGATGGTGCCAAGCTAGAAGTGTGCCCTTCGTGACTAACAAGCCTGGTGCCCCTTCCTAACCACGTACAGTAGCTCACTCTTTTTGAGCTTCCTGGAAGCCCAGTAATGATATTAGCACCTCTTCTGTATTTGTGTCCCATGCAGCCGCACCGCTTGCGCAGCCCTTGGTATGGCCCTGCGTACTGATCCATAAGTGTCCCGTCTAGCCTGAAAAGCAGGAAACAAACACAAGACTTGGGATGATACTAGCTGTAATTCACTTGGAGTTCAACTGTCACTTTTCTGCTAAGCCCTTGTTATTGATACTTAAGTCTCAAAATTCACATGTATGCTGATGATATTCAGGCTTTGCTTTCCTGGGGCATAGATAGAAACATAGAAACATAGAAATACGATGACAGAAAAAGACCACATGGCCTATCTAGTCTGTCCTTCCATATCAACAACTACAACAGTCTCTTTGACTGTGACTTCAGTAAAATTGTTCAATAACTACTCTTCAGAAGTCACTAACTGGTTGGTAGATAATACATTCATATTGAACTCTGCAAAAGTTGAAATCCTTTAAGTCTGTGATTTCCCAGTACCAGCTATGTTTCCTCTCAACTGTATTTTTTAGTCAAAAGAGTTCCATGGTCCAACAATCCTTATAAGGCGTTATAAGGCTCCTAATTAGGCACAGTACAAGGCACGTTACAGGGCACCATATTAGGCACAGTACAAGGCACGTTACAAGGCACCTTATTAGGCACAGTAGAAGGCACGTTAAGGCATGTGCCTTGTACTGTGCCTAATATGGTGCCTTGCAACGTGCCTTATAATGTGCCTTATAATGCGCCTTATAACGCGCGTTACCTGACATGGCTTGCCATAATGATGCCCCGCCCATGACTTTATATGGGCATCTGTACCTTTACCGCGGAACCTAATGCGAGTGACATTACCGCAGTTTAGTAAACATGCCCCTTAGTTAGAAACTGTGCTATGGTTCTCTCTTTCTTTTTCAACATCTATTTTGTGTCCAACAAAACCCCTCCTCCAACAATAGGTGCAGAGCAGAACTAGGACATTTCTCCATAGAACCCAACATACAAGAAGAAAAATCTGATTTGGTGTCTTTTCATTAACAGCCTCTCTAGGCTAACACAAAACTCTACAAAAGTCACTGAAGGATCCAAATACACAAAAAGTGCTGAAATATGAATGTCAACCTCCAGAATCTGCCTCCATCATCAAACTTGGACAAGCGTTCCGACAATTAGAATGAATGAGCAGGAGTCCACAGGTGTGCATGAGAAAGAAGGTAACAGAACTTGCAAAACAAGAGAAAAAACTCTTCAAAGAATTAGATCAGCAGACAAGGAATAACAAGTGGCAAATGCACAAATACAGTGGAAAATACAGTGTTACTCCAAGAACCGTTTGTTGATCAAGAACAGACACATGAATGGTTGAGGAAAGGTAGACTGAAACCGAAGGATGAAAGATTGATAGTTGCAGCCCAGGACAGCAGATTGCGGACGAGATGGTTTACGGCGTGTATTGAAAAAACTGGCACAACAGACATATGCCGATCCTGTAAGAAAGAGCTGGAAACAGCGATTCACTTAATAGCAGGCTGTGAAGTTCTGATGGCAGAAAATTTCTATACGGAAAGGCACAACAAAGTAGCACACCTCCTCCACTGGAAACTCTGAAAACACTACAACATCACTGTCTCTGAAAAGCACTGGGATTATGACCCTAAGAGAATAACAGAGAATGAAGAGGTTATGATCACCTGGGATATTCCCATTCCGACGGATAAGAAACTGGATGCCAGAAAACCTGACATAGTAGTAAAAGAGAAGAACACCAGAACGGCATTGATAATAGAAGTGTCGGTACGGAGTGATTATTCTGTGAATCGCGTGGAGAGGGAGAAGATCTTGAAGTATCAAGAAATGCAATCAGAGACCAAGAAAATGTGGCAGAAAGATACAGAAATATTTCTCATTGTACTGGGAGCCACAGGCCTAATAATGAAGAATTTCCAAGCATATCTTATGAACTCCAGCAGGAGGCTCTCTTTGGCAGAATGCAAGTATTACGCTGAACATTAGCAGTAAATTTGAGAGATTAAGATCATATTTTACATGCCCTGGCTTAGAAATGAGGTTCACGATTGCCATAGTATGTGCAAAACTAACCCATTAGGAGAAACTACCCTGAGTCAAATCTACCATAACATAACGACCCCGGCTTCTAAAATTCACACAATAAGGAGCTTACCCAGAAAAGAGCAGCACCATAAATATTGCAGTGGTCCTTACAACATCCTTACACCCATTCATAAAACTGAACAAGCCAGATTACTACAGATTCAACAAAGAAACACAACGAGGGCAATTCTGATCTGGGTGTCCCCCGCCTGTCCAACCGGTCAGAATCAGGAAGTGCTACGATTGCACCCAATTCTGATCCCGCAGAGGCTAGACATGCCAGTGGGATCAGAATTGGGTCTACCAACCTAGACATGCAGGCTGTGCTCCAATTCTGGCTCCCCAGACATCCAATCAGCTCCCCGACTAGCCTAGCCTGGCTCCTGCATGGAGCACCGAAGGATTGGCATCTTGTTACCATGCCACCATGGCTCCATGCAGGAGCCATGATCCCCAGCAGCCATGGCAAAATTATTTTTCCTGCAGCTCAACCTCTGATTGGGCCACCATGGCCAGGGTCGGGCTGTGGAAAAACCCCTGCACTCCTCACCTGCCTTCCTGGCCCTGGATCTGGCATTTTCCTGTGTCTAGGGGAACTTATTCCACTTCTGAGGTGGAATAAGTCCCCCATACAAATGGCTAACCCCGGATGTACAGGGCCGACCTCGGAATCAGCCCTGCACGTCCGGGGTCGTGGCGCCATCCACAGCCCGTCTTCGCTCCACCTGCGGCCTGACCCCTCCCGCCCACAAACAGAGCTCCCCACACAGCTCAGATCTATGTGTGGGGAGTCTGTTTTCAGGATACAGGCCAGATATTTAATGGGGCTGGGCATCCGAATCAGACGTCCAGCCCTGCTAAACGTGGGTCAGAATAGACCCCAATGCTAACAGAACACATGGTCTCAGACACACAGGCAGAATAAATTACAGTATAACAAACTCAAAGTAGAAATACGTAGACAAAATTAAATTGAAATCCCAAAAAACTAGGCTCTGCATGCAGTTCAATACAAGAAATAGAAACAGTGATGCATTTCCCCCTATACTGTGCAAAATATAATAATGGCATATATAAAATCCAAAAACTGATATATTCCAGTCAGTAAACTGGAAATAAATGCTTTACCTTTATCATCTAGCTACAGTATTTTATTTGTCTAATTGCCTTGGTCCTGGTATCTGGTTTCTGCATCCTCTGTCTTCCCTTAACTCTCTTCCAGAGACTGCAATTTACCTGCCACTTCTCTCCTATCTTTTTCACTTGCTCCCCTACATCCATCTCTGACGTTGATCTTTTTCCTTTCAGCTTTCTTCCATTTATTTTTCTTTCTTTATCAACTCAGATTTCATATCTCTTTCTTATATCCAGTTCTCAATCTCCCTCTTTTTAAAAACTCTCTCATTCCATCGCTCTATCCTTCCTCAGCCGCTTATTTCGCAGTCTTTAACTAACTTTTTCCTTTCTCTTGCTGTCTTCCACCCTCCATGTGTTCATCATCTATCCCCTGCCCTGTCTTGTCTCTCCCTCTCTCCCCAATCTCGCACTTCTCCCCTTGTTCTCATCCTATCCCTCCCCATGTTCAGCATTCCCTCTCTCCATCACTCCGTGTTCAGCATTTCCTCATTTCACCCCACCCCATGTCCAGCATCTGCCATTTATCCCCTATGACCACTACCCTGTGTTCAGCATCTTCCCTCCATCCCTTTATGGCCCCTACCCCACGTCCAGCATCTGCCCTCTATCCCTCTAAGCACTCTACCATATGTCCAGCATATACCCCGACTCCATATCCACCATCTGCTCTCTATCCCCTTATCTCCCCTACTCTTTATCTCTCTCTACCTTTCCAGCCTATGTCCAGAACCCGTCCACCACCCACTACCTGTGTCCTATATCTGCCTTTCACCCCTGCATTTTGTGTCCAATATTTGGCTTCAACCCCGCACTTTGTTTCCAGCATCTGTCCTGTGTCATCCCCTCCACACTTCCTATATAACATCTGCCCTCTGCCCCCTCATGTACAACATTTGTTCAGCATTTCCCTTCTAGTCATTCCACCCCCCCCCCCTTGTGTCCATTTGTCCAGCATTTCCCTTCCAGCCATTCCACTTGCCCCCTTCATGTCCATTTGTCTAGCATTTCCTATCTGGCCACTCCACCCCACTTTCTTGTGTCCATCTGCCCAGCATTTTCCTTCCAGTCATTCCACCTCCCACCCCTTCGTGTCCATTTGCCCAGCATTTCCTTTCAAGCATTCCACAGTCCCTCCTGCTAACTGCCCCTCCACCCGCACCGCTTCCATTACTACTGCCTTTTCTGTGCCTGCAGTAGCGGCGGTAACGGTGGCTACGGACTCCAATTTGAAAAAACTTGGAGTCCGTAGCCAAAACTCCAATTTGAAAAAAAAACCCCACAATGTAAGCACTTCCTTGCTAGGAAGACTGGTCTGGTCCTGACCCTCTCTGATTCACACTTTGTGTCAGAGGGGGCGGGACCAGACCAGGAAGTGCTTACCCTTGCATTTTTTATCTTTTTTTTTCAAATCGGAGACCAGTCCGCTGCTGCCACTACTGCTGCAGGCACCAAAAAGGCATGGAAGCAGAAGCAGCGGTGGGGGGGGGGGGGGGGCAGGCTGTAGCCAAATCAGTGGAGAGCCAGCTCATTTGGGGGGCAGTGCCCCCCCCCCAGACCTCCAAACTATGCCCATGATGACAGTAGAGGTAGAGAATTCCACATGACCTGTCTTTATTTTTTAATTACCTCTCTGAAAAATGATTTTGGAACTTGAAGTCAGAATTGAATTGTAGGTTCCAGTTGAAGAAACAGAGGCATTGATGGAATATGTTATGTAGCAACGAATGGTTTTTCAAAAAATTACTTTGAAAGTAAAACCTGGTTGCCAGCATATTCTTTCCCATTTATTTCTGCCTACATATCATCTTTCTAGCACCTCTGCTGTAATAAGAACAACAACTGGAAACACTTCCTGGCTTCTGATTTTTTAACAAATGCTTTGGTGCTGCTTTGGATTTGCAATTTCTTAGACATGATACCTAGTAAAGTCATGTGGTCTTTATCCTGAAACAAAATCATTTGCAATTGAATTTCTCCCCTTCTGATCTAATTTGTTATTATCTTCCATCCTTCTGGTAGGACAGAGCTGCCAAACTGCAGTCCTGAAATCTGGTTTTCAGGATGTCCCTAATGAAGATTCATGAGATATATTTGCTTACAATAGGGCAGTGTATGGAATATACAGGAATATCCTAAAAGCATGACTGGTTTGTGGCCTCCAGGACTGGAGTTTGACACCTCTGTGGTAGGACATTACTTTTCTCTCAGATCTTATGCTTGGTTTCTCTTTTTCTGTCCTCTAACTCACCCACCTTCATTCTGGGTGCCTTCAGTTGTCATATTAATGAGTTTGCTTTGTCCTCTTTATCCATTTCTCTTTCCTTGGATTCCCATATTTTCCTCTGAAATACAGCAGCATAGAAACAGAGAAACAGAGAAAATGATGGCAGAAAACGACCATTTGGTCTGTTCAGTCTGCCCATGCAAAAACAGCCTGTCCTTGACAATCCCTTCTCTCTTACATCCCCTGTGCTTGTTCCATGCTTTTTTGAATTCTGATATTGTCTTTGCCTCCACCACCACTACCACTGGGAGCTGTTCTATGCATCCCTTACTGTGAAGAAATATTTCTTTAAATTATTCCAGAGTTTATCCTCCCCCCCCCCCCCACCGCCATGACTCCTCATTCCAGAACTTCTTTTCCATTGTAAAAGGCCTGACTCCCTTAAACTTATATCTTGGAAGTATCTGAATGATCTTTCCTATCTCCCATTTTTTGCTTCTCCTTCAGGGTTTACGTTTAGATCTCTAAGCCTGTCTCTATATCCTTTATAATGATCATTTTAGCAGCCTAGCCTCTGGTCCAACTCTATCCAGACTATAATGGTAGATAAGGACTATAGGGTCCATCTACTCTGACCAACTTCATGTCTGGTGACTCACGTTGATCTCTCCGTTCCCTCACTTCTTTATAATTAAGGATCCTCTGTGCTGAGCTCATATTTTCTTGAATCCCATTTCTTTTTTTGTCTCGACCACTTCTCCTGGGAGACCATTGCATGCATTCATTACACTTTCCTTGAACCTCACTGTTATTTCCTTTGCAAATCCTTCTCCATCCTTCCAAACCCAAAATTCACCTTGAATTCTTCATATACTTTATTTCTACTATCTAGCCCTGGCTGCCTCAACTTTTAAATTCCCCACTCTTCATGTTCTGTTATTCATTTTCATCTTTACATGATTTCTGTGCCACTGAGAATTCTTCCTCTGTTTCCTTGCACCGCCCTTTTTGACCTCAGGTCTTGTAGCTTCCTTCTACCATCTACAGCTTGTGCTTTCCTTGGTTCTTAAACAGTTAACTCATTTTTGTCACCCCACAACTCTTCCCTATTTGTTTCTCTAATCTCTATAGGCATACCTGGGGACTTCTGAGCTTCTGAGTTGTGGTCATTCTGAGATTTCTGTTGATTAGTGAGAGAAAAGATAGGGAATGCTTTCTCTCTCTCTCTCTCCTACCTGCTAATGCATTCTCTCTCTCTCTCTCTCTCTCTCTCTCTCCCCTCCCCACCCCTTCCAACTTTGAGGGATGCCTCCAGCATTCTTATTTCTCCTCCTTCTCTGCTCCCTGACCCAACCACTCTCTGTCCCCCTATAAGCCACTCACAGCTCCCTGATTTGTGAGTCCCAAGTGTTGGCATCACAGAGAGCTAAAAGCCAAATTGTGTCTGCTCCAATCTCTTCTATTCTGTTTCCTTTGATATATATGGAGATGTGGATTTATATCTGAAGATGTGACATTCTTGAATATATAATTCACTTTTAAGGTGATGTTCATATGCTTTACAAAACCTTTCTTTAGAAACGTTTTTGAATTTGTTTGCAATCTCCTTTGATTTATCTTAGCATTATTGGATATTTGACTTTGTATTATTTGGGGGGGGGGGGGGTTGTAAATAATGATCTTACCTTTCACCTTTCTCTACATATGGTAGAGCATAACTTTGTGGGGGTTATTTTAGAAGCCCTATTCATGCTTTGGACATCTGGAAACGGACATAGAGACATCAAAGCACAGAGATGTCCCTCAATCATTTTAGAAGCTGGTTCTGTGGACGTCCTCAGCGGTAGGATGCGATATTGAGGGAAAGTCAGGTGCGGCAAAGGCTGGCCTAACATTCACCACAGAAGCTAATCGAGCAGTGGCTGAATATCGCTGCTGTCCAGTTAGCTGCATCACTATCGGGCAACCCAGATATTCAATACTGGGACCTGGGTATCTCCTTGACGGTGGCAGCTAGCCACTTTAGCAGTGCTTGCCACCTCCACTGAATATAAGGCCCTTGAAGATATGTGGCTGCACTTAGCTAGAACCCTAATACAGAGGATCTCTTTTGGGGAGGTGACTGATACGCTCTACATGTGCAAACAGGTGGTCATCTGGTGCTAGCTATGCACTTAGACCAGGACTAGCAATGCAGGTCCTGTGTTTCTGCAACTGCCACCTTCTTGAGTGTGATTGCATTCCGGCAGCTTCTCCTCATCACACCATCATGCTTTTAGTGGTTCTCTGATGGGTCCTCTCCATCACTACCCCACTATTCATGAATGTGCCTCAGAGCTTGGCCCTTTCGTTGCTTCTCTTTCTATACTCATTCCCTAGCTGCTCTGATTCCTTTCATGGTCTTCAGTGACTTCTTTATCCTGATGATTCCAAAATTTGCTTCTCTAAACTAGAACAGGTCCCAAATTCAGCCTGCTTGCCTAACATTGCCATATGGATGTTCCACCATTCCACATGCATCACCACCTTGAACTTAGCATGGCCAAGATAGATCTTCTTATCTTTCCCCTGGAACCTATTTTCCCCTTCCTCTTTTATCTATTACTGTGGATTATACTGTTATCCTCCCAGACCCCTCAGCCTGTACATTGGGTTTATCTTTGGCACCACTCTCTGTTTCTCTATACACATCCAAAAATGCTGCTAAAAGGTGTCACTGCTTTCTTAATAACAGTGATTTCCAAATCTGTCCTAGAAACCTCCAGCCAGTTGAGTTATTAATATGCATGAGATGGAGGCAATTCATGCAACTCTCATGCTTATTAATTGTGCATATCCTGAAGACCCAACTGGCTGGGTTCCCTCAAAACACTTTTGGGAACCATGGCTCTATAGCATCACCAATCTTTGCCCCTTCTTTCAGAACACGGTATCAAAATTCGTATCCACTTGTTCTTCACCCCTCTCTTAGACTATTGCAACTTGCTCCTCAGAGGCAGGGCCACCAGAAGAAGAAATGGGATGGGTGACCATCAGGGTGCCAAGCCAGGAGACCGCTAACATACTTTAGCAGCGGTGCGGGGGGGGGGGGAGGGGGAGGGGGGTCATCAGTACACCATGCCACTGCTGCTACTATAGTTAACCTGAGCAAAATGTTTTATGACTCTCCTGTTAACACAAACACAAGCTTTTAGAGGGAGCAGCAAAAACAGCAATGCCACTTTTTAATCCAAAAATCATTTTTCTTCTAAAATTGACACTATGCATAAGGAATACACAATAGGAGAGTTTTGCAGTGGGTGCCAAACTTGGATTTACCACTCTCACATTAAGCAGCTTCTAACTACTAAATCCTTCTGATTTCTAACCTTTGGAGTTTATTGGAAAAGTTAAAGCTAATATTATTTTAACTGCAATGAAAAAAAGGTCATGTCCTGTTCCAACAAAGCTTCAATAACTTTGCTGAAATTTTAATAGAGAAATATATTAATTCCAGGAGTGACAGTAAAAATAGACCAAGATTAGGTTTCACGTATCAATAATCATTCTGCACCTCAAATAACCAGAAGCCGACTTGTCTCTCACATTCACAGAGAATTATGAGTGCTTATTTTCTTCACAGTTCATTTGTTTAAATAGGTTTGAAGTCAGAAAGACTTGCATTAAAAAGTCTTCTGAAAAGACTGAAATCCGAATGTCATTTTTTAAAATATATCTGGGAATTAATTTGAATTCATGTACAAATAGGAAGGATCTTCATTGATGAATGCAGAGAGGTGCCACAGTGCCATGCTGTAAATGGCAAGGGGGTCAGTGGTCCTGGAAGTAAGTGTGAAAGATAGGCCCTATTGCTGTGCTGCTTGGATTCAGGCCTGTGACAGATAGCGGAAGCCACAGTGGACTGAAGCTGGTGATGTGAGGGGGCTATCAGGGCTGCTGTGGTAAGAAATGTCATACTGGGTCAGACCAAGGTCCATCAAGCCCAGTATCCTGTTTCCAACAATGGCCAATACAGGTCACAAGTACCTGGCAGGATCTCAAAAAGGCACACAGTGGATTTCCTGGGTCTTTATCTTCATTTGATGTACTGCCCTCATAGAAGCATCTAGGCGGTTTACAATAAAAATGAGCTGTGGAGTGCAAGGAACACCATTTTTGATAGGACAGAAGATAGTCTAAGAAACAAAAAGGGGAGAGGGAATGTCCTCTTGCAATTTTTCACAATCCTCTTGCGTTTTAACAACTTTGAATAATTTTGAGACATCTGCAAATTTAATGAACTCGCTCGTGATTCCCATTTCCAGGTCATTTATGAATATGTTAAAAAGCAGCGGGCCCAGCACAGATCCCTGAGGTACTCCACTATTCACCTTTCTCCATTGAGAAAATTGTCCATTTAGCCCTACCCTCTGCTTTCTATTTTTTAACCATTTCCTGATCCACAATAGTACACTGCCTCCAATCCCATGATGTTTTAATTTGGCCAAGATTCTCTCATGAGGGACCCTGTCAAAGGCTTTTTGAAAATCTAAATACATTATTTCAACCAGCTCACCTTGGTCTACCTGTTTATTCACACCTTCAAAAAAACATAACAGATTAGTATGGTTTAATTCATGTTGGCTTTTTCCCATTAAACCATGACTATCCACATGTTCAGTAATTGTATTATTTATAATGGTTTTTATCATTTTTCCTGGTACTAACATCAGGCTCTCTGGTCTATAGTTTTCCAGATCACCCCTGGAACCGTTTTTAAAAATTGGCATTACATTAACTATTCTCCAATCTTCAGGTAGTAAAGATGATTTTAATGATAGTTCACAGATAGCTAGTCGATCTGCAATATCATATTTCTGTTCTTTCAACACATTAGGACGTATACCATCTGGTCCTGATGATTTACTACTCTTCAGTTTATCAAATACTTGTAATACAGCTTCCTGGTTTATCAATATTTCTTTCAATTCTTCTGAAATATCACCTTTAAATACCATTTCAGGAATGTGTAACTTCCCTACATCTTCTTCAGTAAAGATCAAAGCAAAGAATTCATTCAGTCTCTCCACTATGGCCTTGTCCTCTCTTAGCACAACGTTTACCCCTCTATCATACAATGGTCCAAATGACTTTCTTACAGGTTTTTTGCTACGAATGTACTTGAAAACGTTTTTATTAAGGGGGATGTTTACTAAACCGTCCTAATGTTACTGGCGCTAGTTGCAGTGTTAACGTGAAAAATCCCATATAAGGAAGTGGGCGTTCCGGCGTTAAGTCAAGAAAAGCTGGATAGTGTGTGATAAAGGGCGCCTTGGTTCGTTAACGCGCGTTAACCTTTAGTTTATGCCAGCGCTGTACTGGAAGCTATAGAGATGTAGCACACTGGTTACTTAATGACTGTGGAGGCAGTGGTCATGGGTTCAATCCTGCAGTGGTGTTATTTAATAAGGCTGTCTGAGGCATTTCCTGTTAATTTAAATCTGTGCTGCCAGCAAAAACACCCTAACAGTGTAGTAACCTAAGGTACCTCATAAGGTGCCCTATAATGCGGTCCATAGGGCACATTGTAAAGTGCCCTGTCCGCCAAGGCACCTTATAATGTGCCCTATAGGGCACTTTATAGGGCACCCTATTGGGCACCTTAGGTTACGGCACTGTGAGGGTGTTTTTGCTGGCAGCACAGATTTAAATTAAAAGGAAAAGCCTCAGACAGCCTTAATAAATAACACCACTGTGGGATAGAACCCATGACCTCTGCCTCCACAGTCATTTTAGGAACCAGTGGGCTACATCTTTATAGCTTCTAGCATAGTGCTGGCTGGCTACAGAAAGACTGCAGGTCACCGCACAAACTGTCTGCTGTGGTTACCAGGATAGGGTAAAGCCACCTGTACCCATGATGCACTGCACATGCAGATCAGCAGTCTACATCTGATCACAAGATGGGGTATGCGCCTCTACGGCACGCTGGCCTGGTAGGGGGTACTGACCGTGTGTGTTACTGGCACAGAGTAGCTACAGACCGTGACATTGTGCGGTTCCTGTGCTCACCCTGAGGGTGGGGTGGGGTGCCCACCACCTGGTCCGCTGCACCTGGCTTGGTTGAGATAGGCTGTGCTGTAGGTCCCCATCAGTGCTAGTGTGTGACAGGTAGTCCTTATCTAAACACCTAGGATACACCTGTGTCCATCTGTATTTCCCAAAGAGGTGTAGCCCCTAATGGGCTATGGTGTACCCAGAATAGTGCATATTCTGTGTGGTTGCCATAGTCATATGTTAAAAGAGAAGAGTGGTGTTTGGACACAAAAGCAGATTGTGTAGCACCACCCAGCCCACCCTCTCTGGGTCAGGGTGGGGGGACAGGATCTGTAACCAGCATAACCACACTCTACATCTCAGCTCAGCTGCCACCCACCACAATCTGACATTCACCAGCAGAGGGCACAATCAGTCTCCACATACTGCACCGTGCAAAGTGTTCCAGCCATACACATGCTAACTGCAGACAGTCTTCTAGCTAGTACATAGCACATGCTCCTGGAGGAACTATGTGCACCCAAAAGTGGGATGCAAGCACACACATCAAGCAAGTATATCAGTGACTGGGGCCCCAGAAAAAGGAACTCATAGATATCACTTGAAAGAAACACTACATAGCGCTATGTGGGAACCTAGCCATGCCATGGTCACTGCTCAGTCAGGGTGAGAGTGACCTCCCAGCATGACATGCTGTGGACACCCTGTCCATGCAGGTGGTGGTCAGGCACTACAATATCCCAGCCATTGCCCTATGCCCTGTGCAGATGCATCCTGCCCAGACCGCCGTGTCCGGCCCATACCCACAATACCTTGCTCCTCATTATGCACATTGGCAGGCTAATACTGGAGACAGTGCAAGCATTGGGGGCTCAGTAAGGTGTAGGCAGCCACAAAACACTGGATAGACATACACACACTCCCACACCTATTTCAGCCTTGTGCAAAGATAGAGGTGGTTGGCAGCCCTGGCTGCCACACCAGTCCTGGCCACAGTGCAGGCATTGCTAAGGTATGCAGGTGCTAGTATTGGTAGCTATGGCTCCACGCAGGGCCCAACAGCCTGACTTTCCATGAGGCTTTGGATAGTGGAGCCTGTGGGTGTGGGTGTTTGTGCCCCTGTTGGCTTTTGCTCTAGGGCAGAGGTTCCGAACTCCGGTCCTGGTGGGCCCAACATGATTCAGGTTTTCATGCTGTCCCTAATGAATATGCATGAGATACATTTGCATACAATGGGGGCGGTGTATACAAATGCATCTCAAGCATATTTCTTAGGGACAGTATGAAACCTGAATGGTGTTTGGCCCTCCAGGGCTGCAGTTGGGAACCTCTGCTCTAGGGACTGCACATGTCTATGGTGTATGTTCTCTGTAGGGTAAAATATAGCCATTTATGGTGTGTTTATTTTATCTGTAATCCTTCTTTATTATCACGGTTTAGTACTGGGTAACATATAGGGAGATGGTCTGCAGGAGCCACAGCTGGGGCTTGAACCTGTGACTTTCTGCCCCTGAACACACTGGCTGTGAGTACTGCACCAAACTGTTTCCACAGAGGCAGGTCATTCCCTGCGGATACCATTACTGTTCGTCAGAAAGACCTTGTCTTTTGCAGTGCACAGCACCCACCTAAACAGGGCTTGGCCTTGGTCTGCTGTGGGCAGATGCCACTGCTCCCTCTACCACCAGCACCCCTCCGCCACCATGGTGACATGCCCTTATGCCGGTGGTGCGCAGTCCCAGGCCATCCATTGTGCCGGTAGGCGGCTGCCTATGGTGCGTGATATGGGGTAGGGGTGACTGCATAGACATCCACGCTTCCCTCCGGCACCACCTGCCAATATTATGTGCCCTTTGGGGGTACTTGCTGGGTAATGTCCATTGTGGCACTGTGGGACACACACTTGTGGACATGTTTGTCCTTGATCAGTTGCTGTCTTGCTGGTTTTCCGTTTCTACATTCCTATGTGCCACCTAGGAATATGCCTACTCCACCCTGTGCTCCAGCAACCCCACTGCATGTCCCGCCTGCAGCCCCCTGTACCCCATTTGCAGCCTCACCATAGTGCCATTTCGTACTTGGGTACTATGCTTCTTCTGCACATTTATTTATTTATTTTTTATTTATTTAGCTGTATTTGTATCCCGCTTTTCACCGGGTCAAAGCGGTGCCACATAGAAAGGGGGGGGAATTTACGTATAAGGGTGGGGCCATCACCGGGGAGGCTACATTGATGATTTTAACATAGGATATAGGACAGACTTTGGGTTTAGACAGATATAGGACAGACTTTAGACTTAGACAGAATTTGGACATGGTCAGGTTAGTATAGTTTGAGTTAGTTGGTCATGGTTGGTGAGATCAGATGTTATTTCGCTTTCTGGTGGGTGTCATGTTGAGGTATTCCTGAAACAGGATGGTTTTCAGCTGCTTTCGAAAGGATGGTAGATCGGTGTTGTTTCTGAGACTGGTTGGTAAAGAGTTCCATAGGGATGGTGCATACAGTTCAAAGGCTCGATTGCAGGTCCGTTGAGAGCATTTGGTTCTTTTGTGAGGGATGGTGAGGGAGTTGCTGGAGGCTTGTCTGGTAGATCTGCCATGAGCTGGATGGGACAGTAGGGTGTGAAGTTGGGAGTTTGGTGTTTGATGTATGGCTTTGTGGGTGAGTAGGATGGCTTTGTATTTAGTCCTTGCCTCAAGGGGTAGTATGTGTAAGTCTTTCAAAATCGGGGTGATGTGGTCGGTCTTCTTTGCTCCCTGAATGATTCTCGCTGTGGTGTTCAATGCTGTTTTGAGGGGGTTCGTCTGTGTGGCTGGAAGGCCATGGTATAATATATTACAATAATCCAGATGTGGGAGCGTCATGGCTTGCATTACAGTTCGGAAGTCTTGATGTTCGAGAAGAGGTCTGAGGCGTTGGACTGTCCTTGCTTTGTGGAATATAGTTCCGGCGGTTTTGGTGATTTGTTGCTGTAGGGTAAGGGCTTGGTCGATAATAATGCCCAGGTACCTTATTTGCGGTTGTATCTGAATTTTTGTGGTACCTATGTGTAGGTGTGTAGGTGGCGTAAAGTCTGGGTCCTTTGTGACTATGAGGGCTTCTGTCTTCTTTATGTTGATGGATAGGTTGTTTGCTTGCAACCAGTTGGACACCTCTGTGAAGCATGTTGATAGGTGGGTGTTTGTTGGGTTTGTGGTTGTTATGGGAGTGTAGAGCATGATATCATTAGCGTAGATGTGAAAGCTGATGTTGTGAGTGCGTATGACTGAGCAGAGTGGTTGAAGGTATATGTTGAATAGCATGGCTGATAGTGTGGATCCTTGGGGGACACCTTGGTGTTGCTGGAATGGGGGGGATGTCGAGTTGCTGGTGCGGATTAATTGCTCTCTGTTGGTTAGGTATGATTGGAACCACTGTAGTACAGTGTCTTTAATCCCAATTGTCTGTAGTCTGTGTATGAGGATGTTGTGGGAGATGGTGTCAAAAGCTGCAGATATGTCAAGGAAAATCATGGTATATCCAGAGTGTTTTTCCTGTGTTCCTATGAGGAGAGTGTTCATCAGTGTGGTCATAAGGGTCTCAACTCCATGCAGAGGGCAGAATCCGTGTTGTTGTGGATCCAATATGTTGTTGAGATCAAGGTGTTCCTGTAGCTGCTGCTGGACGATCTTCTCGATTATCTTGGCCGTGAAGGGCAGGCTTGCTATGGGTCTGTAAGATGCTGGGTCTAGTGGGTCCAGGTTTTGCTTTTTTAGTGATGGGCGGATGATTGTGGTTTTGAGAGCATCTGGCATGCGTCCTTGGGAGAAGGATTCCTGGACGATATGAGCTAGTGGTATGCTCAGTTCGTTTCTTGTTTTCTTTATCCAGTCGGTGGGACATGGGTCTAGCGGAGAGGTGGTGGTGTTGAGGGATGCAATGGTGGTCGATATTTCATCTGGCGAGGTGTCTTTGAATGAGGTCCAGTCATTGTGTAGGTTAGGATGGAGGTCTGTTGTGGTTGTCTTATTATTCAGCTGTAAGTTCAGCTGCGGGTTCTGTGGAGGTTGTAGCTGTTTGTATTGTCGGGCCAGTAGCTCTGGTGGGATCGTTGGTAGTTGGTCCGAGTTTTGGGGGGCTTTCGTCAGTTGTTTGACAATCCGAAAAAGTTCATGTGGTTTATTTATGGAGGTGTTTATGATTTTCATGTGGTAGATTTTCTTTGCTTTGTCGGTCTCGTGGTGATACGCGTTGAGTTCATTTAAATATTTTATTTTGTGGTTTTCGTCTTTAGTTTTTCTCCATTTTCTTTCCGTTCTTCTGAGTTTTGTTTTTAGTTTCCGGAGACTGGGGGTGAACCATCTGGCTTTTTTGGAAGGAGGTCTGGTAGGGGCTTTGTTTGCTGTTGCTTTGGATGCTGCAGAGATCATGATATTCCAATTGTGTATTAGTTCATTGATGTTGCTTGAATTTGTTTGTAGATTGGGTAGGGTTTGTGCTAGGAAGTCCTCCTTGTTAAATGTTTTAAATCTTCTCGTGTGGCTACCGTCTTCTTTGTTGGTCGTGAGTTGGTATGTATACGACATGGTGATAAGGTAGTGGTCAGACCAGGGTATCTGTGAAATCTGTGGTTTGTTTCCTAGGGTGGCAGATGTGGCGCTCAGGAATATGAGGTCTAGAGTGTTGCCTTTTTCATGGGTGGGTTCATGTACGATTTGGACTAGGCCCATTGCAGTCATGGCGGTGTGGAAAGTTGTCGCTTGTTCATCTTGCAGTGATGGGAGGTTGAAGTCGCCTAGGATGATTTGTTCTTTTGTTGTACAGGTGCTTTCTGATATGAATTGTAGTATCCTTGGAAGGTTAGTGGTCTTGGTAGGAGCTCGGTAGATTAGGCATATTGAGAGGTGTTTATTGGTGAGGGTGATGAGGTCAGCTTCATTCGTGGATTCTGATGAAAGGATTCTGAGGTGGAGGTTGGTTTTAGCGATGATGGCTACTCCACCTCCTTTGGTGTATGTCCGTGAGCAGTGATGTAGGGTATAGTCTTCTGGGGTTATTTGATTTATTAGTACCGTGTCAGTATCTGTTAGCCAGGTTTCTGTCACACATAGGAGGTCTATCTGCTTATGTGTGATAAGGTCTCGAAGCATGTGGTATTTGTTTCTGACAGATCGGGCAGTGATTGTGATGTTGATGTGGTGAGGGGTCGTAGAGTTGGGGATGTGGACTTGTGTGTGTTGAGTGTGGGAGAGGTCATGTTTTGTATTATGTGTGTGTGCTGGTTGTGCTGTGGGTGTGGTTGGCCAAGGCAGGTTGTTGAGTGTGGTCAGTGAGAGGGGGGGTAGAGGGTTAGGAGGGGGGTAAGGAGGTAGATGGGAGCTAGGAAGGGTGGCATAGTTTGTGTGAGTAGCTGGTATTTTGGGAGTAGGTTGAGTTGTGGAGTCGATACCTTGGGGTGGTGAGGTCTTTGTTGCTGTTGTTATCTCGTTGCTGCTGTGGTAGGTCGCGGTGTTGTTTAATATCTGCGGAGGTTGTTTCAGTGTTCCTTTTGCCGGTTTTGCTGATAGGATCCGGTTGGTGAAGGACGGTTGGCTGGTTAGTTCTTTTTGTAAGCGCCACCGTGCCGCGCCTAAGGGCCACGCCAAAGGGCCCTCTGGCGAGGCCCTCAGGTGTGGGCCCGCCAGTCGCGGGCGCGCCCTGCAGGGACACCGCTTTTATCCCCGCTACTGTATCACTGTACATGTATCACTACTATCACTTTTCTTGGTCTCCCTAGCTTTGCTGTACATTGCTGAGTAAAATGGTTTCTCTCTCCTGCAAATGTGCCTCTAACTTGAGGTTTTCACTGGTGTTAATTTTCAGACCCTGATTTCACAGCATTAGTGTGCCTGGAGCCTCTTCCCACCCAATCTCCGCCCATTGACCCCTTCTCTCCACCCTCTGGAAAGACTTACTCCACCCTCTGTGTGCCTTAATGCTGCCAGAGACGTTATCGCTCGGTAAGTGACGTTATCACACGGTAATTTTACATTATCACGCGATAACATTACTTATCGCGTGTTAATGTCACTGCTGCGACGTGAATGGCAGAAAATGGTGTGAAACAGTTGAGGTTTTCCTGTTATTGCTGGTCTGCCATTGCCCCAGTCACAGGTATGTTTTTGGCCTACCAACTCTGGAGAACTGTCTTATACCAGCAGGATGGAGGTTGCTTCAATGGGGCTCAGGCGCCTGTCCTTTACCTACAAAAAGGGTGATTGTGGGCCCTTTGGGGTATATAGTGTATACCACTTTGACCTGTAGAAGCACCGCTACACAAACCTCATGCAAGTCTAGAAAGCCCTCTGCCCTGATAACAGGTGCCCATGTCAGCCAGACCCTAACACTGGGTGCACACTAATTTGGGCAGTGTCTGGTCCAGAGAGCCACATGTGACTACAGATGGACACCAAAGTACCTTCAGATGTACTGCAAGGAACACCTATCACACACTGGTAGTGATGAGGATGTACAGCAGGACCTATCCCTAGCACCACATGTACTGCAGACCTAGTGCTGGGCGTCCATCCTAACCCTCAGGGTGAACACAGAACCTGCACAATGGCATGGTCTGTAGCTACTCCGTGCCAGTATCACGGACTGTCAGTTTGTCTTTCCAAGCTGTGGACCGGAGAGGTGCAGACCCCATTTGGTGATCAGCTGTAGACAGCTATTCACTATGTGCATTGCATCACGGGTACTGGTGGGGTTACCCTATCCTGGCAGAGCAGACAGTTTTGTGGTGACCTTCAGTCCTTCTGTACCCAGCCATTGCTGTGAGATACGCCATGGAGGTATAGCCTATTGATTAGTACAATGCTGTTCTCGCCAGTGTTCATGAGTTCAATTCCTCATTGTTCCCTCCTTTCATGCCTGTCCTACTCAAATAGTTTTCATGCCTATAACAGTCATATTTTGCAGATCTGTGCTGCCAGCCCATAATACCCTCGCCACAGTTGCCAACATTCCTTCGGTCCGTCTATCTGCATCTGTCAGCTGTGTAGAGTCCTGTCTGCCTGTGCAGGCTGCCACCCCATGTCCTGCACTGCTACCCTTTCCTGCATTGCGGCCTCTTCGTGCTTGCCTCGCCTGTGCCTAATCTGCAAGGCACCACCACTCCTCTGTCCATCCATCATTGGAACTATCCTGCCACCTCCGCCTCCACTGGGGGACACGTATTCCCATCATCTGCCACCCATTGTCTTTCCTGTACTTTACATTGCCAACACCCTGGGCTGTGGTTACAATTGCCCCCAACATGTTTGTCAACAGTATTGGCAGCCACATGGGATGCCTGCAGATATGGCAGGTCCAGCAGCTCCCAGCTCTCCCTCCTTCACTCACCTGTTCATTGCCTTTTTTCGATGCTCTATCTAGTGTTAGGGCTACATCTGTTTCTATGCCTCACAGGTCATGCATGTCATCCTGAAGCACCTTGTAGCCCTTAGGGCACACTAAGCTAGGGCACCATAACCTTGTTAGGCCACCTTAACCTATGGTTCCATAACCCAGGGTGCCTTCTAAGGTGCCTTGTCCAGGGGTGCCTAATACGGCACTTAGCCTAAGGAGCCCTATAGGGCGCCTTACAAAGCGCCTTATGAGGCACCTTATAAGGCACATTACAAGGCACCTTAGAAGGCACCTAACAAGGGACCTTATAAGGCACATTACAAGGCGCCTTGTAATGTGCCTTGTAAGGTTCCTTATAAGTAAGGTGCCTTATAAGACGCCTTGTAATGCGCATTAGCTGACACGGCTTGCTGTAACGATGCAATGCCCACACCTTTATATGGACATCCGTAACACTACCGGGGAACTTATCGCAGGTAACATTACCAGAGTTTAGTAAACATACCCCATAGTTTGTATCCAGGTATCACAGTGTCCTATTGGTTTTCCTCTTCCCACTAGGTCTCTGAGATGCCAATCATATCTAACTTTTTATTTAGTGCTATACATTCTAGCTTTCTCATCTTATTTTTTAGACTTCTAGCATTTGCCTACAGGCATTTTAGAGGTTGTATTTTTTTCACATGAATATGGTTATCAGTTGATAGAGGAAATTTGGAATCTTTCAGCTCTATACTTAAGGGCATCTAGGCTACTTTTAGGAACCTCTCTGTTGGGATGCTCTAACTTCCATCTTTTGTTAATGTACTTCAAGGATACATCCTTCTGAACCATGCACTCTTAGGAGACTGCCAGCTTTCCCCTATTATCTAATTTAAAAGCTGCTCTACTCCTTTTAAAGGTTCATGCCAGCAGCCTCATTCCATTCTGGTAAAGGTAGAACCCATCCCGTCAGAAAAGCCCCTCCCTTCCCCAGAATGTAGCCAGTTCCTAATGAATCCAAAACACTCTTCTTTGCACCATTGTCTCATCCATGCATTGAGACTCTGGGGTTCTGCCTATCTTTTGGGTCCTGCACATGGAATGGGAAGCATTTTGGAGAATGTTACCCTGAAAGTTCTGGATTTCAACTTCCTTCCTAAAAGCCTAAATTTGGCCTCTAGAACCTCCCTTCCATACTTTCCTATGCCATTGGTACCAACATGTACCAAGACAGCAAACTCCTCCCCAGCACTATCTAAAACCTTGTCTAGGTGATGCGTGAAGTCCACTACCTTTGCACCAAACAGGAATGTTACCAGGCAATCCTCATGTCCATCAGCCACCCAGCTATCTACATCCCCAGTGATCGAATCTCCAACTATAATGGTCATCCTAACCCTTCCCTCATGGGCACAGGGCCCTGGAGAAACGTCCTCGGTGAGCTCCTCCTCCATGGTAACTGAGAGGCTGCCAGGCAGGAGGTGGGACTTGAGTACTGCATCCCTGTAGGTCTCGCCTATATACCTCTCTGTCTTTCCTATGTCCTCCAAGTCTGCCACCCTAATCTCCAGGGATCATACTCGTTCTCTGAGGGCAAAGAACTCCTTGCACCTCGTGCACATGTAAGACCCCTCACCAGCTATGAGAAAACTGTACATGTGAAAATACTTAGCTGCCAGCTCTCACAGACTTGTTATCAGTCAACTTCCAACATAGCCACGATTTAGCACTGATGCCAGTCGTTTCACAGTCATTGCTTCAGGGAGCTAAACCCTTTATCCTTATTCACTGCAAAGACTGGACAACAGCCAACCCATAAACAAAAACAAGGGCAGTAAAATGACCCAGTGTTGTGCAATTTTCACAAACTGTAAAAACAATTGTTACTTACTGTACATATTCAAACACCTACCAAATGCAGCAGGGCAGAAAGGCAAACAGGCAGCAAAACCGGCATTTCCGATTCAAACAAACCGCTGCCAAAACACCGTGAATTCACATAAATAGCTAATTAAAACACACCTCCCAGCATTCACCAACCAACCAGATGCTCCAGCGTCACAACCAGCTAGTCATATTGCATTCACAAAACCCTGAATTAAACCAACACTATAACAATGGATACACAACAGCAGCAGTTAACTCCATAACCCCCATCCATAAGAAACCTGTGAACAGATCATCGTATCATGGGCTTACCACAAAGAAAATGGGCTAGACACACCACACATCAAACCACAATATACATTCGGCTACCAGTCCTCCACGCAAACTCAGCATGATCAAACAAGCACAGCAAACACAAAAGCCTATGCCCACCCACTAATCCTATGCACTCCTAAAGGGATTTTAGTAACATGCCTTCCAGTCTATACCTTTATTCAACCCACCCGGACTTACAGTAACAAAATAAAAAATACAAAATTGTTCCTTACGTAACACCCGTAGGGCCCAATCACTCTCACCCGTGCTCAATGTAGGGATATGATCTATAGCAATACATTGGTAGTCATGATATACATGATGTACTAACTGACTATGAAATACTAAGGGGGCACCTTCCACACCACACTTGTTTACTGCAGTGTTCCAAATTCTTAACATGTAACTGACGTGCGGGTCTTACCAATATAAACTAATCCGCACAGATTTAATTGAAATGGTATACACTTTTGTAATATACCTGTTAGGTGCTGTGCAGAATTTATAAGAAAGATTTTGAGATACCCAATTTTTGTGAAGTTTACTATCCAGATATTGGCAAGGTGGTTAGCGAATATCTGGCTGAGAGCCCTTACCTGATAACCCCCGTGGTTTTCCAAAGAAGTGGCTGCAAAATTAAAGAAGTGTTCATGAAATACAGAAGATCACAAGAAGAGGAACACAGAAAAGAATATTAGATAAAGCTGAAAGAGACAATGAAAGAAATCAAGATGGAAAGCAAAGGTGGAATAAAAAATGACTACAGAGGTGAAGAGAAATGACAAGACCTTTTCAGGTATGTTGGAGGGAGGAGAAGGATAGAAGTTGAATTGCAAGTCTCAAAGATGCTGAGGACTGGTGTGAAAAGCGGTGAGGAAAAAGATCTGGTTCAGGGCACCCAGGGTCAGAGCAACGTTGACCTAGCCATCCCAGTCAGAGAAGCCATCGACCAGAGAGCCTGTAGCTGATCTAGAGCCCCCAACCCTATCCCTGTGTACCTCCCCAAGCTGAGGCAACAGTGAAACCCTCCCACTCCCTCTTCCCATCTTAATATTATAGACTGCGGCAATGTTTATGACAGGAGGCAGTCTATCAAATTTAATAAATCAAATCAATCTTGCAAAATGGTGGCATCTAACCCCTAACAGTGCATCACGATATACCATTAGGAGTCAATGTACTATAAGGCAATGTTACTACTACTACTACTTATCATTTGTATGGCACTATAAGGCATGCACAGCCAAGTGGAGGAGTAGCCTAATGGTTAGAGCACTAGCTTAGGAACCAAGCAACTAGGGTTCAATTCCCACTAGTATTCTTGTGGTCTTGGGCAAGTCACTTAACCCTCCCTGTTTAAAGTACATTACCAGGTTTAAGCTACAATGTAAACCACTTTGATTGAAATGATAAAACAGCATAAAAAAACTGTTAAATAAATAAAATACACAGACACATGTAAAAGACAGTCCCTGCTCATCAGAACTTATAATCTCAGTAAGACAGGACCACACAATAATTGAGGACTAGGGTAATGGCAAAATACAGATAGGTGATAAGCAGGAGAATAAGGAGCTCAAGATACAAAAGCAGCCTCAAAGAGGGGTTTTTAGCCCGGATTTGAATAGGGCCAGAGAAGGAGCCTGGTATACTAACTCAGGTTAATTTGTTCCAGGCATATGGAGCAGCAAGATGTTATGAGCAAAGTCTGGAGTTGGCAGTGGCACAGAAGGGCACAGATAAAAGGGATCTGCCACAGGAGCGGAGCTACTGAGGAGAGGTGTAAGGAGTGATAAGAGAGGAAAGGTAGTGAGGAGATGCAGAATGAATACTCTTATAAATCAGTAGGAAAAGTTTGAATTGAATGTGGTAATGGATAGGGAGCCAGTGAAGTGACTTGGGAAGAGGGGTTATGTGAGCATAGCAAGACTGGCAGAAGATTAGCCATACGGTTGAGTTTTGAACAGACTGAAGGGGAGAGAGATGATTCTGATGGAGACAGAAAAGCAGCAGGTTGCAATAGTCTATATTGGAGGTGACTAGAGAGTGGATAAGTGTCTTAGTAATGTGTTCAGAAAGGAAGGGACAATTCTTGAAAATTTTAAAGCTAAAACTGATGGTCAAATTGCTTCAATTCAGGGAGTCTTGGCGTCTTCTGTCCAAGACTCCCTGTTGCTGCATCGTCATGATGAAATGTTTGAGAATGCACTTCGAATGAAGAATCTCCGCTTGTTAAATTTCCCCCGAACTCACTACCTCTCTCCGAGTATTTTGTTTACTAAATATTTGAAGGATGTTTTAAAAATACCTGACCCAGATTCTATAATTCTATCTAAATTGTATTATCTGCCTGTTGGAGTCAGAGAAAATCGGGCATTGACTCGGAGACAGGTGGCTGTGCTAACGGGGAAATGGATCATTTAACTGTGCAGAGCTTAGATTTATCCGTTTTCTTGGAGACTTCTGTTGAGGAAATTCCTACTCGTGACACCTTGTTAGTAACTTTTTTGTTAGAAAAAGATAAGGAGTTGATTTTACGTTCTTATTTTAAATCTAGGCATGAGAAATTCTTTGGGCAGGCGATACAGATTTTTCCAGATGTATGTCGTAGTACACAACTAAAGAGGAAAGCTTTTCTTGTACTTTGTCCCCGTGTTTTGGCTTTAGGAGCTTCTTTTGTGTTGAAATATCCATGTAAATATGTTGTAGCTCTCCAGGGTAAATCATATATTTTTTCGACTCGCCTCAGTTGGAGACCTTTTTGCAGGGATCAAATTTGAAGTAATACTTTTCTTGATTAACTTTCGTGCTCTTGCTTAGTATCGGGGTCTGTTTAATTTTGACTACACTCTGTATCGAGTTATCCTTTTCATTTGTTTATTCCACACTCCGTATTGTGGGCTGGAAGTTTTTAGTAACGTGTGGTATACTTACTGTATATGATTAAGTCTTTTCTTTGTATTTCCTTGTTTTTCCTTAATAAAGAGGATTTAAATTAAAAAAAAAAGAAAGGAAGGGACAAATTTTACTGCTGTTATAGTGGATTTTAACTATATGTTGGACGTGTTCAGAGAAAGAGAAGAGGAAAGTCAAAGATGACCCCAAGTTTGGGAGCTGAAGAAACGGTGTTATCCACAGAAGTAGAGAAAGGAGGAAAGGGGGCGGTGGCTTTAGGGGGAAAGGTAAGGTGCTCTATTTTAGCCATGTTCCGTTTCAGATAGCGATGGGACATTCAGGCAGCAACATCAGATAAGCAGGCTGAGATATGGCCTGGATTCCTGGAGAGATTTCAGGTGTAGAGAGGAAAATTTGAGAGTCATCAGCATAAAGATGATACTGAAAACCATAGGAGGAGATGAGTGCACCAAGGGACCCAAGAGAAGAGGAGAGGATCCAAGACAGAGCCCTGAGGCACCCCAACTGAGAGTGGGATGGGGGTAAAGGAGGATCCACCAGAACATACACTAAAGGTGCGATGGGAGAGATAAAAAGAAAACCAGGTCAGAACATGGTCTCTAAAACCAAGGGAGAACAAGGTATCAAGGAGAAGGTTCTGATCAACAGTGTCAAAAGCAGCAGAAACGTCAAGAAGGATGAGGATCAAGTAAAGACTCTTGGATTTGGCAAGGAACAAGTCATTAGAAACTTTTGCAAGAGCAGTTTCTTTAGTATGTAGAGGATGAAAGCCAGATTGCAGTGGATCCCGAAGGCCTTGAGAGGACAATGGCAGTGAACTGCACATTCAAGGAGTTTAGAAGGAAATGGGAGGAGAGATATTGGCCGATAATTTGAAGGATAGGTAGGTCCAGTGAAGATTTTTGGAGGAGGGGTGTAACCACATCATTTTTGAAGGCTGCAGGAACGGTTGCAGTGGAAAGTGATAGGTTGAGGATATGACAGATAGAAGGGATGACAGCAGAAGAGACAGAGCTTAGTAGATGGGTAGGGATGGGATCAGAGGAACAGGTAGTTAATTTGGAAAAGAGAAGATTAATAGTTTCATCCTCGGTGATTTTAGAAAAGGGAGAAAGATGACAGAGGTTGAGGGAAGTATTTGGGAGTGCAGAAGGGAAAGGAGAAGTGGAGGTGACCCTGTGGAGAACTCATCCAATTAAAAAAAAAAAAAAAAATATATATATATATATATATTTCTATATAGTTATTTATTATTTATTTATTATTTATCGAGTTTTATATTCCACCTTTTTCTTTAATCAAAGTGGTTTACAAGGTTGGGTCTTTCCGACTCCGTGCATGCATGCAGGTCTGATTCCTCCCTCCTCTGATGTATGCTCGCATGAGATGAGGGCGGGACCAGACCAGCCATTCAAATGCAGTCTTTGTAACTCCGTGCTTGAATGGCTGGGCTGGTCCCTCCCTCCTCTGACGTGAGCAATTTGAGATGAGGGGGTGTCTTTGGAGGGTGCCTCTACTTGGACTGAGAGGGGGTTATTTGGGGGGGGGCCCTGAGTCATTGGTGGTGGTGTATGCAAGCGTGGAGTCGGAAAGACCCAAGCTTGTAAACCACTTTGATTAAAGAAAAAGGTGGCATATAAACGATAAATAATAAATAAATAATAAATAACTATATAGAAATATATATATTTTTTTTTAATTGGATGATGTATGCATGCGTGGAGTCAGAAAGACCAGCGTTTTTTGTTGTTGTTTTTTGATTGGATGTCTTATTTGCTGCTGCCATCACCACTGTCACCACCAAGGCAACACGAAAAGCAGCGGCAACTGGGCAAGGGCAGTAGCGTGGGGGGAGAGCCAGCTGGATATGGGGGTAAGATGGTGAGATGCCGGGCATGGACCAAATGACGGGGGGGGGGGGGGGTGCACCAAATGTGTAAGTCGCACAGGGCGCATTTATGGCTTGGTACGGCCCTATTCAGAACACCCTAACATCACCCCCCAAATGCACAAGAAGCAGCCAATCCACCAGCAAAGAGCATTCTCACTTATGTACCTACTATATGGAATGCACTCCCCGAAAGACTAAGGAGTATACCTGACCTCACAGCATTCCTCAAGCAAGTAAAAACACAGTTGTTTATAGAACACTTTGAAGGATCACATATCGTATAACCAGCTATGACTTATTCAGCTTCTTCTAGCAAGAACACTAGCTCTGAGTTCCCCCCTACCTCAATTATTCTAGCAGGGCCACCAACCCTGAGTTCCTCGTTATCATCCTTATTAATCACCCCTCTGAACCTACTACCTGTTGAATCTATAACTTGTTAACACCTCATATATACAATTTCTGTTAATGCAGTTCATGTTATTGTTCTAAGTTCCATGTAAATTGACATATTCTTGTTCTATGTAAACTGCTTTGATTTATGGATAAAGTAGTATAGAAGAATTTATAAATAAATAAATAATGAGATGCAAATGCATGCAAAAAATCTTTTTAGGATTCAAATGAAATAGCACAACTTGTAGTAATTATTGTAAGCCATGCCATTCATAGAAATATAATGCCAGTTCAAAACTGGCTTTATTTTTTCACCTGATACTCCAGGCCACAATCTTAAAGGGGTCTTCTTTCCCCAGCATCACCGATGACTCAGGATTCCTCCCCTTCATAAATAACTACCCTCAGCCCCAGTAGCAGCCCCCCAAATACCACCTTGACCTCAAATGACTATCCCTCAGCTCCTAAAGACACCCCCCTCCCCAATCCTAGAAGGCCATAAAAGCCTACATTTTGAAATCTCTGGTGGTATGGGGGATAGGCTGGCAGAAGAGATTCCCTCTCACCCCTGCCACACTAGCTGTGGGTTCAAAATGGCATCTGGCTTCCCCCAATTGTAGTCCCACAGTACTATCTCTGGGGTTGACTGCAAGGAGATCCTGGCACAAACCTAGAGCTATTGTGGCAGGAAGAAGAGGGGATCTGTTCCCCAAGAATACCATGGACATCGAATGGAAGGCCAAGGCGGGCCTGGAGCAGGGGGATGGCAATTTGAGATGAGGGGGTGTCTTTGGAGGTTGCCTCTACTGGGACTGAGAGGGGGTTATTTGCAGGGGGGGCCTTGAGTCATTGGTGGTATTGGGGGAAAAGGTCCCCCAGATCACCTGTTCTAGTTAAATGGCCTGGCTCCTTTAAGATCACAGCCTGGATCTCTGGTCCACATATTAGCAGCCCAATGTTCCCTGACAGGAAAAATAATGCCAATTTTGAGATGGGGTTATTTTCCCTTGGAATAACATAGCTTGCAGTGATCACCACTAACTGTGTTATTCCTTTATCGTGGAGGCCGCTAACCTGTAGTACTGAGTTACTGTAGATCAGTGACTCCTGCAATAACTAAGCTACAGTAACATGTCAGATTTTACTATAATTTAGTAACTACTCCCCTTAATCTTTCTTCCTGCATTGGGAGCAAAATTATCATGAGAAAATCAAAAGTAAACTGCTAAAGAGTAGTGCCTTACTGCAACGGTCCCTGAGTAAGAAGATAATTTCTTTGCAAAAGCTAAGGAAAATTATCATGTTTTAAATTCCTGAAGAATTCGCCAAGCTGGAGTAAGATAATTAGTAATTTTTCTACTGGATTGAGAAATGTGAACCTAAAGCTCCAAGGGAAACCCTGAAAGTAGAAAGGATTGGTGAGAATGGTAACCTCATAAATACTGGTAGAAGACAGATGCCTGTAAATCGTTATGCTTTCTTATGGTTAGGGCAAAAATGATTTGACAGATCTCAAACTAGCTAGATGAGAGGCTGGGGCTCTGTCCTCGAGTCATTACTTGGCTATGCCAAACTGAAGTCAAGCTGGCAGCAAAGACTTGTTTTCCTTCCCAAGCTGAGCTCTGTAATCACACCCCTGAGAATCTAGTCTCACCCTTAGGACATAAAATGGGGTTGCTAGGAACAAGGCATTGTTCCCATCAACTTGAGGGTTGTGAGATCTGCTGTGAATCTCAGAAGAAGGACAACTGTGATACCCCCTAAGCTAGTTGAAATGTTTGTAAGAAACTTTGGCTTGCCTTGAATCTAGTAACCTTGTCTTGAACTTAGGATCCTTGTTGAAACTTTATATTTTGATCTGGACTGAATTTTATGAGTACCATGATTTAGCTGACCTTCTTCATTGTTATTGAACTGAGAGGCTGAAATGTTTTTGTGCTCCATGCTTAAAGAGAGTCTCTGGCCTATGTTTAAAAATGAAGAGAACCTGTTTATCCGTTGTGTTGATTCTGCTCGACTTCTATTTATTGCCTTAGATTTAGCTCCCACCATTTCAGTGATAGGTTAAGGCAAGTTGCATTTAGTAGGAAGTTTCCTATCCCTGGAGGGCTTACAATCTAAGTTTATACCTGAGGCAATTAAGGGTTAAGTGACTTGCCCATGATGACAAGGACTAGCGATGGGATCTGAACCCTGATTTCCCTGCTTCTCATCCTGCTGTGCAAATGGCTAGGCTACTCCTCCACCCCATATAAATAACCCTGCACAGAGCCATCAAGGAATCTCACAATTGTGACAATATAATATGGAATTGGGTAAGAGCATGTTGAAACTGACTCTGAAACCCAGATCTCTGCACCGTGTATATTCAGTTGTTCCTCTGGAGCATCTTGTAATTATTTTCCTCTGTACATAAAAGTCACACTAATTGTAGCCACATTTGTAGGCTCTGCAGTCAAGGCTAACATTAGGGAGGTGAAAACAGGGCAATTGCTCTAGGCACTCATGCCACCAACGGTTTCCAAACCAGCCTTAATCCAAAGGCTTCTTGATGGGCTTTGGGGCCCTCTCCCAAATTTCTCCACTGGGTCCCAGAATGTCTAAAACCAGCCTTGCTGCAGTTTGAGTTGAAAGAAATAAATTGATAGCAATATAAATGAGGTTACTTGCTTGCAGTGTTTAAATGGATAACATAAAGTCACAAAGCAAATCAGAAAACAACCTTCAGCTTGTCAGGCAATTAGCTAATGTTTTCTTAGCAAATAATTACCAAATACAAAGGCACAAAGAAATGAATAAACTTTGCTTGTTAGGTTAACTTCTGCTTATTTTCCACGCAGATCCCAGCAGTGATTCTCCCTTGCTCACACACACAATCAGGTGCAGCTTTAATTACTATCAATTGACCAGCTGAAACCCTTTAGCTGGCTGGCTGCTACTGTGTGAACCCAAATCCTGCTTTAAGAGCTGTTTGCAGTGGAAATAAATGGTCCCCAAAATACATAAATCTTTGGAACATCCACCAGGCCGCCCTATAGTCTCCTGTCGAGAATCCGTTTTAGAACCGCTCTCTGTCTTTTGTAATCGATTTTTTCAGCCATTGATGGTAGATATTCGATCTTATATTCGAGATTCCTATCATTTTTTGTCTGTTATTCGTGACGTCCCAGTTTTACCACATCATTATTTAGTCACCTTAGATGTGGTGGCATTATACACGAATATAGATCAAAAGGAGGCTCATTCGATTCTGGCAGCTTTACCTTTGACCTTGCCCTCACTGCTTCCAAAGAGCTTTGTGTTGCAGCTGCTTTCATGGGTATTAGATGAAAATTATTTTATGTATGACCAGACGTTTTATCATCAATGTTTTGGGATCGCCATGGGTGCTACTGTGGCCCCTTCAGTGGCGGCCCTGTATATGTCACATTTTGAGGACACTTATTTGTACCCATCTGATTGGTTTCATTCAGTTCTTGTGTGGAAACGTTTTTTAGATGACGTATTTTTTATCTGGAACGGATCTGGTGAACATCTACAAAGTTTTTTGCACTGGCTTAATACCTTGCACATCCATATTAAATTTGAAGCTAAATATCACCTCTCTCAGATAGAATTTTTAGATGTGCTATTGTATAAAGATGGGGGAAGGCTTCAATCCACCCTCTATCGTAAACCTGTCCAGCGCAATACGTTGTTGCAATATACGAGTTTCCATCCCCGTTCCCTTCGGCGGGCTCTCCCTACAGGTCAGTTCTTACATCTTCGCCGATTGTGTTCTACTCGTTCAGAGTATAAAATTCATTCACGAAATTTAAAAGATCGATTATTGGCACGGGGATACCCTAAGAATTTACTTGACCAAGCGTACAAACGGGCGCTCAATAATCATCCTGAATGGTGGGATGCTTCCTCCCTCCGAACGGAAAATCATATGCAATCAGGGGAGGAGATACAGCCGTATGTTGGAGTACTTCCTTATATGCCTTGTACAGCACAAGTTTCACGGATTTTGCGCTCTCATTGGCACATTCTTTCTGCTCACGCTTGTTTTCAGAAACCTTTACGATTGGCTTACCGTAGAGGAGCCAACATTGCTGATCGAGTGGTTCATGCCACATATCTTCATACCGGGGGTAACCTTTTGGGGAACCATCGCGCATATGGAACTTGTGACATGTGTTCTATCACTTTAGAAGGCACCGAATGGGTCGATCCCCATACCCGGATCCGCTACACCCGACGTCATATTACGGATTGTACATCTGATCATGTTGTATATTTAATCATGTGTCCTTGTCAGCTATATTATGTAGGTATGACAACACGTCCTGTCCGTAAACGTTTACAAGAACACAGATCGCGTATCAACACTCACACATTGACAGCTCCTATAGTCCAGCATTGCCTGTCTAACTCACATGGTTTTGATCAACTGCGCTGGACGATCTTGGACATGGTACCCCCGCTTCAGAGAGGAGGGGATCGTCGTGCTCTTTTGCATCAACGTGAACAGCGCTGGATTTTTGTCCTTCATACAGTTGCCCCTTTGGGCATGAATGCGGAGATTGAATGGTGGTCTATTAAATGAACATTAAGTTTTCTGTCATCAACGTCATCTTAAGATCCCTTCACGTGAAGATGATGTCATCAAGTGTTTGACCGGAACAGGAAGTTGGTAGGGTTTTGCTTGAAAAAGAGCCAGTTTCATGGCAGGCTTGAAACACAACGGTTTGTGTCGCAAGATAACCTAACCTTTACCAGAATTGTTTGTAGAAGATTGGTTGGCGAGTTCCTCAGTGTGCTTTTTGGAACCATCGGAAGAGACGGATTTGTTTCGTTTAGGGGACTTGGTGATGTCTCCGTGAAGTTTTACCAGTTATACGTTTATTCGAGTCCTTGGATTGGTAACCATCAGCTCACTGGAGGCAATTTTGATCTCAGCTAAGTGATACCGCTTCTATATCTTGAACAATTGTTGAGTACAGATGTGTTTCTGAACATGAAGAATTTTATATTATGCAAGCTAGCATTTAGTATATGCAGAGGCTGGTCCTTTTGGGCTGTTTGTAGCCTCCAGCATTCTTAGGTCGTACTGACCTGTTTAAATAAAGTTGAATAAAAGGAGGGTCTGTCAATTGAGAGTGTTGTTACACGCTCACGACAGATGATCCGACAAAAATAAGTACTTTTTGATTGATTTCACCGTTAAGAACATGATTTGGCATTATATATATTTGGCTCCATATATGCATACAAATACCTTCTGTTAGCCATTCAGATGTAAATAGTTAACACTGTTATCCAAGTTATTATACCTTTTAGCCATTCAGATGTAAATAGTTAACACTGTTATCCAAGTTATTATACCTGTTCTATGTAATTACGGTGTAACCCCCACTGTAAACTCTCCTTGTTTCATGTAAACCGCACTGATATCAAAGAGCGCTGTATATAAGAAAAATAAATAAATAAATAAATAAATATAATGGGAAATAGTGAGTGATCCTTTTTATTAGGATATTATTTTTGGTTCACGTCACAGAGGTTAGTTTTTGATAATATGCTCTGGGTTCCAGACACCTTCTGCTTCTCATTTACCCTTGCATGTGGATCAGCCAGGTTTCTTCCTGAAGTTCCCTTTTCCACTGGAACTAAAGTACCTGCTTTGGGACCCAGCAAGTTTCTGACTTCAAGCTTGTCCTCTTCAGAACCAGCTTCCCTTGCTGGAACTGCATCAACTGCCTCTGGAACTCCACGAACTCTCAGAACTGCCTGCTCCGCTTCTTCTAAAACTGAAGCACTTTTAAATTGCTGCCTTTCAGGCACCACACCCTTCTTCCTACTCACGTGCACCTCATCAGTGCTCAACCTAGCCCTGATGTCATTAGGTGGGCGGGGCTTAGTGCTCGGTATACTCTGCTTTGGAGGCTTGTGGTTTCTATAGGAACTGCTTTCCTCTCCAGATTTAAAGGGACAGGGCTCATTTTCCTCCCATTCCATTTCCTCTGCACAGCTCTCCTTACCACAGTATTTACTTCTGGGAAATTCTCTAAATCTTGGGGAAAAGGTGATTCTTTGGGTTAAAACTGATATATCTGTGTATTTTAGAATCCAGTGTATTTGTTAACTCAATAAGGGCCTAGTATCAGCAGACAGCTTTTAGTTTACTTTTAAAACCAGCCAGAGATCTTTCAGTTTAAATTTAAAGCTCAGTTGGGGGCCTAGTATCAGCAGTACAAGTATCCCTAGCAACTTTAAGTAAACAACTTAAATAGCTAAACAAAACCTTAAAACTAAGATGCAGACAGCAGTCCAGCAGTAAGATGGGGGCTATCCAGTCTTTTGCATTGAGTGTCACATGTACGATTTTCTCCCAGATGATAAGGTGTCTTACATGTGCACTAGGTGCAAGGAGATCTTTGCCCTCAGGGAACAAGTTCAATATCTGGAGGCTAGAGAAGCAGACTTGGAGGACATAAGGAAGACAGAGAGGTGCATAGTACTGAAGTCCCACTTCCAATCTGGCAGCCTCTCAGTTGCCATGGAGGAGAGAGGTCACATGAAAGAAGAGCATCACCTTGGTGTGGCATGTAGTAATTCTGTAGCTAGGATCTGTCCATCAGGAGATGTAAATCTCTCTCACACTGAGGAGGTTTCTCCAGGGCCATATACCCATGAGGGAAGTGTTAGGACAGTATTTATAGTTGATAATTTGATCATTAGGCATGTAGATAGTTGGGTGGCTGGTGGATGTGAGGACTGCCTGGTAACATGTATGGCAGTGCGAAGGTAGCAGACTTCACATACTACCTAGACAAGTGCTGGGGAGGAGTCTGCTATCTTGGTACATGTTGGCCAATGTCATAAGAAAGTGTAGGAAAGAGATTCTGGAGTCCGAATTTAGGCTTTTAGATAGGAAGTTGAAATGCAGAACTTCCAGAGTAGCAGTCTCTGAAATGCTTCCCGTTCCACGCACAGGACCCAAAAGGCAGGCAGAGCCCCAGAGTCTCAATGCATGGATAAGACAATGGTGCAAAGAAGAGGGTTTTGGATTTGTTAGAACCAACATTCTGGGGAAGGGAGAGGCTCTTCCGAAGGGATGGGCTCCACCTTAACCGGGATGGAACCAGGTTGCTGGCATTAACCTTTAAAAAGGAAATAGAGCAGCTTTTAACTTAGATAATAGGAGAAAACCGACAGTCACCGAGAAACGCATGGTTCAGAAGGATGTATCCTTGAAGGTTACTAGCAAAATAGGGAAGTTAGTGCATCCCGACAGAGAGATTCCAACAAAGATTAAAGTCACCCAGATGTCCTTCAGTACAGAGCTAAAAGATTCCAAATTACCTCTGTCAACTGATAACCATATTAATATGACTAAAATACAACCTCTTAAATGCCTGTATACAAATGCTAGAAGTCTAAAAAATAAGATGGGAGAGCTAGAATATATAGCACTAAATGTAAGGTTAGATATGATTGGCATCTTAGAGACATGGTGGAGCACAAATGTCAATGCACAAACCGGTAGGCTACACCACAAATGTGAGGTCATTAGCAAAGGATGCATAGAAGAATACTGCAGGGCATCACACAAGATGCCTGCTGTCTGCCAGGATAGGCAAACCTCCAACAGAAACCATGATGGAATGCGCATGCAGATCTGGTGTGTACAGATCAGATCACAGTCTGTAATTGAGACCAGAGACACATATAACTACATGCACATACACAATGAAATGTTATGCAGTGGATACAGCATGCAAAAGAGGAAAGAACCTAAACCCAAAGGGCGGCAGGGGATGCTCTGTAGAGCAGAGCAAAATATGGAACAGAACAGAAGTGGAGCATGTGAGAATTGAACCTGCAAACAGGTGTGGTACAGACCAGCTGAACCACAGCAATGCCAATCCCCCAAGCAGACTGCCTATGGGAGCACTACAAAGAAAGAGACATATGTAACAGCTAATATGTTTAGGCAGCACAGAGGGCACACTTTGGTGTACAGTGAAGAGATGGAAGGGTGTGTGGATAGGTGTGAACCTGCAGGTAGCTCATGGTCAGGTTAGCACAACACAAAAAAATAAGAAAAACCCATGTGCGAATCAAACCTACAACCTATGGTGTTACAACACACGTCCGGAACCACTATCCCAAACAACCACAGCAAGCACAATGCAAAGATATTACCTCAAAGGGAATGTGTGTATGGGAACCCGTAACACCCAGTGATGTGGCAGATGGCTAGCAGATAGACAGCTGGCACCGTACAAGGATGTGAGCACAGGTGGGCCATGTACATGACCATGAAATCACTAAATACATGTGTCAGTGTGGTCAAGCAGCAGCACAGACAAATATACGTCCAACACATATATTTATTTTGGTTAATCATCAGAGATAGTGTAGATACCGCCTATCATAATATCAAGGTGATTGGATAACAGGGCAAAAATCGAAAACACATTTTGCAGGGCAGCAACCCACATGTTACAGAAAAGTCACTGGCCCGTCTACAGATGATGGGCAGGAGAGATAATGTGCATTAGGTGCATGGTGTGCAGTATGTATTAGCCCCCCACCCCCACATGCTGCTGCATGCCCGAATGCGTCAGTTACATATGTATGCATGTAGACAGTAGGCGGTGCATGATGAGGGCCCAACATGCAGCGCCAATCAATCATCATCTGTTCATAAGAATATATCTGTCTGCCAACACAGGAGGCACACAAATGAAACAGCATATGTTGTTAAGAGTAAGAAAGTGTAAACACAGATATTGAAATATATGTTACAGCTGTCACATAATGCCTGATATAGGAATCAAAGCAGCAACAATTTAACCCAAAACAATGGTCAAATGCAAAATGAGGATATGCTAACAGGTAGCAGAAGCACATGAACACAGAGAATTCAAATGAAACAAACCTCAGAAACATGCAGAGATAACACTATGCAGAAGGTCCCTGCACTGGTTGGTGTGGAAACAGTGTCTGTACACATATATCACGGTACATGGAATGCACAAATGAAGGAAGAAAATGGACACTCACACTGCCACACTCCAAATATAATGAGGCAATGTGAGTGCTGGAACCTCAGGGGATAAATAGGACTGTGCAGACATGCAATGCTAGGTTTGTAAATCAATGCAGTGTCTGTACAGTAAATAAACACAATAACCTGTATATAGAGATGGAAAGAAAGGTCAAACATGTCACAGTAACCCACACAGAAGCCATATTGACACATGCTGTGTTGTACCAACATAGTCAGTCACATGCACATGCACCGGGTACATTGAAACATTATACAGTGATGCCACACATGCACTGTGACACCCTTGGTGAGTGCAAACATCAATCCAAGATGTTGGTGTGCAGTAAAGTGGTGTGGTAGCAAATACAGTGTCATGTCCAAGTGGAGGGTAGGCGGATATGGACAAGAGGACCTCTCCATTATTCCCCCTGTGCCACACACATGGCTGTATACTCGTGTTGAACCAAACAGATGTGCGTATCCTGTGTTCCATGTCACACACATGGGCAAAACACAACAACACAATGTCAGAAGGATGTACAACATACAGCGACAATGTCAGTCCCTGCTGCACACATGGGGACCAGTACACAGTGTCCACAGTGCAAAGGGTGTCTGCAACCCAACAAGTCCCATTAAGACTGTCCTTGAAACCCTGGGCATGCATAGTCAAGTGTGACATCCCAATATGCCACAGTACTGGAAAGGTCATGTGTGTTTCCTGCGATGAATACGACACCCAGCCAGAGCACAGCAGCAATGGTGTGTTGGACAGGCCTGTCATGTCCAAAGTAGCAGTCCAACAATAATACTGTACATCCTATGCATGTGTCCCACTTGCAGAGGTCAAACATCCTATGCCACCATTTCCCATGGATAGTTCCATGGTGTTGTTGTGTCCTCCAACAGGTGGGTGATGGTGACGCCGGATGCACTGTAGTAGATGTGCTTTGTGTGTCCTCTGCCCTGTGTCAGAAGAGGATAAACAATGTATTGGTATGGTGCTTGCAACATCAGCCCAAATTGCAGAGAGTCAAACATCAATATGTACGCAATGAAACGTCACACAGGCAAACATAACATGATCACAACACAGAACACAGTGCATGTTGTGGACATTTGGTATTGGAACCGCAGACGAGGGTGTCACATGGATATGGTCATGTCCATGCCCATGTTACACAGGCATTTCAGAGCTCCACCCCATGTGCGTCAGCGTTCGTGTACAGAGACCCAACATGAAATGTCCATGAAACAAACGGTAAATCATTAAAAAGCTAATGTCACTCCCAAAAGACCAAAGGTGCAACCTACGTGTGTTTGTATCAAGTGTCTGTTTGGGATCCCCTGAGGCTCTCAAAGGCCACAACACGTCACAGTGAAGGGAGAAGATGTCATTGAAATGTGTAGAATCACCATGTCCCCATGTCCAGCCACTGTTGATGCATGTCTACATTATGGCAATATCTGTGATACAAAAATGCTGTCGCGCAGTGGTCTGTCAGCACACAAGAGATAGGTCAGCTCACAACACACAACACATGTCCACAATATTCATAAGGTAAACAGCAGTAAGGTAGAGCTAGCACAGTCACCACCGTTCCCCAGGTGTACAGACCCCTCACACCACATGATAATGCAAAATGCCTGCACGCTGTATCATCACACAGCCAACCCAAAAACACACACCCACACAGTATGCTAAGGTGAGCGTGCCAGCAGTAGCATATGGCCTGTATGTGCACAATTGGAGATTAGTAGAGATAAAGGATTGTCAAATGCAATGATACACTGCTGTTGGCTGATGCTACAATGTCAGGGAAGGGTGTACGTGCAGCCCACCACCCAAACACTTAGGACCTGCACACACTCGCAGCTCTGTTGGATGTGTCCCAGAGACAGTGTTAGAGAAGATGAACTGGCCAGGAACACATGTGGATATGTGTGCCAACAGCAACATATGGGGTATGGGGGTGCAGGGCAAAGAGGTGAACAACAACATATGTACAATATGACAGATCACTGCAGACATGTGCTCCCCCTGACTGTCGTCACAGACAAAGTAGCTGTAGGTTCACCTACCACAAACTACTGCATGTTGGATGACATACAGTCAACTGCCAATGCACCACAGCACCAGGAGGGTCACCAAGTATCTCCTGTGGATTGAGGAACACAAGAGAAACATACATATGTCATGCTGGAGCTGTGCAACACGCACTGCACCTTCACGTCCTCAGCTCGCAGACCCCCCAAGATCCTTTACAGACTGACTGTTCCCCATCACACTGTACAGATTTGCTTCATGCTAAAGTTATTTATTTATTTTTATTTAGTGTACACTTATATCCCGCTACTTCCAGCGATCAGCAGCGGTTTGCTATACATAACAGTATGGTTGTACAGGCCATGGATTAAAACATACATAATGATTCAGTACAGGACACAAACATTCAGATTACAGGTTTACACTTGATTGCAAGACATTCATTACACATGTATCACTGAAGTGTGTGTGGCAAACTACAAGGGCCTGTACTCTGTCCGTCCCCTTCGTCACCTCTCTGCCGACGTAAAAACTATTAAACAGAACTGTCTCCTTGCTACCGTGTCCCTGCTCGGCTCTAAGGCCGCAGTACTATCCTGTGTCCTCCATATTGCGCCCACTGCCCCTTCAGTGTGTGTTCTGGTGTCTCAATGTCCTCTGCTACCCTGCTGTCAGTTCCTGTACCACAGGGAAATATCCAGGGGCCTCTTCCTTATCCTCTGTCGATATACATGTCCTTGGTATGGCTATCTCATCCCTTGACCTACATTACCAGCTGTGTGCTGATGATTTGCAAATATATCTCGCCATGCCTGAGTTATGTCTGCCAAACTACACCCCGATGTCTTCCTGCCACCTGACATTTATGGCTGCATGTCATCCCACTGTGTGAAATTAATAATGGCAAAGCATGGATATCCTATATGTGCACCTAAACCCTCCCCTCCCATCAGAGCGTCTTTGTGTGTGTGGTCATACCTTCCTTTCTCCAGGGTCAGCAATGTAGGTGTTGTCTTGGACTGCACTCTCCACCTCTACACACATACCCAGCTTGTAGTTGAGGCTTGTGGTTTCTGTCTAGATGTCATCAGTTATATTTCCCCAGTCCTCCCTGAACACACAACTAAAACCCAAATCCACCCCCTTAATCAGCTCCCGGCTTGCCTACTGTAGCCTACACCTTGCTGATCTGGCTTTGAATCATCTCTGTCTGCATGAAAATATGCAACACTGCACTGCATGGCCATTCTACAGCCACATACATAATGGCTATAATAACCCCACTATCAGGACACCTCACAGGTTCCTTATCCGTCTCCGCATCCATGTCAAGGCTCTCCTGCTGACCTATGCATGCATGCACACTGTGGTGTTCTAGTAACTTCCCTTACTGATCACAACTACCAGTAATCCAACTACAACTGAGCATGTATATAGTGCTACATGTCACATGTAGCGCTATACAGAAACAACTAACACACAGTCCCTGCCCATCAGAGTATACCAACCAATCAACAGCTCATATTACAAAATGTGAAACACACATATCTAGGCAACTGGTCCCATCTATGGGCCGCCCTCCTACTGTTGACCCCATTCTACACGCCTTTCACCTTGCTGCACCCAAAGCCCCAAACTAACTACCTGTGGCTGTACAGCAGCCCCTATCCCAATCAGCCACAAATCATGTGTGACAGCTTAACACCTCCCACAAGCCTACTACACCTGACACACATAGTCCACCACCACCCACTGTTGTGCCCTGTTCACATCATCTGTGTTTCAGTAATCACTAGATTGTAAGCTGGGATGGCCAGGCAGTGTCTTTTATATGTCAGTGCAGTGTTGCATCTTACGGCTATTGGGATACAAATGTTCACTAGTAGTAGTAGTAGTACACACATATCTAAACAAATGTATGTGGCAACATATGCAGTACTTACATGAGAACACCTCCTCAATCACCTGCCACCTGACTGCTGTGCCCTCATGTGTGTCACCACGGCCACGTACAGGAGGGCACGTAGGATCATCCTCCAGATCCTCATTAATTTGGACAGGGATATGGTACCTGAGAGCAATGTTGTGCAGGATGCAACAGGCTATAATGATCTCTGCCACAGTCTGTGGTTTGTATTGTAAGGCCCCGCCTGTCCTATCCAGACACCTGAAGCAACTCTTTAAAACGCCAAAGGTGCGCTCTATGACGGAGCAGCTGGAAGCATGGGTCTCATTGTAACTCCTCTCTGCATGTGTCCGTGGTTGACGCATAGGGGTCAGCAACCGGGGGCGACACCCATATCCTGAATCACCTTCAGAAAGAAATGTGGAACGTTAAAGCAGGAGCTGATGTCCACCCAAATGGACACAAGTATGTATGTGCAAACCAAATGCACAAAACATCTGGACAGAAACATATGACATCACATGATGGGACACCACAACTATGCATCAGCGTGTGAAGTTATGACACACAAAACAAGGGGTAGGTGTAAGGCTTGCAATCAACATAATCTGTAACCACGACACAAATGCTAGCATCCATTCTACCATCAACACACAGCACCGTAACAAGGTAGAGCTGGAGGGCACTACCCCCCCCCCCCCCCAAGTTAGATCACACACAGACAGATGAGACACACACACAACTAGGGTTACACCTCAAAGACAGACATGTGCACATACGGTTAGTCAGAGGATCACCATGTGCATGTCAGAGATGAGAAATACACACCCAGCAGTATACAGTCCTCATACTGGCTTGCCTCAAATTGTCTGAATAGTGCCGAGTGATGCAGGATATAGGAGTCATGGGTGGACCCTGCAAACCTAGGGACCACATTCAGAATTTGCATATTTGCATCACATACAACCTGAACATTCAGGGAATGGTGGTGTTGCGGTAGCGGAACACTACCTCCCTGTCTCTGGGCAGGACCAGGGCAACATGTGTGCAATCAATAGCTCCCACCATGTGTGGTATCCCGGCAAATGCCTCAAAGGCCTGGTTCAGGGTCCCCCACTGTTGCCTAGTGTTGGGAATGGCAATGTAATTCCCCACCCGGCTGATCATGGCATACAGTACCTGGTGGAGAGCGTGAGAAGGTGGGGCGGCTCATGCCACCCACTGCGGCCACAAATGACTGGAAACAGCCAGAGGCAAAGAAATGTAGGGCACCAAGGAGCTTGACCAAACCCGGTATGGCATGTGACCGACCAGTCAGGGGCTCGAGGTCAGGTCTTAGATCCTCATAGAGCTCCCTAATAGCCCCCATGCTCAGGCGGTAGAGGGAGATGACCTGGTCCTCACGCATGCACTGGAGCTGGGCCCTGTGCCTGTAGAGGTGAGGCTGGCGAGTCTGCAAATCTGCACGCTTCTTGCGCCATGCTGGCACAGCCTCTGCCTGGCCTGCCCCCACAGCTGCAGTTCTGTTTTGCAGCTGGACTACACCCATGCCCTGTGCCTCAGCCCCATGGACACCATCTCCCCCGTCAGGCAACCACAGCCCCTGATCACCTCCCACTGCACATGCAGCAACCACAAAACCCGCCATAAACTCCACCCCCTCAACTCCTCCAACTCACTCAAACTCAGACACTCACCTCACCAACCTAGCCACACACCTCCCCCAACACACAACAACCCAGCCACACAACCCCACCACCACTCACTAACCCAGCCACTCCCCACGACACACCTGCCTCTGACACTCTCCTTGCTTCACCAACAACCAACAGCGCACACCTTCTCTCTCTTGCCTACACAAACCCCTCAACATGTACCAGGTTTGCATGTGTGTTTATAGTTTTCTTTACGTTGCGCGTGTTGCGCATGCACAGTGGTGCAAGCGCGGCAGCTGTGCACATTGTGCATGCACCGCAGAGATGCAGCAAGTGTGTGCGCGGGACACCATGTTACACATGCGCTGTGCATGAGCTTGAGATATGTGCATGTGCTGCGTGAGGTTATGTGCATGCGCCAAGCCTCACACTCACGCACAGTGCATGCATAAAATGGTGTTCCGTGCACGCACCTTCTGCGGTGCATGCGCAACACATGCAGCCAACGTGCTCACGCCACTGCACATGCGCAACGCGTGCAACATAAAAAAACCTATAAATACACATGCACACCTGGTACATGTTGAGGGGTTTGTGTAGGCAAGGGAGAGAAGACGTGCACTGTTGGTTGTTGGTAAAGCAAGGAGAGTGTCAGAAGCAGGTGTGTCGTGGAGAGTGGCTGGGTTGGTGAGTGGTGGTGGAGAGTGTCAGAGGCAGGTTTGTTGTAGAGAGGTGTGTGGCAAAGCAGGCGAGAGAGAGAGGAGGGGAGGCAAGGAGCAGGCGACAGAGACAGGAGCTGAGGAGCAGGGAGAGGAGGTGGGGCGAGGAGCAGGTGTGAGGTGTAGCAGAGGAGCCGAGGAGCAGGGATGTGTGACAGGGAGGGAGAGGGCACAGAGGGCAGGGAGATGGAGCGACAGGAAATGGCAGGAGGGGAGGAGGGGGGCACCTGTTCAGCAGGACCAAGAGCTGGCAGGGAGTGTTGGGCCTCTGGTGGTGGCTGCAGGCCCATCGGGTGTGTCGCAGCCCACACAGGGGCCACCCAGTGCCAAATGAAGGCGTATACCGGTCCCAGCTGAGGAATGGAGGAGGGCTGTGAGATTCAGTCAGCAAGAAAACCACATCCTGCTGGCCAGTGTGTTGGAGCGGTATGAGGTGCTCTATGGCCAGCTCAGCAACAGCACCACTGTGGCAACACTTACACATGTGTGGGAGGAGGTACAGGAGGCTGTAGCCCAGGCAGGGGGACCAACCAGGGACCTGGACAGCCTGAGAAAGAGATTTAATGACATTAAGCGTGATGTCCGTGCACACATGGTGGCGGAGAGGCAACATGCCATGGGCATCGGTGGGGGTGCCCCCTTTGCCCCAACTCTCACACCCCTGGAGCAGGAGTTCGCAAACCGTCTTGGACCCATCTACCTGCGTGGACTGTCAGAAGCGCTGGACACCGCCCATCCACAGGCAGGTGGGTATGCACTTTACACCTTGCTGCTCCTTAGGCTTGGAATAAACGTCCTTTGTCTATGCGTCAGGCATTTTCTTTGGCCCTCCTCCCACTTAGGTTCAAAGCTCATATGTTTGCCTCTGCCTTTGGCTCAAGAGTGTTCTGTTCTCCGTTCCTCCCCTTTTTAATCTCACTTTTCTGTCTTCCTCTCACACTTGTTCCTACCTCCCTCCTTTGACCTGTCTCCCCTGCTCTTGTCTCTTTGCTCCTGTTCCAAACCTTCTTCCACATCTGTTAGTGCATTGTCCTTTTATATTATAAGCTCCGTTGAGGAGGGATTGTCTTTTTGTGTTTTCACTTTTACAGTGCTGTGTGCGCTTGGTAGCGCCCTATAAATGCTTAGTAGTAGGAATAGGAGTAGGAGTAGTAGTAGTAGTAGATATGCAGCACACGTACAGGGCATGCCCAAGCACATGTGGCACATGGAGGGGATTGGTCAGGGACCATGTCCTGAGGGCATGCGTGCCTTAACACAGGCAACTGTAGGGTGATGACACAGCAGCACATGGCAGGGTAGGTACAGGGTGTGTGTGACAGGTACCTGGATAGACACAGTCCTGAACATAGTTGAGGACCACAAAGCAGTGGAGAGGCAGGGGGGTGTGGCAAACAAGGCCCATATCTGATTGAACACAGCATACATCAATGGTCCAGAAAACATACATTCAAAGCCCAGAGGGTTAAGCTGCATAGAAACAATTCACAGCACTACAGAGCAGCAATGTAACAGAGATGTAAAGGACATATCTGAGGAGTGGCTAATAATATCCCACTGTAATCAAAGAGCATCACAGCATACCTGTGCAGCAATGTAACAGTAAAGAGCCACACTGGGATATCATTTGACAGTATTCAGAAAACCTCCTTGTATCATTTCTACATTGTTGCTCTCTAGTGCTGTGAAGTTTGGCTGTTCTGCTAGACCCTCTGGGCTGTACATATAGGTGAGTTTGGCCACTGATGTATGCAGAGTTCATGCGAGTACAGGGCCTGTCTGTCCTTCAAAGTACTCCTCCTCCTAAGGATATGTGGTTGGGGGGACTAACTGAGGTCAGATTCCTCTTCTACTGGAGTTGTCCTACCCAGATTGATCTTGCGTTCCTTCATCACATATGGCTTATGAGTGCTTACATTGAGTTCTTGTTTTGTGCCCACACCTTTTGGGGTGTGTTCAGCAGTACCAGCCTGTGTTTTCTGTCACCCTGAGGTTTACCTCTGCAGCCAGTCACCAAGCACAATGTGACAGGGGGAGACATACAAGAGGGACATACAACTAGCCCAGAAAACACTGACCGGAGGGTACCCACACACACCAACAAAACACATTTAACGTCAGTATGCACCTACCTATCCAGGGACATATCACAGACCTCTGACAGGGAAAGAACTAACACACGGGGATGATGACGTAGACACAAACAAACACCATCAAAAAAATCACACACATGTCACACACTTAGCACTCTGTCGGGGTCCACATACAGTGGGGATACCGCACCAACCCTCACCAGACATTGGAAGGCACATTGCCACACCCTTACCAAATGCACATAGTGTCACCACCTCGTCCTCCCTAGGCGGTTGCCTAGGTGTCTGAAGCAGTGAGAGTCTTTATTTATAAGAGTGCCTATGGTTGTAGTTGTGTAAATGGCAAATAATTCCAGCCGAGCAGTGATATAGGCACACAGGATTTTTATTCTTCTCAAAGTCAAAAGGGGTTCTTTGCACACAGTCCCCAAACAGGGGCGGCCCAAGGGGGGTGCGGGGCCATGTGCGGAGACTCGGTGCGGGGCCTCATTTGCATAAGGTGCCTCATTTGCATAAATATTTGCATAATGTTACCATACACTAACTTTTAGTAAACATGCCTCTTAATGAGTATATGGATAAAGAAAGACTAAAAGGTTTCTACATTATTATAATCCAGTACCAACCGCCAGGCACATTAGGAACTACTACAAACACTGCCCATTTAGAACCCATAGCAAACCCGCCATATCCTAACAGCACTACCAGGACTCACAAAGCACCATACCCTAACTATCAAAAGGCAACACTGCAAATATTAAACCAATACATTTCAGAGAACAACAATACATGACCTACTGGGGAAAGAACAAGTGGCAATGTCAAATAGGAATTATATAAACAGAATACCTCAGCTCAGTTACACATGCACAACATAGACCATCACCAAACAAGGAATCACAATTTAGAAACAGGAAGACAATAATTAAACTGGGAACCCCAAAAGCCAAACTTGGAATATACAACAACACTGTAGAAATAAAACTATAAATTAATTTCCTCTTGTACTAAACAAAGCGCAAAAATTAATGATGCACATTTCCCAGAGCTGACATATTCCAGTTAATAAATTCAAAATAAAGAGATATTTTTCTACCTTTTGTGCATTTTTTTTCAGTTGCAATTGTTCCAGCCACTTTCTTCTGGTTTCTTCGTGTCTTCTGCTAACTCTCCATCTGCTGTCCATTTGTCCTTTCTTCTGTCTTCTTGGGTTTTTTTTCCATTCTCCCCTCTACATCTGCTTTAACATACTAATCTTTCTCCTTTTGCTCTTTCCTCATTCCTATTTCATCTACTCAAAATTTACCCCTCCATCCTCAATCCCCACTTACTCTCCCAATACCCGGCCAATTGTAGATTTTGTATCCCTCCCACACAAAATATTTTTCCCCTCTCCATTTTACTCTCCCAGCCCCATCCCATTCTAATCCTCCCCCAACACCAGCTCCCTTCTAGTTCCAGCCTCACCCAGCATCCATTCCCTTCTAGTCCCTGCATCAGCCCATTTCCAGTCCTAGCCCCCCATCAGCCCATTTCCAGTCCTAGCAACCCCCCAACCCAATACCAGTCCTAGCCCCCCCCCCACCCACTTCCAGTCCTAACCCCCATCACCCCATTTTCAGTTTAAGCCCCCCTATAACCCATTACCAGTCCTAACCCCCCATCAGCCCACTTCCAGTCCTAACCCCCATCAACCCATTTCCAGTCAGCCCCCCATAGCCCATTGCCAGTCCTAACCCCCCTCATCAGCCCACAGTCCATTACCAGTCCTAACCCCATCAGCCCACCTCAAGTACTAACCCCGCCCCATCAGCCCATTTCCTGTCCTAGCCCCCCCATAGTCCATTATCAGTCCTAACCCCCCATAGCCCATTACCAGACAGCCCCCATCAGCCAACAGCCCATTACCAGTCTTAAACCCCCCCATAGTAGCCCATTGCCAGTCCTAACCCCCCCATCAGCCCACAGCCCATTACCAGTCCTAACCCCATCAGCCCGCCACAAGTCCTAACCCTCCCCATCAGCCCATTTCCCTGTCCCAGCCCCCCATCGCCCATTATCAGTCCTACCCCCCCCCATAGCCCATTACCAGTCCTAACCCCATCAGACCACCTCCAGTGTTAATCCCCCAGCCCATTTCCAGTCCTAACCCCACCCAACAGCCCACCTCAAGTCCTAACCCCTCCCCATCAGCCCATTTCCTGTCCTAGCCCCCCATAGCCCATTACCAGTCCTAACCCCATCAGCCCACCTCCAGTCTTAATCCCCCAGCCCATTTCCAGTCCTAGCAACCCCCCCAACCCATTACCAGTCCTAGCCCCCCATAGCCCACTCCCAGTCCTAATCCCACCAGCCCATTTCCAGTCCTAATCCCCCATCACCCAATTTTTTAGTTTAAGCCCCCCCCATAGCCCCTTCCAGTCCTAAGCCCCCATCAACCCACTTCCAGTCCTAATCCCATCAGCCCATATAGACTTAGCTCCCCCATAGCCTATAGCCCCCCATAGCTCGCCCATAGCCCCCCAGAGTCCATCACCTATCATAACCCCCCCATCAGCACATTTAATGTCCTAGCCCCCCATAGCCCATTACAAGTCATAACCCCCCCCAACATCCCACAGCCATTACCACTCCTAACCCCCCCAGCCCATTACCAGTCCTAACCCCCCAACAGCCCACAGCCCTTACCACTCCTAACCCCCCAGCCCATTACCAGTCCTAACCCCCCAACAGCCCACAGCCATTACCACTCCTAACCCCCCCCAGCCCATCACCAGTCCTAACCCCCCAACAGCCCACCGCCATTACCACTCCTAAACCCCCCCCCCCAGCGAAATGTTTTTTACAAAAAAAGCTGTCGCTGCCTCTGCCGGGGCCGGGGCCGCCGCGGCAGAATCGAGTGTGCCGCGGGGCCCCCCCTGCCCAGCAGAGCCTGCCCTCCCCGGGATCACCGCGCTCAGCTGCCGCCAGTCACACGCGCCGGCGTGCAGAGCGCGAGGGAATAGTTTTCTCCCTCGCTGCTCTGTTAAGCCCGCGGGGGCTGATGGGACTTCCCATCAGCCCCCGCGGGCTTAACAGAGCAGCGAGGGAGAAACTCCCCTCGCGCTCTGAAAGCCGGCGCGTGTGACTGGAGGCAGCTGAGTGAGAGAGGTGATAACGGGGAGGGCAGGCTCTGCTGGGCAGGGTGGGCCCCGCGGCACACTCGATTCTGCCGCGGCGGCCCCGGCCCCGGCAGTGGCAGCTTTTTTTTTTTTTAATTTTAATGTTGGATCAGAATGTTTTTTGCGCGGGGCCCCTTGAAACGCGGGGCCCTGTGCAAAAAACATTCTCGCTCAATGGACGGGCCGGCCCTGTCCCCAAATATCAAACACAAAAGGTGGGTATTCCAGAATAAGCAAAAAAAATAAGTAGCTTTCAAATTGCAGCTTGTCAGTGAACTCAGAACAAAGTATTTCTTCATACAAATGAAAACAAGGTTGGAGAAACAAAAACCTTCTTCCCAAAATGGCTTTTAAAACATATGCAGTTTCTTCAGCAGTTTAGCAATGCAAAACTCTCCCTGCATAATGTCCTTCTTCCTCTCCCAAACTAGGTTTCTCAGCTTGCTCTCTAGCAGGCTCTGTATACTTTGTAAACAATCTTTCACAGTAAGAGTTAAGCTTTTCAGGATTTCTAGCAAACCTCATTTGCATAACCTCTTCAGCTCAGCGTTCTGAACACAGCTGCTAGCTTCACGTTTCACAACACTTTAACACTTAGCTACAATGGAGCATTCCATCTCATTATCAGAACTAAGCTCTCGGGCTATGGAAGTTTCAAAGTCCATGCTTTCAGCTTCAGATTCTGTTACAGAAACATTAGGTTTGAATCCAGCTCTCCTGGCTGCAAACCTTCTAAAATTCTTAGAACTTTCTTTAAGGCAGACTCTCCCTTTCTCTGAGAAATGCCTTTCCTCTCAGACAACTCCTTGCCTTTCAAACGGTTATTAAAAGTCCTTGCCAAGCTCACCTGATCTCGGGGAAATAAGCCTCTAGCCGACTTTACAGCTGTTTGCTCAGTCTCCATGAAATCCTCTGGGGAACGCTGTCTGTTACTCCCATGGCTTGTGAACTCTCTCTCTCAAGCTTTAACACCTCGGGCTGGTTTGGCCTCTCTGCCTGGAATTTCTAGAAAGATTTCTTTCCTTCTGCAAGTGCCTTTCTTTGGTAGTCCCACTGAACTCCTAGGGCCTCTTACCCTCTTGGAATTCTCTGACCCAATTACCTCAAGACTGGGCTCAGTGCTGGAACTCCTGTTTCTCCTTTCACTTTCAAGGGAGGATTCACGGTCCCTGGAAGCTGGCCTCTCAAAGCACCTTTCCTTCAGGCTGCTTTTCACTGCAGTGTACCTCCTTCCTGCACCCTGAGCACCTCCCTCACGGGCACTTCTTGGCTGGGCAGTTTGAGGACTTTTCTGCTGGGCTCTCCAGACACTTCCACGAGCTCCTTCCTTCCTGCTGAGGACTCCTCCCTCGGCTCTGCACTTGCTCTTGCTACTGCCACAACTACTGTGACTGCTACTACTACCTTCCTGTTCAAAGTTCCTGCGTTTATATCTGCAGTTTCTCTTACTGCCTGCTAACTCTACCCCCAACTCTCTCCTATGCACGGGGTTGGTAACTAGGGAACCTGGGCGTGTCCCTTGACTACCAGCTTTCTGTGTGGAGTTTTTTTCAGAATCAGAGGTTTTAACCCCTGATTTTCTGGTTTTTCTCCCCTTCTCTGGGAAAATCACTGTATTTCTCTCCTCTTTCTTATGCTCTTTCTGGCCTTCACCGTCACAATAGAACAACCCCCACAACACCTGGGATCAGCTCTTATCCATGTCCCACAGTGCCACACACACATTCCAATACCCACACACACAGTGCAACCCCATACACAGCAGTGCTCCACCCATCCCCCCAGACACCCCACCACAACCATGGAGTATGGGATAGCTGTCCAGCCACACCACACAGTGTCTTGCAAAGCAGAGGGCCCACACACATGTCTGGCTGACACAGACACATCCTGTGTCACCACCAGGTGGGCAGGCCTTGGGTAGCAGGTCTGTCTGCCTGATGATGTTTAGGAAGAATAAGTAGTTGTAGACATGAGTGGTTCAGGTAAATTAGGGTTTTATTTCCCCTCCCGGGGTCGGATTTCTCAAATGCACAACACAGGAACTTAAGACAATAAAGCCATACTCTCTGGCATATTTTTTTTGCTTCTTAATTAAATGATAGGCATAAGAACACAATTACTCAGCACATAATTCCTCTGTAGACAAACAGGCACTCTTGACTTTCACTGCTAGGCTCCAGCAATGCACAATCACTGCTTTAACATAAAGAGGTAATTTTGTCTGAGATAATTAACGTACAGTCCATTGGATCATCACATGAGCTTTCACTAGCATAATCAATGATCATGGGTTCATGCTTACTTTCAAAAGGACAAACGTTTTCCTTGCTACAGAATGTTTGTAAACCTCCTTGCAATGTCTCGTCACGGAGCTTATCTGACCAGCTCTCTCTAGGGCTGTAATTGCTGCTACCATATTTATCAGAGTGTGAGAGAGGAGAGACCCACCATTCAGGATATTCAGAGCATACCTTCTTATAGGAACTTTTCCCTTTAGAATATCTGTTTGTTCTAACTTCAGGCTTTGGCAGTGAATAAAGGAATTGTTCTCCCTTGTCAGCACAGGTCTTTACTCTGTGAATCCTTCTCTGAGGTTTAGGTCTTTCAAACACTTCCTCTTCAGACATGCACACATCTTCTATAGAATACCTCTCCCTTTCAGGGACTTGTAAATGCTCCCACGTTAGCTCTCTAGTAAAATCCTTCGGTTGGCTTTCACAGCACGGCACCCACCTTGGACTTTTCCTACGAGGTTTTTGAGCATTAACCCTCCAGGTATTTCTGCTGCCAGTGAACTTCCTTAAATCTGCTTCAGAATCACTTTCCAGCTCACAGCTCCCAGATACATACTGTTTCACTCTTTCAGGCTTCCATTCACTCTGGACAGAACTTTGCCTCTGAGTTTCAAACTGCGTCACAGCAGATGAACATTCACAGCTGTTCTCTGATTCCTCTGCTCCTGGCTGCTGGCTTCGCTGTTCTCTCTGTCCTCCCCGTTCTCCCTGTTCTGGCTTTCCTGCGTGTTTCTTATAATGCTGATTAGCCCTTGCCCTACTCAGGTGAAAGCTATTAGGAACTAGGGATTTTTTGCTAGTTGGGTGGGGTTGCAAACCTCGTGGCTGGGTTTGTTTACGTTGCCCCTGACAACTACTGCTCATATGGCTTGCCTGCCTGTCAGCTTCTGACCTAGTTCTCACAGAATCCTGTGTTTTTAAGGCAAAGGATGGATCTTCCTCATTACTCCTGCAACACCTAATTTGCGTACCACTCAGAGCAATGCAAGCACATCGCTCACACACACAATGATGGCACACAATCCCACTCAGGACCCCCACATGCGCCACAGCCACATGTATTGCTGAGGCCACATCCAAGGTCAGGTGGCCAGTCCAGCATCTTAGAAGGCAGGTTGTCTTTCCCAGCGCTCTGCCCGAGCATTAAAAATGTCTCTTGTGTTGCTGAAATTGCATTCCCTACCAAGGTCCCTTCCGGGTGCCTCATACCAAGAAGCAAGAAAGTTGGGCAAGGTGCTACCACTCGACTCTCTATTTCCAACCAAATTGGCTTTTGGGTCCGGTCCTCTATACTCGCCCATAACACCCCCTGCTTTAGCAGGAAGGCCTGATGATACCAACAGAAGTCTGGGAATTGTACTCCCCCTTTATCCTTAGAAGCTTTGAGCTTTTTGAGAGCAATTCTGGGTTGTAATCCCCCCCCATAGAAATCTGCTCAGGCATCTTTCGAGAGCAGAGCAAACGCCTGCTGGGAGCCTGTATGGCAGCATTCCCAGCACATAGTTAATTTTGGGCATTAAAGACATCTGTATAGTTTCTAGTCTGCCCCACCACGTGAGGTGAAGGGGGGACCATGTTAAAATCAAGTTCCGTAATATCTGCAACAAATCCTCTATATTCATTTGGATAATTTAATCGATCGATACCCCATATTTGACTCCCAAATATTTGACGTTGCCTGCCTCCCAGAAGAATGGAAACCTTGCCATTGATTCAGCTGTAGTTAACTTGTTCATAGGGAAGGCCACTGACTTAGACCAGTTTATATGATAACCCCGACATTCCAGAATAATAATCAATCAATTTTAAGACCCTGGGAATTGCGGAAGGCTGAGTAAAAAGCAGAAGATCGTCTGCATATGCCAAATGTTTCACTTGCCAATCACCAATTACAAATCCACTGATATCTTTATTCTGTCTAATGGTGATGGCCAACGGCTCAAGGGCCAGATTGAAAAGCAATGGGGAAAGAGGACACCCATGACGTGTGCCTCTATGCAATTAGAAAGGTCGAGACAGGATACCATTTGCCAAAATGCGGGCCCTTGGTCTCGCATATAGTACTCGGATCATATTTGTGAAGCCTGGGCCCATCCTGAACCACTCTAAGGCTTTAAAAAGAAAAGGCCATTCGAGTCTGTCAAATGCCTTTTCTGCATCCAGGGAAAGGCCAACATAGGGCACATCTGCGAGACTTGCTCTATCCAGTAAGTTGCAAAGTGATACCACCTTGATTAATAAGATAAGGCGGTTTAGAAATACTGTTAAATAAATAAATAAAAATAAAATAAAAGCAACCTTGCATTGTCGGAGGTTGCTCTGCCAGGAATGAAGCCGCACTGGTCGGGGTGGATCAATTCCCATATAACTTTAGAAAGTCTTTTCGCTAATACACTTGCATATATTTTATAGTCAGAATTTAATAGAGAAATGGGCCTATAATTTGTGACCCTCGTGGGATCTTTTCCAGGCTTTTCTAACACTACGATCGTAGCTTCCGAGAAATTCCCCATGCTCCCCTGGAAGTTGCCCAGTTCCTCAAAATAAACCAGTAAATACGGAACCAGTTCCTCTCCAAACACTTTATAAAATTCTGTGGGTATGCCATCTGGGCCTACTGCCTTTCCGGAGGCCATAGTATTAATTGCCCTTCGTATTTCTTCTCCTGATAGGGGTCTATCCAGCTCAGTTCAGAGGACAAATCTGATGTATATAGCTTCTCATATTTCGAAAATGCTTCCAGGATTTGCTCAGGGTCTGCTGCTTTTTAACATATTCATAAATGACCTGGAAATAGGAATAATGAGTGAGATGATCAAATTTTAGATGACACAAAATTATTTAAAGTTGTTAAAATGAAACAGGATGCCACAGCTCCCCACAACCTCCTCCACCTCCTTCCACCCCTCCCTTAACCATTATTCCCTTTCCACCACTCATAATACTGTTCCCATATTTTTTGAAATCTCAATGGTCTCTTTAATCTCAGTGCCGTAAGGCGATACATCAAGTGCAAATGTTCTACTTGCTTTTGCACACTCTTCAAGGATGGCGGTTCCACTTTCCTCCATTGCCTAACAATACTCTGCCGCGTCGCCACACATACTATTCCACACCACCCCGCTACTTCGATCACGGTCCATTTTTTTTTTTTGGCTGATTGTTGTACAGTGTATGTAAAGTATGGGTGTGACAGTTATTATACGACTATACTGAGACATTAAGGCAATTAGGGAGGGGGGGTGAGATATTGAGTTGTTGTTGATGTATTGTTATCACTGTGTTATTTACTATTTTTTGATAAACAATAAAGGAAAAAAAATGAAACAGGATTGTGAAAAATTGCAAGGGGACCTTGAAAATTTGGAAAAACTGGACGTCCAAATGGCAGATGAAATTTAATGTGGACAAATGCAAAATTATGCACTTAGGGAAGAACAACCCAAACTATGGTTACACGATGCAAGGTACCACCTTAGAAACCACCACCCAGGAAAAAAGATTTAGGCGATAATATGTTGAAACCCTCCAACCAGTGTGCAGCAGCGGCCAAGAAAGCAAATAGAATGCTAGGAATCATAAGGAAATGATTGGAAAATAAAACAAAGGATATTCTAATGCCTCTGTATCATTCCATGGTGCAACTGTACCTTGAATATTATGTGCAATTCTGGTCGCCGTATCTTAAAAAGGATATAACTGAATTAGAAAAGGTACAAAGAAGAGCGACAAAAATAGTAAAGGGAGTGAAAGGATACTCCTATGAAGAAAGGCTTAAAACGTTGGAGCTGTTCAACGTGGAAAAAAGACGTCTGAGGGGAGATATTATACAGGTCTATAAATTAATGAATGGAGTGGAACGGGTAAACGCAGATCGTTTATTTATGCCATCAAAAAAAGTAGAAAGATTAGAAGACACACAATGAAGCTACAATGCAACCCATTTAAGACTAATATGAGAAAATATTTTTTTACTCAACGAGTAATCAAATTCTGGAATCCATTACCAGAGCATGTCGTAAAAGCTGTTAGTGTAGCTGGGTTTAAAAAAAGGTTTAGACAAGTTCCTGAAGGAAAGGTCCATAAACTATTATTAAAGAGGACCCGGGAAGTCCACTGCTTGCCCCGGGACAAGCACTGTAGAACCTGTGTACCTTTTGGTACCTGCCAGGTACTTGTGACCCAGATTGGCAACTGTTGGAAACAGAATACAGGGCTTGATAGACCTTGGTCTGACCCAGTAAAACATTTCTTATGTTCTTACGTACTGTATATTGTGCACGTTTGGTTGTTTATGCCTATAGGCAGCATGCTTGTGCTTTTTGGCAGTGGAAGATGGAATCTGTAGGATGAAGGATATGGTTGGCATTGTCTGTAATAGGTGTGTCCCAGCCATCCTACAAAGCCCCACAGGATTGCTAAGCATGCCTGGCAGAGGAGTGGGAGGTAAAAGATGCTGGCAATTTCTCACATGCCTTAGAGAGATTGCAGATCACTGCAGTGTTTGTCAGGGTTAAACAGTCCAAAAGCAAGGTGCATGCACACAGAACACCAACTGCAATCTCTTTCCATATTGAAGAATATTACAATATGTATTTTTACTACAAATAATCGATTTTGTTATTTATCTTCAGATCTTACAAGCAGATATCAATTGCTTTAAATGCATAGCACTTACTGATTTGCTTTTTTTATAAAGATTATTCATTTTTAATTGCAATAAATTTAGCGCACACCATTCAAAGACCCTGAAGTTAAAAGCAAAAAAGTGCAGCTGACATTGCCCTCTACTGGATAAAAGAAGGATAGTGATTTTAACAGAAATTATAAAAGTTTTAACAAAAAAACCCTCTTCAATGGCTGTTTTAATTGAGCTACCCTAAGAACCCTAGCAGCACAATGATTAAAGTCCTGCTGGCATTACATTTCTTTATGTTTATTAAAATTTGATACACCGCCCTTCAAAGAAATGGCAGAGCAGTTTACAATAAAAGAAAAGAGTTAAAAAGGCTGAAAAGAACTCCATAAAACCATAGGATAGAGGAGCACAGCCATACCAGGTAAGGAGGAGGGAGTGGAGCAGATAGCATCAGCAGGGGGCCCGGCAGGTCATGTCATATATGGAGTTAGCTCATGCCTTTTTCAGTAGTTACCCAAACTAAGTTACATTCAGGTACCCTACTTATTATCCTGTCTCCAGAAGGCTCACAACCTTATATTGCATCTAAGGCAATGGAGGGATAAGTGACTTGACCAGGATCAGTAGGATTTTAATTCTGGATTTCCTGGTTTATGTATTTGTTTAAAAGTTTCTTATATCATTTTGAGGCAGCCAAGAGGTTTAGCTGTAGGTAGCCCTTCCCCCAAGCCATGCGGCAGCCAAGAGGTTTAGCTGTAGGTAGCCCTTCCCCCGAGCCATGCGGCAAGCCAAGAGGTTTAGCTGTAGGTAGCCCTTACAAGTGATCAGCCTGCTATTTCAGTAGACACCCTTCCCCCACTTCAGGTCTGAGCACAATAGCCCCTAGCCCAGAAATCAACAGACCAGAGCACACCGGTTTGGACAGGTCACCCAGGTACCTTCCCCAGGGGCTACTGATTGGTGGGCAGGAAATACCTGTGGCAAATGGGATTGCAGAATGAGTTTAAAACTATACTGTATATAAAGCTTTGTAGGACGTCCCTCGGGGCTCAGACTCTTATGGAGGTTGCTGGTATCTCTGTCTGGCCTGTGTGCACATTAAAGATCCTGATTGCATTCCAGCCTGTCTGTGAGTCTTCCTTCTGCGGGTGAGTGATAGAATAAGAGCTTATCTTTTTGTTTCCTGCCACAATTTTAGTCAAAGCAGTTTACACTGTGACTTAAACTTGGTAATGTACATTAAACAGGGACATTGATAACTTGAATTTTCCTGAGACAATGGAGAGTTAAGTGACTTGCCCAAGGCCACAGGGCTGCTAGTGGGAATCAAACCCTGGTTTCTTGGTTCCCCATCCAGTGCTCTAACCATTAGGCTACTCCTCCATGCCTTGCTGTATTTCTCAGCCCATTTCTCTAATGGAGTAATTTTAGATGTCACGCTTAGCCTATCCATCTTCATGATGGAGTATGGCTTGCCACATTTTCACATACACAAACAATATGGGGTTTATTTTGACAGGGCCGGCCCTGAGCATGTTCGGTATGTCGCTCGCACATGGCCCCTTGCCACTACGAGTTCCGCGCTGCCTGGACAGTCAAAAAAATGCAGATGATCCCTGCTCCCTCCAGCCACCGCTGCATCTACTCAGCCACATAACCGGAGCAGCAGTGGCAGCAATAACAGTATGAGAGAGCGTGGGGCATCTCATTTGACTCTGGGGCAGCAGCTTCTCCTGACAACCGTGGCTGGGGAGTAGGAAGTAGTGGTGGCAAAGGGGGGAGGAGCAGCGCTCTGGTGGCTTTAGCATCTGTAACCCAGGCCCAGCAGCCCCAGGAGAGAGGGAGGAGGAGCCAGCAGCCACTGTAAAGAAGCTGAGCAGGTCAGGCCGTAGAAACCCAAGCAGCAGTCTTAAGTGGCAAATGAGACCTAGGAGGATATCTGTCCTACTCCAGGAATGAAGTACGTTTAAAATCTTTGTAGGGTGACAGAAAAAGAAAGAAGAGAGAACCAAAAAACTGTAATTTTGTTTGGAAGTGTGCATTTATTTTAGGAGGAGGAACTGTGAGGGAAAAGCACTGAAAAATCAAGGAAAAGAAAACAATGGAAAATGCCAATGCTGTGTCATCAGAGAGACATTGTGCTATATTCCAAATTTATTGTATTCTTGAGGATATTTTACAAGGCATTTCTATGTGTAGAACAGCATTTTAGATGTAGAAATACCCATTTATTTATATGATCAAATTGAAGCGCTGCCTGTCCTGAACTTTGAGGGCTACAGCAACTGAGCAACATCTAGGTGGAGGGAAGGGCTGCTGTACACGGGATGGGGACTGGGTTAGAGGGGACAGCAGGAGAAGGGAGCTACTAGACACAGGCGAGGGGAGATATTGGACGTGGAGGGGAGGTCCAGGTGAGAGGGAGGAGGATGCTGGACGTGTAATTTGCATGTGCTGTCTTTATACGCAGCTTTCTCCTTCTCTAGTGTTGCCCTACATGCGCAGCATGGCTTCCTTGGGTTTCAGTTTAATTTTTGTCAACGTATTTCTATTTTTAGTGTGTGGTCATTTATTCTGTACTTGGTGAGGGTCTATCTGCGTTCTGACCGAGGCCAGGTATTCATGGATATTCTAGCTTGATTTATGATGCCGTCCTTTTCTGGGTGCATTCTCTGTTGTCTGAGTTTTGGAAGTCAGTGCTGTTGTGGAATGGTAGGTTTGCTCTATGGGGTCTGTACGGTGGTTCTCACTTTTCCTTTTTGTTCCTTGTATGGAGTCAAATGTAAAGTGTTGGTGGCTGGTAGCGCGATATGGACTGTCTTTGAGATTTGCAGTTTTGCATTCTTGATGCTGCCAGTCTGAAATTTAAAATATTTTGTCAGTTCAGATTCAAGGAAATCTCAAATTTTAAGAGAACATCTCAGTTTAATTTTGTTTAGTAGCTTGATAGCTTCACTGCTGCTGATTTCTGGTCTTTTCCAGCTCTAGCACAGTCCAATCCAGCCTGGACACTATCAGGGTCATTCTGAGCTGTAGGGTGGACGTTCATCTCCACTATTCAGCTCCCTCTATGTCCCCGGTGAGACAGGGTTAGGGCAGGCAGTGGGCTGGATGGGGGACTTACTCCACCTAGATGTTGGGGGACAGGAGCTCCGGCCATGGAAGAAAGGTGAGGTGGGTTCAGGGATTCCCCGAAGCTGCGACCCTGGCCATGGGAGGCCATATCGGGGGTCGAGCTGCAGGGAAAGGAGACAGACATTGGTGGCTGGGGATCTCGGTTTCTGAATGGAGCCAGGGTACCATGGCCACTGGATGCCATGGCACCGCGGCTACATTCAGGAGCCTTGACTGTGTTAGCTGGACAGGGGCCTGTACATGCAGGCCGATGGGAATCGAGTCCCAGCCTGCACATACAGGTCTAGTTACGATTGTGATCCCGTGGGGGTAGATGTGCCCCGCGGGATCAGAATCGCTTCTACCCCTGTGCATCCGATTCCAATCGGGTGCACAGGGACCTGGAGATCCTGAATGGAATGACCCCCCTATGAGGTACGTTTACTAAACCGGGCTAATGGTTAACCCTTGCTAACCAGGCTATAGCCCGGTTTAGTAAACAAACCCCTTAATTTTCCCGCAATACTTGCTAAATGCCTCAGGGAGAAGTATGAAGGATTTCTGACAGAAGTCCTCAAAATTCCATTGGAGGCTATCCAACTCTTACACAACACATTTTAATTGGTCATTGAAGAAAGAGGTGGAAGAAACAAAGAGAGGCTTTAAAATGTGGAGAACTGTCAGAAGATATGAGGTATTTTAGATTTGATTGTACTATTGGAGGGGCTAGCTTTATAAGGAGCTACATAAAATGCACGAATCACAGTGTTTTAGGGATTTACATGCATCAATGGTCATTTGCATGTGTGCTTTAGCCGTTGCTGTTCTATAAGCAGAAAAGCTGCCCTGAGCTCTCCAGATTATCTGGATAACTTCAGCATTGATCGTACTGTAAGCATAGTCAGCGCCAGTCACTTTCTGGATAGCACTGCTGGATATATGTATTTAACTTAGCTGCTGTGGCCCAAATTAATTTAAAAAAACCCACTGACTGCAGTGGTTGAACATTGACTAGCTTGTTCTTAAGCTTTCTTTCCTTGTCGGGTGAGGGTTTGTGGCTTTTCGCAGGTGTAGACTGTTTCAGTAGATGTGACAAGAAGTAATTGATGATGGGGCAGACTATATTTTGTAATCTCTATCAAAATGTTTGACTAAAGAGTATGTTTACTAAAGCGTGCTAAGCATTTTGTGTGGGATTTAGCACGTGCTAACCATTGGCTTGGGCCCGTGCTAAAAAGCAAGCAGCATGCTAAAAATCCCACACTAACTGCTTAGCATGTGCTGGGCAGGTTATAGGAAGAGATTGGGTGTGTGCTGCATATTGCAGTTAGCATGCAGTAATTATCACAGGCGGTCACTTTTGTGGTTACCATGGACACACTTAACGCCTCCTCAAGCATAGGAGGAAGTTGCTTCATAGCAAGTTTACGGTTTCAAAAGTTACTTGTTTGGAGCTGATGGCATTCAACTATAAAATGGCCTCTGATACTGAGCCAAGTCTTCCGGGCCTTTCTTTGTTATATTTTTGTTCAGCAATTCTTTGGTTTTTGAGTTCTCCACTTTGAGGTGGGCTTGGTTGAAGAATAATATAAGAGATTGCATTATTCTGATATTGGTTTTTCTCTCTTTTTTCCTTTTCTTTACTAGGGGATGTGCATTGATTGTTCAAATAAATAATTTTTTGACTGTTCTATTAATTTTGGACTTTTATTGGCTCATTTCACAAATTGATTTTAATAAAAATGTGTAAAGACATTATTAACATGTACAAATGATTGTCCACACATTCATTTGTAGGCTAATGTTTTAATTCGGTTTTACGCCACATCAGCTTTTTAAGATGAGCTAACAAACCAAATATGAACTAACAAATGTACACCCATAGAGGCCAGTTCTGAAAATGTGCACATCCGGGCAGCAGGCACGTCCAAACAGAAACGTGCAGAAATAGAACCCAATTCCGCACATGCGGGGATCGATGCAGCCGCATGCACAGAATCACCCACATAGATGTGTTAGGCGCGGTCCACATGCAGTGCTACATTGTACAAAGACGGGTATATACCATTGTATGTCCCATGCTCACTGTACTCTGAAAAGATGTGCGTCTTCCACTCTTCCCGTCTCTGCGTTATACCCGTGAATGGCCACACCCCCTTCAAAACGAGCAGCTGTGAAACTGCTGTGGGCCCGGACAGAGCTGTTCTGAGGCTGAATGACAATGTAAAATGGCGAGATGCACAGGTGGATGCAAGTTAGACAACAGAAACCAGTCCGTGGCATGCCCAGACCACCTGCAAAGCACTCGCAGTGAACAGTACTGTAGCAGGAAAACGGGTGGAGAGTGAACCTAATGGCACAAGATGCAGTGCAGCACTACAGACATGGCAGTAGACACCCTTCAAAGGTATGCACGTTGTGAACGGCTCAGGAACATGACTTTACAATGCTAAGTAAGGACATGATCCCAGCAGAACCTACCTAAACACTTCCCCTGCACTACTAAAGGGCCATGGGAATGACAGCCGTCAGCGGTTCAAGCGCCACACAGACATGCCCAGAGACATTTGTGGAGACCAATGCTGGTGCATCTGACAATGGCATACCGCACTGTGCACTGTTGCACACCCACCCTCTGAGGTCCCCTGACTAGTGACAGGGAAGTGTCTGGACAGGGATGTGATTGCGGATCTGTCCTGTAGACTTCTGCCTGTATGCACTGGCACCTGGTGAGGCTACAGACAGCCCTATGGTCCAGGTATCTGCCAGGCTCACCTGTCCCCCCTGGATATGTGGATGAGCAACCTAGACACCCCCCCCCCCCCCCGCCCACACTTTCTCTTGTAGCCCCACAGAAATAGCCGTCTGCCAAAAGAATGCCCAGCACCGAATGTCTTAGCTAAGGGATAGGGAACCATAGCAATCAGTACTTCCAACCCAGCATCATACTGCTCACTACATTTCTATCTGGCTTCCTACATACATGATAACTACAATAGTGGACCTCAATCTGTTACAGAGCAGCAGTAGGCCCAAACAGCCCTTCCAGCATATCTGCCTTAAGGATCAACCTCCATATGTATATTATAGGTCCACATATGTAAACAACTGCAACAGTAACCTGTATGCAAGATATCCCCAGTATATTTTATTTAATTATTTGTAGTATTTAAGCTTATGTGTTTCCAGGGAAAGATCAAGGCAAGTTACATGCATGTACAGTATGCATTTCTCTGTCCCCAAGGGGCTCAGATGCTCTGTCTTGGGTCTTGCCTGGGTTGCAGACATTTGGCAGTCCTTTCAGGTCCCTCTAGCAGCCCTCTTGGCTTGGTCTTCTCTCAAAGAAGACTCCAGAACCCACCCCTTAGGTGGGGCCTTAGCAGGGAGGTCTATCTTTGGGGTTCCCCTGTACTTTAGGCTGAGTGATCCAATAGTCCCAAAGTCCATGTTTTGTGGAATCCCTTCCTACGCTGGGGTCTGCCCCCCCCCCCCTCTTCTGGGCAACTGTCCCCTCCCCGAGTTCAAAGTAGCCCTCACCAGGGTCCTTAGTATCAACCCAAATGTGAATGATATTCAAATTAGGTCAGGAATATTCAAATGACATCTTTCCAACATCCTTCAGTTTAGACAAACATATACATCGAACATTACAATAAAGTCCCCCACCCCCTTTAAGATTCGGATTCAGTCAGGGTACAGTAATTCCCAAAGAGAGTCACCAACCACCACTACCCTTTGCTTCCTTGTGGTCACCAATTCCGCAACTTTGGAGTTATCCATCTTCTTTTCCACCGACCCTGTGTTCAGGGATGGATATGGGCTCGAGAGCCTGCAAATAAACTAAACATACATGGCTGTCAATTTGATTTTATATCTAAACAAATCAACATTTACATTTAAACTAGTTGCTCACTTTTGGAAGCAACTCTTCTCGTTGCTCTACAAAAAAGGTATATGAGTGCTTTCAGTTAGTGGTCCCCAGTGCCATTCTGTATAGTGCTGTTCTCTTGTGCATGCAATTATTAAATAACAAAACAAAATGGGATGAATATTCACAGGATCTAGGTACACTGAGGGGGTAAGTCTCAAGGCCATTTCTGTGGCTAATGCATTGCTTTGCTCACAGAAAGGGATGTTAGAACATTACCCACTCCATATGCAGCTAACAATACATCCAAATTCTGAACTGCCTAGCAGAACTAGATTACCAGGACCTCCTATTGATGCTCTATTTGTAAATTTAACAAAACATTGTTTTTATGGGGAGGAGTGCACTGTAGATTTGTTAAAAGATGTTTGTCATCCTGTGTTCAAAACTAGAACATTGTAAATAAAATACAAGCAAGCTCAGTGTCTAGCTATATTCTCCAGCAGACACAATTATCATCTAAAAGAAAATATTTTACATACAGAAGGTCAGACAAATTTTTAGTTTTTAAAGAATTGTCTGACTTTGGGTCTCATACCTTTTGAGTATTTTTCCATAGATCTGAAAATTGAGAACTTATTTCTACCACTAGAGGTCAGCCTTGCCTAGCTTTTAGTTATGGATTTTTTAAAAATAATATATATTATTGAATGTTAGTATTTTTATACTGCAGAAGCACATGCCTTATTTTCTCATAGCAGAGAAATCCTTCATAGGAATTTGTCAGTGTTCATGGGAATAAGAGAATAACAGAATAATAGCCTAACATTCAAAAGAAATCCTACATACCAAGAGAACAGGAGAAAGCCTTTAGAAAACAATGCCTTATTGAAACAAAAAAGAATTTAACATGCTTGGAAATAATTTCATTACTTTTTTTCCACATTATTGCCTATTTATGTCTTTCTCTATACAGTGTGATTAAGAAGCACAAGAGCAACTTCTCTGTAGCCTCAGAATATTTTCAGTCCGGTTGTGTTCTGAAATATATTGTAAGAGGAAAAAGCCATTACTCAGTAATACTTCATAAGTTTTTAAGGAAGTTGCATAGTTTCACAATCTTGGAAATCAACCACTAGCCACCAGACTAGCGGTAGTTTCTGTATGCAGCATAGAACAGCAAACACCACCTTAAATATGCTCTCCTTTGGACTGCAGACTTAACTTTACACCCCCCCCCCCCCTTGTTCCAGATGCACCTGACAGATTTGATCCAGTCCTGAGTTTACCCCATTGCATGCTGGGGCTTGTAGCCTTGCTTTTCTTATAGAGTGCAATAGAAAAATCAGAACTACATGTCCCTGCATGCAGTAGCATAAATCCAGGACTGGATCAAGCCAGTCGGGCGCATCTGGAGCCAGTTGGCAACCCTACCCCCTTTTAACTAACTTCCTCAAGCTTTAATTTTGTGTGCTCCAATAACATTTCCACACTGTCTGTACCATAGTCCTTTATGTGCCTTGTCTATGAAATCCCTCTCAAATAACTTGATGTTTCAGTGCTTCTGGAGCTGAGGTTGAAAACTTCAGCCTTCCTTTGCATATTTTAGAAAGGCCGTTTAGGTGCCCCCTGGGACGTACAAGTCTGAAATTCCATAGGAGGAGCAACATAGAACTGGGCATTAGTAAATGCCTTCTAAAATCAACCTCTTTCTGCCCCCAAAGAAAAACATTGCCATCAATATACAAGGAAAAGGGGGCAAACAGAATAAAGCCCCATACACATACAGGGAAATTGGCAATTTCAGAAATATAAAAGCGTGAAGTATGGATGTTGGCGGCAACATAGACTTGTCTGCACCAACATTTCGGAACATGCATGTGGATATACTGCTACATTCATGGCTGACTCTGCCATTTTACAAATGGAGATGTACAGCACCACGGCATTATAAAAAGGGGCCTTGATATTCATCTGCTGTCCTTTTATGATGGAGAGAAAGTTATTGAGGCAATGCTCTGTCATCCCTACTGTTGAAAACTGGCTGAAACAAACACGTCTAAATTTGGACATGTCCTTGTGGGGGGGAGGAGGTTGAAACATAGGGCACCATTATGAAATCAGAGATACATGTGGTTCTTTGTTGCCGCCCCAGACACACCTCCTCCACATCCCCCGTGTGACATGGATGCAATCGTGAGGAACACATGTCAATTCAGGTCTTTTTTAAAATGGCTCTTGCAGAGTGGATGTGATTTCCACATGTTAATGGGAGTTTTCAGACATGCAAATCACGAATGGAGCTTCTTAAATGACCCCCTTAATGAATACAGACCATTGTGAGTATTGTTTGTAAAGATTTCAAAACCAAGCAATGCTTGTAGTTATAAGAGTGTCATCTACAAATATATACCATGCAATTGCATAGCACTGCACGAACCAATTCTCCTGCGGGAGACTCTCTCCGAGCACCAGACTGCTGCCAGGGGCACACACAAGCATGCAATTATCGGTATCAAGGATATTAAAAAACATTATATTTTAGACTACATTTAAGGACTAAGGAAAAGTTCTGCTATGTATCTGCACCTCTCTTAGAAACAAACATTTTTTTGCATGCATTCTTGTCTAGTGGCAGATTTTACGCCTGGGGTGAAACTTACGTTATTTCAAAACTGTCAATGAAGAGATTTGCAATATACCCAGGGAATTGGTACATAGCTTTGATTTTATTATATTTATTCCGTGTAGAACACATTTTGGTAGATTTAAAGCCCTGATTTGTAAAGTTCATTTAAATAGGAGAAATGGACATTGCATTTTGCATTGTATTTTGCCAAAGGCTCACTGAACGCAGAGCCTTTTGAGCAACAGATATAAGGACATAAGCGAAATACATATATTTGGTGGCACATACAGTGCAAACAGTTCTTTTTCAAAGAAACATGTTAAAACAATTCGAGGAAATATGGAGAATATGGCTGAAGGAATTGTTCCCAACCACTCTGTGCTTTGGTATACACGTATGTGCACACCTATCTGTGTCTGAATCTTCACTTGCTCACGCATGTTGTGTTTGTGTACACACCTCTCTGTGTTTGTATCTTCGTTGACTGTGTGTGTATGTGTGTCTCTAGGCGGCAACTTCTCCAAATGGGTTCATTTTGAGTAAATCATGACAATAATGAACCTAACTCCTAAACCTTAAGGATCTTCCCAGCTCCATACAATTCACAGACTGGAACTGATGCTTCTATATAATCAATGCCGTTATGGTATTTTTCTCCTTTACCGCTGTTGGGTTTTCTTGCATCCCGCTTCTTTTTTTTTAAATTCTTTATTTTCGTTTTATAACAACAAAGGAAAAGGAAGACATACAGCGAAAAGACAGATACATAAAGTGTGATACATACATCAAAGTAAACCCCTGCCACCCCCCTGCTTCTTCTCTAGAAAACTAATCATTCCCGAAGCGGGCGTGTACTTACATTATTGTGTTACAAAACCTAACGGTGATCTGAAACATGATGAGTGCACATTATACAGGCATGTCGGAACACTGAGCAGATTGTACATAATCATTGAGCATCTGCCATTTAGACAAGCGAGAGTGAGTTTGGGCATGGGGAATAGCTCTCCGAGATATCTGCTCATATTTACTATATAAGCAGACGAGGTTCCACCATTCATTGACAGTAAGTCGAGAGCTATCCTTCCAATTCCTCGTGATTAAGCATATGGCTATACCCAGCATGAAATCAAGGAGAAAGCGACCCTTCTTAGGAAGAGAGGGGACCTCCGCCACAGAGCGGAGTCCCACGATCTTCCAAGAGAGAGGCTCGTGAAGGTGTAAGATAAATTGAATACAACCCCAAACCCGCCTCCAATAAACCTGTAGTTGAGGGCATTCATAGATAACATGAGCGAGGGTTCCCACAGCAGTATGGCAAGACCAACACTGGTCCCTAGCAGTTGTGTTCCATTTGGCTATTTTTTCTGGGGTATAAAAGCATCTGTGTGCAAAGAAGAAGAGAGTTTGGGTAACAGAGGCGGACCGGGAAACCCGCACTACTTTGCTCCAGAAAACGCTCCATTGCACAGGGGTTAAAGTGGTTTGTAGTTCGCGCTCCCAGGCTTGTTGAGCTCTAAAAGTGGCAGTGTCTGTACCCTGACATAATGTTTTATAAAAGTTAGAGGCTACCCCATGTGTACTACTAATAGAGTGAACTATCTCTGATAGCCCGTCCTCAGTAGGGGCAGAGGGCGGCATGATTTGAGCACTTTTGAGGCAGTGTTGAAGCTGCATCAATTGAAAGTAGTGTTTCGCTGGTAACGCAAATTCCTTTTGTAAATCAGAAAAGGTTTTCCAACGAGCTGCAGAAAAAAGCTGTTGGGGTGTCCAGATCCCCCTTGAGTACCAGGGTTTCCATGCTATCGTTCTATTTAGAACTTGAATTCTGGGATTATTCCATAGCGGGAGTCCGTCCTGAGGACATACGTTCGGACCCAGTGATAGAATGAGAGTGTTAAAGGCCGCAAGAGTATCGACAATCATTGGTGGATGGCGGGTGTCTACTTGATAGGACATACCGGGGAGATGGGTCAACGGAATTGGGCTACTAAGCTCCTCTTCTATGTCAAGCCAAACTGGTCTGCTGTCTGTTGGGGCATCAAGCCATCGGGCACCTTGCTTAAGTAGGAAGGCTTGATGATATCTAAGAAAATCAGGAAATCTGGTACCCCCTATTTCCTTTGCCGACTGTAGTTTTTGTTTAGCTATCCTTGGTGGCTTGCCCTGCCAGAGATAACGGACGAGAAGGCCCTCAATATCTTTATAAGTATGTAACGGGAGTAAGCATGGCAGCATTTCTAAAATGTAGTTCACTTTGGGGACTATCATCATTTTCACAGTTTCTAGGCGACCCCACCATGTAAGAGATAAGGGAGACCAACGATTTGTAAGCTCACGGACTTTGGAGACTACCTCTTTGGCATTAAAACTGATAGTGTCTTCTAAAGGAGAACAGTAATGGACCCCGAGATATTTCACCATGCGGGATTGCCAAAGGAAGGGAAAGGCCTGCATGTCAGCCTCACGTAACCAGCGGTTCAGTGGGAATGCTACAGATTTGGTCCAGTTAATTTTATAGCCCGATAATTGCGAGTATCCGTCAATCAGATCCAAAACAGCTGGAACCGAATCAAGGGATACGAAAAGCATAAGGTCATCTGCATATGCAGAGAGTTTAATCTCTCTATGACTAAAGGGGACACCTTGAATACGTGCGGACTGCCTAATAAGGAGGGCTAGGGGTTCAAGAGCTAGATCAAAGAGCATTGGTGATAGGGGGCAACCTTGACGCGTGCCTCTTTGGAGATTAAATGGCTGAGACCTGATGGCATTTACACAAATACTGGCGACGGGTTGAGTATATATGACTTGGAGATATCGGAGGAAGCCCTCCCCAAAGCCATACCATCGGAGAACTGCAAATAAGAAGGGCCATTCTAGGCGATCAAAGGCTTTTTCGGCATCTAGGGAAAGACCCACCCATGGATGATCTAGATTGGCAGCACTGGATAGCACATGGCACAAGGTCCGAGCATTGTCAGCGGTGGATCGGCCAGGTATAAAACCGCATTGGTCGGGGTGGATTAGGGTGGCCATCCTGTCAGATAGCCGGGTGGCCAAGATCGTTGCGAAGATCTTATAATCGGCATTAAGTAGGGAGATTGGACGGTAGTTGGCGGTTAGCAGCGGGTCTCTGCCTTCTTTCTCAAATACTACCACATTAGCTGCAGAAAAGGATCCCAAAGAGGATGTATCTACCGCAAGGGCAGAGAAATAGAGTTTTAAATAGGGAACTAAATCTGCACTAAACGTTCTGTAGAATTCGGTCGGGAGACCATCGGGGCCTGCGGCACGGCCCGAGGCTGTTCGTTTTAGGGCAGATTGGATCTCTGAAGTAGAGAAGGGTTCATCCATCGCATCCCTATCATCTTCAGAGAGGGTCGGCCGCTGAATGCCAGAAAGCAGTCGCTCGAATGTCTCTGACGAGAACTCACATTCAGATTGATATAGGCGGGTATAGAAATCCCGAAAGAGTTCTACAATGTCGGAGTCTGTGGTCAATATGCCCCCTCCCTGTGGGGCTCGAAGGGCCGCTACACGTTTGGCTTCTTTTTGACCTTTCAAGGCGTTGGCTAAGAGTCGACCGGCTCGGTTATTTTCACGATAATATGTCCCTCGTTGAAGCTCAATACTCTTAGAAGCTGCAGTTGAGAGGATTGAATTATATTGAAAACGGAGACGCTGTAATCGAATTAATACACATGGATCAGTACGTGAAGTTAGAACTCGTTCGCCTGCTTTAATTTGTTGGTCTAGTATGAGTAGCTGCTGCTTGCGTTGTTTCCGCAGGCGGATTTGATAGCTAGTGATCGTTGCTCGAATGGCCACTTTGAAGCCCTCCCACCAAGCCCAATTCGCAGTATCCTGAGGTAGATTAAAATGGAAGTAATCCTGTATGGCTGCTCGAATTTCTAACTGGAACTCTGGCTGAGTTAACAGGGCTCTATCAAAGAACCAGGCCCCCGAATTCCCTTGGGGTGCAGTAGTGTGTAATTGAAAGGAAATAGCAGCATGATCTGAAATATGTTGGGAGTGAATCTTTGCAGTGTCCACCTGAGGAACTAACAGTTTTGATATTAGAAAGAAATCTATGCGAGACTGGGATTTGTGAGGGGAAGAGAAGAAGGTGAAGTCAAGCTCATTAGGGTGTAGTAACCTCCATAGATCAACTAAAGCAAGATCTTTGATCAAAGAGGTAAGCGTGGTGTGACTCTTGGGGGGACCACTTGTCCTAGGCGGCTGTTTATCAATCAGGGGATCAAGGACTAAATTGAAATCCCCCCCAATTATCAATGAAGTATTAGCAGAGGCCTGCGCAACCTGAGCAATGGTAGCAAAAAAGGCAGGATCATCCACATTAGGAGCGTAAAGGCATATACATGTAACTTCAAGGCTACCTATCTTGAGGTGAACTCTGGACCATCTACCTTCTGTATCTGAGCTAGTCGCAATAATAGTAGCATGCAAAGATTTCCTAACCAGTATGGCAACCCCACATTTCTTAGAAACGGCTGGGGAATAGGCGGCCACCATGTAAGGTTTAATATTGAGTTTAAGAGTTTCCTTCGAATTTAAATGCGTTTCTTGGAGAAAAATCAGATCAGCAGCTTCCTGACTTAGGTAGCTTAGGATTTTCTTCCGTTTTATCGGATTATTGATTCCTTTTACGTTCAATGAGAAAAACTTACATGGTGCCATCTATCGGTAATAGACATTTTAGGTAAGGGCACTTGAAAACATACAACATAATCAGAATCTGTGCAACAATGACATAATCACTGAGTATGCTGGCTAATACACCCCATATTGAAAAGCATGTACCAACGTATCTTAGAGAAGAAGCAAAACCCCCAATGAATATGGCGACCATATGTCTGCGGGAGGAGGCCCAGAGAGGCGATAGAAAGACATGAAAAAGAAAAGAAACACCAGAGTCCATAATTAACACTGTCTCTGATACTCATCGAGGCTACTGTGGGTAGATGGAGTCGGGTCACAGATATCATCAGAAGTAAGGCAACCAAACTGCCCACGCCTGACTCTGTGCTGGGCTGCGGCAGATCCAGTATGGAAGGTACAGCGGATATGGGAATGCTGGCAGGAATATTCTGGAAGTCAGCGCATCAAGTCGGCTTCTTTGGAATCCAAAAACTCCGCTAGTAGATCAGGGTCCTCAAATGTTCTTGTCTGATTGTGAAGCGTGACTCGGAGCTTGGCCGGGTACATCAGGCCATAGCGTGCTTGTAGTTGTTGAAGCCTCGGTCGGAATTCCAGAAAGCGCTTTCGGCGGTCAACCGTGGGTTTAGCCAAGTCAGGATAGAAGGAGATCTTGTGGCTCTCAAACTCCATATGGCCCTTTGCCCGAGAGGCACTGAGAATTTGCTCCACGTGTTGATATCTCAAAAGTCGAAAAATGATGGGCCGCGGAGTCTTCCTGTTGAGCGTTATGCTTGAGGGTACACGATGGGCGCGATCGATCTCCAAATCTTTGGTGAAGTTGATTTGGAGCAGGGAAGGGAGGATTTTACATAAAAACTCTTTCATGTCTCCCGATTCCGCTCCCTCCGGTATGCCCACAAGTCGTATGTTGTTGCGGCGCGCTCTATTATTGCCATCTTCCACTTCTTTCTGCAAGGCCCGTACCTGACGTTCAACTTTGTCGAGTTTGGACAACCGGGCCGCATGGGAGTCCAATATGCTCTCCATTTTGTCCTGACGCGAAGAGAGCCCCTCGAGCTTGCCCTGCAGTACACCAAGATCTTCCCGCAGCGCTCGAAGTGCTTCACCGTTTGACTGCACGAGGTCCTTGACCCCTCTAATCTCTGTGAGGATTTCCTGCTGCATTTCGGGGCCCTCACGCAAGGCCAGCCCCTTCTGCGGGGACGGGGGTTCAGTTTTGGAACGTTTGCCGTGAGAAGCCGCTGGAGATCCAAATTCCAGGCGCGTGGGTTTGGTCCCCGCCATCTCACCAATGTGCCCCTGCAAGATCAGAGTAGAAGTTCCAAGTATGTATGGTGTTAATTCAGGATTCTGTGTAGGCCTCTCGGGAGCCTCAGCGTTATGCGACCATCCCGCTGGACATCAGGCTCCGCCCCCCCCTTGCATCCCGCTTCTTATCCATTGGAATGGGAGTATCCCGGGTGGTCTCTTTATTCTCCGTAATTCTCTCAGGGCTCTGATCCCACTGCTTGTCAAATTCAATGATATTGTAGTGTTTACAGTTTGCCCAGAATGAGGCGTACCACCTTATTGTGCCTTTTTGGCATCAGAACATCACAGCCAATTACAAGATGAGTAACTCTTTCTTCCAGAATCAACAGATGTCTGCTTTGCCAGTTTTTTCCTAAGTCCTGGACTGCAACTATCAATCTCTCATGCTTTGGTTTCAATTCCTCCCTTAGCCATTCATATGGAATGTTTTGATTGACAAATGTTTTTTTCCTGGAATAACACTTTGTATTTCCCACTGTATTAGTAACTAGTTTTTCTTATCTTATTCTTTGAAGAGTTCTTTTCCCCCCTCTTGTTTTGTAAATTCTGTTGCTTCCATCCCAAGGTGGGCTGGCAGATTCTCACCCATCCCATCTAGGGTTTTGGCTTAGGCACTTAATATACTACCCTTTACTGTGTGTATCAGAGCAGTTTACAGATATATTCTAACAGGCACTTTTTCAAAATGTTTTATATGTTTTAATTCCCTCATCCCCAAAGGGGCTCACAATCTAAGGGGTATGTTTACTAAATGGCGGTAAAGGAACAAGGGTGCCGACAGCATGTGCTAACTGTGCATGTGCACCCTTAGTTCATGTAAAAAGCCACTTTAGCGTGCGCTAACGGCCCCAGCAAAGTAAAGCGCCCTGTGGGCAGAGAGAAGGCGTGCACAGGGCGGAGAGTGGAAGTCAATGGGCAGGGAGTGGGCAGGAACAAGGTTTGCTTCCTTAATGCAGGCACCTTAATGGCAGGAACCCAAACGCAATTCAAAACCTCACAGAAAGGGTGTTTTCTGAGGCAAGAGAGCATATTTTACATCTGCAATGTGATGCACAGACAGGGGAGCCCAAGAGAGTGATAGTAAGGCTCCATTAACAGCAACAGCATAGTGCCCAAGTATGAAAGGGCACTATGTTGATGGTGCAAATGGGGGCAAAGGAGATGGCACATGGATCATGCAGTGGGGGCCACTGGTGCGCAGGGGGGGACCAGGCAGCTGCCTAGATGGCACATAGGAACATAGGGTCAGTACTCTTTGAGCAACAAATAAAGTCTTCTAGAGACCTTTACAAAGAGGCCTTCTACCTAGGGGGCAAGAGACCTGTGAAACTTTTTCAATAGGTGTTAACACCAGGTGGCAGGTCAAAAGGCCATTTTGAAAGACTCCTATCCAAGCAAGGACTGTTAATCACCCAGGACGTTGGTCACAGCTTACCTCAGCAGCACAGGCATAAATAGCTGAACCATAGCTCTGTGATCCTCAGTCTTGAAGGACTAGAAAAAGGGACTGCTACTTCTGGAGAGTGATCTGCAATTGTGAGAATATACTTCCAGGAATTTTCTGAAAGGAATTATTTGTATTAAAGCTAATTAATCTGTGAACCCAGTGTTTTTTGTTAAATCAGTCAGGGCCTAGTAGCAGAAGTTTAAGTTTAAATTTAAAACACAGAAGAGAGCTTTCTGGTTAAATTTTGAACCCAGCAGAGAGCTTGTAGTTTAAATTTCATAATAAGTCAGAGCCTAGCAGCAGCAAAGAGCTGTAATTTAAATCAAATCAGAATATAACTTAGCATAAAAGGCAAAACAGGGTCAGTACTCTTTGAGCAACAAATAAAGTCTTCAAGAGACCTTTACAAAGGGCCTTCTACTTAGGGGACAAGAGACCTGTGAAACATTTTCAATAGGTGTTAACACCAGGTGGCAGGTCAAAAGGCCATTTTGAAAGACTCCTTCTATCCAAGCAAGGACTGTAAATCACCCAGGAAGTTGGTCACAGCTTACCTCAGCAGCACAGTACAAGGTACTGTGTAGCAGCCCTCTTTTAATAAGTGTTATTTCCCTCCCTCCCTCCTCAACACCCATCCACCCCTGGGATAATCGTAGCTTTATAGGTACTTACACATCTTAAAGGAAAGGAGGTGCTCTCAGGTGAAGCTCATTATCCAAATCAGTCATACACTAAGGGCCTGAGATTAATTAAGCTTCAGGTGAACAAGGTATTTTAAATGTATTAGGTACAATTTTATTAGTATACATATCCATAGCAGCCCTTAGTAAGTAAAGAACTTAGATCTAAACACAAGCTTAAAACTAAGATGCAGACAGCAATCCAGCAGCAAAATGGGGGTTTTCCAGTCTTTTGCATTGAGTGTCACTTGTATGATTTTCTCCCAGTTGGTGAGAGGTCTTATGTGTGCACTAGGTGCAAGGAACTCTTTGCTCTCAGGGAACGAGTCCATTCTCTAGAGGCTAGAGTAGCAGACTTGGAAAACATAAGAAAGACAGAGAGGTACATAGACGAGACCTACAGCGATATAGTCCTGAAGTCTCACCTCCAGTCTGGCAGCATCCCTGTTGCCATGGTGGAGAGAGGTCACGTGACAGTAGAGCATCACCCTGGTGTGGCAGGAAGTGATCCTATAACTAGGACCTGTCCTCCAGGTGATGTAAAACCCTCTAGCACTGAGGAGGTTTCTCCAGGGCCATGTGCCCATGAGGGAAGGGTTAGGACAGCCATTATAGTTAGTGATTCGATCATTAGGCATGTAGATAGCTGGGTAGCTGGTGGACATGAGGATCGCCTGGTAACATGCCTGCCTGATGGGAAGGTAGCAGACCTCACGCGCCACCAAGATAAGGTCTTAGATCTTGCTGAGGAGGAGTCTGCTGTCTTGGTACATGTCAGTACCAATGACATAGGAAAATGTGGCAGGGAGGTTCTGGAGGCTAAATTTAGGCTTTTAGGTAGGAAGTTGAAATCCAGAACTTCCAGGGTAGCGTTCTCCGAAATGCTTCCCGTTCCACGCACAGGACCCAAAAGGCAGGCAGATCTCCAGAGTCTCAATGCGTGGATGAGACAATGGTGCAGAGATGAGGGTTTTGGATTTGTTAGGAACTGGGGAACATTCTGGGGAAAGGAGGGGCTCTTCCGAAGGGATGGGCTTCACCTTAACCGGGATGGAACCAGGCTGCTGGCATTAACCTTTAAAAAGGAGATAGAGCAGATTTTAAACTAGATAATAGGGGAAAACCGACAGTTGCCCAAGAGCGCATGATTCGGAAGAATGTATCCTTGAAGGATACTACCAAAAGCAGAGAGGTTCCAAAAAAGAGTAAAGTAGCCCAAATGCCCTCGAGTATGGAGCAGACAGAGCGTAAAGATCCCAAATTACCCATGTCTACTAATAGTCAGATTAATATGAATAAAATACAGTCTCTAAAATGCTTGCATGCAAATGCTAGAAGTCTAAAAAATAAGATGGGAGAGTTAGAATATATAGCACTAAATGAGAGGTTAGATATGATTGGAATATCAGAGACATGGTGGAAGGAGGACAACTAGTAGGACACTGTGCTATCTGGGTACAAGCTATATTGTAATGATAGAGCTGATCAAATTGGTGGAGGGGTTGCGCTCTATGTTAGAGAGGGCATTGAGTCAGAAAGGATTAAAGTTTTGCAGGAAACAAAATTTTCTATAGAATCTCTATGGATTGAAATTACGTGTAAAAAGGGGAAGGCGATGGCAGTGGGGGTGTACTATCGACCGCCTGGCAAGAATGAACAAATGGATGATGAAATGCTCAAAGAATTCAAGGAAGCTAACAAAGGTTACAGTGCAGTAATAATAATGGGTGATTTCAATTACCCCGGTATCGACTGGGTCAGTGTCACGGCAGGACATGCTAGGGAGATAAAGTTCCTAGATGAAATAAATGACTGCTTCTTGGAGCAGCTGGCTCATAAACCGACCATATTAGACCTAGTCCTTAGTGGAACACCAGATTTTGTGCAAGAGATAAGGGTGTTGGGGCCACTTGGCAATAGTGATCATAGCATGATCGCCTTTGATTTAATTAGTGGAGGAGGGATAGTAAGGAAATCCACAGTACTACCTTTTAACTTTTGAAAGGGAGACTATAATAAAATGAGGAACATAGTTAAAAAAAAACTAAAAGGAGCAGTTGCAAAGGTCAAGCTTGGGTGTTGTTGAAAACTACTATCTTGGAAGCCCAGACCAGCTGTATTCCACGCTTTAAGAAAAGGGGAAGGAAGTCCAAAAAAACTGCCAGCATGGTTTAAAGGTGAGGTCAGAGAGGCTGTTGTTGCCAAAAAAGCATCTTTCAGGAAATGGAAAAAAGAGCCAAAAGACGAAACCTGGAAACAGCACAAGCACTGGCAAGTCAAATGCAAGGCATTGATAAGGCAGGCAAAGGGAGAATTTGAGAAGAAGCTTGCTGCAGAAGAAAAAATACAAAATAAAGACATTTTCAAGTACATTCGTAGCAAAAAATCTGTGAGTCAGTTGGTCCATTAGATGATAGAGGGATTAAAGGGGCACTAAGAGGCAACAAGGCGATAGCGGAGAGACTGAATGAATTCTTTGCTTTGGTCTTTACTCAGGAAGATGTAGGGATGTTACCCATGACTGAAGTGGTATTTAAAGGTGCGGAAGAATTGAAGGAAATATCGATACATCAGGAAGATGTATTACAACTATTAGATAAACTGAAGAGTAGCAAATCACCTGGGCCGGATGGTATACATCCAAGGGTGTTGAAAGAACTGAAATATGAGGTTGCAGACCTGCTATTAGTAATCTGTGAATTTTCATTAAAATCATCTGTAATACCTGAAGATTGGAGGATCGCCAATGTAACGCCAATTTTTAAAAAGGGTTCCAGGGGTGACCCGGGAAACTACAGACCGGTGAGCCTGACGTCAGTACCAGGAAAAATGGTAGAAACCATCATAAAGAACAAAATTACTCAGCATGTAGATAGTCATGGCCTAATGGGAGACAGCCAACATGGCTTTCGACAAGGAAGATCTTGTCTTACTAATCTTTTATGTTTTTTTGAAGGTGTGAATAAACAGGTGGACAAAGGTGAGTCGGTTGATATAGTGTATCTGGACTTTCAGAAAGCCTTTGACAAGGTCCCTCATCAGAGACTTTTGGCAAAACTAAAGAGTCATGGGATAGAAGGCAGTGTACTATTGTGGATCAGGAACTGGTTAAAAGATAGAAAGCAGAGGTTTGGGCTAAATGACCAATTTTCCCAATGGAGAAAGGTGAATAGTGGTATATCCCAGGGATATGTGCTGGGTCCGCTGCTTTTTGACATATTCATAAATGACTTGGAAAAGGGAATAACGAGGGCACCTAGGGAAGAACAACCCATACTATGGTTACACGATGCAAGGTTCCACATTAGGAACCACCACCCAGGAAAAAGATTTAGGCGTCATTGTGGATAACATGTTAAAACCCTCTGCTCAGTGTGCAGCGGTGGCCAAGAGAGCAAATAGAATGCTAGTTATCATAAGGAAAGGAATAGAAAATAAAACAAAAGATATTATAATGCCTCTATATCGTTCCATGGTGAGACCGCACCTTGAATATTGTGTGCAATTCTGGTCGCTGTATCTTAAAAAAGATATAGCGTTATTAGAAAAGTTTCAGAGAAGAGCCACCAAAATGGTAAAGGGGATGGAAGGATAATCCTATGAAGAAAGGCTAAAAAGGTTAGGGCTCTTTAACCTGGAAAAGAGATGGCTGAGGGGAGATATGATAGAAGTCTATAAATTAATGAACGGAGTGGAACGGGTAAACGTAGATCGATTGTTTACGTTATCAGAATATAGAAAGACTAGGGGACATGCAATGAAGCTACAGAGTAAACTATTTAAGACTAATAAAAGAAAATATTTTTTCACTCAACGTGTAATCAAACTCTGGAATTTGTTACCGGAGTATGTAGTAAAGGCTGTTAGTGTAGCTGGGTTTAAAAAAGGTTTGGACAAGTTCCTGGAGGAAAGGTCCATAAACCATTATTAAGAAGGGACCCAGGATATCAATGCTTGACCCAGTACAAGCATTGTGGAACTTGTGTCTTTTTGGGAAATTGCTAGGTACGTATGACCTAGATTGGCCACTGTTGTAAACAGGATACTGGGCTTGATGGACCTTGGTCTGACCCAATATGGCATATCTTATGTTCTTATGTTCTTATGACTACAAAGTATGCCAATCTATGACAGACCAAGCTCCATCATGCCTAGTATCCTGTGTCCAATAGTGCACAATCTAGGTCACAAGTACCTAGCAGTTTCCCCAAAAGACACACAGGATCCCGAATTACTCTAATGGGGCAAGCAGTACATAACTTGAGTCCTCTTTAGCAATAGTTGATGGACTATTACCTAGGAACTGGTCCAAACATTTTTAAACCCAGCTACACTGACAGCTTTTACCATATTCTCCAGTAATGGATAGCAGGGTCTGATTACGCATTGACTGAAAAAATATTTTCACCTAGAAGACCCATAGCCGCATTGCAGGTCCCCATAGTCTGATGGCATAAAAAAGTGACCTACATTTACCTGTTCCTCTCTGGTCAATAATCTATAGAACTCTATTATATTTTGCCTCACCTTTCTCTTCCCCAGGTTGATGATCCCCAACCTTTTTAGTCTCTCCACAAAGGGGTATTCTGCCATCTGCACAATTATCTATGATGTTTGTCATGATCCCACAATGACAGTGGCAGCACACAGTTCTGCTACTGCGGCTGAAAAGCAATGTGCCACATGGGGCAGTCCAAGGGTTCTGGCACCCCAGGCAGAGATCCAGGCTGCCTTCCCCCCCCCCCCCTGCTGCCACAGACCCAGCTATGGGGGAAGAGGCTGATGGTGCCAGATGCTGTAGCCCTCCAGGTAGCTGGAAAATGCAGGTGCCCATGGAAATACCACAGCAGTGGCTGCCATCCTCCCCCCAAGGTGTACTGGTGGCAGGTGGTGATGGGGACCCTACATGGACAGCTGGTGGGGGGGCTGTGTGGCCATCCATGTGTGCCCTTGCCCCTCATCTGGCCCTTGTGCCCAAGGCACCCACCAAACCCACATGTTTAACATGCTTGGACTGCAACCACCACCACTGACAATGCATGAGCATGTCTGCATGGTTGGGTGTTGCTGGTGGCGTGGGAAGTGGCACCAGCCTGTAACAGACAGAAGCCTTGTCCTGGTCGTGTGCGCCACCCTCATTGCAGCTTGTGCCAAAGGCCAACTGAAGTGAAGCATGTCAGCAACAGGAGCTGTTAGTCCCATAAGGCAGCACTGTGGTGCAACACACACAGTTGATGTGTGGAGGGTCACAGGTTCAGGTCCCTGCTGGGATTTTTTGTATTGCATCTTCCTGTGGACAAGGTTTAGCTGACAGTGTAAGTACAGCTCCAGCATGTGCAACCCCGAAGGTGATGGCCAGCAAGTGTGGAAACATCCACCAGCAGCACTGACAGGCTCCACTATCCACAGCTGGTTGGAGTTTAATAGCACAAGGTAGCAATGTGTGGTGAGGCCAAGGCACAGTAATAGTGTCTGCAAACAGAGCACGTTATCAGTCCTTCAGCTTACATTGAGACAGGAGTGTCAAGCAGGAATGCCAACCATTTGCACAATGCACCAATGAGAGTGTGTGTGTGTGTGTGTGTATGTGTCTGTGTGTGTGACTGTGTGTGTATGGCTCGCCTTTATCCTGTGGATTTCTGCACTGCACTTTGACTCACATTCTCTGAGTTTTTCCCAGTCTATTTGGAAAATGTGAATAAGGCAATGCAGAGCATTGTGGGTATCACCTGAAACAGCGCAGATTGGCCTAGATGTGTCAAACACAATGGTAGGGTCACTGGCTGAGATTGATTGATTGTTTGATAAGGCGGTATAAAAATATCATTAAATAAATAAATAAAATAAATAAATGTGCATGCTGAGATGGCACTCTTACTATGAGCAAAAAGTGACCCTGGCATGGCTATGTATCCACATGGAGTTATTATAGTGTCTGGCTCCAGTGATGTGGATGCATTTTCTGTCTGGAGATGCCAATCACTGAGCAAACAGTTGGATGTCAATGCTGATTATCCCAAGGCAGAGTGCTCATGGTCACGCTGTGCATGCTGACAAGCAGACCAACTACAACTTATTTATGCTTGGCTGACACAGCCCAGTGAAGAGCAGCAGGGGCAGTCTTACTGCCTCTGCTGTAGTCAACTGTTAGTCCTCAATAGTTGGGGCAGCAGTGGTTCATGGCCTACTCACTGGGGTCCAGGTAGGACAGTATCCCCCACTACAGCAGCAGCATGTTGACACTGTCCACTAACTGGCACTGTTATCAGAGAATTAGAGTCCAACATGGGCAGAACACAGGGCCAAGCTATTGCTGTCACTGTTTATTTATTTATTTATTTATTTACAGTCTCTTATATACCGCGCTATTCAGCATCAGTGTGGTTTACATGGAACACAAACTTACAACAGGGCAGCAAGCCGCTCTGTGTTTACAGAGAACGGGTGCTAATACTTGGGTAACAGGGGGTAACTATTTACACATAGGTGTCATGTTTAAGTCATATTGGAAATAGACTAAGTTGAGGTTGGATTGCGGTATATTGGTGTGGCTGTACTAGGTTGGGAGGGGGCTGTTAGTATGCTGGCTACCAGGTAGTACTTGAGGAAGAGATGGTGCTTCACTGACTTCCTAAACTGGGTTAGGTCAGGAATTGCCCGGATGTTGGATGGCAGGGCGTTCCAGCATCTGGGTGCACAGAACTTGAAGGCCCTGTTTGCAGTTGCTTGGGTGCATTGAGTTATCTCTTTTGGGACTTTCAGTGTATTGACTGCTGCAGATCTTCTGGATCTCTTAGGGGATATGGTGTGGATAAGCTCCGTGAGGGAAGTTGATGAGAGCCCATTGATGGCCTTGGATGTCAACAGTAGGGTCTTGAATGCAAGTCTGCCATGAATCGGGAGCCAGTGCAGCTGTTTCAGGATGGGTGTCACGTGTTCGCTTCTGGGCGCCCCGTGAAGGACTCTCGCCGTGGTGTTCATCGCAAGCTGAAGTGGGATCAAGGTGGATTGTGGGAGCCCTTGTAGTATTGCATTTGTGTAATCAAAATGTGGTATAATCAGTGCTTGGTAAACTGTCCTGAAGTTGTCTGGCTCTAGCAAGGCACATATGTGCTTGAGTGTTCGGATCCTGTGGTACACTGTTTTCACTTTGTTACTTATGTGCACCTTCATGTCGAGGTGTTGGTCTAGAGTGACGCCCAGGTATCGGATTGTGGTTTTGGTCTGTAGTTCTGCTTCATTAACCTTTAGATGGGAAGGCAGGTTGAAATTTTGGTTCCTTGTAATGAAAAGGACCTCTGTTTTCTTGTGTTGTATTCGAAGCTTCTGGGTTTGTAGCCAGTTGGATACTGCATTAAAGCAATCTGTCAGTGGGGAGAGGTCCAGTTGTTCTGTTGCGAAAGGCATGTAGAGTAGTACGTCGTCTGCATATATTAGGCATTCGACGTTGAATGATCTGATGAGATTATAGATAGGCTGCATGTATATATTGAACATCAGGGCGGAGAGGGAGGATCCTTGCGGAACGCCCTGCCTCTGGTGGAAAGGTTCTGATGATGAAACTGTTGCCTACAGCATGCAGGAAATAAGGAGAAAAGCATAAGACACTACAGACAATACTTGCCACACACTAGCAGTGACACAGACCTGCAGTAGAAATCATCACTAGCTGCGCAGGGTCAGTGGACCAGGTGCTGGGCCCCCCTTCTCACTCTCATTGTGACCTCCCAGCTGTACATAAAGAGGATATATCTCATGCATTCAAGCACCTAACACTCATTGCATAGCCATCCCCTGCACTGTTTTGCCATCATTACTTGCCCCACATGGGGCAATTGGGTTCAACTTGTCTCTTTCCATGATGCCATTCTGTCGGGTGTATTGTCTTGTAGTTGCACAGGCTGAGGCACAAGTCCCACCCACACAAATGGTGTTTCATGTAGCCCATGGCATTGCTACATTTGGAACACACACACCAAATGCTTTTGGCCTGTATGATCCCATACATCCGCCCATCACACACAATGCAAATTCTCTGCTTGGATGATCCATGGCACAGCCCTGCACCCACCATTTGACCATCAGGGAGATTCATGGTGGGGCAACTTACTGGCAGTAACCTGCCCCACCATGGCCCTCAGGGTCATTTGCAGCAGTTAGCTATATCATGCACACCTCTCGTGACTGCTCCACATGTGCACTCATGGACATTCCTCCCTTTGTTGCCCACATCAGGAACATGCTGCCTCCACCCAGACACTGTCCTAGCCTATGGTATGCCACACACTGACAGTACATCTGGATACATGTCCACACCTCACAGACACTATAATGTAGCTTATAGCACGGTCTATGCTTTCAGGTGCATCTAGGACTGCATGCCTGTCACAGTACCCCTCACTGCTGCATCCCTTCTGCTGAGGCCACCATCTACCCATGACACAGCCAATACCCACACTGACCTTCATCACTAGGCAGCCACCTATCTTGCCTAGTCAACAGCATAGGCCTGCTGTATGGTCAAACATGCTCATAACGTATGCTGCCACATTGGCAGGCATCAGTTGAGTCAACTCCATCAGCTACTAATTCTGCTTGCATCCATACCTTCTCTAATGGCTTCTCTGCTCCCCCCCCCCCCTTTCAGGGTTTCTGCATTAAGGTGCATGCCAGACACCTTCCCATAGCATGTGCTATTGCCACCCAGTAAGTGTCCACTAGCACCCCTTAACACCAGAACGGCTCTATCATGCCCAAGAACACTTACCACAGAGTAATCCTTTATCACTGCTGTTAATGCACAGAAAAGACTGTTCCTTTACTGCAGTTTAGTAATCATACTCCTAAGTGTACCTGAGGCAATGGAGGGTTGAGTGGCTTGCCCAAGACTACAAGAAGTGGCCATGGAACTACAGACCCCAGTCTCTCCAGCCTGAGGTTACTTGTCCCTACATGAGAATTGGACCCCTAGCCCTCTGGTCTGAGGGAACCTGTCCCAATCACTGAGCCAGTGCTCCCTCGAATTGGCAGAATGCTTCTCCAAGTTTAATGATGGTGATTGGATCTGGAATTTTACTTTCGTATTTCAGTACTTGCATATTTGGATCAAACAAAGTTGCTAAGTATTATAGTAGTTCTATATATGTGATTGATTTCTATGAGGCACAGTCCTCCTTTGCCTCTAGAGAGGTATGGTCTTGACATATACTGGTTCTTATAATTTACCTCATGGGCATGAAGAAGTTTTCTTATTCTCTCTACTGAGTGTGTGTGTGTATGTATGTATACATATGTATGTGGGCATAAACATAAGAAATGCCTTACTGGGTCAAACCAACTTTCATCAAGTCCAGTATCCTGTTTCCAACAGTGGCCAATCCAGGTCACAAGTACCTGGCAGTTTCCCCAAAAAAGTACACAAGTTCCACAATGCTTGTATTGGGGAAAGCAGTGGATTTCTCATGTCCTCTTTAATAATGGTTTATGAACCATTCCTCCAGGAACTTGTGCAAACCTTTTTCAAACCTAGCTACACTAATAGTTTTTACTACATCCTCCAGTAACAAATTCCAGAGTATGATTACGCATTGAGTGACATTTTTTTTCTCTTAAACGGGTTACACTGCAGCTTCATTGCATATCCCCTAGTCTTTCTATATTTTGATGGTGTAAACAATCGATCTATCTTTCCCCACATGTCTATCTACATTACTATGTATATGTATATATTTCTATGTGTCAGTGCATATGCTTTTGTATATGTGTCTTTGCAGGCTTGTATGTATTTGCATGAATGCTGGCATGTATTGTTACGCCCTTAGCCCCTTACATTAGTATGGAGGGGGGTGAGTTTATTTTTGTCACTGTGGTGCTTCAACTTTCTGGCCTTTTCTAACTGGATGCCTTTAAATGCATTCTGGGAAAGGTAGTTCAGTTAGATATCATTTGGCTCAGATAAAAAAACACCTTCATTGTAGTTGGGTTTTGAGTGTATGCAATTTATTCATTAGCACAAAAAAGACACGCTAGGTTCACAGATCCACCTTTTTAAGATATTTTCACCAGGAATTCTTGTAACTTATTACAGGATAACTTGAACTGAAACAAACAGCTTTCCTCAGCTTAATTAACTGCACCTGTTTCAGCAGAGCTTTGCCGTGCAGATCAAAACAAACAGAAAGAAACTTTTAAACCAGGTTTCTTTTCCCTTTCCAGTCCAGAACAAATACCTGGCTATCTTATATGCTTAAACTCAGCACTTCATACAGATAGTCCACTTCACAGAAGCAGATAAAAATTCTTTTCCAGGTTTTCTCAGTAGTTTAGACAAACAAAAGCATTTCTTACTTCCTTCAATTGAAACGGCAACCAAACTGAGCTCTGCACTGCTCACAGCTGTTTCTCAAAAGACAATCAGGAAGATTCAGCTTTGCACTGCATCACACTTTTCCTGAGCTTAGAGCATTAACAAGCAAACACAGCTCTCAAGGCTTTGGACACTGGAGGATTCTCTTTACGGTTGGCATCCCCTTGCAACCCTGCTTAATTGGCAGACTGGCATGCAGAGCAGTCCATGTATGAGACCTCTTCATCACAAGGTAAATCTGGCTCCCCAAATTCCATGGGTTCACTCTCTGGCTCAGATTCAGATAGCTTACTTGACTGCCTTCTATTAGGGTTAAAGCTGTCTCTGGCAAATACGTAGTGCTTCTTATTAGCTAAGCTTCTGGGGCTCATACCTTGATCAAAGCCTGTAGTAGCTTCACTTCTTACATGCTCTGGCCACCATCTAGCATGTCCTGTTCTCCAATTAGTGCTTCTGGCTCTCACTGCTCCATTCCTTGAGTAGGCAAAATGTCTGTTCTCTCTTTCTCTCTGGTCAGCAGTTGCAGCACTCTCTGGTCTCAGGAGTCCTTCCAGTTTCTCTCCATGTGTCCTGCTTGTCCCTCTTCGTCCTCTTGCTGCTGCTCCTACTCCACTTCCTCCTTGACTGCTTTGTGGTCTAACTGTGCTAAACTTAAACCCCTCAGGCTCCTGCTCCACCCTCTCCCCTCTCAGGTGAGAAAGATCAAACTCCCTCGTGGCAGCTGTGTGATTAGGGGATGCAGTGACTAAGAGTTCCTTACCCTGGGCCTGTATTCCCTATCCTTTCCACCACTAGGGGTACTCTGTTCCTCATTTTGGCCAGGAATTACTGACTTTCTAGGAGCAAATGGAGTTTTAAGTCCTGGACCTTTTAAAATGGGTCCCTTTATTAAGGTAAATTCCTTCTTTTTACCCCTCTCTTCTAGGTCCTGATAAGCTTCCTTATCACAGTATGTGTCTGTGTGTGCATAGGTGTGTTTGTATATATGTGCATGTGTGTGTGTGTATTTATATCTGTCTTGATTCTGTGTGGGTCTGTGTATGGGAGAATAGATGCAATGGGAGGGTTATTTGAAAGCTATAATTCTATAATCACTATGGGCCTGATATTAAGCACCGATGGTTAGTGTTGCTAAAGCATTTAGCTGCTGGCAATGAACTTTAAACTGGATATTCAATGTTGGGGGCCACATCCAGCCTCCGACCTTGAACATCTGGCTGCCTGGATTGCCGCAAAGCTAACTGGGTAGCGATGATACCGAGCTGCTGCCTGGTTAGCTTCTGTGATGAAAGTTAGGCCAGGTTTTCCTGTGCCTGACTTTGACTACATGCCGCTAACCTGGCAGCAGCTCAATATCACCGCTGCCCAGCTAGTGATTTCTGCCACCCCAAAACACCCCAGTGCTAACCAGTTTACATCAGGGAGTGGTAGTGCCGCTGAATATTCTGCAGAGTGGCATTTACATGGTTTGCAGGTCTACAAACCATGTACATGCCACTACTACTGCTACTGAACATGTGTATAGCGCTACAAGACATGCGCAGCACTGCACAGACACAAGTAAAAGATGGTCTCTGCTCATCAGAGTTCACAATCTAGTCAAGGCAGACAACACAGTAGCTGTAGGCATGGGAAATATCTAGGGGAATGGTAAGGAAACACAAAGGAGATCAGGGAGTCAAGATCCAAAAGCAGCAGCGAAGAGATGAGTTTTCAGCCTGGATTTGAAGAGGGTCAGAGAAGGCACCTGACGTACAGATTCAGGTAGTTTGTTCCAGGCATAAGGAGCAGCAAAGTGAAAGGAGTGAAGTCTGCAGTTGGCAGTAGAAGAGAAGGGCACAGATAATAACATGCAATCTATCTACAGCGAACAGAGCTTTCTTGTTTGTAATACCGAACAGCCTGTTGTTCTGGTTTTGTTATTGTTCCCTGTGAACCGCGCTGATCTCAAAAAGTGCGGTGTATAAGAAACTAAAATAAATAAATAAATAAAAAATAAATAGAAGCGATTTGCCAGAAAAGTGAAGGTCCCGAGGAGGGCTGTAGGGAGAGATAAGAAAGGATATTCAAAATGCCTTTGAATATCCTCCCCATGTTATTGTGAATCACCTTTTCCCATAGAAATGCATTGGAACATTTTTTTATGGAAGGGGCAGCTCCATTCCTTTCCTCTTCCCCACCCCCAACCTTCACATGCTGAAACCTGAGGTTCCTGGTGACCTTGGGCAAGTCAATTAACTCTCCATTGCCTCCAGTACAAACTTAGATTGCAAGCCCTTTGAGGTCAGGGAAATTTTCACTGTAATTGAATGCCACTCACCTTGAGCTGCTACTGTAAAGGTGTGAGCTAAGTGCAAATAAAATGTGTACAGTGCAAACATTTTCCTCAGCTCCTCTACTCTCTTCCTGCGACTAGAGCAGCTCTCCAGTGCTCCAGCAGGCTTTCCATGGGCTGGATCCTAGAAGCAAACAAGGCAGGCTCACTCACACAGAGGGGAGGATTGGAAATCTGCAGATATAAGTTTTAAACTCTGAAAGACGTCCAGACACATTAGCCATCCTTCTGGCTTCCGGATATTAATGTAAAAATCTGTAGAATCCTGAAAAAAGGCTAGACAATTCTCAATTCTAACCACTCGAGGCCTAAACATATTTGACAGTGCCCCTTAGACTTTGGACTCTAAGGAGTATGTTTACTAAACCATGCTAAATGAGCAAGCGTGACGTTAACGAGCGCGGATGTGCCGTTAGCGTGCGTTAACGCCACTTTAGCAAGTGTTAAAGGTACCAGCAGCAGTAAAGTGCCTTGTGGGTGGAGAGTAGGTGGAGAGTGAGAGTCAATGTGTGGGAACAAGGCTTGCTCCCTTAACGATGGCACCTTAATGTTAGGAACCCTAATGCATATCAAAACCTCATGGAAATGGTGTATTTTGAGGAGAGAGAGCCCATTTTGGGTCTGCAATGTGCTGCACAAACAGGGGAGCCCAAGAAAGTGATAGCAGTGCTCCATTAGCAGCAACAGCATAGTGCTCAATTATGAACTATGAACTATGTTGATGGTGCAAATGAGGGTGCATGTGGGACATGCAGTGGGGTCTTCTGGTGCAGAGGGAAGACAAGGAAGTTGCCTAGGTGGCACATAATACTTGCAAATATGCCAGATTGTGTTAGACCAAGGGTATGGCCTGAACAGGGCAGATTGGCCAGTACCACTGGGAGTAGGCCTGGAAAGCCTCACATCCCAACCATCTAGGTCCAGCATTCACTCACAGCAAGCAAAGTCAGACTGTACCTGCTGCCCATCACTGGGCTTCCAGCCACACACATACCAACTGCTGACAGCCCACTGGTCAGTATACATTGCATGGACACCCAGCAGTTGGTTCAATAATCAGGCCCCCCCGAGGACAGGAAATGCACCTACACCACTAGACCTAAGCACTATACAGCATTATGTGGATACATAGCCGTGCCATGATCACTGCTCAATCAGAGTGAGAGTGTCCTCCCAGCATGACATGCTGTGGCCAGCTGGCCCTTGCAGGTGGCAGTCGGGCACAATGACATCCCAGCCATTGCTCTACCCCCATTGCAGACATATCCTGGCCAATATGCCCTGTTCAGGCCATACCCACAATACTTTGCTCTCATCATGTACATTTCCAGGCTAGCATTGGAAACAACTTGGGCACTGTGAGGCTCAGTGAGGTGTAGAAAGCCACTAAACAATGGATAGACACACACACACACACACACACACACACACTGTGCAAAAATGGAGATGGCTGGCATTCCTGCCTGCCACTCTGGTCCCAATCTCAACTCAGGCATTGTTAAGGTGTGCTCATTGTGTAGGAGCTAATAGTGCACTCTGATGTTAATGACCGCTCAGTGTGCCAATGATGTCAGCATGACTCCCCATCCAGCTGAGGATAGTCGAGACTGTCTTTGTGGGTGTTTGTACCCCAATTCATTGGGGGTTGCACATGTTGGTGTTGTACCTGCACTGTGGGATAAACTTTAACCACACGGACATGTACTGCATAATCCACAGCCAGGACCCAAACCTGTGATTCTCTGCTCATATTACACACCAACCATGTGTAGTGCCCCACAGTGCTGCCATGTGGTTGCAATAGTCCCTGGGGATAACATGCTTCCCTTCAGACAGACCATGGCACATGTTGTACTGCACCTGGCACACTGGATCAGAGCATGGCCTTGATCTGCTGTCAGTGTTGGTGGTGCACAGTCCGAGGCCAGCCAACATGAAGGTTGGTGGGTGCCTAGGGCAAGGAGTCCAGAGGGGGGGGGGTGTGGAGGCATACATGGATGGTCATATATCCCCTCCCCCCCACAACCATCTGTCTCTCTTTGATGGAACCCATCACCGCCTGCCAATGTTATGTCTCTTTAACCTGGGGAAGAGAGCGGCTGAGGGATATTATGTTAGAGGTCTAGAAAATATTGCCTGGATTGGATTGGGTAAACGTAGATCGATTGTTTATGCCATCAAACTGTAGTAGAACTAGGGGACATGCAATGCGGCTAAACTGTAAGCCATTGAGGACTACTGGGAGTGAACGGTTTCTCAGTCATGCGTATTCAAACTCTGTAATTTATTTCCGGAGGATGTCATAGCTGGGTTTCAGAAATGTTTGGACAGGTTCCTGGGGAATGGTCCATAAAGAATTACTAATGAGGGTCCCAGAATATCCCCTGCTTGCCCGATACATGCACTGTGGATCCTGTTTGTCTTTTGTAGAAACTGCTAGGTATCTGTGACCAACTCCAGAGTTTGATACTGTATTGAGTGAAAAAATATTTTCTCCAATTAGTATTAAATGTGCTACATTGTAGATTGATTGCATGTTCACTTGTCATTCTACTTTTTGAAGGAGTAAACAAATGATCTACATTTTCCCATTCCACTTCACTCTATTTTGTAGACCTCTATCATATCTGCCCGCAGCCATCTCTTTTCCAAGTTAAAGAGCCCTAACCTTTTAAGCATTTCCTCATAGGATACCCTTCCATCCCCTTTATCATTTTGATCACTCTTCTCTGTACCTTTTTCTAATTCTGCTATATCCTTTTTTAAGATATGGTAGTCAGAATTGCACACAATATTCAAAGTGTGGTCGCACCATGGAGTGATACAGAGGCATTATAATATCCTTGGTTTTATTCTCCATTCCTTTCCTTATGATTTTTAGCATTCTATTTGCTTTTTTGGTCACTGGGCAGAGGGTTTCACTGTATTATCCACCCTAACACTTAGATCCTTTTCCTGGCGGCTGGTTCCTAATGTGGAACCTTGTATCGTATAACCATAGTTTGGGTGGTTCTTCCCTAGGTGCATAACTTTGCACTTGTCCACATTAAATTTCATCTGCCATTTGGACATCCAGTCTCCCAAGTTTTCAAGGTCTTCTTGCAATTTTTCATAACCCTCTTGTGTTATAACAATTTTGAATAATTTTGTATCACTGGACACTCAGTACTGCATCTGCATAACAGAGACACAGCAATGTAGAAAGGGACTTATAGGGGTGCTAGGGTCTCATGGAGAAAGTCTGGTGAGTGAAAGCAGCTTAGAAAATGCTGTCAGTGTTACAAGGGATGTTTTTTTTTTAACTTCTTTATTTATATTTTCCAACAAAATACAAAGAAAAAAATCAAATTACAATAAAAACAAAATACTTCTCTTTAACAAGAAACAAAAAAAAGGCTATTCACAGCCTACCCCATCCCAGGACCATATCTAGCCCTGTGCGAGCAGTGCGGCTGCACTAGCTTAAGGGGCGCATTTTAGCTGTCTTCCATTGCCTGCCGCCGCCACTTTTTCTTCTCTCAGCTGCGGCAGGCAATGGTAGGACAGCTAAAATGTGCCACTTAAGCCTTCTCGCCGGCATGCAAAGCAGATCTTTCCCTCCATGCAAGAGGAGGGAGGGACAGATCTGCTTAGCATGCCGGCGACTTGCACATCGAGCGTTCCTCTTCTCTCCCGCCGCGGGGGGGGGGGGGGGAGGCACGCGCCCGATGTGCAAGTCGCACAGGGTGCGATCTTCACTCGGTATGGCCCTGCCCCATCCTGTCCCTTCCCATCATCATGTGACCATCAAGGACTATATAGAAAGAAAAAACAGCTGAAGGCCTAAGAGGCCTACAAGGGCTATGGAACATCCAAGCACTCCACTACATAAAACGAGAAGATTTGACTAATGACCCCTTATTGTATCTCATATCATGCTTTGGAGATGTAATTCTGAAGGGGTTTCCACTTGAGAAAAATGGAAGGCATAAGGGTTCTACCACACCTTGGCATTTGCTCATATTTGCAGCATAAGCACAGGCAGTTCCACCATTCTTGCCAACTAAGCACTGCTGTATGTTTCCAGTTAGAAATAACGAGATGCAGAGCCACTCCCAACATGAAGTCAAATAAAAACTGACAATCCCTCTGTCTCCTTGTTAAGTGACTGGTTATTTATACCCTATTTTACCTGTTATACCTGCTTAATGCATACCCAAGTTTAATTTTCCTGTTTAATGTATACCCAAGTTATTATACCTGTTTCACTGTAAGCACAAATCACGAAATTGAGATGTGCTACTCTTATGTTCATTGTAAACCGCACTGATGTCGAATAGCGCGGTATAAAAGAGACTACAAATAAAATAAATAAAATAAATAAATAATGATGAGATGCCAATTGCTGACCGAAAAACAACCACAGGCCAGGAGAGAGTGGCCCTGAATCCCAGCACTTCTTGAATGCGATTCCATATTGAAACCCAGTAAGACTGAATGTTAGGGCAATCATACACCACATGCCTCAAAGTGCCAACATCCCCCCGACAAGACCAACACTCATTCCCAGCCTTATCCCATTTAGCAACCTTTACTGGAGTAAAGTGAGCTTAGTGTGCAAAGAAGTACAAAGCTTGTGAGATAGAGGCAGACTGAGAAACCCTGTTTATCTTACTCCAGAATTTTGTCCACGTTTCCGGAGAAAGAACTTCCCCAGTGTCATGTTCTCAAATTCGTTGAACACCAATGGCCTGAGAACTGTTGTTCTAAACCACCAGTTTATAGTAGTGAGAAGCCACCCCAGAGGCCATATGCACTGAACCTATCTTACTCAACAACCCCCACTCATCAGACAATGATGTAATATCCAAATGGGATTTCTCTATTCAATGCCTCAGCTGAATCCACTGAAAGTATAGGGATTTAGTCAAATCAAATTCACTTTGTAGAGAAGCAAAAGGTTTCCACTTCCCATCCATAATTAGTGGTCAACACTCCAAATGCCCCTGCTAAACCATTGTTGCCATGCAAATAAACTTTGATTAATTTAAAAAAAAGGACTGTGCTAGATGGGTATTAGTTTCGATAGACAATCCTCCTTAGGGATTGCATTTGCTAACTGTTGAAAAGCCTTCTGATTGTCCAATATAACCCTATGAGACTTCAACCTCTTTAAAGACATCATGTCAGGAAGGAGATTTAAGGGGAAAGGAATACTTATTCTCTCTTCTAGGTCAAGCCATACTGGACGTATACCTATGGCCCCCTCCACCCATCGTGAACCTTGCTTTAACAAAAAATCACAATGATAGGCCTGAAAGTCGGGGAAATTCACCCCCCCCCCCTCTTCTTTTTTAGATTTAGGTTTCCTAAGAGCAATTCTAGGCGGTTATTTTTCCATAGGAATTGAACCAGAATCCTTTCAATTTGATGATAAATTTTACTTGTAAGAAAGACTGGTAACATTTCTAGCACATAATTCACTTTAGGAGTGATAGTCATTTTTTTTTTTTTTTTAAGTCTTTATTTTCGTTTTATAACAACAAAGGAAAGGAAGACATACAGCAAAAGACAGATACATACATAGAATGAGATACATACACCAAAGTAAACCCCAACCACCCCCTCCCCCCTGCTTCTTCTCTAGAATACTAATCCTTCCCGAAACGGGCATGTATTGACATTATTGTGTTACAAAGCCAAACGGTGATCTGAAACATGATGAATGTACTAAACAGACATGTCGAAACAATGAGCAGATTGTACATAATTATTAAGCATCTGCCATTTAGACAAGCGAGAGTGAGTTTGGGTATGGGGAATAGCTCTCCGAGATATCTGCTCATATTTACTATAGAGGCAGACAAGGTTCCACCATTCATTAACAGTAAGTCGAGAGCTATCCTTCCAATTCCTCGTGATTAAACAAATAGCTATCCCCAGCATGAAATCAAGGAGAAAGCGACCCTTCTTAGGAAGAGAGGGGACCTCCGCCGCTGAGCGGAGTCCCACAATCTTCCAAGAGAGAGGCTCATGGAGGTGTAAGATAGATTGAATACGACCCCAGACCCGTCCCCAGTAAACCTGTAGTTGAGGACATTCATAAATAACATGAGCAAGGGTTCCCACAGCAGCGTGACAAGACCAACACTGGTCCCTAGCGGTTGTGTGCCATTTGGCTATTTTTTCTGGAGTATAAAAGCATCTATGTGCAAAAAAGAAGAGAGTTTGAGTAACTGAGGCGGATCGGGAAACCCGCACTACTTTGCTCCAGAAAAAGCTCCATTGCACAGGGGTTAAAGTGGTTTGCAGTTCGCGCTCCCAGGCCTGTTGAGCTCTACAAGTAGCAGTATCTGTACCCTGACATAATAGTTTATAAAAGTTAGAGGCTACTCCAGGTGTACTACTAATAGAGTGAATTAGGTCTAACAGCCCGTCCTCAGTAGAGACAGAAGGTGGCAGGATTCGAGCGCTTTTGAGGCAGTGTTGGAGCTGCATCAATTGAAAGTAATGTTTCGCTGGCAACGCGAATTCCTTTTGTAAATCAGAAAAGGTTTTCCAACGAGCTGCAGAGAAGAGCTGTTGGGGTGTCCAGATCCCCCTGGAGTACCAGGGTTTCCATGCTATCGTTCTATTTAGGACTTGAATTCTAGGGTTATTCCACAGCGGGAGTCCGTCCAGAGGACATACATTTGGGCCCAGTGCTAGGATGAGAGTATTAAAGGCCGCAAGAGTATCAACATCATTGGGGGATGGCGGGTGTCTATCTGATGGGACATACCGGGGAGATGGATCAGCGGAATTGGGTTACTAAGCTCCTCTTCTATATCAAGCCAAACTGGTCTGCTGTCTGTCGAGGCGTCTAGCCATCGGGCACCTTGCTTAAGTAAGAAGGCTTGATGATATTTGAGAAAATCAGGAAAGCGGGTACCCTAGTTCCTTCGCAGGCTGTAGTTTTTGCTTAGCTATCCTTGGTGGTTTGCCCTGCCAGAGATAGCGGACGAGAAGGCCCTCAATATCTTTGTAGGTGCGTAGCGGAAGTAAGCATGGCAGCATTTCTAAGATATAGTTCACCTTGGGGACTATCATCATTTTCACAGTTTCTAGGCGGCCCCACCATGTAAGAGATAAGGGAGACCATCGATTTGTGAGCTCACGGACTTTAGAGACTACCTCTTTGGCATTAAAACTAATAGTGTCTTCTAAAGGAGAGCAGTAATGGACCCCAAGATATTTCACCATGCAGGATTGCCAAAGGAAAGGAAAGGCCTGCATGTCAGCCTCATGTACTTTCAGTGGGAATGCTACGGATTTGGTCCAGTTTATTTTATAGCCCGATAATTGCGAGTATCCATCAATCAGATCCAAAACAGCTGGGACCGAATCAAGGGATACGAAGAGCATAAGGTCATCTGCATATGCAGAGAGTTTAATCTCTCTGTGACTGAAGGGGACACCACGGATACGTGCAGAATGTCTGATAAGGAGGGCAAGGGGTTCAAGAGCAAGATCAAATAGCATTGGTGAGAGGGGGCAACCTTGACGCGTGCCTCTGTGGAGATGAAAAGGCTGAGATTTAATAGCATTTACACCTGGCAACGGGTTGAGTGTACATGACTTGGAGATATCGGAGGAAGCCCTCTCCAAAGCCATACCAGCGGAGAACAGCAAATAAGAAGGGCCATTCTAGGCGATCAAAGGCTTTTTCAGCATCGAGGGAAAGACCCACCCAGGGGTGGTCCAAGTTGGCAGCACTAGAGAGCACATGGCACAAAGTTCGAGCATTGTCGGGTATAAAACCGCATTGGTCGGGGTGGATTAAGGTGGCCATCCTGTCAGACAGCCGGGAGGCCAAGATCGTTGCGAAGATCTTATAATCGGCATTAAGTAGGGAGATTGGACGATAGTTGGCGGTTAGCAGCGGGTCCCTGCCTTCTTTCTCAAATACTACCACATTAGCTGCAGAAAAGATGTATCTACCGCAAGGGCAGTAAAATAGAGTTTTAAATAGGGTACTAAATCTGCACTGAACGTATTGTAGAATTCGGTTGGGAGACCATCAGGCCCGGCGGCTCGACCCGAGGCTGTGCGTTTTAGGGCAGATTGGATCTCTGAAGTAGAGAAAGGTTCATCTAGCGCATCCCTATCAGCTTCAGAAAGGGTCGGCCGCTGAATATCAGAAAACAAGCGCTCAAAGGTCTCAGAGGAAAAATCACATTCAGATTGATAGAGACGGGTATAGAAATCCCGAAAGAGTTCTGCAATATCGGAGTCTGTGGTCAGTATGCCCCCTCCCTGTGGGGCTCTGAGGGCCGCTACGCGTTTGGCTTCTTTTTGACCTTTCAAGGCGTTGGCTAAAAGTCGACCGGCTCGGTTGCTTTCACGGTAGTATGTCCCTCTTTGAAGCTCAATACTCTTAGAAGCTGCAGTTGAGAGGATTGCATTATATTGAAAACGGAGATGCTGTAAGCGAACTAAGACGCATGGATCAGTATGGGAAGTTAGAACTCGTTCGCCTGCTTTGATTTGTTGGTCTAGTATAAGGAGCTGCTGTTTGTGTTGTTTCCGCAGGCGAATTTGATAACTGGTGATCGTTGCACGAATGGCCGCTTTGAAACCCTCCCACCAAGCCCAATTTGCAGTATCCTGGGGTAAATTAAAAGAGAAGTAATCCTGTATGGCTGCACGAAGTTCTAACTGAAACTCTGGCTGAGTTAATAGGGCTCTATCAAAGAACCAGGCCCCGAATTCCCTTGGGGTGCAGTAGTGTGTAACCGAAAAGAAATAGCGGCATGATCTGAGATATGTTGGGAGTGAATCTTTGCAGTGTCCACCTGAGGGACCAACAGTTTTGATATGAGAAAGAAATCTATACGAGACTGGGATTTATGAGGGGAAGAAAAGAAAGTAAAGTCAAGCTCATTGGGGTGTAGTAACCTCCAGAGATCGACCAAAGCAAGATCTTTGATCACGGATGTAAGCGTGGTATGACTCTTGTGGGGACCACTTGTCCTAGGGGTTGTTTGTCAATCAGGGGATCAAGAACTAAATTGAAATCCCCCATTATCAAGGAGTATTAGCAGAGGCCTGTGCAACCTGAGCAATGGTAGCAAAAAAGGCAGGATCATCCACATTAGGAGCATAAAGGCATATACATGTAACTTCAAGGTTATCTATCTTAAGGTGAGCTCTGGACCATCTACCTGCTGTATCTGAACTAGTCGCAATAATAGTAGCATGCAGAGATTTCCTAACCAGTATGGCAACCCCACATTTCTTAGAAACGGCTGGAGAATAGGCGGCCACCATGTAAGGTTTAATATTGAGTTTAAGAGTTTCCTTCGAATTTAAATGCGTTTCTTGGAGGAAAATCAGATCCGCAGCTTCATGACTTAGATAGCTTAGGATTTTCTTCCGTTTTATCGGATTATTGATTCCTTTTACGTTCAATGATAAAATCTTACATGGTGCCATCGAACAGTAATAGACATTTTAGATATGCGCTCTGGAAAACATACAGCATAATCAGACACTGTACAAAGAAGAAGCAAAACCCCTAATGAAAATGGCGACCATATGTCTGCGGGAGGAGGCCCTAGAGAGGAAGATAAACATAAAAGTGAAAAAAAAAAAACACCAGAGTCCATAATTAACACTGTCTCTGATACTCATCGAGGCTACGATGGGTAGATGGAGTCGGGTCACAGATATCATCAAGCCTTCGGCAGACTTTGCTGAAATCCAATATGGCAGGCACAGCGGACATGAGAATACTGGCAGGAATATTCTGGAAGTCAACGCATCAAATCGGCTTCTTTAGCATCCAAAAACTCCGCTAGTAGATCAGGGTCTTCAAATGTTCTTGTCTGATTGTGAAGCGTGACTCGGAGTTTGGCCGGGTACATCAGGCCATAGCGTGCTTGTAGTTGTTGAAGCCTCGGCCGGAATTCCAGAAAGCGCTTTCGGCGGTCGACCGTGGGTTTAGCCAAGTCAGGATAGAAGGAGACCTTGTGGCTCTCAAACTCCATATGGCCCTTTGCTCGGGAGGCACTGAGAATTTGCTCCACATGTTGATATCTCAAAAGTCGAAAGATGATAGGCCGCGGGTCTTCCTGTTGAGCGTTATGTTTGTGGGTACACGATGAGCGCGATCGATCTCCAATTCTTTAGTAAAGGTGATTTGAAGCAAGGAAGGGAGGATTTTATATAAAAACTCCTCATGTCTCCCGATTCGCTCCCTCCGGTATGCCCACGAGTCGTAGGTTGTTGCGGCGCGCTCTGTTATTGCCGTCCTCCACTTCTTTCTGCAAGGCCCGCACCTGACGTTCAACTTTGTCGAGTTTGGACAACCGGACCGCGTGGGAGTCTAATACGCTCTCCATTTTGTCCTGACGCGAAGAGAGTCCCTCTAGCCTGCCTTGTAACACACCAAGGTCTTCCCGCAGCGCTCGGAGTGCTTCACCGTTTGACTGCACGAGGTCCTTAACCCCTCTGATCTCCGCGAGGATTTCCTGCTGCATTTCGGGGCCCTCGCGCAAAGCCAGCCCCTTCTGCGGAGACGGTGGTTCAGTTTTGGAGCGCTTGCCATGAGAAGCCGCTGGAGATCCGAATTCCAGGCGCGTAGGTTTGGTCCCCGCCATCTCACCAATGTGCCCCGGCAAGATCAGAGCAGAAATTCAAGTATGTCCGGTGTTAATTCAGGATTCTGAGTAGGCCTCTCGGGAGCCTCAGCGTTATGCGACCATCCCGCTGGACATCGGGCTCCGCCCCCCCGTGATAGTCATTTTTATAGCTTCAAGACGACCCCACCAAGAGAGATAAACTGGCGACTCCTTTGCTGTTATATTACAAACCGTAGATAGGATCTCCCCTTCATTGTACTGTAGGGTTTCACTAAGTGGGTAGCAATAGTGAACTCCCAAATACTTCACTATCTTAGGCTCCCACACAAAAGGAAAATCCTCCAGATCCATCCTACACACTCCTGAGTTTAAGGGAACTGTGACAGATTTTGACCAATTAATTTTATAGCCCGACAATCCTGAGTATTTATCTATCAATTCTAAAATAACTGGTATAAAGCTAGGCGTGGTGAATAGCAGCAAATCATCAGTATAAGCAGATAGTTTAATTTCCATGTCAGCAATAGAGACGCCCTTAACCGCGAGGCTTTGCCTTATCAATAGGGCCAAAGGTTCCAAGGCCAGATTGAAAAGAATGGGAGAAAGAGGACAAACCTGACGGGTACCATGCCCTAGAAGAAATTCTCTAGACTGAGTCGCATTCACAAAAAACTTCGCACTTGGTCTCGCATACATAAGTTTGATTAGGTTTCAGAAACCCTTACCAAATCCAAACCACTTCAGAACAGCAAACAGGAAAGGCCACTCCAGCCAATCAAATGCTTTCTCTGTGTCTAGCGAGAGTCCCACAAGAGGGCCCTCTGTACCCTCCGCGCCTTCCAAAACGTGACAAAGCACTGGCATTATCAGCTGTGGAGCGTCCCTCAGTAAAATCACATTAGTCCAGATGAATCAAAGAAGGGATCAATTTGGAGAGACTACCAGCTAAGATGGCCGCAAAGATTTTATAATCTGCATTTAACAACGAAATTGGCCGATAGTTACTGACTAACTGATGTCCCTCCCAGGTTTTTCAAGAACAACAATGTTTGCAGAGGTGAACGCTCCAGTCTGTGCCTCATTGTCCAAAAGAAGTCTATAATATTGCTGAAGGCATGGCCCTAAGGTTTTGGAAAAAGTTTTATAGAATTCAACCGGCAGGCCGTCTGGTCCGGTAGCCTTGCCCACTTGCATAGAATCAATAGCCTGGATAATTTCCATGACTGTGATCTGCTTATCTAGTCCTGCAACAGTTTCTTGATCTAACACCAACCTCTAGTCAATAGTTTATCAAACTCCTTCTCAGAGAAATCTATATCTGGGGAATATAACTGAGTATAAAATTTCCAAAAGGTCTCTGCAATGCCAGGGTCCTTGACAATCAAATGTTGCACCTGAGGATCCCTTAAAGCAGTAATGCGAGAAGATTCCTTATGACCCTTTAACGAGTTAGCTAGCAACCATCCAGTTCTGTTACCTTCCAAGTAGTATTGCCCTTTCTGCCCTTGAATATTCTGTGAAGCCTCAGTGGTCAGAATTGAATTATATCTAAATCTAAGACGCTGTAGTCTTATCAGAATATTAGGATCAGTTCTCTGGCCCAAAATGCGTTCTTCCGCTTTAATCTGCTTGTCTAGTGCACCAAGTTCTGCTTTACGCTGTTTGGCCTGCTGTATAGCAAAACTGCTAATGGTGACCCACATGCTATCTTTAAAGCCTTTGCACCACGCCCACCTCGAGGAGTCTTAAGATAAATTAAATTGAAAATACTCCTCTATAGCCACCAGGATGGTCTCATGGAATTCCTGACTGCCAAGAAGAGTCCTATCAAATTGCCAATGTGAGTGAGATTGATAGCTCATTGAGTCAAATAGGGTGAGTGAGATTGCGGAATGATCAGAGATGTGAGCCAGTGAATATTGGACTCACTGATTCTAGAACATAGCCCCTTGGAGACTAGAAAAAAGTCTATATGTGATAACCAGTTATGAGGAGGAGAAAAGACAGTAAATTCTTTGTCCATAGGGTGCTGCAACCGCCATATGTCTATCAGGCCCAATTCCTGCATTGAAGATACAAGAACTGGGTGAGCCTTGGGAACCCTAATGGTTCTCACTGGACTCCTATCTACCAAGGGGTCTAGCACGAGGTTAAAGTCTCCCCCCACAATAGTCGGATATCTGGACACCTCCTGCGCCAAGGCCGCAATGGAGCAAAAGAAAGTAGGGCAATCAATATTAGGAGCATAAATGTTAATTAAGGCCATTTCAGTGGACCCAATTTTGATGACAGCCATTGTCCACCACCCATCAATTTCAGACCTACAGTAGTTTGTATAATCACGGGGGATAGAGCTTTCCTCACTAAAATGGCTACCCCATTTTTCTTATGATTGGCAGCTGAGAAAGCCACTAGAGAAAAGGGTTTTATATCTAGTTTTAACGACTCCTTCACATTCAAGTGTGTCTCCTGTAGCAGTAAGATGTCACTTTCTTTACGACCATATAGAAGAATCTTTTTCCTCTTAATGGGATTGTTAATGCCCTTAACATTCAGTGAAACTATCTTAAAGGAAGACATACTGACAATATAGCACAGATTGACAGTCAAATGCAAAAACATACCAGATTGTAGCATATAGTTTTAAATTGTAGAACACCACCTTAAAAGCCCTCTAAGTGGTAGCTGCATTTATAGCCCAGAAAAGAAAACCTCCAAAAAAGAGCCACACTTTAGCCCTAGCCCCTGCATATGATTGCTCACAATAAGAACACATACTTCTGAAAAACAAACCACCAAAACCACCAAACCCAGGGGGGCTATAAAACAAACAAAACTTAGTGGGTGAGCCCACCAGGACAAGACAGTCACTGAGGGCAAAGTGACCTAGTACATTTCCACTTCTTTGTCACTTAAAGTATCGCATCTTGCCCACCACCCGCAACAAGAGTAGAGACAGTGTCCCCAAAACCCAAAACGCCAGAACTGTATGGCAGGGCAGCCCCCGTCGAATCAGTTTATGACCTAGAAGACCCCCAACCTAGTAAATAAGGGCCATCCCACTCTTCCAAGCCCCATTAATCTCTCAACCGCCATAGACATCACAGACAACATAAAACACAAAAGAAGAAAGAGAGAAACAGCAGGAGAAACATCTTGACCAGGATAATACCCTGGAGCTCCTTCAAAAGAGACAAAATAAATGTCACAGTGTATAGCAATACTTCATGATTGAATGCCGCTTCTGCATGGATAAGTCGCCACTACATGATCTCAGACCAGTCAAACGCCCATGATAGCAAGTACCGTAGAACTTTTGCAAACAGAAACTGCAAGGTAAGTTTCACCGCATCACTGCTGACTCCTTATCTTCCAAAAATGCATGTAACTCCCCTGGGTCATCAAAAGTCTTGGTCTGGTTATGCAGCGTGACTCCCATGCAGGCAGGATAAATCAGTCCAAAATGGGCCTGCAGCTGCAATAAGCATGGACTTAGCACCAGAAAACTCTTCCTCTAATCCACCATCGCCTTCGCGAAGTCCGGGAAGAACAGGAGTATGTGTCTCTGATATTCCAAAGTTGAAAGTGCTCTGGCTGCTCCCATTATTTGCGATACTTGTTGAAAATGCAAGACTTTCAAGATGATTGGGCGTGAATGCTTGCCCGCGGCCACGGACTGAGTAGGTACTTGATGGGCGCATTCTATCTCGAATGGCATGACAAACTTCACTTTTAACACACCCGGAATCATGGCCTGCAAAAAGGACACTATATCAGGGCCCTCTGCTCCCTCAGGAACTCCCAGTATTCTTATGTTGTTCCTCCGAGAGCATTTATTACTGTCTTCCACCTCTCTTTGCAGTGAACAAATCAATTTAGCCTGCTTCTCAACAGCCTTGAGCCTCTCCCCATTCAATGACACAACGTTCTCTATCTTCTCCAAATGAGCCGTAATTGACTCCAAAGAAGCTTTCAAGGCGTTGATTTATTTATTTTATTTATTTTATTTTATTTTACATTCTCTTATATACCGCACTATTCTGCATCAGTGCGGTTTACATTGAACAAACTGAAATTACATTGAACAGGGCATTATAACTTGGAGATAACTATTTTACAGGGAACATGGGCTATGGAGGGTTAAGTGGCTTGCCCAAGACCACAAGGAGCACCTGTGGGACTAGAAACCCCAGTCCTTCCGGCCCAAGGTTGCTGTCCTTCCTGCATTGTACACAGCGCGTCTCCATTAGATCTGACCAAGTCTTTGACTGCCCGAATCTCAGCCAGGAGTTCCTGCAAGGCCTCAGGACAATCTTGGATGACCGCCATCTTGTGAGGAGAGAGAGGTTTCATTTTGGTTCTCTTTGCGCTGGCATTTTGAGATACTTTGTAATCCAGCCACGTCAGCTTGGGGCCTGACATATCCAGAATCGAATGATATCAAAGCAGGTAGGAACTATTTGCTTAAAGACTGCAGAAGTCAGGATTCTTGACCATTGCCCTCCGGAGCACAGCACTTACATGTCCATCTTGACCAAAAGCCAGGCTCCGCCCCCTCCCCCCCCCCCCCCCCATTACAAGGGATGTTTAATTATAAGTAAAACTGTCAAGGTTGTATCTTGCAAGGGAACTAGATAATAAACATATTTGTAGAAAGCTCTGTATGCTTAGGCCAGGCCAATTATGTTTATGAATGACTTAATATGTGAAGTATATTATTAGGGTCATATTTTATAAAGGACAACTAAACAGAACTTATTCTTACAGGAAGTTTGCGATTACTAGAACCTGACTAATATGTTTATGCATAGTTTAGCTTGCAATGTCTAGATAGTGTTAAAGATTAAGGCAAAATCATGACATAGAGTGATAAGACAAACTTGTACAATGTGGCATTTTTTCCTGATAAAAGAAGGAGCTGCAGTCAAGCTAATGGAGGGTGTTATAGGTGACCACTTGAATTTGTGGATCTGTAATTTTCCTTCCTAAAGCTTTAGGAGAACTTTCTTACTGTTACGATATAATTGTGTGTGTGTTGTGTTTTCATTTCTTCTCACTTGCTTCTGGGTCCTGAGATAGAAAACCAAGGGCTGAGAAAGGATCTTGGAGTCTGTTGCCCCCGGCTAGAAATTTGTTACATGCAACAAGCACCAGTATTTATCTCCTGTCCATGGTCAAGCCACAGTTGAGGACAAGATATCCTTCCCTCCATTGTACCTCCTAAGCCAAACAACAGTCACATACACAAGTCTGCTGGGCTACTGTGTGGCACTCATCCCAGAGGCAGCACATGTACAAGGCCTGTGTTCCATTGTGACCTTCTGTACATTACATGATATGTACTTTTGCACATACACCAACGTCACACCTCATTCATGACCTGTGAGGCTGATGATGGCCCTTGACAGTTCTCTGTCCATCATAGACCATGCACACTTGCTCCTTAGTCATACAAGACATGCAGGTACTAGATAATGCACCACTGCTCAAAACTCACTTCCTGCTCCTCTGATCCTATTCCCACTCATCTCCTAAGCTCCATTTCCTCCAATGTCATCCCTTCCGTCTCCACTGTCATCAACCTCTCGTTCTCCACTGCAATTGTTCCTGCAACCTTCAAGCATGCTATGGCCACATCTCTCCTCAAGAAACCCTCACTTGACCATACCTGTCCCTCTAATTATCCACCCATCTCCCTCTTCTCCTTCATTTCTAAACTACTTGAATATGTGTACCACCATTGCCTTGACTTTCTCTCCTCTCAAGCCCTTCTGGATCCATTGCAATCTGGCTTTCGTCCTTTATATTCTACTAAAATGGCTCTTGCCAAAGTCTCCAATGGCTTGTTCCTGGCAAAATTAAAGGACCTTTACTCGATCTTCATCCTTCTTGACCTCTCTGCTGCTTTTGACACTGTTGATCACCACCTTCACCTTGACACCTTGTCCTCGCTTGGTTTCAAGGACTCTGTGCTATCCTGGTTCTCTTCTTATCTCTCCCATTGCACTTTCAGTGTCTGTGCTGGTGGATCCTCCTCCACTGCTATCCTGCTCTCAGTTGATGTACCCCATGGGTCTGTCTTGGGCCCACTCCTTTTCTCCCTCTATACCCAGTCTTTTGTGCACTCATCTCCTCTCATGGTTTTCAGTGCCATCTTTACTCTGATGACTCTCAGATCTACCTCTCAACACCTGAAATCTCTCTGACAATCCAGGCCCAGATCTCTGCCTGTCTATCTGACACTGCTGCTGGATGTCTAACCACCATTTGAAATTGAACATGGCCAAAACAGAGCTTCTTATCTTTCCTCCTAAACCCACCTTCCCCATTCCTCCTTTCTCCATCTCTGTGGATAATGCTCTATTACTCCCTGTTTCCTCGCTTGCAACCTTGGTGTCGCCTTTGACTCCTCCCTCTCCTTCTCCACACACATTCGACTGATAACTAAAACCTGCTGCTTCTTTATAACATCAGCAAAATTAGTCCCTTCCTTTCTGAACACACTATTAAGACACTTATCCACTCTTTAGTCACGTCCTGTCTAGACTATTGCAACTCCTTCTTGCTGGTCTCCCTCTGAATCATCTCTCTCCCCTTCAATCTCTTCAAAACTCAGTTGCATGGCTAATCTCCCGCCAGCCTCAATATGCTCATATAACCCTCCTTCTCAGTCACTTCATTAGCTCCCTATGCATTTCTGTATCCAGTTCAAACTTCTCCTACTGGTCTGTAAGTGTGCTCATTCTACTGTTCCTCACTACCTTTCCTGTTTTATCTCTGCCTACACCCTTCCTCAGGATCTCCACTCTTCTGACAAATCGCTTCTCTCTGTGCCCTTCTCTTCTACTGCCAACTCCAAACTTCAATCCTTTCACCTTACTGATTCTTATGCCTGGAGCAAACTACCTGAGTCTGTACGGCAGGCTTCATCTCTGGCCCTTTTCAAATCCAGGCCGAAAACTCACCTCTTCAAGGTCGCTTTTGGATCCTGATCTGCTTAGTCTCCCATGTGTTTTCTTACCGTTTCCCTAGTTATATCCCTGTCCTTAACTGTTGTGTTGTTTGTCATGACTAGATTGTAAGCTCAGATGAGCAGGAACTGTCTCTTACATGTGTCTGTACAGCGCTGCATATGCTTTGTAGCACTATACAAATGGTCAGTAGTAGTAGTACAGCACTATATCTGCAATTGTGGCTATGTGTGCCAGTATTGGTTAGCCTCTTTATTTCCCAGGATGCACCTCACAATGTGAACATCTATGCACTGCTTCTGGTCCTATGTATAATGTAGAGATCCATCGCATCAGCTCTGGAATGTGCATGGACATTCTGCGTCTTATCCACCTAACAGTCACCACATATGCAAGTGTCCTTTGTCACTGACCACCCTGAATGTAAGGCTGGGCACACATCACCTGGTTGCCAGACCAAGCAGCACAGTGGATGTTCTCTCCAGGTTCTGGAGTAGGTCTATTTCACTGCAAGAATACTGCAGGTGTTGAGTATAACATGTCATGCTAGCATTTTTGTAGCCTATACATCTCTAGTATGTTAGAGGAGTGTGTTCTGTCTTGTCCTTTTGCTCTATGCATGTTGGCTAGAGAGTCTCTTATAGCAGCTATTTCTAAGGAACTAAAATGCAATTAGTGGTGTCTTGTCAAAAGGGGGTACTGATGCTATCCGGCACAGCTTACCAAAAACATAGTCAACAGCAGATCACAGGCAGCCCCTAAAAAGCTACTCTTTCATTAACATCTATTTAGCTAGATTCATCACAGTCAACCTGCTATAGTGGGCTTTGTCACCCACTTCATGCAATCTGTGCCCGGTCTGTTAATCACCTCCCACTGCATGTACACATGGCTACTATGAAGATGTTGGCTTTGTACAAACAGCATTGATATCCAGTAGTCTGCTAGTGAGTGGACTGCTATAGGGAAACAGTGGCAGTGTCACTTCAGCTTGACCCTAGATAGCACTATGTGGATATATAGCCCTAATATGGTCACAGCTCAGTCAGAGTTATTGAAGCCTCTTGGCATGAACAGCTGTGTTCAGTCAGGCCATGCTCATGCCAGACCCATGTTAATATGTCTTAGCCATTTACCTCTTAATTTATGTCCCCTTTTAGTCTGAACTTGGGGACAGCTAATGCTATGCAAAGAGCACTGGAAACTGATCCAAAGACAGACTGCACGTGCATGTTGCCCCACCGAGTCATTGTCTATCACATAAGAGAATACTATGTCACCCTACACTGCTTTTGTAAGTGAGCATTGAACATAGTGCCATGCTCGTACTCCCATATTATAACATATCCCTGGCCATGGACACTGCGCAAATGTCCAGTGCAGCACATTTTTGTCTCCCACCCTTCAGATGCAGGTCCACTCCCCACAAAGAGCACATGGAATCATGGCAGGTTGTACATGAGGTTAGATGTTGGTACAGTTACTGGCCACACATATGCCACCATCCTCAGCATCTTGTACACTAACACCATCCATGTGGCGTCACAGTCGGTGCTCTTGGAGAGTGGAGAGGCTGTCATGCAGGACCTCTGATGTGAAAAATGCAGAGACTGACTAGGCCTTCATAGCTTCTGTGCATCCAAACAAGGTATCATTCCTCCTACTGCAATCACTGATGATTGGGGGAAGCCAGAGGCAAAGATATGTAGAGATCTCAGGCGCTTGACCAGCCCTGATGTGGCATGTAATGGGTCAGTCAGAGGGTTGAGATGAGGCCTCAGATGCTCATAGAGCGTGCATGTAGCCCCAAAGCTAAGCCTATGGAGGGTGGGCAATTGGTCATGGGGATTTTATTTATTTATTTAACCATTTTTTAATACTGCTCTGTCCTTCACTCAGAGTGATTTATATTGAAACTCAACATTATACATAGAAAGAATGAGCAATATACAAGTATAGTTGAACAGGGGAGGGGGAGAGAAGAGGTAACAGGATTAACTATGTACAGGGTCATTAGTGCATGACATAGCTATATACATTTTGGGGTGTCGTGTTTATTGGATTGGTTGTACATGGCTATGGGTCCAACGTTGGAGGATTGTGTCATAATTCATTCAAGTGCTTAGGTGATATGTCCCAGATGATTCATGTAGAGGAGCATTTTCAGTTTCTTTCTGAAGTCTTTAATGTCTGTAGTTGCGCCCATGTCGACTAGGACTGAGTTCCACAGTGATGGAGCAAAAAGTGATAGCGCCCTTCCAGATGTGGCTTGTATGGTCTTATGGTATCCATGGGGTATGAAAATCATAAGCCTGTTGTTCCTCCTGGGCCGGGTACCTGTGTCTCTTATTATGGTGTCTTGTAGGATATAGGCAGATAGTTGGTGTATGATTTTGAAAATGACTAAGATTGATTTGTATCTGATGCGGGATTGGATTGGGAGCCAGTGTAAGTGGTTGAGTATGGGGGCAATTCTGATCCCACAGGGCTAGACGTGCCCTGCAGGATCAGAATCCCGGCTCACTCTTTGCATCCGGTTCCGACCGGGCACACAGAGGGCCAGCACGTCCAACTCAGAATCAGACCCATAGCCTTCTATATCACTTATCAGACACCCCTTTAGTAAAGAATCATCTAACACAAGCCCCAGACAAATAACCATACCATCGTACATACCATCACAATTTTATGTCTCCCATCTTAAAGCATGCCACAGGTACTCCACAACTAAACCCAGAAAAACGCCACGTAAGCATCGCATTAAATATCAAACCGGAAGCTTCCTTCCAGGCCGATAAATACCATGCACCAATCGGAACCCAGCTGGAAAGCACCTCAGACTCCACTAGCCTATCAAAAACCTACCAAACTCTATCAAAACATTATGGAAAAGCTTTCCAGGCCATATATCCAAACATATATCCCTTTCAACCCAATACACTTTTTGAAAGTGGCAGCATGTTTATGTGGTGCAGCTTTCACAACAGGATCTTGCCGCCCATCAGGATTGGCTACCCTAGTCCCTGTAATCGACAGGCTGGCCCTGCTGACCTGCTATGGTAGCACTACCTTTGCCACGTTGGTGCCAAGACCATAGTGCCCTTTATTAAAAGGGCCCCTATTGTGACAGGGAGTGGGCCACACCTAGCCCTCATTTATGGCCTGGTGTTTGGGTGGTGCACACTGTATACACCTCAGTGTGATTTTGCAGTCTGTGACCTTGCAAAAATGGCTTTCTCCCTGCCAAGGAGCCCTTAATGCCTGCTCTTAGCTGGCCTTAAGGTTGCTGGTGATGCCCCATGTAACATGCGCTAATCTTCTCGCATTAAGGGAGTGCCTTTTCTTTCAACCCATGCACCATCCATGTAATGCCTCTTCTCCACCCCTTGCTCCCTTTTCCAATGGTAATGGCCTAACAGCCACTAAACCGCCATTATCAGCGCTTTCCTCTACGTTAACCATTAATGGATGCCGATAACACCCACTAACAGCCTTGTTGTGCCCTTACTGCACCTTAGTAGACATAACCAAAAGTGTTAGGGCTTACATATGGACAGCGGGAAAGGCTATTAGGTCTGTATGGGGGCAGTGAGGTATCCCTGCCCTTTAGGCTGCAAACCTGGGGATAATAACTTAAACAAATGAAAGCAACCTGAAACCCCCCTTGTCCAAGTCACAGCACCCCTCCCCCTCACTTATCCCCATCTCCTGCCTGTATTTACACCCCACATCGCTTTCGGTTCCAACACTCCCTTCTTTTCTCCAGTCTAGCTGCATCTGAACCCTAACATTAGTTTAGGTATATTTGTTTTCATGTTTTTAGCCAGATGCACTAGGCACCTGGCTGCCAGTTGGGTTTCATCTACTAGGCGTTGTCACCAGCAGGAGCTGGACTGTGGCCTAAGCTAACAGCCAGACTGCTGGGCCTGACCTTTCTTGTAGAAAGTTGTAGTTGTGAGTCAAGTGGTCAGGTTTTTCAAAAGGATTTTTATTCCCCTCCCGGGGTTTGATTTTCAAAAAGTTTATAATACAAAAAACTCAGGATACAACCATACTTCTGGTAAACTGAAGAAAACTTAAACATAGCATCTTGCTTCAACAGAACTCATAAATCACAGTATAAAGCTTATCCGATATGCTAGCTGTCTCTTCTTAGCTTTCCCAGCACTCACGAGGCATTCTTATCCTGGCTTCAGCATAAGGAGGAAACCATATCGGATAACAACAGCGTACAATCCATGGCTTCATCACATGGGCTTTCCATACCAGCCTCTGTAATCATAGGCTCACACTTTGCTTTATCATTTACAGTATTTTCATTGGAACAGAAAGTTTGCACCTTTCTTAGTCCCGTATCTCTATCAGTGCTCTCTGAACAGCCTTCTTCACAGCAGGGCAAATAGCTGTCATAAAGCTGGTAATAGCAGGAAGGAGAAACACCTTTCTCTGAGTAAGCTTTATCCTTAAAACTTTTGAACTTCCTGCCTTTTACATTTGGCTGTAAACCATAACACTGTTCTCTTCTATTATGTGAGGATTTCGCTCTTGGAAATCTTTTGCAGGGTTTCACTGGCACACACTCTTCAGGGTCAGATATACACACATCTTCAATAGCATTTCTTTCCCTCTCTAGGGTTTGTAACTGTTTTAAGCTGCCATGCTTTTCAGATACATACGGTTTGTCTTCCACTGCCTCCCATTCATTCAGCACAGCCCGGTGCTTAGGAAATTCAAGCTGCGTCAGAGGTAAGTGCTTCTTACAGCTGACCTCTCGGTGAAAAACTCTCCGTGTTTCTTTCTGTGAATTTCTCTGGGGCTTCCTGCTAGAAGTTCCAGGCAGTTCTGACTCTGTGTCTGTATTTCCTGAATATTCTGAGCTTCCTTCTGAGTCTTGCAAGTTTCTCTTGTCCTGCCAGTCTCTTGTGTCTTGCCAGTCTAACTCTGACTGCACTGAGTATTTTTTATACAGCTTCTTGGGCGTTCCCTTGCACAGGTGAAAGCCGTTTTCATCAGCAGCTGGGGAATGCTTACTAGCTAGGCGTGACTGCAGACCTCGTGTCTGAGTTTGTTTACGTTGCCTATGGTAACTGGGAACCTTGTGACTTGCCTGCCTGTCAGAATCTAAACTGCAAACAGCAGATTTCTGTGCTTCTGAGGCAGAGGGCAGATCTTCCGTGTTACAGCGTGCACACAAGGGCACATAGGTAGGCTCTCTTCATGAGAGAAAAGGCTGAAGAATATGCCTGTGGATGCCAATCCAGAGGAGTTCAAGGAAAAAGAACTGACTTCACCCATTCTACTCTGAGGACATGGCACAAATAGGACCCAGGAGGAGGAGATAACACACTACAGCTCAATGAGCAATGTAAAAGAAATGAATTGGATCAGCTGAGGTTTGCTGTTAGGATTTGTTTTCCAATAAGCTGATTTTTGCTGACCTCTTTTTAGACAAGCTGAATTGAAACCTGAGTTTCATAGCCAGGATTTAATTTTGGATCAAGTGATGTTTGGCTGAACTGTGTGGAGATAAGTCCTGGTGGATAAACTGACACATGCTAATACTGTCTGGAAGTTGGTAGTAGTGACTTCCATTGCTGAAGCAAAACTTCAAAGTCACGTGGACAATGTCATACAGAAGGATACATGGGTAGTCTCTTTTCTTTCTGTTCCCCTTCCTTTTTTTCTCTTTGGCTACTGTGGTGATTTACTGTAAAACTGTGATTTAAAAGGCTGTGTAACCACATTGGGAATTAAGGGACTGGGAAGAATTTGGGAACTTTTTTTTCCTTTTGTGATGCCTTTGTGAATAGCCCTAAAGATGAGGCCTGTGATTTGGGGGAAAGAGGAAAACTCCCCTCAAAGACTGTTGCTATTGCCAGGCCTAAATAACGAAGGGGACTCAACTTTTGTAAGAGTTTGCTATCTTAATGTGGGACCATATTTGTACCTGAAGCTCAGGAGGAAGACTCAGCAGATGGAGTTGAGGACTGAGTAAACCACCGTACACTTTCCAGACAGAGTAAAATATTTCCCTCATTGGATTCTTTCATTTGGTTTATCTTAGTTTGCGTGCATTTTTAACTATACAGCTCTGAGTCAGCCTAGTGTATTACAAAATGCATTCACAGACATTAAACCCTTTTCTTCTTATGAAGCCTTAAGACACACAATGTTTATTCTAATAGATTACTTCACCTTGGCTCCTTGGTCAACAATGCTTAGCCCTCTAATTCTCTAGGTACATTCGGCTTCTTGTCAGATCCACATACACAAACATATTGATCCTTTCTCCCTGCTCCAAACCCTGGCAGTTCTGCATTTCTTTTCACACAGCAAAGCATATTGTTCCTCCATCCCTGTCCCAAGAACTGTTGTTTCTTAATTAAATAAACATCAATCAAGAACAGTGTAAGGTCCCACCATTATTATAAGTTCTAACAACTAAGCCTCAAGCATCCCCCTCCCGTCAAAGGGTTTTCTCTCATGAACATGTTTTTCTGGCTAGACTATAGGAGCTCTCACGACTGCTCCTCTTGTCCATATCCTTCCCTCTTCTCTCTCTTTACAAACAGTCTGGCTTTCTTCTGTTTTCCAGCAACCCAGTTAACTGAACCAAGGTACTTGAATTGCCTTCTCCTGAGTCCTGAGCTCCTGCTGCTTGGATACTACAGTTCCCAGAATGCTTGTCTCTGTGAACTCACTTTCTTCCAGGGCTCTGCTACATGGTCTGGAGCACCTTCTAGTGTTCAGCCTACCTACATCACTCCCAGAACATGCTCCCTTAAAAGCCATGCATGCTGCGTAGGTAGAAACATTTCTAAAATCATAATGGGGGTCATTCAGTACAGGGAATAGCAGGGATGGACTTCCAGATTGGACGTCCATCCCCGCTATTCGCTCCCCTGCCGGCTCAGGCTAATGCCTCCCTATACGAACAGTGTTTTTGTACGAGGAGACTTAGACAGGGGGAGGGGGTGTTTCTGAGGTGGAATGAGGTTGGGGCAAGGGTGGGCTGTGACTCCGGATGTACACGGCTGATTCTGAGATTGCAGAGGTGGAATAAGTCCCCCTGGACATTGGGGGATTCTGAAGCTGGGCCAGGACAAACATGTAGGGGGGTTCAGGAAGATCCCCGCAGCCGGACCCTGGCCATGGAAGGCCAGATCGAGGGTCTGTCTGTGGAGAAAGAAGAAAATCAGCAGCAGCCAGCATTCAGCAGCAGCAGCTCCTGAATGGAGCTGCGGTGCCATAGACCCGATTCTGATTCCGTGGACACATTTAGTCCCCATGGGATCAGAATCGGGTCTACCTCTGGGTGTCCCGCTTCTGGTCGACCATACAAGGGGCTCGGTGGCCGGGCCAGAATGTGCCTCTATGTTGAATATATACCAGTTTACACATGTAAACAAGCTTTTACATATTTAAATGCCACCTAACCCTCCTAAAATGACCTCTCAAGTTTTCTCATTTAGCAAGTTTAGTTCAGCAAGTTTTAAAACTCTATTTTTCTGAAGCTAAGCATACAGCAGGATATTTTCTGTTTATTTTCTTTGTCACATCAGCTGTGGGCAGCGTGGAAATGAGAATATTAGAATGTGGGAGGAAGAGTGAAGGTGTTAAATGTATTGGGAAAAAATAAATGAACTCTTTATTTAGTGATCCTTTTATTGGCAAAAGCAAATAGGACAGAGTCCTCCCAGATAACATTTAAAGAATGAATCATATCAGCTCTCAGTCAGAGAATAACACCTACACACCACATTTAAAGAGTCTTCAAAAAGGTGAAGCAAGAGCTGAAGCAGGCAGCCTAACATAAAGTTTCTACGGTTAGTCATAAAATTGTGACTAGAAAAATCCCAGTGAGCAAGACAATTTTAAACACATAGGGCCCTTTTACTAAAGTGTGCTAACAGGATTGTAGTAAGTGCTACTGCATACTAAAAACAGCCAATGCAGCAAATAAGATTCCCACATCAATTGCTTAGCGAGTGATGGGGTGGGCACTGAGCAGATTAGGGGCAGAGAGTGGGCATTGACTATGGATGAGACAATGGTGCAGAGATGAGGGTTTTGGATTTGTTAGGAACTGGGGAACATTCTGGGGAAAGGAGGGGCTCTTCCGAAGGGATGGGCTTCACCTTAACCGGGATGGAACCAGGCTGTTGGCATTAACCTTTAAAAAGGAGATAGAGCAGCTTTTAAATTAGATAATAGGGGAAAGCCGACAGTCGCCCAAGAGCGGATGGTTCGGAAGAATGTATCCTTGAAGGATGCTACCAAAAGCAGAGAGGTTCCAAAAAAAGAGTAAAGTAGTCCAAATGCCCTCGAGTATGGAGCAGACAGAGCTTAAAGATCCCAAATTACCCATGTCTACCAATAGCCAAATTAATATGAATAAAATACAGTCTCTAAAATGCTTGTAAGCAAATGCTAGAAGTCTAAAAAATAAGATGGGAGAGTTAGAATATATAGCACTAAATGAGAGGTTAGATATGATTGGAATATCAGAGACATGGTGGAAGGAGGACAACCAGTGGGACACTGTGATACCTGGGTACAAACTATATCATAATGATAGAGCTTATCAAATTGGTGGAGGGGTTGCGCCCTATGTTAGAGAGGGCATTGAGTCAGAAAGGATTAAAGTTTTGCAGGAAACAAAATTTGCTGTAGAATCTCTATGGATTGAAATTCCATGTAAAAAGGGGAAGGCGATGGCAGTGGGGGTATACTATCGACCGCCTGGCCAGAATGAACAAATGGATGATGAAATGTTCAAAGAAATCAAGGAAGCTAACAAAAGTTACAGGGCAGTAATAATAATGGGTGATTTCAATTACCCCGGTATCGACTGGGTCAGTGTCACGGCAGGACATGCTAGGGAGATAAAGTTCTTAGATGACATAAATGACTGCTTCTTGGAGCAGCTGGTTCATGAACCGACCAGAGTGGAAGCCATATTAGACCTAGTCCTTAGTGGAACACCAGATCTAGTGCAAGAGATGAGGGTGTTGGGGCCACTTGGCAATAGTGATCATAGCATGATCGCCTTTGATTTAATTAGTGGAGAAGGGATAGTAAGGAAATCCACAGTACTACCTTTTAACTTTCGAAAAGGAGGCTATGATAAAATGAGGAAAATAGTTAAGAAAAAACTAAAAGGAGCAGTTGCAAAGGTTAAAGACTTACATCAAGCTTGGGTGTTGTTGAAAAATACTATCTTGGAAGCCCAGACCAGCTGTATTCCACGCTTTAAGTAAAGTGGAAGGAAGTCCAAAAAATTGCCAGCATGGTTTAAAGGTGAGGTCAGAGAGGCTGTTGTTGCCAAAAAAGCATCTTTCAGGAAATTGAAAAAAGAGCCAAATGACAAAACCTGGAAATAGCACAAGCACTGGCAAGTCAAATGCAAGGCATTGATATAGCAGGCAAAGGGAGAATTTGAGAAGAAGCTTGCTGCAGAAGCAAAAACGTGAAATAAAGATTTTTTCAACTACATTCGTAGAAAAAAACCTGTGAGAGAGTCAGTTGGTCCATTAGATGATAGAGGAGTTAAAGGGGCACTAAGAGGCGACAAGGCAATAGCAGAGAGACTGAATGAATTCTTTGCTTCGGTCTTTACTGAGGAAGATGTAGGGATGTTACCCATGACTGAAGTGGTATTTAAAGATGCGGAAGAATTGAAGGAAATATTGATACATTGCGAAGATGTATTACAACTATTAGATAAACTGAAGAGTAGCAAATCACCTGGGCTGGATGCTATACATCGAAGGGTGTTGAAAGAACTGAAATATGAGATTTCAGACCTGCTATTAGTAATCTGTGAATTTTCATTAAAATCATCTGTAATACCTGAAGAATGGAGGATCGCCAATGTAACACCAATTTTTAAAAAGGGTTCCAGGGGTGATCCGGGAAACTACACACCGGTGAGCCTCACGTCAGTACCGGGAAAAATGGTAGAAACCATCATAAAGAATAAAATTACTCAGCATGTAGATAGTAATGGCCTAATGGGAGACAGCCAACATGGCTTTAGACAAGGAAGATCTTGTCTTACTAATCTGTTATGTTTTTTTGAAAGTGTGAATAAACAGGTGGACAAAGGTGAGTCAGTTGATATAGTGTATCTGGACTTTCAGAAAGCCTTTGACAAGGTCCCTCATCAAAGACTTTTGGCAAAACTAAAGAGTCATGGGATAGGAGGCAGTGTACTACTGTGGATCAGGAACTGTTTTAAAGATAGAAAGCAGAGGGTTGGGCTAAATGGCCAATTTTCCCAATGGAGAAAGGTGAATAGTGGTGTACCCCAGGGATCTGTGCTGGGTCCGCTGCTTTTTGGCATATTCATAAATGACCTGGAAAGTGGAATAACTAGTGAGGTTATCAAATTTGCAGATGACACAGGATCTTGATAAATTGGAAGACTGGACATCAAAATGGCAGATGAAATTTAATGTGGACAAGTGCAAAGTTATGCACCTAGGGAAGAACAACCCAAACTATGGTTACACAATGCAAGGTTCCACATTAGGAACCACCACCCAGGAAAAAGATTTAGGCGTCATTGTGGATAACATGTTAAAACCCTCGGCCCAGTGTGCAGCAGCAGCCAAGAAAGCAAATAGAATGCTAGGAAAGGAATGGAAAATAAAACAAAAGATATTATAATGCCTTTATACCGTTCCATGGTGAGACCGCACCTTGAATATTGTGTGCAATTCTGGTCGCCGTATCTTAAAAAGGATATAACGTTATTAGAAAAGGTTCAGAGAAGAGCCACCAAAATGGTAAAGGGGATGGAAGGATACTCCTATGAAGAAAGGCTAAAAAGGTTACGGCTCTTTAACTTGGAAAAGAGCGGCTGAGGGGAGATATGATAGAAGTCTATAAATTAATGAACGGAGTGGAACGGGTAAACGTAGATCGATTGTTTACATTATCAGAATATAGAAAGACTAGGGGACATGCAATGAAGCTACAGGGTAAACTATTTAAGACTAATAAAAGAAAATATTTTTTCACTCAACGTGTAATCAAACTCTGGAATTTGTTGCCGGAGGATGTAGTAAAGGCTGTTAGTGTAGCTGGGTTTAAAAAAGGTTTGGACAAGTTCCTGGAGGAAAGGTCCATAAACCATTATTAAGAAGGGACCTAGGATATCAATGCTTAACCCAATACAAGCATTGTGGAACCTGTGTCTTTTGGGGAAACTGCTAGGTACGTATGACCTAGATTGGCCACTGTTGGAAACAGGATACTGGGCTTGATGGACCTTGGTCTGACCCAGTATGGCATATCTTATGTTCTTATGTTCTTATGCATTGTGGTTAGTGTGGGAAAAATTAGACATGGCATATGTCAATTGTCAATATTGCAGTTAGCACAGGTTCACTTAATGTCAGTTCATTGGGTGGCAGTCACTGCACTCGCATTAATTGCAAATGCCACTGCTGCCCTTTAGGATATTTTTTAATGCAATACCTGCTGGGAACATGCTGGGCACACCCTTAACAGTGCGGGGCTGCTGCACTTACCACATGTTAGTTTTTCCTACAAACGTGCACTAAGTGCAATACTGTACCTTTATGCACGTTTGTAAAAGGGTTCCTATAGTCTTTATGAAATAACTTTTTCAAAGTGCAACTATCCTCTTCATAAAAAGTAAAAGGGAAAATGTGATCTCTTGTCATGCGTGTTTTGATCCAAAGCTGAACTGCTTCAAATAAAGATTGAAGCAAGAATATCAGCAATTGGTTGTGAGGCCATTGTAGCTAAATCAGAATGAACAACTCTCAGTACAAAACTTAGAGGGCGTTTAGCGGTGGTCCTGTCTATGGCTTCACAGGGTATTGCATTTTCATTTTTAGCTGCCTTTGGGCATTTGTGTTCCTTTCAGAGTGCAGGTATCTGTATGAATTCCCAATAAACTTTACAAAATTTAAAACCCATGAAGCTCCTTGGTCTAATTTTTTGAATGGTGAATACTAATATTCATGTGATATCCTGTTATATTTTTCCCCTCCTTTGAGGCAAGGAGTTATCATCAAGGGTTCAGAATTCCTGAATTAATCTCACCATTAATGTGATAAATGAGAAAACTACAGGAAAAAAAATGAATGCACATTATTGAGGCAAGCAGTGGATATTTTTTCTTCAGTGTTTATAAAACATTTCTGCAAGCTTCCAGTGTTTCAAGAAGCAGACCGGAGGTAATATGTCAAAATATATAACTTGTAAGAGGATACATTTCAAAGGGATCTATCCATTTAAATAGAATTACCTGGATAGGTTGCCATGTTTGAAAAGTGTACTCCAAAAGACAGGCATGTGCTTTCACAAAGTTTTGAAGGACTACCAAAAGGGACTGCTTCTGCTGGAAAGAAAACTGTACTTGTAAGTATTCACTTCTGGGAAATTTTCTAAATTTTGGGGAAAAGGGAATTCTTTGGGTTACAACTGATAAATCTGTGTATTCCTTTGCGTCCCTCTAGTCCAGTCCCGGTACCATAGAGTTTAGAATCTCCTCCAGCAGCCTTGGAGACTGAAAGACGTCATCGCTTTGATGACACTTGGCATAAATAGGCAAGGACTGTCCCCTTCCACCAGTACTTTCAGTCTCCAAGCAGCTAGAGAGACTTCTGAGCCCGGGGTTGGGCTCAGTTAGCACAAATAAGCAGAGCTATCTTTTTCTTTTTTACAGTTACCTTTTCAGCTGCAGGTTTAGTGGTTGTAGTTGGGGGATTTTTGTCAGTAAGCTTTCTTTTTTTCTGTTTGTAGGGGAAGTGCTGCTGCTGGAAGAGATCCTGCTTGTTCCGCTGGCCCCCCTCCCTTCTCTCTTTCCTCCTACTCTCCTCCCCCCTCCCACCCCTCCTCTGTAGTTTTCCCCATCTTGTTAACGAGCAGAAGGGAAGATACTGAAATATATTTGCATCCCTGCTCCTGAACCCGCAGCTAAGGGTGAGGAGCAGGTGGAAGGCCAGGACTGCAGCACCATTGATACAGAGAACGGCAGGTGCTCTTATGCGGTGTTAGGTATGCCGGAGTGGAAGCCGTGGTCCGGCTGAGCTCCGGCGCCGGTTGTGCCTCCTCTTGACATCTTCGGCGGCAGCGGTGAGTCGTTTGGTGCTAAGCCACAAGATTTGCTTTTGGCAGAGGAGGGGGGCAGAAACTGGAGCCTCGTTGTTGCGCAGTCTCGTCTATCCAGCAGGGCCGCGGGTCTCCGAGCGGGAAACGAGGCGGCGGCCATTTTGTGAGCCGCGTGTCAAGCGCTCTGCAGTTGGTTTTGAATGAATTTGGTTGTTGTCAGGTTTCTGAGCTTCGTTTTTGGATCCGTGTACTCAGTGCAGGCTAGGCAGCTGGGGGTGCAGGTTTTTTGACCAAAACAAAACAAAACGTAGATGGGACAACTATTTCAGATAGGAAAAGGCGGATTTATTTGACTTAATTCTTTCAATCCTTTTGTGGGGATAAAGTAGACTGTGTGTTTGGCTCAGATAGAGTTTTTCCCTTTAGATAGTGCTATGCCGGCGAAGCCTCGCTGTTTGGTTTGTGGCATGAGGCGCGGTGAGGTGTTGGACTCCGGTGTCTGTAGGGCCTGCACTCTTGAGGCAGCGGTCATGGACAAGGCGCTGGGGGGAACCGCTGGAGATCAGGGGGCGATTCCTCCAGAGGGGGTGGGATGCCCTGCCTCCTTCCTTGGGTCCCGCGGAGCCAGTAGTGGGGCCATCTTCTGCGGAAGACGCAACTCTGCCGCTGGGTATCAGCCAGGCGGGCAGTGCTCCAGTGATTCCACCAGATTTCTTCTCACTCATGCAGCAGGCATTTGCTCTGCTGCAGCCCGCGTTGGCGGCTCAACCTCAGGTTCCACGAGGGCAGAAGTGGACCGGATCTGGGGGCCCATCTGAGGAGGAGGCTGCCCCGGCCAAGAGGAGTAAGGCAGAACTAGAGGTCAGTCCGCTGTCTCTGCTTGAAGAGGAGTTGAGAGCGGTTGACGCGGAAGTAGAGGGGGCCTCGGAAGACGAGTTGGAGGAGGGAGAGTTGCCTGACTCGGAGCAACAGAGTAGAGTATTCAGGGTGTTTCGATGAGAGGAGCTACCAGCTTTGATTGCCAAAACCCTCAAAACGCTGAACATGCCCTCAGTTGGGCCGGTGACGGATTAGGCGTTGGAGGATCCACTGTTACAGGCAGTGCGTACGTCTCAACGGGTATTCCCCATTCATAGAGTCTTTAAGAAGATGATTCAGGAGGAATGGGACTTGCCAGAGTCGGCTCTGAGGGGTTCGGGGGCCTTAGCTCAACTTTATCCTCTGTCCGACCAAGATAGAGAACTTTTTCGCTCTCCTAAGTTGGATGCGGCGGTGTCGGCGGTTACTAAAAAGATTACAATTCCGGTTGAGGGTGCCGTGGCGTTGAAGGATGTGCAAGACAGGAAATTGGATACTTTGCTGAAGCAAGTGTTCGATATTTGTGCCCTCTCTATGCAGGCTTCGATAGCGGGGGCGTGGGTGGTGAGAGGCTGCTTGAGATGGCCCCAAAGGTTGCAAAAGGTCCAATTGGAGGGACAGTTAGACAAAGCAGCGCGCCTTGAGTTGGGTACTACTTATTTAGCGGACATTCATTATGACCTCATCCGGGGGCTGGCTAAAAGTATGGCCTCCATAGTAGCAGCTAGGCGGTATCTCTGGTTGCGCAACTGGTCGGCTGACGGTTTCTTCTAAGGCTCGCCTCAGTAAGCTTCTGTTTAGGGGGGAGCTTTTGTTTAGAAAAGATTTAGAGAAGTTGGTCAAGGATCTCGTGGAGTCCAAGGGGGGTCAACTTCCGGAGGATAAGCCTAAGCAGGGCCGAAATACTGCGGGCTCCAGGGGGGCGCCGAGGGAGTTTTGTAGATTTCAGTCATCTCATTTTGGCCAACCCCAGTGGGGAAAGTTTCCAGGGCGTGGCCAGGGATTTCGAGGGTTCCGGGGGGCAGGCAGAGGTTTTGCGCCTTTCCAGTCCTCAAACATTAAAAAGTCCCAATGAGATAAGGCGGACTCAGGTGGCGGTGGTGCACGTGGGAGGACGGTTGTGGGAGTTTTACCCTGCCTGGGTCCAAATTACGTCAGACTAGTGGGTGTTGGAAGTCATTCGAGAGGGCTATGCCCTAGAGCTCCATCGACCCATGTTAGATTCCTTTGTCCAAACTCCGTGCACAGCTCCGCACAAGGTACAAGCGGTCTCGAAAATGCTCCAGCGGTTGCTGCAGCTGAGGGCAGTGGTGCCCGTTCCATCGGACCAGTGCGGGTGCGGTCGATACTCCATCTATTTTGTGGTACCAAAGAAGGAGGGCACCTTTCGACCGATTCTGGATTTAAAGAGGGTGAATTGCTGTCTTTGGGTGACCCATTTCTGCATGGAGACGCGCTCAGTGATTGCGGCGGTCAGGGCGGGGGAATTCCTGACATTTTTAGATCTCATGGAGGCTTATCTCCATATCCCCGTTCAACAGGAGCATCAACGGTTTCTGAGGTTCGCTGTGCCCATGGGACATTTTCAGTTTCAGGCTTTGCCCTTTGGGCTGGCGACGGCACCTCGAACATTCACCAAGATCATGGTGGTCATGGTGGCAGCGCTCCACAAGGAGGGAGTGCTAGTGCATCTGTACTTGGACGATTGGTTGATTCGAGCAAAGTCAAAGGAAGAGAGTGCCACAGCCACCGCTCGGGTAGTGCACGTGTTGGAAGGCCTCGGCTGGGTGGTCAACATTGCAAAGAGCAGATTGGTTCCCTCGCAGTCTCCAGAATATTTGGGGGCACGTTTCGAGACGAAGCAAGCAGCGGTATTTCTCCCGGACCACCAGGCGCAAGGGTTACGGGTCCTTGTGAGAAAGTTTCTATCGCAGCGGGCGCCGACGGCATGACAGTATCTGCAATTACTCGAGACTATGGCGGCCACGATCACAGTAGTGCCGTGGGCCAGGGCTCATATGCGGCTGTTACAGAGCGCCCTTCTCCGGCGTTGGTCTCATCAGAGAGATGCGTTATCTCAGCGGCTGGTTTGTCCTCAAGAGGTGCGTCAGGAGCTTCTCTGGTGGTTGCGGCCGGGAAGTTTGGAAGTGGGCGTTCCTCTGGAGCCTCCATCCTGGAGACTGTTGACGACGGATGCAAGTCTCGTGGGGTGGGGAGCGCATTGTGAAGGAAGGCTTGCCCAGGGAAGGTGGTCTCTGGAGGAGAAGGAATGGTCCATCAACAGATTGGAGATGAGAGCGGTGTTGTTGGCCCTCCTGGAGTTTCAGGAGTATTTGCGACAGGCAGCGGTAAGGGTTCTGTCCGACAATGTGATGACTGTGGCTTACATCAATTGACAAGGCAACACAGGCAGTGTGATGTTGGAAGCGGAGGCGAGTCAGCTGTTAAGTTGGGCCGAACAGAATCTGCAAGGTCTATCGGGCAGCATGTGGCCGGCGTGGACAATGTCGAGCAGATTTTCTAAGTCGCCGCAGAATGGATCCAGGGGAGTGGGCCCTTCACCAGGACGTGTTTGCGCTTCTAGTGTGGCGCTGGGGGATTCCGCTAATGGATCTGATGGCCAGCTTTGACTCAGCGAAGGTAGCAAGGTTTTTCAGCAGACGGCGAGAACAAATGTCAGAGGGTCTTGATGCGTTGGCACAGAGGTGGCCGGAGGAGGGGCTTCTCTATGTGTTTCCGCCTTGGGCTCTCATAGGCTGGGTGGTGCAGCGCATAGAGAGGCACCGCAGCCTGGTGGTTCTGGTAGTGCCCGATTGGCCCAGAAGACCTTGGTATGCAGATTTGGTGCGGCTGCTGGTGGATAGGCCGTGGAGGCTTCCACAGCGGGTGGACCTCTTACTGCAGGGGCCATTACGTATGCCCCAGGTGAATCGATTCTCACTTACGGCATGGCTCTTGAAAGGGCTAGGATGACTGCCAAGGGTTATTCCGCAGCGGTCATTTCTACATTGCTGAGGGCACGAAGACGATCCACTTCGTTGGCGTAATCCGGGTATGGCGCATCTTTGAAGCCTGGTGTGCGGAGCGAAGTCTGCGGCCCTTGGGGGCCTCAGTGTCCCAGGTCCTTTCCTTTATACAGGATGGTGTAGAGAAGGGTCTCGCGGCCAGTTCTTGCGGGTGCAGTTGGCAGCCATCTCCTGTTACCGGGGTAAGATACAAGGTCAGCTGTTAGGGGCTGATGGGGACATTCGTCGGTTCTTGCGGGCCGTGTTGCTCATGCGCCCTCCGAGGCGAACTTCAGTGCCTGCGTGGGATCTGAATTTGATATTGGAGGCTTTGATCAGAGCACCGTTTGATTTTATTTTATTTTTATTTATTTATTTATTTAGAAGGATTTAGTATACCGCCTTATCGTTAAATCAAGGCGGTGTGGCACATCAATCAAAATCAATAATAAAGTGTGGTTTGTAGCATGCAGTATGAGAACTGAGAAGTGTAGTGTGTGGGGCAGTGCGTTAGATTATATCGGTGAACTATTTACATAATGAACTATATACATATATACAAAATGGGGCTGTTTGAGAGGCGTGCTAGGATTGAGATTCTGTAATGTCTTGGGGGTAGGATTGTGATCCTGTAATGTCTTGAGGTAGAAAATTTATGTGAGGTCCTTGAAATGTACTGTAAATAGATCAGTCTTAAGAAGTTTTCTGAAGTCCTTGAGGTTCTTGGTTGATCTTATGTGGTCTGGGAGAGAGTTCCATATAGCGGGTGCTGCCAGGGAGAGTGCCCTCCTTGATGTGGCCAGCCTTGTTTTAGCAAATTCTTTTGGTGTTCTGATGGTGTCTGAGCCTTTGGGCATGGCCTTGCTGAAGGATATGACATTGAAGACAGTATTTCTGGTGGCTATTTGCTCCGCGAGAAGAATTTCTGAGTTACAGGCTTTGTCCTGTAAGGAGCCGTATCTGTCCTTCTTCAATCACAAAGTGGTATTACGTACAGTTCCAGCGTTCTTGCCGAAGGTGGTTTTGGTGTTTCATGTTAACCAGGTAGTGTTGCTTCCGGTGTTTTCCGAAGAGCAGAAGGACAAGTCAGAGGGCAGATTGCATCTTCTGGATGTTCGTCGCGTGCTTAGGCGGTATCTCCGCAGGACCGCGCCCTTCCAGAGGTCGGACAGGTTGTTTGTGTCCTTTGGAGGTCCGTGTAAAGGGGAGGCGGCGGCAAAGTCGTCTATTTCTCGATGGTTGAAGGAAGCGATTGCGACGGCGTACCTTCTTAAGGGTAAGGTGGTTCCGGAGGGCCTCTGGGCTCATTCGCTAGGGCGCAAGCGGCGTCTTGGGCGGAATTCAGTTTGGTTCCGGTCGCGCACATTTATTGAGTGGTGACTTGGTCATCCTTACATTCGTTTGCAAAGTACTATAGGCTAGATGTGCAGGCGGCAGGGGATGGACGTTCTGGCTCAGCGGTACTTCAGGCTGGGCTTGCAGGTCCCTCCCGTTGATATTCACTGCTCTGTTACATCCTCTATGGTACCAGGACTGGACTAGAGGGACGCAAAGGAAGATGAAATTAGACTTACCTGCTAATTGTTGTTCCTTAAGGAACTCTAGTCCAGTCCCGGATCCCACCCAGTATTTTAAGGGGTTGTTCAGCCTGAAGTTCGGGGGTGTATTTGGGACAGGGTTTTTGGTACGGCGCAAAGTGGGATCCCTTTTCGCAGCAATGCTAGGTTAGCTCTGGGGGCTTACACTTATATTTTCATGTTTAAAAAAAAAAAAAAGGAGGGAGCGCATTGGTTTAGTTGATAAGGGTTCATGGTTTTTATCTGCCTGTTTCATTACTTTGGTAAATACTTATTTGTTGCTCTGCTGAGTCTGCTTTGTCAATAGGTACTGGTGGAAGGGGGCAGCCCTTGCCTATTTATGCCAAGTGTCATCAAAGCGATGACGTCTTTCAGTCTCCAAGGCTGCTGGAGGAGATTCTAAACTCTATGGTACCGGGACTGGACTAGAGTTCAAGGAACAACAATTGGCAGGTAAGTCTAATTTCATCTTTTAGAATCCAGTGTATTTGTTAACTCAGTCAAAGCCTAGTATCATCAGAGAGTTTTAATTTTAAATTTAAAACTCAGTCAGGGCCTAGTATCAGCAGAGAGCTTTTCGTCTAAATTTAAAACTCAATCAGGCCCTAGTATCACTAGAGAGCTTTTAGTTTAAATTTAAATCTGTCAGAGCCTAGTATCAGTAGAGAGCTCTTAATTTAAATCAAATAAGAGTATAGCTTAGCATAGAAGGAAAAAGAGGGTAAAGTATTCTTTGAGTTGAAAGAAGGAATTGTTTCTAGATACATTTACAAAGAGGCCTTCCACTTAGGAAGCAAGAGAAATGTGAATTTGTTTTACATAGGTGTTCACGCCAAATGAAAGGTCAAAGGGGCAATTTGAAAGGCTCCCTCTATCAAACCAAGGGCTGTGTGAATCACCCCGAAAATTGTTAACAGATTATTTATTTAACTAAGCTTATATACTGCTTTTTTACTACCAGTCAAAGCAGTGTACTTTCAGGTACTGTATATATTTTTCCCTTGTCCCCAAAGGGCTCACAATCTATGTTTTTGTACCTTAGGCAATGGAAGGTTAAGTGGCATGCCCAAGGCCACAAGGAGCACCTGTGGGACTAGAAATCCTAGTCCTTCTGGACCAAAGTTGCTGTCCTCTAGCTGGATTCGAATTCCTGGCCCTCTCACCTGGGGTAATGTGCCCCAACCATGAGGCCAGACCTCCATTTTACTTTAGAAGCACAGATCTGGGATCTGTGTAACAAGCCAGCCATTACTAAATGTTAGTTCCCTCCCATCTAACCCAACTCCTGCCCAACCCAGGCATTTTCTTAGCTTCATAGGCTCTTAAACCTATTAAAGGTTGAAAGGTGCTCAAAGTCACTTTCTGGTTCAGCTGGTTATCATTACAAGGAATAGATTAAGGCCCTGAAGTTAATTAATCTTGACGTGAACAAAGTCCGTTAATGGTAATTGATATAGTATCTGTACAAGTATCTATAGCAACTTTAAGTAAACAACTTAAATAGCTAAACAAAATCTTAAAACTAAGATGCAGACAGCAGTCCAGCAGCGAGATGTGGACTATCCAGTCTTTTGCAATAAGTGTCACATGTATGATTTTCTCACAGCTGGTGAATGGAGCTCTTTGCCCTCAGAACAAGTCCAATCTCTGGAGGGTAGAGTAGCAGACTTGGAGGACATAAGGAAGATAGAAAGGTACATAGACGAGACCTACAGGGATGTAGTACTGAAATCCCACCTCCAATGTGGTAGCCTCTTGGTTGCCATGGAGGAGAGAGGTGACGTGAAAGGAGAACATCACCTTGGTGTGGCAGGAAGTGATCCTGTAGCTGGGGCCTGTCCACCAGGAGATGTAAAACCCTCTCACACCGAGGAGGACTCTCCAGGGCCATGTGCCCATGAGGGAAGGGAAAGGACATCTGTTATAGTTGGCAATTTGATCATTAGGCATGTAGTTAGCTGGGTGGTTGAAGAATGTGAGGACTGCCTGGTAACATGCCTGGCTGGTGCGAAGGTAGTGGATCTCACACGCCACCTAAACAAGGTTTTAGATAGTGCTGGGGAGGAATCTGATGTCTTGGTACATGTTGGCACCAATGACATAGGAAAATGTGGGAGGGAGGTTCTGGAGTCCAAATGTAAGCATTTAGGTAGGAATTTGAAGTCCAGAACGTCCAGGATAGCAATCTCTGAAATGCTTCCTGTTCCATCCGCAGGACCCAAAAGACAGACAGAGCTCTGGAGTTTCAATGGGTAGATTAGAAGATGGTGCAAGGAAGAGGGTTTCATATTTGTTAGGAACTGGGCAACATTCTGGGGAAAAGGGCTCTTCTGAAGGGATGGGCTTCACCTTAGCCTGGGATGGAACCAGGCTCCTAGCATTAACCTTTAAAAAGGAGATAGAGCAGCTTTTAAACTAGACAGTAGGGGAAAGCCAACAGTCGTCCAGGAGAGCATGATTTGGAAGGATGTATCCTTGAAGGATACTAGCAAAACAGGGAAGTTAGGATATCCCAACAGAGAGGTTCCAACAAAAATAAAAGTAACCCAGATATCTTTCAATACACAGCCAAAGTATTCCAAATTATACCTATCAACTGATAACCAGATTAATATGAATAAAATACATCCTCTATAATGCCTGTACGCAAATGCTAGTAGTCTAAAAACTAAGATGGGAGAGCTAGAAAATATAGCACTAAATGAAATGTTAGATATGATTGGCATCTCATAGACATAGTGGAATGAGGACAATCAATGGGACACTATGATTCCTGAGTACAAACTATATTGTAATGATAGGGTAGATCAAATTGGTGGAGGGGTTGTACTCTACATTAGAGAGGGCATTGAGTCACATAGGATTAAAGTCTTGCAGGAAACAAAATACACTGTAAAATATCTATGAATAGAAGTTCCATGTAAAAAGCGGAAGGCGACAGCAATGGGGATGTACCACTGACCGCCTGGGCAGAATAAACAGATGGATGATTAAATGCTAAAAGAAATCAGGGATGCTAACAAGAGTTAGAACACAATAATAATGGGATAATTGAAATAATAATTTCAATTACCCTGGTATCGACTGGGTCAGTGTCAGCAGGACATGCTAGAGAGATGAAGTTTCTAAATGAAATAAATGACTGCTTCTTGGAGCAGCTGGTTCATGAATCAACAAGAGGGGAAGCTATTTTGGACCTAGTTCTTAGTGGACCTAGATAAGGGTTTTGGGGCCACTTGGCAATAGTGATCATAGCATGATCTCATTTGATTTAATAAATGAAAGAAAGACGGCAAGGAAATCCACAGTACTATCTTTCCACTTTCAAAAGGGAGACTATGATAAAATGAGGAAAATAGTTAAGAAAATTTTAAACAAAGCAGCTGCAAAGGTTAAAGATTTACATCAAGCATGGACATTGTTTAAAAGTACTATCATGGAAGCCCAGATCAGATGTATTCCACGCTTTAAGAAATGAGGAAGGAAGGCCAAAAAACTGGCAGCATGGTTTAAAGGTGAGGTCAAAGAGGCTGTTGTAGCCAAAAAAGCATCATTCAGGAACTGGAAAAAGGAGCCTAATGACGAACACCGGAAACAACAAAAGCATTGGCAAGGCATTGATAAGGCAGGCAAAGAGAAAAATTGAAAAGAATCTTGTGGTGGAAGCAAAAACTCATAATACATTTTTTTCAAGTACATTCATAGCATAAAACTTGTGAGAGAATTAGTTGGACTATTGGATGACAGAGCGGAAGAACTGAAAGAAATATTTATAAACTGGGAGGATGTATTACAACTGTTTGATAAACTAAAGAGTAGCAAATCACCTGGACCGGAGGTATACATCCAAGGGTGTTGAAAGGACTGAAATATGAGATTGCAGACCTACTATTAGTAATCTATGAACTATCATTAAAATCATCTGTAGTACCTGAAGATTGACAAATGCCAATGTAACTCCAATTTTTAAAAAGAGCTCTAGGGGTGATCCGGGAAACTACAGACCAGTACTGGGCAAAATTGTAATCACCATTATAAAGAATAACTGAACTTGTAGATAGCCATGGTTTAATTGCCCATCTAGGTCAGAAGTACTTGTCAGGTTCTCAAAAAAGTACAAAAGTTCCACAATGCTTGTCCTGGGGTAAACAGTGGATTTCCCAGGTCTTCTTTAATTAAGGTTTATGGACCTTTCCTCCAGGAACCTGTCCAAACCTTTTTTAAACCCACTACACAACTGCTTTTACTACATCCTGCGGTAACAAATTCCAGAGTTTGATTACGCATTGAGTGAAAATGTATTTTCTCTTATTACTCTTAAATGGGTTACATTGTAGCTTCATTGCCTGACCCCTAGTCTTTTTACTTTTTGATGGCTTAAACAACCGATCAACCCGTTCCACTCCATTCTTTAATTTACAGACCTCTATCATATCTACCCTCAGCCCTCTCTTTTCCAGAGCCCTAACCTTTTTAGCCTCTCTTCATAGGGATATCCTTCCATCCCTTTTATCATTTTGGTGGCTCTTCTCTGTATCTTTTCTAATTTTGCTATATCCTTTTTAAGATATGGGGACCTGAATTGCACACAATATTCAAGGTGCTGTCGCACCATGGAACAATTCAGAGGCATTATAATATCCTTTGTTTTATTCTTCATTCCTTTCCTTATGATTCCTAGCATTCTATTTGCTTTCTTGGCTGCGGCTGCACACTGGGCGGAGAGTTTCAACGTACTATCTACTATGGCACCTAAATCTTTTTCCTGGGTAGTGGTTCCTGATGTGGTACCTTGCATCGTGTAACCATAGTTTGGGCTATTCTTTTCTATGTGCATAATTTTGCATTTGTCCACATTAAATCATCTGCCATATGGACATCCAGTCTTCCAGTTTATCAAGGTCCTCTTGCCATTGTTCACAATCCTCTTGTGTTTTAACAACTTTAAATAATTTTGTGTAATCTGCAAATTTGATCACCTCACTCGTTATTCCAGGTAATTTATGAATATGTTAAAAAGCAGTGGGCCCAGCACAGATCCCTGGGGTATTTGATAATTCACCCTTCTACTTTGAGAAAATTGGCTGTACAGCCCAACTCACTGCTTTCTATCTTTTACCTAGTTCCTGATCCACAGTAGTACACTGCCTCCAATCCCATGACTTTTTACGTCTGCCAAGAGTCTCTTATGAGGGATCTTGTCAAAGGCTTTCTGAAAATCCAGATACACATACTAGTATTTTATAAAGATTAAGTAGGCACCTATTGTCTTTATAAAACAGTCTTTATTTAAGTGTATTAAACTGTATTTTAATAAGGTTCCCTATTACAAAATTACTCTTTGAGGCCAATATTCAAAAGCACTTAACCATTAAGCAATGGCAATGACCCACTGAAGTGCTTTCTTTTAAAAAATAATTATAACTCTTCAATGAATAATTTTAGATGTATAAGTTTTTATATGGCCAACATTATCTGTTGAAATATGTGGTGGGATTTGAGGCATTCCAGGATCAGAGAGATTAAACCATTCACCTATCAGCTTCTACTATTTGAGGAGAGTTAGCCAGATGAATGGTAACATAACATCCATGATAAAAGCAATATTCAGATACTAAACATGTGAAAAGACACATTTTAGACACCACATGAAAATCATAATTGAGACATCATGGGTCACGATGTGCAGAATTTCAGCAGTATTTTAGAAAAGATTGAGTGAAACGTGAACCTTTTCTAAAATACTGAATGCAGAGGTGCAGGAGTGTAAGTATGTGTCAATCCAGGCAGCCAGAGGAGCCATTTTGCAAATCCACTTGTGGGAAGAAGCAACAGGGCGTCCTGACTGACATATACATCCATGTGCCAGATTTTTCAACTTCCACATGTAAGTGCTGGCGCTTATACATGTATGTCAGTGATTTTGCAGGCCTGCATGTATACATGCTGCCAATTAATAACAGATGCCACTATCTCAAACTATTTATACTTTTCAGGGGGAATCAAGGAGGGTTAACTCCCTTAAAGTCCTCCTGTAAATGGCTGGCCAAACCAAGCTCTTTTTATAAACCTAAACATGCCAGGGAGCAGGTATAAATCTCGGTATGGACAATTTTCATTATACATGTGTATTTCCTATATGAAATGGGAAATGCATATGTAGATTTTTGACCCCCTCCCCAGGCCACTCCCTAACTACATCCTTGCGACTCCTACATAGTAAGAACAACCATGTGTAAATTCAGCTGTTTCCAAAATGGCCATTTCCACTCGTGACAATATTCACACGTGTAAATCATGAATAAGACTTTTAAAATAACCCCCATAAGTTATATATCTAAGTGACCCACAAACATAGCAGGCATAACTCGAAACCTCCAGTTTGAGCATTCCAGGTGATACATATATATCCATCCCTTGGTGCTGCATAAACAGGTAGCACCACTGAAGATAAATGTATAATTTGAAACCATCTAAGTTTTACATTTCAATTGATATGTTCAGGCACAACCAATATCGACCTCTTTGCATTCATGTACCATGCAGGAGGATTTTCCAAGGAAAACTACCCATGTACTTTTCTGTTATACAGTCTTTTGAAAATTACCTTTTCAGGGCTGATGCAAGAGTACTGGGAGCTCTAGGCAAAGCCTCAGATTCACACACCTCCCTTTCAATTAACTTTCAATCCCCTACCTCCCCCTCCCTGAGATTTTAATATTTATTATTATTTTATGATTGATTCTAATATAAGTTGTTTTTTATGATTTGTTTATTTTAATTATGTATTATTTTTTGAGATAAATACTCCCTGAAGAAGGCATCCAGCTGAAACTCATTGGGTTTTAGTGATAAAGTCTTCTATCATCACCTCTGGTACACCTGTTTTTGTACTGTTTAGTTTGTCACCCACAAGTGTTTTTTGCTCTACTTTGGTCTGGCAGTTTTCGAAAAGCCCTTTACCCAGAAATATGAACTATTTGAAAATAGTGCACTCACCCTTCAGGTAAAAGAATGTGCCGATGGTTCTTTGAGTTTGTGTGGCTTTGGGGATCTATTGTTTTCACTCGATTGTTGCTTCTCTGTGCCACCCATCAGAAGCTGATTCTCTAGGTAACTGCCTAGTTTTGTTTAATGGTCAAGCTGATCCTGACCCCTTATATCTAAATAGATACCCCCTGATATTCAGAAGGACTGATATTTAAGTACTGTGGCAATCAGCTGCAATGTTTAAATATAAACCAAGGGGAGACTATTCAAAGCCATGTTGGGGCTTTGTAGACTTGCAAACCACATAAATGTGCTTAGTAAGATATTCAGCAGCACTAACGCGATCAGTACCGCTGAATATCCCTGATTTGGGCCTCTAAGGGGTATGTTTGCTAAAACCCCGGGAAAGTGCGGGCCCCGGTAGTGTGCCATATAAGGAGTGGGCATTCCGTCCTGAAAAAGAAAAGCCGGAATTTACATATGCGCTAAGGTGCGCGGCGCCCATGTGCGCCCCGCACCTTAGCGCATGAGAAAGCTGCGTGGGAGGCATAAGTGGAGCGCTGAAGTGCAAGAAAAAGAGCAGAGCCACAGCACAATGGTTAAGGCACTGACCAATGGTGCAGGGATCAGGGGTTTAATCCCCCACAGTGTCCAATGAAGACAGCTGGCTGAGGCATTAATTTATGAGGCACAGAAATACTGGGCAGCATAAGGCGGCACGCTAGTGTTTTTGGCGGCATATTAATACTGCGAGGAAGGAACTATTTATTGCCACTCTTGTATTACAAAGCCAGGCCCTGGCTTTGTAATACAAGAGTGGTGAGCCTGGCTTTGTAATACAAGAGTGGTGGGCCTGGCTTTGTAATACAAGAGTGGAGGGCCTGGCTTTGTAATACAAGAGTGGTGGGCCTGGCTTTGTAATACAAGTTAGGGCCTGCCTTTGTAATACAAGAGTGGTAATAAATAGTTCCTTCCTTGCCTCCACGCCTTTTACTGGGTTTGTTGTGTGGCGCATGGTTCGTTCTCGTTGTTGGACGGCATATTAATACTGGGCAGCATAAGGCGGCACGCTGATGTTTATGGAGGCATTATAAGACTGGGCGGTATAAGTGGCTCGCTGATGTGCAGGAAAAAAAAGCAGAGCCACAGCACAATGGTTAAGGCACTTACCAATAGTGCAGGAATCAGGGGCTCAATCCCCCACAGTACCTAATGGAGACAGCTGGCTGAGGCATTATTTTAGGAGGCATTTAAATGATGGGTGGCATAAGGCAGTGCACTGATGGGCATAAGGCGGCGTGCTAATGTTTTAGGAGGCTTATTAATACTGGGCGGCATAAGGCGGCACGCTGATGTGCAATTACAGGAACAGAACCACAGCACAATGGTTAAGACACTGACCAATGGTGCAGGGATCAGGGGTTCAATCCCCCAAAGTGCCCAATGAACAAGGCTGGCTGAGGCATAACATATTAAGGGGAAGATGGCTTTAGGAGGCATTTTATTCATATTTTAATTATCACTACTAGCAAATGCACTCCCAAAGCGTGTTAACATAAGGTGCCCTATAAGGCACATTTTAAAGTGCACTGTCAGCCAAGGCACCCTAGAATGTTGCTTATAGGGTGCTTTAGAGGGTGCCGTATGAGGTACCGCAAGGTCAGTGTACTGTTTTTTATGGCAGCACTGTGCAGTTTAAGGAATGAAAAGCATAAGTAGGTGCGCTGACAGGCAAGGAGGAGCAGCAGTGGAGCACAATGGTTAAGGCACTGACTACTAATACAGGGGTCATGAGTTTGCTCCCCAGTGTGCCTAATACGTAAGGCTGGCTGTGGCATCAGCTTTGCATTGTACATATTTTGTCCTGCAGCACTTTAATTTTATATTATTAATTGCTGCCAGCAAACACGCCCTCACGTGCCGTAATTGAAGGTGCCGTATAAGGCACCCTATAAGGCACTCCATAGGGCACATTATAAATTGCACTGTCCGCCACAGCACCCTAAAATGTCCCCTATAGGGCACCCTATAGGTTGCGTCACAGGATATTGTATAGTGCACTTTATATGGACGGGAACCATAAGGTGCCCTATAGGGCGCCCTATAAAGCACCCTCAGAGGCACCTTATGGGTACAGTAAGCTGAGGGTGTTTTTGCTGGCATCAAAATATGTACATTAAAAAAAAATGCATTGGACAACCCTATCAAATAACCCCACGGTGGGTTTGAACCCATGACGTCTGGCTTCAGAGGCAGTGAAGCAACCATTGGGTTACAACTCTATAGCTGTTAGCAAGCCCTTGGCTAGCTGCAGAGAGCATGCACGTCACCACACAGACAGTCTGCTGTGGTCACCAGGATAGGGTTAGCCCACCCATACCCATGATGCACTGCACATGCAAATCAGCTGTCTACAGATTAACACAAGATGGGCAATGCACCCCCACAGCACCTCGGCCTGGTAGAGGGAAGTGACCATGTGCACCCACACACCACCTCGGCCTGGTAGGGGGTACTGACCGTGTGTTTTACTGGCACAGAGTAGCTACACACTGTCACATTGTGCGGGTACTGTGCTCACCCTGAGGGTGCAATGAGGCGCCCAGGACCAGGTCCACAACACCTTCCATGCCTGAAAGAGGCTATGCTGGAGGTCCAAAGTGTGTTAATGTGTGAGATAGGTAGTTCCTGTACAAACACCTTGGATATCTCTGTCTGACTCAGTCAGGCACAGCCCCCATGGACCCCCAGGTGGGCCATGCACCACCCCCCCAGGCCAAGAGTGGCAAACAGGGTCTCCTATCAATAGATCCACATTCTACCTCCCTGCAAAGGTGGCAGTAGAGGGGTCCATCAACCCCAGTCCTGCTGAGGAGCAGACACCCCACAGGGCAGTCAATGCAGCTCTATACACATCCATAACACAATAGCAGACAGACATTAGGCCTGGATATGGTGAGCTGCACCCCACCAACATCTGATATTCTCCTGCAGCAAGTCATCATCCACTGCACTCTGCAAGCTGCTCCATCACAACACATACCAGCTGCAAACAGTGTGCTAGTTAGTCCACAGTGCATGTTCCCAGTGGAGATGCATGCACCCAGAACTGGGATGTCAGCATACACAGCAAGCAGATAAATCAGTGACTGGGCCCCAAAAGGAAACCCATATCTATCACATGAGAGAAATACTATATGGCACTATGGGGGTGCATAGCCATGCTGTGGTCACTGCACAGTCAGGGTGAGAGTGATCTCTCAGCAGGACATATTGAGGTCACCCTGTCCGTGTAGGTGGTGGCCGGGCACTAAAATGTCCCAGTCAGTGCCCTATGCCCTGTGCAGATGCACCCTGGCCAGGCCACCCTGTCCAGCCTATACCCATGGTACCTTGCTCCTCATTATGCACATTGGCAGCCCAATACTGGCAACATTGCTGGCAGTGTGGGCTGTGGAATGTGTTTGCAGCCACCACACACTGTATAGACAGACAGCCACCCCCACACCTATGCCAGCATTGTGCTACTATAGAGGGGTTCAGCAGCCATACCCACCACACCAGTCCTGGGCACAGTACAGGCATGGATATGGTACGCAGTACTGTTGGGGGTCACTCCCCAGGGCGGTAAACACTGTCAGAGACCAGACCTGCAGCACACACCAAAGACATCAGAATGATTGTTATGGTGGAGCCCAAGGAGCAAAATGTGCTTAACGTAGGCATTGATATCTGCCAGTTATCATGGGAAACATTTGATAGCTGTGTACCATATACCGAGGTGTAGGGTGGCATTGCTAAGGTATGCAACTGCTAGTATTGGGAGATACAGGCAGGGCCCAATGTCCTGCCTCTCCAGGAGGCATTGGCCAATGGGGCCTGTGGGTGTGTGTGTGGGTGTGTCTGGCCCTGTTGGCTGCTGCTTTACGGCAGAGTTTCCCAACTCCAGTCCTGGTGTTCCAAACAGTGTTCGGGTTTTCATGCTGTCCCTCATAAATATGCATGAGCTACATCTGCATGCCATGGGGGTGGTGCATAGATATGCAGCACAGGCATCTTTATGAGAGGCAGCATGGAACCTGAATGGTGTGGGGCCCTACAGGACTGCATTTGGGAGACTCTGCTCTGGGTAATGCGGCTGTTTATGGTGTCTGTGTTTGGTGTGGTAAAATATAGGCGTATTAACCATGTATATGTTCTCAGCAATAAAGGTTTGTCCTTACTATCACGGTTTAGTTGTGGGAAAAATATGTGGACAGGATTGGAGGTAGCCCCAGCTGGCCTTTGAACCTGTAACCTTCTGTTCCTGCACATACTGTCTGTGTACACTGCACCACCACATTGCCACAGATATGCTGCCTTCCCTGGGGAGTCCATGACTGTACATCCAACAGAGCCTGTCTGTTGCGGTGGACGGTGCCAGCCTGCACAGGCCTAGACCACTGTCTGCTGTGGCTTGCAGCCACTGCCCCCTCCACCACCTGTACCCTCCGCCAACATGCAGACATGTCCTTTTCTGGGAAAAAGCATATGACCTGATTGAGTTGTGGCACTCCAGGACTGAATTTGGGGGACTCGGCTGTAGGTAATGCCCATTGTTATGGTTTGTGTGCGGTGTAGGGTAAAATATGGGTGTTTGAACCATGCTTATGTTCTCAGCAATAAAGGAGTGTCTTTACTATCACTGTTTAGTGGTGGGTGAAACTATGGAGATTGGGTTGGCAGGAGCCCCAGCTGGGATTTGAAACTGTGACCCTCTGGTCCTACAGGCACTGGCTGTGTCCGCTGCACCACACTGTGGCCACAGAGACAGTGCACTCTCTGGAGATAGGAAACCTGGCCGCACGAGTCAGACACCCTGCTCTGCACAATTTTACTGTGGGCTCGTTTACCTTGTATGGGGACAAAGGTGCAAATAAACCTCAAAAATGACCTCCAAAAAAGGGGAAGAAGACCAAAACCAAGCTGGGCAACAGTGATATTAATGGGCAACCATAAAAAACACTCCCAGGAAAGCTCCAATAAAATGCAGTGATTTTTGAAAGAGTCTACGGAGCGTAGACCCTTCCAAAAATCATTTCTTTTTTTTGGAGCTTTCCTGGGAGTGTTTTTTATGGTTGTCCATTAATATTACTGTTGCCCAGCTGGATTATAATTTATTTGGAATTTGTTGTGGTCATTTTCAATTTATATTTGCTATTTTGTGCTGTGCAAATGTATCACACTGCTCACGTTTTGCAGGTTTCCCCGGTTTTGCTGTACATTGCTGACGGAAATGGTTTCTCTTCCCTTTAAATCGGCTCTAACGCGAGGGTTTCACTCGCGGTATTTTTTTGCCGAAATTCAGCCCCGCTCCTGTGCGTGTAGTCTCTCCCCTCCCACTCTCCACCCATTGACCCCGTCCCCCCGCCCCTCGGGAGCCTTTCTCCACCCTCGAAATGCCTTTCCACGCCTCTATCGCACATCAGCGCACCGCACCACAAGATGGTTATCTAACCCACTATCTGGCCAACCCAAATATTTCACTATCTTGAAGGTCACACTAGATTTCCAACTTAATATGCAAGCTCACATAAAGCGCTAGAGCTTCTGCTGAGTTTTCAAGTTACAGTTTTCATGTGGGCATAAACCAGTCTTGTAATCTGCAGACATTTTGGCCATGGTGCAAGCTGTGATCTTATCTCTACTAGATGATTGCAATTCCCCATAGATTGGTCTTCCAGCCACATCCATCAAAGAGCTTCAGTGAGCATAAAATGCAGCTATGTGCCTTCTGATGAGATGAAAACAGTTTGTGATCCTATAACCTCCTCTCTTATTTCCTTGCAGTCAGTGTATGAAGTACAAACGTCTCATGATTGCTTTAAAGCTTTGGAATGCATTGCTCCTTTCTCTCCTCGTGTTGTTTGGCAGCATACCAACCATCATGCATCCTTTAGTCCTTGCAGCAAATTTTACTTGGCATTGCGTCTTTTCGATCTTCACATAAGAGGTTGTGCATGAATGCACTTGTATGATCATTTGTCCCACTTTATAGAACACCCTTTCTTTCAGCTTGCAACTTGAATCAGATTTTTTGGGTTGTTGGGTTTTTTTAGAAAGTATCTGAAGACAATATTTTTTAAAGATACATTTGATATTATTGATTACCTCATTATTTTATCCAGCTTTTTATTCTTTGTATTCAGGATGTTAATTTGTGTTATGTTTTAGTATGTTTTATATTAGATTATTTCAGGTGCTGCATTATTTTCCACTTAAAACCTTGGCTTGGTGGGCAATAAGTGGAGATACAGCCTAGTGTTAGAGCAATGGGATAAGTGCCAAGATTGTAATCTCACGCATGCTCCTTGTGACCTTGGGCAAATCATTGCCTAAGATACAAAATTAGGTTCCATTTCACTAGCACTTAGCACATGCTATCTGCTGCATGGGCCATATTATTCCCTTGAACTGTTTGCAAAAGGGGCCCTTAGACAGTATGTCCCCTGGGGAAGGGAAATACCTACTGTAACTTGCTTTGAACTACTAATGAAAAAAGAATAAGCTCAGGGGCCATGGAACGCCTGTTGGATTGGGGGGCCAAGCTCCACCTTGACTCTGCCCCCAGTTCCATCCTAATTCTGCCTCAGCCCTGCGGCCTTTCCCTTCTGTTCTGCCTGTGTGGATCCCATCTCCCACGTGCAGAAGAAAAGGGAATGGCTGTGATCGTGGCAGACTCTCGTCTGCCGCGGAAGATTGGATCCTTGTGGGCAGGAGGGGAAGGCCACTGCGATTGTGGCAAAGACTCCTATCTGCCCGCAGGGATCTCACATGGGCAGATAGAAGGAGTCTGCTGCAATCACAGCAGCCTTCCATCCTGCCCATGAGGATTCGATCTCCTGCGGGCAGACAGAAGGAGTCTGCTGTGATCACAACTTCTCTCTGCAGGCAAAATTTTGGTGGGGCCAGGGCTCATGTGGCCCACCCTCTTTCAACGGCCCTGAATGAGCTAAATCCAATAAGTAAATAAGCTTGAGTTAGGACTGTGAGTGAAGATAGACTGGCAGGGTAATAGAACACATAACATTTGCTTATCTAGTACTGTTCATTTGCTAACATTGGATTTAAGTGCTTGAAGAGTAGCAGATCATTTTTATATAGTGAAAGAAGGAGATGGGAACAGTGGGATATTTTTTTAGCTGATTTCCTTTCATGTTGAGGTCACAGAAGACTGTAATAAAAGAAAATGATCCATAAGAGGAAGATTGCAGGAAATTCAATCTGTGAACAGAATGGATTGTTTCTTATTCGGGTTTGCACTGAAGGCTTTTTTCACTTTAAGGAACATGTCTACTAAATCGCAGTAGCTTTTTGCAGCTATTGCAGTGTGATACCTGCAAAGGGCCCATGGTAAGTCAAACATCTCTGCGCTATCTGAAGGGAGAGTTCCCACCTTTCCCCCTGCAGATACCATAGAAGTTTTGAATTTACCGTGGAGACCCACACTACCTGCATCAGCAGGTAGCATTGGAAAAGTCCCGCTGTGCCTGTCGATGCAGGTATCTTGGGTCTCCACAGTAAATCAATGGGGAGGACAGGTGGTGATCAGATACACAAAGCTCTTACTAGCTCTGTGCCCTGATCACTACCGTGACCCCCACATCACCCTGATCAGGCCCCCCTTCAACAATATTGTCGTTGCTCTGGATGTAGAGTTCTGCGACACCGACAATTAAAAAACCCACTGGCCTACCTCCCCCTTCAGCACGTATGCCCACTGGACTGTTCCTAATGCCTATCAGGAACTGCTCGGGGGGATCAGTGCACCCCCAGACTAAAATAAAAGCCCGGCTAGCAAGTCAGTTGGCCAAAGAGCCTCGTTCTCGTTCTTGTACAAAATCTTGGTTAGCCAGTCAGGGTCCCTCCCCCCTTCAAAACTTTCAAACCCGGCTAGGCAGTCAACTTGGGGGACTCCCCAGTCCATACCTTTAATCCCTGGTGGTCCGTGGTGAAAGGGGCAGGAGTCCTCTCCACTACTGCTCCCTTCTTCACAGCTTTTCAAAATGGCCACGATCACGCGGTGCTGCCTTCTAGCCTCCTGCTAGGGGGCATCACTGCAAGATAGTGGCCATATTTCTTAGTGCTATTGTGGAGGGCAGTAGTGCATTTGGCTCCTAGCCTCTATCTTATGAAAAGACACTGCATGTTTAATGTATTATGTTATAATATCAAGATGTAACAATGATTAGACAGCTTGAAATGTAACCATTTTCTAAAATATTTTTGCTTTCCAATGGAGGCTCCAGAATCAAGACTTCAATCGCCTCCTGTCGAAATGGCATTTATTCTCCCCAGAACTGTGCAAAATGTTCCAGAATTAAGCAGGGTTGGTGTAGGGAACTTGAAATACTTTTTCTTTCATAAAAAGTTATATTACTAATTTAACTTTCGAAAACAAACTATTAAGTCTCAACCTGCTGTGTCCTCCTTTGAAAAAGACTTGAAGGATCATCTCCATTATAAAAGGTCCCACTTACTTAAAATGTAGGGAAAACAGTGCTAGTCAGCTCTTTAGAGAATATGTGTTTGTTTGTTTGTGTGTTTGTTTGTTTGTTTTTTAAATGTCCATTGGCTTGCAGAACTTATTGCAATCTGCAGGTTGGACTGAACATCTCAAGCAGAGTTAGCCCCTTGACAGTTTAGGGTAAGTTGAACATTAAGAATGTGATACGGGCAGGTGTCATTTATTGCAGTGATGGTTATAGATTACTGCCCCCTTTTCTTGCCTCCCATATCTCAATGGATATCATAGCGCAGGTACAGGCTATTGGCAATAAGGAGAGAAAATCAAAAGCACAGGTAGTGTTTTTTTACTTTGTGCATTTGCGAAACAGGGTTTATTAAATTCTAGAATAACCCAAAGGGAAAGCTCACTTTTTTCCTGACAGCATACTCTTAGCTTTGTACTTTTGTGTTATAGAAAACTCACCTTTTCTTTCTTGTCAGGTGGAAAATAATAGGCTCAACGGTAACTATAACTAGGGGACTCACGACACCCCTCCCATTTAGGATCTATTAAATAAGACACAACAGAGGCAATTGGATATAATAGCCTTAGCTTTATTGGCTTATGATATCACACTATAAAGGGTGCTTGACTTGTCTGGCTAACCACATCCCTGAGCTACTTAATGCGGAGGCTAATGCCAAGGCAGTGAGGGTGTAAACGCTTATCGAACATATCCAGATGGAAGGAGATGAAGGATATAGCGGAATTAGAAAAGATACAGAGAAGAGCCACCAAAATATTTCCAGATGGATGCAAATCAGGAGGAAGAAATTTCTTGAGCTCCGCTCTGAGGTATTGACCTTGGGAGCGAAGTTCCAGTTAAGATTCCCCTGTAAATATGTCCTATTATATCAGAATAAGAGCTATTATTTCTTTGAACCCTCACAGTTGCATTTTTTCCTTGCATGCCAAACAGTTGAAGGACTGATCAGGTGTAATATCTAGGGGTTTTGAAGTATTGGGGAATGTTCCCTATTCCTTTTTCTTTTTCTATTTTCCTTATCCAGCTTCTCATGGTTTTTGTACTCTTGGATCTTTCATTATTATAGACTGTTAACATTCATTGTAATGGAATGATATATTTTCTTTTATTATTTCATGTGCTGTTGTGACATATGATTGAGTGTATGTTTCTGTTTCAAAGGTTTTCCTTTGATTATGTCAATATCATAAAAAGTAAAACAAAATAAAAAAAATTAAATTAAATTAAATTTAAAACTAATTAGGGCTTTCAACTTGGAAAAGAGACAACTGAGGGGAGATATGATAGAGGTCTATAAATTAATGAATGGAGTAGAACAGGTAAACGTAGATCACTTGTTTACACCATCAAAAAGTAGAATGACTAGAGGACATGCAATGAAGCTACAATGTAATCCTTTAAGACTAATAAGAGAAAATATTTTTTCACTCAACATGTAATCAAACTCTGGAATTCGTTACCTGGAGGAAAAGTCCATAAAATATTATTAAAGAGGACCTGGGAAGTCCACTGCTTTCCCCGGACAAGCATTGTGGAACTTGTGTGCCCTTTTGGGAGCCTGCCAGGTACTTGTCACCTGGATTAGCCACTGTTGGAAACAGGATACTCGACTTGATGGACCTTGGTCTGACCAAGTATGACATATCTTATGATCTTATGATTCATCACTTCCTTTCATCCTACTTGCCAGTGCATCTAGTTGCAAGGACTCAGTCCAACAGAAGTATCACTGCAATGCCTTGCTGCTTATCTATGAACAATCCTATACTATTTTAGGCTGGTTGAATAGTGCTCCCACAATGTTTTCCCCCTTTTCTCAGGCTCGAACACCCACCACAGCAGGTTCATAATTAAGAACAATATAAGTTAATAAACCATCAGACATAGTACATGTGGTGAAAAAGAATTAACATTAAATTATTATTAGATACAAATGCACTAAATTGGCTATGTACACAGCATTGGGTGGATAGGTAACCAGTGTCTCGCAAACCACTTGTAGGCAGCGACCATAAAGGGGGCTGGAAGTGTACTACTCCTCCTTTGGCTACACATGAAGAGGGGCAATGTCAGGGCTTCTTGGTTCTAATGTGGGCATGTGACCCTCTGGCCCAGACCCAGAAGCAGCTGCATGGCTTTGTGGATCTGCACTCAGGGAGACATCATCACAAAGCCACCAGGGAACACTCCTCTTAGGTAAGTCACTATGAAGGGGGGCTTGTCACAGAGCTCCACTCCTGACTGAAGCATTACTGCAAGGCCTGCCTTGAATTGCAAGGCCTTATTGTAAATCTAGGAATAAGCCCATACTACTGTAGGCCATTCCAGCACTACCCTCACTAAGCTTCCTTCTTTTAGGCTCAGATACCTGCCCTAGGGTTGGGTTCCTTTGCATCAACCATGTGCCAGCATGCTGTGAAAGGGAGCAAACAAGTGAGCATGTCACTCAAAGTTGGCTAAAACCTTTTTCAGAGCATTCAAGAATAATCGTATCCCCATATTGGGCAAATGCAGACTATAGGGCAAAAATGGGCAATACACAATATAGTCACCCATCTGTGATATATATGTATGCCACCCAAGTTAAGGATTGTTTTGCCTATCTGCTAATTTCTTCTGGCCACCCCCATTTTTCCACAATTTCTGTTGTGAATACTTAAAATGGGGAATGAGTTCAAGCCAATAGATAATGTATTGGACAGCCATGCCTTTAGAGGGTATAAGTCTTTCCTCATATTTGTCACTTTCAGGAGGCAATACCTCTGGCCCACATCATTATCACCCAGATGTATGATAAAGATATCTGGGTGTAATGGCATAAGTTGTGTCCAGTGTTCCACCCCATCTGACCCACCAGATTCTTATTCAGATTCCATAAGGATCCCCTTATTACAGCTGAGCTGAGTAGCCTTTCTTTCTTGGCATATGTGCAAATAAAGATCAACAAACAAGTTGTATGTGATACCTTTTGATTGGACTATATTTTTGACAAGCTTTCAAGAGCTATACTCGAAGGACTACCAAAAGGTACTGCTGCTTCTGGAGAGAGATCTGCAATTGTAAGTATTTACTTCTGGAAATTTTTCTAAATCTTGGGGAAAAGGGAATTCTTTAGATTAAAGCTGATTAATCTGTGTAAATTTCACAATTCAGTGCATTTATTAAATCAGTCAGGGCCTAGTATCAGCAAAGAGCTTTTAGTTTAAATTAAAAACTCAGCAGGTAGCTTCCAGTTTAAGTTTAAAACCAAGCTGACCCCATCAGAGAGATTGTAAGCTCTGATGAGCAGAGACTCTCTTACATGTCTGTGCAGTGCTGCATACGTCCTGTAGCACTATACAAATGCTCAATAGTAGTAGTAGTAGTAGTAGCTTTCAGTTTAAATTTAAACCCCAGCAGAGGGCTTTCAGTTTAAATTTAAATCCAGCAGTGGACTTTCAGTTTAAATTCAGTACCCAGCAGAGAGCTTTCAGTTAAATTTAAAACCCAGCAGAGAGCTTCTCATTGAAATTTAATAGTCAGGGCCTAGTATCAGCAAAGAGCTTTTAGTTTACATTAAAAACTAATCAGGTAGCTTTCAGTTTAAGACCCAGCAGAGAGTTTTCAATTTAAATTCAGAACCCAGCAGAGAGCTTTTCACTGCTTTTTCTCTGAAAGGACAGCTGGGAAACCGACTGGTACTTTGGTAGGACTCTCTCTGTTTTGCTTCAACAGGTACCTAAGCTCCACCAACTGAACAATTACTGAGAAAAATCATATCACCAAAGCTGTTACGCCCATTACAGCTTCTGCCTCTGTCCAGATAGAGATCCCAAAGCCAATTGAAGGACTGGTTCGATGGGCAGGGTGCCTGCATGCTGAAGCTCTCAGGAAATAAGTGAAGGAGCTCAGAGAAGAGGTGGCGAGGCTGAGGAGCATTCAAGATAGTGAGAAGTACATTGATGAGATGTTTCTTGAAACATCCAAAGTCTCCAGCAGAGGAGAAGATAGGAGCCTACAGAATGATGAAGGTTGGACATGAGTCACCAGGGACTGCAGAATCACCAATCCAAATCCTCCAACCCTTGAATTGAAGAACCATTATGCAACCCTGGAAGTGGAGGAGGTGAAAACATCCCTGGAAAGGGAAAAACCAGAGATCGAGTACCCCAAAGTTGCAGAACCAAGGAAACGAAGGTTAATGGTGGTTGATGACTCTCTTCTGAGGAGTACTGAGGCATCCATCTGCCAACCAGACTTGCTGTCCAGAGAGGTATGCTGTCTGCCAGGTGCCAAAATCCAAAATGTTACAGAGAGTTTGCCGAAACTCATCAAGCCCACTGACTATTCAGGTTGCTCATCCATGTCAGCACAAATGATACTGCCAGGTATCCCTCTGAGCATATCAAAAGTGACTTCATGGCTCTGGGACAGAGGGTGAAGCAGATAGGGGCACAGGTGATTTTGTCTTCAATCTTCCCTGTTGCTGGTAAAGGCCAAAGCAGAGAAGCTCGCATCCTGGAGATAAATGCATGGCTGCGTAGATGGTGTCATCGAGAGTGTTTTGGTTTCCTGGATAATGGGATGCTATTCCAAAGGTTGCAGAGCAGAGATGATGTCCATCTGTCCAAGAAGGGTCAACGTGTCTTCAGTAGCAGACTGGTCAACCTACTGAAGAGTGCTTTAAACTAGATTCATTGGGGATGGGTGAAGAAAGCCCCCAGGTAAGTGACAGCCCCAAGTAAGTGAAACATTAAATACTTTTATGGAAATGGGTAAAAGGGGCAACATATGGAAAGCAGTGTGTATAAATGCCTGTAGCATGAGAAATAAGATCCCACATGTTGAGGCTTTAATGGGAGAGACTGACTTGGACTTAGTGGCAGTAACAGAGACATTTTTATATTCCGCTTTTCACCTGGTCAAAGCAGTTGGGGATACATTTAACACAAGGGGATATGAGACACATACACTAATACTTACAGGGAACATGGGCAATGGAGGGTTAAGTGGTTTGCCCAAGACCACAAGGAGCACCTGTGGGACTAGAAACCCCAGTCCTTCTGGCCCAAGGTTGCTGTCCTCTAGTGGGATTTGAACCACTGACTTTCTGGCCTGTGGTACCTTGCCCCAACCACTCCTCCACTCCATGGTTCACAGACAACCATGACTGGAATGTAACTATACCAGGCTATACTTTATTCAGAAAGAATATGGTAGGAAGAAGGGGAGGAGTGGCACTATATGTAAAAAATAATATTAAAGCTATGGAAATACAGGGCTTAAAAGGGAGAGAGGAGGCACTGTGAGTTAAACTAGAAAGAGGGAAAGAGAAATCCATTTGTATTGACATGATATACAGACCTCCCTCATAGGGAAAAGAGATGAATGGAGAGTTAATTGAAGACATATGCAGCATTGTCAGGAAAGGGGAAGTGCTACTGATAGGGGATTTCAATATGCCAGATGTAAATTGGCACATCCCTGCTGCAGTATCATCTAGAAGTAAGGAGATCCTGGATTCTCAGCAGGGAGAATTGTTCAGGCAACTGGTAACAGAACCCACACATGAAGGGTCCATACTGGACTCGATGCTTACCAATGGTGAAAGTGTCTCTGTTGTTATAGTGAGAGATCATTTTGCATCCAGTGATCAACAGATGGTGTGGTTCAGTATTAGGACTAGGGCTGATAAAAACCATTCAAAAGTGAGGTTCTTAGGGGGATGTTTACTAAACGGTGGTAAGGGAGAATGGGTGCATTTAATGCAGGCTATCAGCACACTTGCTCCATTAACGCCAAAAAAATGCTGCTTTAGGATGCAGTAAAGACACCGGCAATGTTAAGGACACAGGGGGCGGAGAGTGGGCATGACTTGGGCAGGGAGTGAGCAGTTACAGTGTGTGCTCCTGTACTGCAGATTGTGCAGTGACTTGAAAAGCCCTTTAATGCTGGGAACCCAACTGCCGTTTAAAACTTCGCGGAAAAGGTGTAGAGGGGAGAGAAACTATTTCAGCATCAGCAATGTGGTGTACTGACAAGGGAGTCCAAGGTAGTGATAGTAGTGCTCCATTAGCAGCAACAGCATGATGCTCATGTAGGAAAGGGCACCATGCTGATGGTGCAAATGGGGCACAGGGGGTGGCATGGTGGTCATGCAGTGGGGGGTGTTGGTGGACATGGCAAACTAGGCAGCTGCCCAGGTGGCACAGAGGGACATAAGAATATAAATTCAGAATATATGCCATACTGTTGCAGACCAAGGTCCTTCAAGCACACTATCCTCTGTCCAATAATGGCCAATCAGGGGAACAGGTACCTAGGTGGGTCCTTAAAAGGACACCCATGGTCAAAGAAGCCTGTATTTGCCCAAGCAGTCAATCCTCAGTGTCCCCCCAAATAAACGTATAACGACCTTCCCTCCAGGACCGTGACAAACCCCTCTCAAAGCCCAGCTATACAAGGAGCTGTCACGACATACTCTACCACTGTGTGCCAGTGTTTGCCAATGTATTGAATGACAAACTATATGCCCCAATGTATCTGAAATGCATTACTCTGCAGGTGCAGTGCCTGTCCTCTAGTCCCCCCATATTGTGATGGCATTAACAACCGTGAACCATTCCTCACTATTCAGTACTGTATAGACCCCTATCATATCTCCCCCCAGCTATCTCACCAACAGATTAAGGAAGCCTAACCTTTGTAAGCTCCTCACATAGGGGAATCCTTCATCCGCAGCAACATCTGTGATGTCCATCATGATCACACAGTGACAGTGGTGGAACAGACATATTGCTGGTGTGGAATGGTGATGTGCCACATGGGGCAGTCCAAGGGACATGGCACCCTTGGCAAAGATGCCAGTGGCCTTCCCTGGAGCCACTGAGCTGAGTTGTGGAGGAAGAGGCCAACAGCACGTGCAGCTGTAGCCCTCCAGGTAGCTGGAAAATGCAGATGCCCGGGGAAGTATCACAGCAGTGACCCCCATCCTCCTCCCCCGAGATGTATCAGTAGCAGGTGTTATGGGGCTCCTGCATGGGCAGCTGATGGAGGAGGGCTGCATGGCTGTCCATGTGTGCCCCTGCCCCCCCCCCCCCCGATCCAGCCCTTGGGCCTAAGGTGCCCTCCAAACCTGAATGTTTAACATGCTGAGACTGCGAGCACCACCAGTGACAGTACATGGGCATGTCAGCAATGTGGGGCGTTGGTGGTGGCGTAGGAAGTGGCACCAGCCTGCAGCAAACAGAAGCCTTGTCCTGGTCATGTTCATCAGGAGCATTGCAGTATCTTTCAAAGGCTAGCCGAAGGAAAGGATATCAGCAACAGGAGATGATAACCCAATAAGGCAGCATTCTGGTGCAAAACATATGATTGATGTGCAGAGGGTCACATGTTCAGGTCCCTGCTGGGGTTTCTGTATTGCATCTTCCTGTGGATAAGGTTTAACTGACAGTGTAAGTACAGCTCCAGCATATGCAACCCCCAAGGAGGTAGCCAGCAAGGGTGGAAACACCCAGCGGCAGCACTGACAGGTTCCACTATCCACAACTGGTTGGAGGTTAATAGCACACAGTAACAATGTGCAGTGAGGCCAAGGCATGATAATAGCACCTGCAGAGCACATGTTATCAGTCCTTGAACTGACATTGAGACAGGACTGTTAAGCAGGAATGCCAACCATTTCCACTTTTGCACAGTTCACCAATGAGAGTGTATGCGTACGTATATTTTTTTATTTATTTAGACAGATTTGTATGCCACCTTATCCTTCAATCAAGGTGGTCACGTCACATCACAATTGGAGGGTTACATTTAACATTAGGTTACGTATAAACATTTGGACAGTACACTTAACAGCAAACATTTAGACAGTACACATTTAGACAGTACACTTAACAGTATTTAGATAGTACAATGAGGGTTAACATTTCCTCTTTGTCCTGTGGCTTTCTGTCCTGCACTTTGGCTCACATTGTCTGAGTTTTTACCAGCCTATTTGGAAAATGTGAATAAGGCGAGGCAGAGGATTGAGGGTATTGCCTGAAACAGCACAGATTGGCCTGGATGTGTCTGCCACAATGGTAGGGTCACTGGCTGAGATGCCATTGTACCCGTCTGCCACCTGCATTACCTGGGTGACCAAAAAGTGATCATGACACAGCTATGTATCCACATAGATCTATTACAATGTCTGACTCCAGTGATGTGGATGCATTCTCTGTCTGGGGTTGCCAATGCTGAGTATCCCAAGGCAGGTTGCTCGTGATTGCACTACATGCATGCTGATCAGCAGACCAGCTGATACAGCCCAGTGAAGGGCATCAGGGCAGTATTACTGCCTGTACTGTAATCAATTATTAGTTCTCAATGGTTGGGGCAGCGGTACTTCATGACCTACTCACTGGGGTCCTGGCAGGACTGTAGTAGTAGCCCCACAACTGCCTATACACCCCCACTGCAGCGACTGTCCATAGAAGCAGTATATTGACACTGGCCACTAACTTGCACTATTCCCAGAGAATTAGTGTCCAACATGGGTAGAACATAGGGCTATGCTGTCACTGTCATCTACAGTATGCAGGAAACAAGGAGAGAAACAAAACAAAACAAAACAAAACAAAACAAAACACAATACAAACAATGTCAGCCACACACTAGCAGTGATGTGAACCAGCAGAGACCGTCTCTAATGGTGCAGGTTCAGTGGACCAGGTGCTGGTCATCCCTCCTCACAGTCAGGGTGACAGCTGAAACCTCTCTGCAGCACGGCTTGCTGTTGTTGTATGTATGTAGCGCACGCAGCCAGTGCATCTTAGTGAGCTGATATGCTGGATCAGTGCATTCACCATTATTAGTTTTTCAGCTGCAGACTGCTGTTTTGCATGTGCAGTGCCTCATGGGTAGTGGAGGGCTCAACCTATACCTGCATAGACAGCAAACAGTTTGATCAGAGATCTGCAGGCTCTATGCATGCACATAGAGCTGTTTGGAGGTGTAGCCTACTGGTTGGTGTAATGTCTCTGTGATCAAAGATCCAGGGTTTGTTTTCCACTTGTTCATCTTGTGCCTGGGTGCACTTGTCCACCTCACATAGTCCTGGCTCTGCTCTGACCTGCAGACAATCATTCTTCTACATTTCTATGCATTATGGCCACACGTTGAGTAGCCCAACATAGAATTCCCCATCATGGACATCTGTGAACATGGTTTTAGTGGTTTTGCCATGGCACATTGCTGTGGGTCAGTGATGTACATGCAGCAGATGTCTGGCTCAACTGGTATGGATGTGTTTCTGTTTTGCCATCATTGTGACCTCCCAGCTTTATGTAAATATGATATATCTCGTACATTCAGGCACCTAACACTCATTGTATAGCCATCCCCTGCACTGTTCTGCCATCATTACTTGCACCACATGAGGCAAATGGGTTCAACTTGTCCCTTTCTATCATGCCATTGTCTTGCAGTTGCACAGGCAGAGGCATCAGTCCCATCTGCACAAATGGCGTTTCATGTAGGCCATGGCACTGCTACTTTTAGTTCACACACACCAAATGCTTTTGGCCTGTATGATCTCATATATCCACTCACCACACACACTGCAAACTCTCTGCTTGGGAGATCCATGGCACAGCCCTGCAGCTGCCATTTGACCATCAGGGAGATTCATGGTGGGGCAGCTTATGGCAGTAAGCTGCCCCACCATGGCCATTAGGGGTCATTTGCAGCAGTTAGCCATATCATAAGAACATAAGATATGCCATACTGGGTCAGACCAAGGTCCATCAAGCCCAGTATTCTGTTTCCAACAGTGGCCAATCTAGGTCATATGTACCTAGCAGTTTCCCCAAGAGACACAGGTTCCACAATGCTTGTATTGGTTCAAGGAACTTGTCCAAACCTTTTTTAAACCCAGCTACACTAACAGCCTTTACTACATCCTCCGGTAACAAATTCCAGAGTTTGATTACATGTTGAGTGAAAAAATATTTTCTTTTATAAGTCTTAAATAGTTTACCCTGTAGCTTCATTGCATGTCCCCTAGTCTTTCTATATTCTGATAAGGTAAACAATCGATCTACGTTTACCCGTTCCACTCCGCTCATTAATTTATAGACTTCTATCATATCTCCCCTCAGCCGTCTCTTTTCCAGGTTAAAGATCCCTAACCTTTTTAGCCTTTCTTCATAGGAGTATCCTTCCATCCCCTTTACCATTTTGGTGGCTCTTCTCTGAACCTTTTCTAATAACTCTATATCCTTTTTAAGATAGGGCGACCAGAATTGCACACAATATTCAAGGTGCGGTCTCACCATGGAACGATATAGAGGCATTATAATATCCTTTGTTTTATTTTCCATTCCTTTCCTTATCATACCTAGCATTCTATTTGCTCTCTTGGCCGCCGCTGAACACTGGGCCAAGGGTTTTAACATGGTATCCACAATGACGCCTAAATCTTTTTCCTGGGTAGTGGTTCCTAATGTGGAACCTTGTATCGTATAACCATAGTTTGGGTTGTTCTTCCCTAGGTGCATAACCTTGCACTTCTCCACATTAAATTTCATCTGCCATTTTGATGCCCAGTCTTCCAATTTATCAAGATCCTCTTGCAATTTTCCACAATCCTCTTGGGTTTTAACAACTTTAAATAGTTTTGTGTCATCTGCAAATTTGATAACCTCACTCGTTATTCCACTTTCCAGGTCATTTATGAATATGTCAAAAAGCAGCGGACCCAGCACAGATCCCTGGGGTACACCACTATTCTCCTTTCTCCATTGGGAAAATTGGCCATTTAGCCCTACCCTCTGCTTTCTATCTTTTAACCAGTTCCTGATCCACAATAGTACACTGCCTCCTATCCCATGACTCTTTAGTTTTGCCAAAAGTCTCTCATGAGGGACCTTGTCAAAGGCTTTCTGAAAGTCCAGATACACAATATCAACCGAATATCATGCACACCTCCCCTGTGATTGCTCCACATGAGCACTCATGGACAATCCTCCCTTTTGCTATGCACATCAGGAACATGCTGCCTCCATCCAGACACTGTCCTGGCCTATGGCATGCCACACACTGACAGTACATCTGGATACATGTCCACATCTCACAGACACTATAATATATCTTACAGCATGGTGTATGCTTTCAGGAGCATCTAGGATGGCACGCCTGTCACAGAGCCCCCCAGTGCAGCATCTCCTCCACTGTCTCCGCTGCCACAACCACTCACCCCTGACACTGCCAACACCCACACTGACCAGCATCAATAGGCAGCCGCCTATCTCACCTAGTCAACAACACAGGCCTGCTGTATGGTCAAACATGCACATCACACATACTTCCACAAGCCAGGCATCAGGTGAATCAACTCCATCAGCTACCAATTGTGCTTGCATCCATGCCTTCTCCAGTAGTTCCCTGCCCCTCTTTCAATGTTTCAGAGGCTTTCCTGCATTAGGGTGCATGCAAGACACCATACCACAGCATGTCCTTTTACCACCTGTTAAGTGTCCTCTACCACCCCTTAATGTCCTGTTAAGATATGCCATACTGGGACAGACCAAGGTCCATCAAGCCCAGTATCCTGTTTCCAACAGTGGCCAATCTAGGTCATACATACCTAGCAGTTTCCCCAAAAGACACAGGTTCCACAATGCTTGTACTGGGTGAAGCATTTATATCCTGGGTCCCTTCTTAATAATGGTTTATGGACCTTTCCTCCAGGAACTTGTCCAAACCTTTTTTAAACCCAGCTACACTAACAGCCTTTACTACATCCTCCAATAACAAATTCCAGAGTTTGATTACACATTGAGTGAAAAAATATTTTCTTTTATTAGTCTTAAATAGTTTACCCTGTAGCTTCATTGCATGTCCCCTAGTCTTTCTATATTCTGATAACGTAAACAATCAATCTATGTTTACCCGTTCCACTCCGTTCATTAATTTATAGACTTCTATCATATCTCCCCTCAGCCGTCTCTTTTCCAGGTTAAAGAGCCCTAACCTTTTTAGCCTTTCTTCATAGGAGTATCCTTCCATCCCCTTTACCATTTTGGTGGCTCTTCTCTGAACCTTTTCTAATAACGCTATATCCATTTTAAGATACGGTGACCAGAATTGCACACAATATTCAAGGTGCGGTCTCACCATGGAACGATATAGAGGCATTATAATATCTTTTGTTTTATTTTCCATTCCTATCCTTATGATACCTAGCATTCTATTTGCTCTCTTGGCCGCCACTGCACACTGGGCCGAGGGTCTTAACATGTTATCCACAATGACGCCTAAATCTTTTTCCTGGGTGGTGGTTCCTAATGTGGAACCTTGCATCGTGTAACCATAGTTTGGGTTGTTCTTCCCTAGGTGCCTAATTTTGCACTTGTCCACATTAAATTTCATCTGCAATTTTGATGCCCAGTCTTCCAATTTATCAAGATCCTCTTGCAATTTTCCACAATCCTCTTGGGTTTTAACAACTTTAAATAGTTTTGTGTCATCTGCAAATTTGATAACCTCACTCGTTATTCCCTTTTCCAGGTCATTTATGAATATGTCAAAAAGCAGCAGACCCAGCAAAGATCCTTGGGGTACACCACTATTCACCTTTCTCCATTGGGAAAATTGGCCATTTAGCCCTACCTTTTGCTTTCTATCTTTTAACCAGTTCCTGATCCACAATAGTACACTGCCTCCTATCCCATGACTCTTTAGTTTTGCCAAAAGTCTCTGATGAGGGACCTTGTCAAAGGCTTTCTGAAAGTCCAGATACACTATATCAACCGAATCATCTTTGTCCACCTGTTTATTCACACCTTAAAAAAAACATAACAGATTAGTAAGACAAGATCTTCATTTTCTAAAGCCATGTTGGCTGTCTCCCATTAGGCCATGACTATCTACATGCTGAGTAATTTTTTTCTTTATGATGGTTTCTACCATTTTTCCCAGTACTGACGTCAGGCTCACCGGTCTGTAGTTTCCCGGATCACCCCTGGAACCCTTTTTAAAAATTGGTGTTACATTGGCGATCCTCCATTCTTCAGGTATTACAGATGATTTTAATGAAAATTCACAGATTACTAATAGCAGGTCTGAAATCTCATATTTCAGTTCTTTCAACACCCTTCGATGTATAGCATCCAGCCCAGGTGATTTGCTACTCTTCAGTTTATCTAATAGTTGTAATACATCTTCGCAATGTATCAATATTTCCTTCAATTCTTCCGCACCTTTAAATACCACTTCAGTCATGGGTAACATCCCTACATCTTCCTCAGTAAAGACCGAAGCAAAGAATTCATTCAGTCTCTCCGCTATTGCCTTGTCGCCTCTTAGTGCCCCTTTAACCTCTCTATCATCTAATGGACCAACTGACTCTCACAGGTTTTTTGCTATGAATGTACTTGAAAAAGTCTTTATTTCGCATTTTTGCTTCCGCAGCAAGCTTCTTCTCAAATTCTCCCTTTGCCTGCCTTATCAATGCCTTGCATTTTATTTGCCAGTGCTTGTGCTGTTTCCAGGTTTCATCATTTGGCTCTTTTTTTCCATTTCCTAAAAGATGCTTTTTTGGCAACAACAGCCTCTCTGACCTCACCTTTAAACCATGCTGGCAGTTTTTTGGACTTCCTTCCACTTTTCTTAAAGCATGGAATACAGCCAGTCTGGGCTTCCAAGATAGTATTTTTCAACAACACCCAAGCTTGATGTAAGTCTTTAACCTTTGCAACTGCTCCTTTTAGTTTTTTCTTAACTATTTTCCTCATTTTATCATAGGGGCATGTTTACTAAAAGCCGTACAATTGCGTGCCGCACAATAGCGCACGGAAACGTGGCACTCAAACGCTCAGAAACGCTCTTAAACGCCCCGCACAAGTGCGCGTGGGCCCCGCACAATTGCGCGCCGCACTAACTTGCCCCGCACAAGTACCCGGCCCGCAAATGTCCGATAGAGGCGTGGAAAGGCATTCTGAGGGCGGAGAAAGGCTCCCGAGGGGCGGAGAGACGGGGTCAATGGGCGGGGAAGGGGAGGGGAGAGGCTCCCCGCACAGTATCGGGGACGAATTTGCAGGTTAAAAATAGCGCGAGTGAAACACTCACGGTAGAGGGCATTTAAAGGGAAGAGAAACCATTTCCGTCAGCAATGTACAGGGAAACCGGGGAAACCTGAAAAACGTGAGCAGTGTGATACATGTGCACAGAACAAAAGTGCAAATAAAGATAGAAAAAGACCCAAACAAACATATTAAAAATAGGAAGTGAGCTGGGGAACCCTGATATTAATGGGCAAACATAAGAAACACACCCAGGAAAGCCCCAAAAAAATGAAATGAAGTATGGAAGGGGCTACGGAGCGGAGACCCTTCCAAAAACCATTTCCTTTTTGCTGAGCCTTCCTGGGAGTGTTTGCTATGGTTGCCCATTAATATCACTGTTGCCCAGCTTGGTTATATTTATCCCCAGTTCGTCGTGGTCGGTTGAGGGGTTTATCTGCACTTTTGTCACCAGACAAGGTGACTGAGCCCACAGTACAAATGTGCAGAGCAGGGTTTGTGACTCCTTTGGTCAGGTTTCCCACCCCCAGGGACTGCACTGTCACTGTGGCCACAGTGTGGTGCAGCAGACAGAGGCAGTACCTCTAGGACCAGAGGGTCACAGGTTCAAATCCAAGCTGGGGCTCCTGCCAACCCAGTCCCTATATTTTACCCACCACTAAACAGAGATAGTAAAGACACTCCTTTATTGCAGAGAACATAAGCATGGTTCACACACCCATTTTGTACCCAACACCGCACACACACCATAACAATGGGCATTACCGACAGCCGAGTCCCCCAAATGCAGTCCTGGAGTGCCACAACTCAATCAGGTCATATGCTTTTCCAAGATACGGACATGCCAGCATGTTGGCGGTAGGGTACAGGTGGTGGAAGGGGCAGTGGCTGCTAGCCACAGAAGACAGTGGCCCTGTTGGATGTACAGTCATGGACTTCCCAGGGAATTCAGCACATCTGTGGCAACACAGTGGTGCAGTGCACACAGACAGTGTGTGCAGGAGCAAACAGTCACAGGTTCAAAGCCCAGCTGGGGCTACTGCCAATCCTGTCCACATATTTTCCCCACAACTAAACCATGTTAGTAAGGGCAATCCTTTATTGTTGGGGATATACGCATTGGTCATACGCCTATCTTTTACACCACCAAGCACAGACACCATGACCAGGGGCATTACCTAGAGCAGAGTCTCACAAATGCAGTCCTGGAGGACCACACACCATTCAGGTTCCATGCTGCCACTCATACAAATAACCGTGCTGTATATCTATGCACCACCCCCATGGCATGTAGATGTAGCTCATGCATATTCATGAGGGACAGCAGGAAACCCCAACCAGTGTATTGCAAACCTGGACTGGATTTGGGAACCTCTGCCGTACAGCAGCAGCCAACAGGGACAGACACACCCACTCCCACACCCACAGGCCCCATTGGCCAATGCCTCCTGGTGAGGCAGGACATTGGGCCCTGCGTGCATCGCCCAATACCAGCACTTGCATACCTTAGCAATGTCACCCTACACCAGGGTATATGGTACACAGCTCTCAAACGTTTGCTATGAGTACTGGCAGATAGATATCCCTACGTTACGCACAGTCTGCTCTATGAGCTCCATCATAATAATCTATCTGATGTCTGCGGTGTGTGTGCGTCAGGTCTGGCCCCTGACAGTGTTTACCACACCCTAGGGAGGGACCCCCAACGGTATTGCATACCATACCCATGCCTGTACTGTGCCCAGGACTGGTGTGGTGGGCAAGGATTCTGAACCCCTCTATAGTAGCACAATGCTGGCATACGTGTGGGAGTGTGTGTCTGTCCATACAGTGTGTGTTGGCTGCAAACACTGTCCACAGTTTTGGCCTGATGATGATGTGCATAATGAGCAGCAAGGTACCATGGGTATAGCTCAGACAGGGTGGGCTGGCCAGGATGCATCTGCACAGGGCATAGGGCACTGGCAGGGACATTGTAGTGGCCGTCCACCACCTCCACAGACAGGGTGACCTCTGTATGTGCTGCTGGGCTTTCACTCCACCCTGACTGTGCAGTGATGGCAGCATGGCTAGGCACCCCATAGTGCTTCATAGCACTTCCCTCATGTGATATATATGGGTCACCTGTTGGGGCCTAGTCACTGATGTATCTGCTTGTGTGTGCTGCCATCCCAGTTGTGGGTGCATGCATTTCCAGTGGGACTAACCAGCAGACTGTTCACAGCTGGTATGTGCCTTGCAGGGTGCAGTGGCTGATGGCTTGATGCAGGGGAATATCAGATAGTGGTGGGGTGCATATTAGCCTATCCAGGCCTACTGTCTGTCTGATACTGTGGTCTGGGTGTGTGTGGGGCTGCTTGGACTGCCCTGTAGGGTGTCTGGTCCCCAACAGGACTGGGGTTGATGGTCCACTCTACTGCCCGCATTGCAGGGGGGGGGGGGTGTGTGTGGGGGTGTGGATATAATGGGGAGCTGTTGATAGGAGACCCTGCCTGTTTGCCACCCTCGGCTCTGGGGGGGGGGGGGGGGGTGGGGGTTGGTGGTACATGGCCCACCTAGGGGCCTGTGGGGGTTCCCCTGACTGAGACAGACAGAGATATCCAAGGTGTTCCTGCAGAAGCTACCTATCTCACAGATTACGACTGTTTTGGAGCTCTGCCATGGCCTCTCTCAGCCATGGAGGGTGCTGTGGACCTGGTCCAGGGCGCCTCATCGCACACTCAGGGTGAGCACAGTTCCCGCACAGTGTGACTGTGTGTAGCTACTCTGTGCAAATTAAACACCCGGTCAGTACCTCCTACCAGGCCAAGGTGCTGTGTGGGTGCACACGGACACGTCCCCCTACCAGGCCGGGGAGCTGTTGGGGTGCATTCCCCATCTTGTGTTCATCTGTGGACAGCTGATTTGCATGTGCAGTGCATCATGGGTATGGGTGGCCTAACCCTATCCTGGTTCCCACAGCAGACTGTCTGTGTGGTGACATGCAGGCTCTCTGCAGCCAGCCAGGGGCTTGCTGGCAGCTATATAGCTGTAGCCCAATGGTTACTTCACTGCCTGTGGAGCCAGCGGTAATGGGTTCGAGCCCACAGTGGGGTTATTTGATAGGGTTGTCCAAAGCTTTTTTTAGATTTAATGTACATATGTTGCTGCCATCAAACACACCCTCAGTGTACTGTACCCATAAGGTGCCTCTGAGGGTGCTTTATAGGGCACCCTATGGGGCACCTTATGGTTGCCATCCATATAAGGTGCACTATACATTATCCTGTGACGCAACATATATGGTGCCCTATGCAGTGGTCCCCAACCCAGTCCTATGGGGCCCACCGGCCAGTCAGGTTTTCGGGATATCCCTAATGACTATGCATGAGATATATATGCATTAGAGATATCCTGCCAACCTGACTGGTTTGTGGCCCTCCAGGGATGGATTTGGAGACCCCTGCCTTACACCTCTGTCATTTAAGATTGTGAGTGGGCAAGGTGCAGATGTCCAAGACATCAAAAAGGTTAGATAGAATTTGTCACAGTCCTCCTCACTTCTCACCACCACCAAAACATTGTCTATTAGACAACTTTTTGGTGGTGGTGAGAATCGAGGAGGAATGTGACACATTCTATATACCCTTTCGATGTCTAGGACATCTGTACCTTGCCCACTCACAATCTTAAATGACAGAGGTATAAGGCAGGGGTCTCCAAATCCAGCCCTGGAGGGCCACAAACCAGTCAGGTTGGCAGGATATCTCTAATGCATATATATCTCATGCATAGTCATTAGGGATATCCCAAAAACTTGACTGGCCGGTGGGCCCCATAGGACTGGGTTGGGGACCACTGCAAATAGGGGACATTCAAGGGTGCCTTGGCGGACAGTGAACTTTAACATGTGCCTTATGGGCCGCCTTATGTTAACACGCTTTGTGAGTGCGTTTGCTAGTAGTGATAACTGAAATAAAAATAGATTGCCCCCTACAGCACTCATCCCCATAATACACACTGCCTCAGTGAGCCTTCTTCATTGGGCACTGTGGGGGATTGAACCCCTGATCTCTGCACCATTGGTCAGTGTCTTAACCATTGTGCTGTGGCTCTGTTCCTATGCTTGAGCATCTGCGCACTGCCTTATGCCGCCCAAACCTAACAGTGCACCGCCTTATGCCGCCTGAGATTAACAGTGCACTGCCTTATGCCGCCCAAAATTAACAGTGCACCGCCTTATGCCGCCCAAAATTAATATGCCTCCTAAAGCACTTTTACCCATTACAGTTAATGCCTCAGCCAGCCCTTTTTGTTGTGCATAATGGGGAATTGAACCCATGGCAGCTGCACCCACAAGCAGTGTCTTAACCATTGTACTATGGCTCTGCTCCTTTATGTGTGCACATCAGGGCGCCACTTAGCCTTCCCACGCACTATTGTGCACGGCGCACAATAGCGCCCCGCGCAAATGTGCGATCGCTTACTCCCGTTTTTTTTCTTTTCTCTGCCTGAACCGCCCACTCCTTATATGGCACAGGCACACTACCGCGGCCCCGCACATTAGGAATGTTTAGTAAACAGACCCCATAGTCTCCCTTTTGAAAGTTAGAAAGTAGTACTGTGGATTTCCTTACTATCCCTCCTCCACTAATTAAATCAAAGGCAATCATGCTATGATCACTATTGCCAAGTGTCTCCACCTGCTAAGTGTCCACTAGCACCCCTTAATGCCAGAACGCCTCTAACACGCCCAGCACACTTACCACATGGTAACCCTTTATCACTGCCGTTAATGCATGGAAAGGACTGCTCCCTTACCGCCGTTTAGTAAACATACCCCTTAGACTTTAGGAAAACTAACTTTGCCAAGATGGGCCAATACCTCAGGGAGTCATTAGCGGGATGGGAACAGCTGGGGATGTAGAAAAACAGTGGGCAAAACTGAAAGGGGATATTTTAAGGGCAACCAACCCTTTTGTTAAAATGGTAAATAAATGTAAAAGGAAAAGGAAACCACATGGTTTTTGAGAGAAATAGCTGAAAAGGTGAAGAAAAAGAGAGAAGCCTTCATTCAATACAAGAGATCACAGAGAGAGGAAGACAGGCATCTGTATTTGGAAAAACTTAGAGAAGCTAGCAAAGTAGTCAGGAAAGCAAAGATTCAAAAAGTGGAGGAAATAACAAGGCAATAAAATGGGAGGATAAGATATTTTTCAGATGTGTTAGTGAGAGGAAGGGCAAAAGTGGTATTGTCAGACTCAAGGGTGAAGGGGAGGAATATGTAGAAGCTGATGAGGATAAAGCGGAATTGCTTAACATATATTTCTGTTCTGTGTTCACAGATGAAGAACCAGGAGCAGGACCTCAGAAAACACCCACAAACAGGAACAGAAGTGAGGGGTATCTTGAACAATTTCAGAAGACTGTGTTCATGAGGAACTAACTAAACTTAAAGTAGACAAAGGGATGGGACCGGATGGGATACACCTGAGAATACTGAGGGAACTTGGGGACGTTCTAACAGCTCCACTGACTGACCTTTTCAATGCCTTGTTGGAGTCGGGAGTGGTGTCAGAGGACTGGAGAGAGGCACATTTGGTCCCTATACACAAAAGCGGAAGTAAGGATATGGTTGAAAATTACAGGCCAGTTAGTTTAACCTTGGTGGTGAGTAAATTATTGAAAGTGCTGCTGAAAGAGAAAATAGTGAGGTTTTTGGAGTCCAATGGATTAGCAGATCCGAGGCAGCATGGATTCACAGGAGGTAGGTCTTGTCAGACAAATCTGATTGATTTCTTTGACTGGGTGTCCAGGGAGTTGGACTGAGTGAGAGCCATAGATGTAGTGTATTTTGATTTAGATTTCAGTAAAGCCTTTGACACCGTTCCGCACAGGCGACTTATAAACAAACTGAGCACCCTAGGGATGGACCCTAAAGTTACTGATTGGATTAGAAATTGGTTGAGTGGGAGGCAACAAAGGGTACAGGTAAACGGAGCTCACTTTAAGGAGAAGGAGGTTACCAGTGGTGTGCCCCAGGGATCTGTCCTTGGTCCAATTCTTTTTAATGTCTTTGTTAGTGATATTGCGGAAGGGCTGTCGGGTAAGGTTTGGTTCTTTGTGCATGATACCAAAATCTGCAGTAGAATAGACACCCAGGAAGGTGTAGATAACATGAGGAGGGATCTAGCTTAGCTTGAAGAATGGTCTAGAATTTGGCAGCCGAGATTTAATGTTAAAAAATGCAAGGTCATGCATTTGGGCTGCAGCAGTCCAAAGAAGCAATATAGTATAGCGGGTGAAGTACTTCTGTCCACAAAAGAAGATTGGGACCTAGGTGTGATTGTGTCTGATGATCTTAAAGTAGCTAAACAGGTAGAAAAGGTGATGGTGAAAGCTAGAAGGATGCTTGGGTGCACAGGGAGAGGAATGGCCAGCAGAAGAAAGGAGGTGATAGTGCATCTGTATAAGTCTTTGGTGCGACCTCATTTGGAGTATGCTGTGTAATTCTGGAAACCACATCTTCAAAAGGATATAAACAGGTTGGAGTCAGTGCAGAGGATGGCTACTAAGATGGTTAGTGGTCTTCGTTATAAAGCATATGGGGACAGACTTAAGGATCTTAATATGTATACTTTAGAGGAAAGGTGGGATAGAGGTGATATGACTGAAATGTTTAACACTAGAAGCCCCAAAAGGAATTTTACCTAGAAACCCCAAAGTGCGTCAATTGACGCATTATCACGACAACTGCGTTTAGCATGAAATGCAGATGTGAATTAATGTGAAGTTACTTATTTGTTAAATACGTGCAGTATGTGACATCATTAAATGACGTCATCGTGTGTTTATTGTTTGTAATGTCGGAGTAAAACTGTAAACAGTGATTGAGATGTGCCACCTAGTGGGAACATGAATTTATACCTAGAAGCCCCAAAGTACGTCAATTGACGCATCCAAGACAATTGAGTGCGTCAATTGACATACTTTGGGGCTTCTAGGTATAAATTCATTTTCCCGCTAGGTGGTGCATCTGTCATTAATTTTCGATGCACATATTTGAACATCTTGACCTTGTTAACAAAGTCATGGAACATGACTGACATGGTTCTAGCAGTGGCGCTGGTATACAACTTCGAAGATGCATTTGCGTCAGTTGACATACTTTGGGGCTTCTAGTGTTAAATACCTCCATGGCATAAATGCACAGGAGGAGAGCCTCTTTCGATTGAATGCAAGTTCTGCAATGAGGGGATATAGGATGAGGGTGAAAGGGGATAGACTCAGGAGTAGTATGCAGAAATATTTCTTTAAGGAAAGAGTGGCAAATGCGTGGAATAATCTCCCAGTGGAAGTGGTAGAGATGAGGACAGTATCTGAATTTAAGAAAGCATGGGACAAACACGGAAGATCTCTAAAGGAAAAAAGGGGATTCTTGTAGTGGCTGATATGAAAGAGCAGACTAGATAGGCCATGTGGTCTTTTTCTGCCATCATGTTTCTATGTTTCCATACTCTCTGCATCAGGTCTATTACACATCAAAGCAAAGTATGGAATACAGTGACAATTTACATCACACAGGTCCTATCTGATATTTGAAGTCTGCATCTGTCATTAAATTACAATGAAAGGCATAGGTCAGAAGATGGGAACCCGTTGCATTTCCTCTAAATAATAATCGTTAAGAAAACTAATGTCTCCATTCTGTCCTTTTTGCTCAGTGTTGAACTATTTGATCATTTTAATTTCCAATGTGTTCCTTTCATGTATGTTCTTGAAATTTCCTTTCAGGACTTTGATTGTGAGGTCACTAAGGGAGTGGTTTTCCATTCATGCATGTTCTTGACTTTGATTATGAGGTCATTAAGGGAGTGGTTTTCCTTTGGGATATGCTCACCTAATGTCCTGTTTTTCTCTGTAATAGCTTATGATGTATTTGTGATGGTTGAAGCGTGTCCTCAGTGATCCTTCAAGTGTGTCCTCAGGCTAAGAAAGACAGGATTAAAAAGAACAGTGCTTATGACATTATTGTTCTGGCATTGGCTGCTAAACCACAAAATAAAGAAGCTCAAGACACAATGGACCTTTCCAAAGAGTAATGGTAAAAACAAGTCTTTGTTCTGAGATTCAATAGAAGCTATGACTTCCACTGATAATTTCTTGATGGCAACAGAGAATTACATCTTAGCAGAGATCATACCACTGGTGAAATTAGTGGTCCTGCTGGAAAGAGCATTCATGCTGCCCAGGGCCGAATTTACCTATACGCCATGTACGTCATGGCGTAGGGCCCACAGCTGGCAAGGGCCCACCCGGGGCCGGCCCACACACCGCAGGGCTTCAGAGGGAGCAGGGTAAGCTCGCGCGAGGCCCCGGCTCCCTCTGTACAGCCGCCAGCGTGAAGAGCCTTTTCCTTCACGCTGGCGGCTGTATCTGTAAAGCCGCGATTGCTGGGACAGGTTAAAGGCAATGCCCTTTAACCTTTCCCAGCATTCGCGGCTTCACAGATACAGCCGCCAGCGTGAAGGAAAAGGCTCTTCACGCTGGCGGCTGTACAGAGGGAGCCGGGGCTTCGCGCGAGCTTACCCGGCTCCCTCTGAAGCCTCTCAGACAGCCGCGGTGCTGATCGGGGGGGCCAAGGACTGCATGGGCTGTGATTGGGGGGGACCTGGACCGGAAAAGGGCTAAGGGGGGGAGGACTTGGACTGGAAAGAAATGGGCGGTGATATGGGGGGGGGGGAACCTGAACTGAAAAAGGGCTATGGTGGGGACTTGGACTGGAAATGGGTTGTGATGGGGGGGACCTGGACCGGAAAAGGGCTATGGGGGGACGGGACTTGGACTGGAAAGAAAAGGGCTGTGATGGGGGGGGGGACCTGAAATGAAAAAGTAATATGGGGGGGGGACGTGGACTGGAAATGGGTTGTGATGGGGGGGGGGACCTGGACCGGAAAAGGGCTATGGGGGGGGGGACTTGGACTGTAAAGAAATGGGCTGTGATGGGGGGGACCTGAACTGTAAAAGGGCTATGGGGGGGGGACATGGACTGGAAATGGGTTGTGATGGGGAGGGGGACCTGGACCGGAAAAGGGCTATGGGGGGGGGGGGGTGTAACTTGGACTGCAAATGGGCTGTGATGGTGGGGGGGGGACTAGGACTGCAAATGGGCTGTGATGGTGCAGGGGGACTCGGACTGCAAATGGGATGTGATGGTGGGGGCTAGGACTGGAAACAGGCTGTGATGGGGGGGGCTAGGACTGGAAATGGCCTGTGATGTGAAGGCTAGCACTGGAAATGGGCTGATGAAGAACTAGAATAGGACTGGAAATGGGCTGATGTGGGGCATGGGAGAATGGGACTAGAAGGGAGTGGATGCTGGGTGGGTCTAGAACTATAAGGGAACTGATTTTGGGGGAGGACTAGAATGGATGGGGAATAAGAATGGAGAGGGGAAAAATATTTTGTGTGGAAGAAAAGTCTATGATGGGCTGGGTATTGGGAGAGTAAGAGGGGCTTGAAAATGGAAGGGTGAAATTTAAATGGATGATAAAGGAATAAGGAAAGAATTGGGGGAAAGAGCAAAAGGGAAACAATCAATATGTTAAAGCAGAAATAGAGAGAGAATGGAAAACATCTAAAAGAGAAGAAAGGACAAATGGATAGCTCGCAGAAGACACGAAGAAACCAGAAGAAAGTGACTGGAGCAATTGCAACTGAAAAAATGCCCAAACAGTAGGTAGAAAAATACTTTTTATTTTGAATTTATTAACTGGAATATGTCTTTTTTAATGTATGTCTTGAATTCTGATGCTGATTTTGTCCCTATTGCCTCTTTATGTCAGGCAATTCTATACATCTATTGCCATTTCTGTTTTGGTAAGTTGATCTCGTTTTTATTTTTTCTGGGGGCCCACAATTTTTGTTGGCGTAGGGCCTCACTCAAGGTAAATCCGGCCCTGATGCTGCCACTTCTGAAATGGATAACCAAGATTTCAAGGTGTACAGAGGAAAAATTTTAGAAGCCAAAAAATTGTTTCCAATCACAGTGATGCTACATTTTACTGAACGGAAGATATATTTGAAGCATTGTAATGCTTCTCAGACCATGGATAAAAAGAAATCATAAGTGCCTCACAATTGGTATGTGGTGGTACTCAGGGCATCAATGAAGTGACATTGATGAAAATGACTTCAGAAAAGTTGAATGATTCCACCCTTGGGACAGAAGACTTTGAGGTCAAAAGCAGCACAAGTATAGGGCAACCAGCTAATTTATAAACAATGCAAGAACCTTCATGGCTCTGCATCCTCAGAAACAGAAAGCAAACATTTCTGAACAAGATGCCAATTTCCAGGAGGAGGAAAAGAAGTAGCCACTGGAATACATGTCATGATCCAAGTACAAGAGACAGCTGAGGAGCCCCATGAGCATTAGGAGTCTGCAACAAGCATAAAGAATTTGAGATTGTACTTAATACAATGTTACAAATTTTGTTCTGTATATAATGTATCTTTAATTGGTATCTCTGTGAATATCAAAGCAGTAGGCTCAGACATAGTCCAGATAGTGAGGAATAGCAAGGCTCAGAAGATAATACATGGAAACGGAACTCAAATGGCAGCTAGTCATTTTACAATAGAAGAGGTAGCCCTAGTAGAGACAAGTGCTCAACTAGATACGGTTGAGCTGAGGTGGAGGATATGCGAGGGAGGTTATATGGGAACCTTCATTCTACTTTATCCACATCATGATATGAGCCACTTTAAGACGTCAAAAAAGGGAGCTTAGCCAGGAGAGCAGGGTCCCAACCAAGAAGTACAAAAGCCTTCGGTCAGGGAAAGTCAGAGAGATCCTGAAACAAGATGAGGGAGCCTACAAGATGAATCTCAGGACTGCTAAAGAAAAAAAAGTTTGATGCTTTATAGCCTGCGAGCTGACCCCAGGAATGTGATGCACCCTTGCAGCAACATTGATACAGCCATGAAAGAACAAATTCCCTAAGTAGCTTGGACCAAATGACATTCGGCTAATTGTTGGTTAATAACATTAAGCCAACTTAATAGTAAGCTTGCCGCATTGCTTCCATGGGCCCAATGGGGTGCATCTCCCTCCTGGCAGGCACTCAGGACATGTCACAACCACTACCCTGCCCTTGGTACACCACTGGTCTGTCCATATGTGGATAGCAACAACTATTGGGAAGAGCTCTAGGAAAGTGAGATTTCTTGTCATACCTGATAGCTCCCATTCTTCTGGTCATGAAACGGCACACCAAAAGCCTTAAAGTACACTTCAAAACCGTTCTCCCAGATGTATCAGAATGCAACTCCAATAGATGGAGGAAGCCATGCAGACCTACCATTAAAGTTCTTCAAGAATCCTAGCCATTCATATAAGGTTACCAGATGGCTACAGTTCATCAGGGACAGGTTGAGACAGCCCTGATATTACTTCTATTGATGGCACAAGTAAAGTATGTATAAATACAATGGAGGTAACATCAGGACTGACTCGATCTGTCCCTGATGACCTGGATTCAACTGGTAATCCTACTCTCATATAATTCTGATGCAATGGTGATCCCATGTGATTCCCTACAAAGATAGTGTAAAGTGGCATAAGAATCAGGGTCAGATTAAGGCATAGGTAATGTAGGCATGTGACTAGGACCAAATATTTAGGGGGGGGGGGGTTCCTGTCAGCTGTATTTAGGATCCAGGAGGTTAGGATTGCCAGATGTCTGGCTCTTTTCAGCATTGTACAGATTTTTGCATTCGTATACACAAGTCAGATGGATGGCTAAAGTGTTTGGATATTTTTAGAATTTAAAACATTTATCTGCAACGTCCCCTTCCTCCCCCCGCACCTGCATGAGCTTTCAGCCTGCCCTGCTCTGCAACAGAGGCACTTGTGTAAGATCCAGCCAGTGGAAAAGCTGTGAGGATGGAACACTTGGCTCCAGTTCTCTAAATTCAATGCAAGTAAGAGGGAATAAAAACCCACACACATAATTATACCATAAGAGAGTTTGCTTAAGGCCTTAAGTGAGAGGGTCACAGACCTGCACACCTGAGCAGTCTCCTGTAACTCCCTCCCCCCCCCCCCCCGCTAGACTACAGTACTTTCTTTTATTAGGAAAAAAACTATCACATTGTACAATTTTGTCTTATCACTCTGCGTCATGCTTCTGTACTACTTTTTGTTTGTCTATGGGGGATGTTTACTAAAGTGCGGTAAAGGTGACTAACGCGCGTTATACGACGTTAACGACCGTAAGTGCCGTATAACGCGCGTACCGACGCGCTAACGACCGTTAACGTCATACTATGCGCGTTAACCGTAGTTAACGATCGTAAAGCTCCGCGGGGCGTTAAAACAGCGCAGAAGGTGGAGAGTGGGCAGAGAGAAGGGGTCAATGGGCGGAGAGTGGGCGGGGAGAGGCTCCCTTCATACTAACGCGCTGAATTTCAGAGCTCAATTCCAATGCGAATGAAAACCTGTCGTTAAAGGCATTTAAAGGGAAGAGAAACCATTTACGTCAGCAATGTACAGAAAAACCGGGGAAACCCACAAAACGTGAGCAGTGTGATACATTTGCACAGAACAAAATTTCACATAAAACGTTAAAAATGACCACAAGAAACATTTTAAAAAGCATAATTCAGCTGGGCAACAGTGATAGCAATGGGCAACAAGGAACAACACTCCCTGGAAAGCACCAAAATAGAAAGATATGATGTGTGGAAGGGTCTACGCTCCGCAGACCCTTTCAAAGAGCATTACATTGTAATGGAGCTGTCCTGGGCGTGTGGTGTAATGTTTCCCAATGATATCATTGTTGCCCAGCTTGGTTATGGGTGTGTGCCCCTTTTCTGAGGTCTTTTCTGAGGTTTATGTGCACCTTTGTCTGCATATAAGGTAAATGAGGCCACAGTAAACCTGTTGCAGAGCAGGGTTTCTGACTCGTCAGGCCAGTTTAACTAACTCCAGGGACTGCACTGTCTCTGTGGCCACAGTGTGGTGCAACAAACACAGCCAGTGCCTATAAGCCCAGAAGGTCACAGGTTCAAATCCCAGCTGGGGCTCCTGCCAACCCAGTCCCCATAGCTTTACCCACCACTAAACAGTGATAGTAAAGACACTCCTTTATTGCAGAGAACATACGCATGGCCTATATTTTACCACACCAAACACAGACACCAGAAACAGGCACATTACTTAAAGCAGAGTCCCGCAAATGCAGTCCTGGAGGGCCCCACACCATTCCGACTTCATGCTGCCTCTAATAAAGATGCCTGTGCTGCATAGCTATGCACCACCCCCATGGTATGCAGATGTAGCTCATGCATATTTATGAGGGACAGCATGAAAACCCGAACACTGTTTGGAACACCAAGACTGGAGTTGGGGAACTCTGCCGTAAAGCAGCAGCCAACAGGGCCACACACCCACCCACAGGCCCCATTGGCCAATGCCTCCTGGAGAGGCAAGAAATTGGGCCCTGCCTGTATCTCCCAATACTAGCAGTTGCATACCTTAGCAATGCCACCCTACACCTGGGTATATGGTACAGAGCTATCAAATGTTCCCTATGATAACTGGCAGATATCAATTCCTACGTTAAGCACAGTTTGCTCATTGAGCTCCACCATAACAATCATTCTGATGTCTGCGGTGTTTGCTGCAGGTCTGGTCTCTGACAGTGTTCACCACCCTGGGGAGTGACCCCCCAACAGTCTTGTGTACCATATCCATGCCTGTACTATGCCCATGACTGGTGTGGTGGGTATGGCTGCTGACCACCTCTATAGTAGCACAATGCTGGCATAGGTGTGGGGGTGGCTGTCTGTCTATCCAGTGTGTGGTGGCTGCAAACATCTTCCACAGCCCACAATGCCAGCAATGTTGCCAGTATTGGGCTGCCAATGTGCATAATGAGGAGCAAGGTACCATGGGTATAGGCCGGACAGGGTGGCCTGGCCAGGGTGCATCTGCACAGGGCATAGGGCAGTGACAGGCACATTGTAGTGCGCGGCCACCACCTACACAGACAGGGTGACCTCAGTATATCCTGCTGAGAGATCACTCTCACCCTGACTGTGCAGTGACCACAGCATGGCTAGGCACTCCCATAGTGCTATCTAGTATTTCTCTCATGTGATAAATATGGGTTTCCTTTTGGGGCCCCAGTCACTGATGTATCTGCTTGCTGTGTATGCTGACATCCCAGTTCTGGGTGCAGGCATCTCCACTGGGCACTAGCAGACTGTTTGCAGCTGGTAGGTGTTGTGATGGAGTGGCTTGCAGGGTGCAGTGGCTGCTGGCTTGCACCAGGGGAATATCAGATAGTGGTGGGGTGCAGCATACCATATCCAGGCCTAATGTCTGTCTGCTATTGTGTTAGGGCTGTGTACAGAGCTGCATTGACTGCCCTGTGGGGTGTCTGTTCCTCAGCAGGATTAGGGTTAATGTTCCCCTCTACTGCCACCTTTGCAGGGAAGTAGACTGTGGATCTTTTGATGGGAGACCCTGTTTGCCACCTTCAGCCCTGGGGGCTACATCTGACTGGAACAGACAGAGATGTCCGAGGTGTTCCTGCAGAAACTAACTATCTCACACAGTAACACTGCTTTGGACCTGCGCCATGGCCTCTTTCAGCTGTGGACCTGGTGCTGGGCGCCTCACTGCACCCTCAGGGTGAGCACAGTACCCGCACAATGTGACGGTGTGTAGCTACTCTGTGCCAGTACAACACACGGTCAGTACCCCCTACCAGGCCGAGGTGCTGTGGGGGTGCACATGGTCAGTTCCCCCTACCAGGCCGAGGTGCTGTGGGGGTGCATTCCCCATGGTGTGTATCTGCGGACAGCTGATTTGCATGTGCAGTGCATCATGGGTGTGACTGGCACAATCCAACCCTGTGAAACCCCAGCACCTGCTCACAGGCTCTGATAAACCATAGGCCATCACACGTACATCTGCTAGCATAATGCATAGGTGCAAGACACCCTACAGAGTCTGTAAAATAAGATGCCCACACTGGTAGAAACACACGTACCCACGCATGTAAAAACACACGTACCCACGCACGTAAAAACACACGTACCCACGCACGATTGTACGCGCGCAGCTACGCACGTACCAATGCACGCAACCTCGCACGCACCAACGTACGTGGCTAGGCACACTCCGAGGGTGTTTTTCTGACACCAATACTCAGCGTAACGAAAAACATGCCTCCTCTTTCCCTCTGTAATGTACAGGGTGATGCCTGGGACAGCCTTCTGTGTTAGGCACACTGGGGACTCGAACCCATGCTGTCTGTAACAGCGATCAGTACTGTAACCATTGTGCTACAGCTCTGTTTCAGTGCTTTGTGTCTGTACGTCTTCTTATGTTTAACGCGCAGTGACACGCCACGGCACCTGGTAACGCTCGTTAATTTTTTTAACGTGCGTTAGTGGTGACAATGTACCGCCCATGTCCTTATTTGGGGTTTCTGTTACTACCGCGGCTCCTAACGCGAATTGCACTAACGCAGTTTAGTAAACATACCCTTATGTGTTACAAATCAAACTAAGTATTACATTTTACAAATCATGCCAAGCACAAACATATTGCTCACGCTTAATCAGGATAAGCATTCCACAAGCAAAAACATTCTATCTTGTTTTCAAAAACATCTGCCAAATATTACCTTGGCTTTTCTAGCACATACTGCTAGGTTTTAGGCTGTTCTCATAACTCTTTCAGAGGGCCCTGGTAACCTGTGTCGAGTCCCTTTCTACATTTAACACATGTTACTAACCTGTAGTACTGAGTAACCACAGGTTAATGACTTTTTGGGTAAATATCACTGTGGTAAAATGAGATAGTGATAACTACCCCTATTTACCAGGTAACATTAACTAGATAGCATCCAATATAGGCATCATCATTTTACTATGTTCTTTCACCCCTCTCTCCCACTTTATGGAAATCCAAAATTCAGAAGTTGATTTTGGCCACTGTGGACATGTTACTGGACTATTGCCTGCAGAGCACTGGATTGTGATCAAGCACCTTCTGCATTATGAGTTAACTCTCTTCGGTGATGAATCAAATATTGTGTATCCTGGACTTCGGTTGATATGTCTCAACACTGCTATCATCAACTGATGCTAATTTCACATCATGCAGTTCAGTGTATTGATGGGGGTTCTCAACCTGCTACCTCCTCCTTTACCCAGCTTCTCTTTTCCTCCTTCTCCTCCTCCCCCCTCTCTCCTACCTCCTCTTCATTTTCTTTCCTATAGTGCTCTCTTCCTCTCCTCTTCCCTCTACTCCTGTGATCCCTTCTGCCATCTTCCCTCCTCTCCTTTCCTGCTGCCCCCTCTGCCTGTGCAGCTCACACTGCATTCTCTCTCCAGACACACCAGAGCGATACAGATGGACAGCAAGCCACAAACTTTCACACACTCAAAGACTCAAGCAAAGACTAATCAAAAGGAAGGGAAACAGCAAAAAAGGACTCTAATGATTAGCACTTGGAACTCAATAACCACTCTTTAGTCAATATTCAAAGAAAATTATACAGATTAATTGCAGTAGTTATCCAAATAATTCCTCTAGGTGGCACAATTGATGAATTTATAGTTGCACTATATAGATAACAGAAAATCCTTAACAAACTGTCTTGTTACTACCAGATAATGTAGGATGCTGTTATTTTATTTTTTTTATTATTTACATTCTCTTATATACCGCGCTATTCTGCATCAGTGCGGTTTACATTGAACAAACTGAAATTGAAATTACATTGAACAGGGTATTATAACTTGGAGATAACTATTTTACAGGGAACATGGGCTATGGAGGGTTAAGTGGCTTGCCCAAGACCACAAGGAGCACCTGTGGGACTAGAAACCCCAGTCCTTCCGGCCCAAGGTTGCTGTCCTCTAGTGGGATTTGAACCACCGACCTTCCGGCCTGAAGTACCTTGCCCCAACCACTAGGCTACTCCTCCACTCCTCCACTGGATAGAGCACAAATTTGCTCAAAGAGCAGTGATATTCAGTCCTAATTTTTTCTGGATAGTTATCCAGATAGCGGACTGAATATCACTACTGTCTGGATAGCTCTGGTGCTGACTCCTCCCCACATTTATTCAGCACCGCTCGCTCTCTGGATAGCAATGCTGAATATACACATTTTATTTAAACATTGCAGCTGGCTTTAAAAAGAAACACTGCCGATCGACTGGCGACGGTGTTGGGGCATTTGGTTCACGATTCCCAAGTGGGCTTTGTGAAAGGAAGGTACGCAGTTCGCAACCTGCGGAAGATTCTCGCTTCCCTGGAATGGGTCCATGGCCGGGGTCTCTCGTCTCTGTTAATTAGCTTCGACGCCGAGAAGGCTTTTGACAGAGTTGACTGGCACTATTTATGGGACTTGTTGCCCCGATACGGGCTGGGGAACTCTTTCTGCGCAATGGTTCGAAGTCTATATCAGAACCCGGTCGCGGCGATTTGCTGCAACGAAATGCTCTCTGAGACATTTTCTTTGCATAGGGGGACTAGGCAGGGCTGCCCTCTTTCCCCATTGCTTTTTGTTCTCTCCTTGGACCCGTTTATTCGACGGGTGGAGACCTCACGGGAAATCCGGGGGGGGTGTATCCGCAAGACCGGCTTTAAACTATCGGCGTTTGCTGACGATCTCCTAGTGCAGGGGTCTCAAACACGCGGCCCGCGGGCCGCATGCGGCCCGTGAGAGAATGTTGTGCGGCCCGCGACGGAGGGAAACAAAAAAGCCTTGCTTCTGCTGCTGCCGTTGCCGCCGTGGCAGCAGCAGAATCGACTGTCAATTTTTTTTTAAAAAAACTGGTTTCTGCTGCTCAAGCAGCAAAATCAGCTGTCCTGCGGCCGCGGCCCCTTCCTCTCTGCCCGGAGATCCCTGAGTGTGCTCCATCAGCAGGTGCTTTTCAAGCCGCGAAGAGAGTATTCCCCTCTCGCGAGGCTTGAAAAGTGAATAGGCTTAAGCCGCGCGAGAGGGAAATACTCTCTTCGCAGCTTAAAAAGCACGCCGCTAATGAAGCACACTCAGGGCTCTCCGTGCAGAGGGGAAGGGGCCGCGGGACAGCTGATTTTCTGCTGCAGCAGCAGAAGCCTGGTGGTTTTTTTATTTACCGGGGGGGGGGGGTGTAGGACTGGAAATGGGCTATTGGCAGGGGGGTTATGACTGGAAATGGGCTATTGGCAGGGGGTGTTATGACTGCAAATGGGCAATTGCCTGGGGGGTTATGACTGGAAATGGGCTATTGGCAGGGGGGGTTATGACTGGAAATGGGCTATTGGCAGGGGGGTTATGACTGGAAATGGGCTATGGCAGGGGGGTTATGACTGGAAATGGGCTATTGGCAGGGGGGGTTATGACTGCAAATGGGCTATTGGCAGGGGGGTTATGACTGGAAATGGGCTATTGGCAGGGGGGTTATGACTGGAAATGGGCTATTGGCAGGGGGGGTTATGACTGGAAATGGGCTATTGGCAGGGGGGGTTATGACTGGAAATGGACTATTGGCAGGGGGGTTATGACTGGAAATGGGCTATTGGCAGGGGGGGTTATGACTGGAAATGGGCTATTGGCAGGGGGGTTATGACTGGAAATGGGCTATGGTGGGGGCTAGGACTGGAAATGGGCAGATGGAGGTTAGGACTGGAGGTGGGCTGATTGGGGGGTTAGGACTGGTAATGGCCTATGAGGGGAGGTAAGACTGAAAATGGGGTGATGGGGGATAAGACTGCAAGTGGGCTATGGGGGGGACTAGGACTGGTAATGGGCTATGGGGGGGGTAAGACTGAAAATGGGGTGATGGGGGTAAAACTGGAAGTGCGCTATGTTGGGGTTAGGACTGGTAATGGGCTATGGGGAGGTTACGACTGGTAATGGCCTATGGGGGGTCTAGGACTGGTAATGGGCTGGGGGGGGGGGTTGCTAGGACTGGAAATGGGCTGAGTGGAAGGGGGGCTTGAACTGCAAATGGCTGATGGGGAGGGGGGCTTGGAATGGAAATGGGCTGTGAGGGGAGGGAGCTAGGATTGGAAATGGGCTGATGGGGGGCTAGGATTGGAAATGGGCTGATGGTGAGGCTAGGATAGGACTGGAAATGGACTGATGCAGGGACTAGAAGGGAGCGGATGCTGGGTGGGGCTGGAACTAGAAGGGAGCTGATGTTGGGGGAGGATTAGAATGGGATGGAGCTGGGAAAGTGAAATGGAGAGGGGAAAAATATTTTGTGTGGGAGAGAAGACAAATCTACAATTGGCCAGGTATTGGGAGAGTAAGTGGGGATTGAGGATGGAGGGGTAAAATTTGAGTGGATGAAATAGGAATGAGGAAAGAGAAAAAGGAGAAAGATTAGTATGTTAAAGCAGATGTAGAGAGAGAATGGAAAAAAAACTAGGAGAGAAGAAAGGGCAAATGGACAGCAGACAATGGAGAGTTAGCAGAAGACATGAAGAAACCAGAAGAAAGTGGCTGGAACAATTGCAACTGAAAAAAATGCACAAAAGGTAGAAAAATATCTCTTTATTTTGAATTTATTAACTGGAATATGTCAGCTCTGGGAAATGTGCATCATTAATGTTTGCGCTTTGTTTAGTACAAGAGGAAATTAATTTATAGTTTTATTTCTACAGTGTTGTTGTACATTCCAAGTTTGGCTTTTGGGGTTCCCAGTTTAATTATTGTCTTCCTGTTTCTAAATCTTTTAGTCTTTCTTTATCCATACTCATTAAAGAGGCATGTTTACTAAAAGTTAGTGTATGGTAACATTATGCAAATATTTATGCAAATGAGGCCCCTTATGCAAATGAGGCCCCGCGTCTTATGCGGCCCCCGGGTTACTTTACAAGTCCTCATTTGGCCCTCAAAGCAATTTGAGTTTGAGACCCCTGTCCTAGTGCATCTACTTCGGCCCCACGAATCGCTCCCCAGCTTAATGCGTGAGATTGAGCTTTTCGGTCAATTTGCCGGGTTAAAAATTAATTGGGAAAAATCCGAGGTACTGGATCTAATGGGAACTGTGCGGGGTAGCTGGCAAGGGCCCTTCCCCCTGAAGTGGGCGACTCACCATTTCAAATATCTGGGTATAGTCTTAACTGGTCAGCCCACCCAACTCTATGAGAGCAACCTTTCAAAAATTTGTCACAGTCTCCAGGCGCAGTTGCAGGCTTGGCGTCCTCTCCCATTGTCTTTGTCTGGGAGGATTGCCGCGGTTAAAATGGTAATTTTACCAAGGATCTTATACTGGCTACAGACGCTGCCCGTTTGGCTTCTGCGAAAGGACTTGAGGCGGTTGGAGGGACTTATCAGTGGATTTTTGTGGGGGGGGACGCGTGCCCATATTTGCTATTCCCGCTTGGTGGGGAATTGGAGGCATGGGGGGTTGGGACTCCCTGATTTGGGGGCCTATGCTCTGGCCTGTCAGGCTCGGCACCTGGGTGACTGGTTAGGGGGGACCGAAGACTTTACTCCTCGGGAGCTGGAGGAGGCACTCGCAGCTCCAGTAGCGGTTCTCTCCCTTCTACACCTGGATTACCGTCTTTTTCCTGCTCACCTAACTGGGAGTGTGCTTCTTGTCCCGGTTTGCCGAACTTGGCGTCAGCTCAACACATACTGGAATACGAATTGGAGGGTGTCTAGTTGGCTGCCCATCCAGGGTAATGTTTTGTTTATCCCGGGCATGGAAAATGCGCCTTTTCGGGCGTGGGCGGAGAAAGGCCTTCAAAATTTAGGCCATGTGGTCGACCTTTCAGGGTGCTCGAAGAAGTTCCGGTCCCTCTGTGCCGAATATGCGTTAGGGACTGGTCACCAATTTGCTTATTTGCAGCTATCGCACTATATTGCCTCCTTGCCGGCAGCAGAGTTGCGGGCGGAGCGCACGGCCCAGATCCTAGAATTTTTTGACTTGGGTGGGGGATCTCCACTGTCCATCCGTTTGTTGAAGGCACGTGTGGCTCCCTACCGGCCGTCCAAGGATTATCGGTCTGTAGAGGTGGGGTGGGGGTTAGAGCTGGGCAGGGAGATCGGCCCGGGTGCACTCCTATAGGCCCTGCAGCGGGTAGGGGAACTGGCGGTGGGAGCTCGCTGGAGGGAGGTGCAGTACAAAGCTCTCACTAGGGTGCATTTTTCTCCTCGACGAGCCCTCCGCTCCCATCTCACGTCGGATGGCGGCTGCCCCAGGTGTTCGGAGCCTTTGGCGCACCTGGTGCATATGGTGGGGGGTGCCGCTTTATTCGGCCGTACTGGGCACGAATCGGCTCCTTTATGGAGCGCATTTTGGGACAGCAGATCTGTTGGGATAGTTCCTTGGTTCTTCTTGATCACCTGCGCCTCACACAGCCCAAGGGTAGATGGGAGAGGCTGTTGGTACGCAAGGCCTGTCTGGTGGGGAAGGGCCCCATATTGCAAAATTGGCGGGAACGACAGGTGCCCTCGTTTTGGGCGTGGCGAAATGCTTTCCACCAGATGCTGCTCATGGAAGCTAGATACGCCCAGGGTAATGTCAAACGATGGCCTCAGTTTCAGTTGCTTTGGGACCCCTACCTGCAGAGCCTGAGCTCACGCACCAGAAATGAAGTGTTGCAACTAGGCCCTTAAAGGGCTGGGTGCCTAGAGGGGCCCATGGTAGAGGATGACGCCCGGGTCCTCCTGGTATGGATGCGCCAATTGAGGGGGGAGGGGAGGTGGGGGGGCGGGAGTAGGGGTTCATATACTGGAAAACTGTACAACGCCCATGTGTTTATCTCTGTTCTCCTGGGGGGGATAAGAGCTGCCCCCCCCCCTCCGGGAGTTTGTTTGTTGTTGTATTGCCTGTTCTTGTTACATGGTGTTGTTAAATAAAGTATTTAAAAAAAAAAAAAAAAGAAACACTGACTTCGGAGTTAAAATATTGACCGGTCTGTTTCTAAATAATATCAGTCCTCCATGACTGGGTCTAATAGGTCTCCTCACCCTCCTTGAATCTCCGATAAAGAGTAGTTATGAAGAGTGAATTTTATACTTTAGTTAAAGAAATGTTTGTTTATGTTTATTTGGTATTTGCTATACCGCCTTTCGACCTAACAGCAAAGTGATTGAGGTTTGCCATAATAATTTTTAGATCTTGCATTATCAACTTATGGGAAAGCAAATTCATTCTTAAGCAGATAGGAATGGTTAGCACATGACAACTAAGATATTATACCATATTATGCAAAAATTATTGTGCATTCGATATTTTATTGCCTATATTTTGCGCCCAATAATTTTGGCAAGTTCCAGCTGTAACTTAGCAAAATTAAGGCAGTGTAGTTCACTGGCACTATTTTTTTTTTCAGTGCCATCAAGTCAGTGTTGACTCATAGCGACCCAGCTACCTCTGGGGTTTATTTTGGCAATGTATCACTGGAAGTAGATTGCCAGCCTTTTCTTCCAAGGCAATGGAGGGTAAAGGGACTTGCCCAAAGTCACAAGGAGTGCCAGTGGAAATTGAACCCTTGATCTTCTGGGTACTAAGCAGTTACTCTAACCACTAGGCTACTTCTCCACTCCGCTGGCACTATAGAGTCATTTTAGTTAGATCAAGGAAATATTTTACAAAAAAGCTGAAGACAAGCTGTCGGCCTGTTTTAAATTCATGGACTTTACTTGGGAGCTCTGTTTGAACGTGACCTTTAATTGTTTACGGAGGATTATTCCTGCTCTTTCAGGACTGTGCATGTATTCTCTAGCATGAAAGAATGAGCTACTTTGCTTCCAGACAAATACTTTTGTGCTAATACTTTGAAAGTATGCTGCAAACAAACAATAGCACTGTAATTTTTCCTTATACATTTAAATCTTTTCACAGCTTTTCTTGCAGCCCTCGTGCTCTTGCTATTTGCTTCTTGAATGCAGTATTATTTCTTTAGTGGGAAAACAGAACAGCAATATTTTGAGTTAAGGCAAGCAAAATAGCAGTTTCCTAACATTGTTTCATTTCTTCAGCAACTTTCACATCAGGCAATACTGTCAATTGTGTGTGCATGCATACTGATCAACCTAAATGTAGGGAGATGGGGAAAGAGACAGTCAGAATAAATTGCGAGCTGCAGTAAGTCGGGAGTCCCAGGTCTGTCCAACAACAGGGGGAGGCTGAAATATGTGAGCGTTGAGGGAAGGGGGATCCAGCTCTGTTTGTTGAAGAACCATGGGAGCAGTGAGAAGGGTGGCATAAGAGGAGCCGAGGGCCAAACTTCCTCCCTCCTGCACTTCCTGCCTGTAAATTGCCTGGCTGAAATGTTTCCTGGGTCATCCTCCTTTTTCTCATGGGGGATAGTTACAAACATGCATTGAGGGAATAATGCATGATTTTAGCCCCTTAACATGCATTGAAAAGTGAAATTGTGCTTTATTTTACCATAATGCATGTCAATATACCCATTGATTAATAATGAGATGCAAAGCATGCAAATTACCTCACTATTACTGTATGTAAAAGTCTGGCACTGTTTAAAGAAAAAGCTTTGTCTAGGGATCACCATCCTCCCGAGGATTCCCACACCCACCACACAGAACCCCCCTCGAAGATCCCCCACTCCCCAGGCCTATGTTTAGGTGACCTGGTAGCCTAAAAGTGTCAGGGAAGGGGTGATCCCCCAGGCACTCCTACCCCCAGGAGTGACTCTATAATGAGGCAGAGTGACGTTGCCACCTCAGGCATCAAAGTTTTGGGGGCGGCAAAAAATGCCTCCAAAACAGCCAAGTAGCTGTCGCCTCACTCTGCCTTCAAGAAAAAAAAATTGAATTGATCAGCCACTACCACTTCCACTTCTCTCAGGTCAGCAGCAGCAGACTCAACCTCCACCCCCCACCCCCATGCCACTGCCCCAGATCTGAGGACAATGTGGCAGCGGCAGCAAATTCTAAACTTTGGGGGGAAAAAACTTTAAAAACGCAGGGTTTTCAAGATTTAGCACTTCTAATCCATGCTGGTTCCTCCCCCCTCTGATGTGAAAGGTATTATCTGAGTGGGCGGGACCTATCAGAGCCTTAGAAGCATGCTGGAATCACAAGAACCAGTGATTTTACTTTCTGGAGGGTTTTGGGGGGTTTTCTTTTCAAAATTCATAGCTCACTAAAGTGGCAGCAAACAATCGACTTAAAAAAATGGAAAGTAAAATCGCAGGCTCTTGCAACTCCAGCATGCTTCTAAGGCTCTGATGGGTCCTACCCCCTCTGATAATGCTTTTCACATCACGGGGGACAGAACCAGCAAGAACTTAGAAGTGCTGGAGTCTTGAAAACCCCGTGCTTTTCATGTCCTCCTGAGGTCGATATTCAAAGGTGGATGGCAGATGCTGGACAAAGGAAGTAGACAGGAGGGCAAATCCTGGACAAAGAGGGGGGGCAGGAGGAAAAATGCTGGACTGCAAAAAGGGACTGCTACATCCAGAGAGAGATCTGCAATTGTGAGTATTTACTTTTGGGAGATTTTCCTAAATCTTGGGGAAAAGGGAATTTTTTAGATTAAAGCTGATTAATCTGTGTAAATTAGAAGCCAGTGTATTTGTTAAATCAGTCAGGCCTAGTACCAGCAAAGTGCTTTTAGTTAAATTGAAAACTCAACAGCTAGCTTTCAGTTTAAGTTTAAAACCCAGCAGTGGGCTGTCAGTTTAAATTTAAAACCCAGCAGAGAGCTTTCAGTTTAAAATCAGAACACAGCAGAGAGATTTCTGGTTAAATTTAAAACACAGCAGAGAGCTTCTAGTTTAAATTTAATACTCAGGGCTTGATATCAGCAAAGAGCTTTCAGTTTAAATTTAAAACACAGCAGAGTGCTTTTTGGTTAAATTTAAAACCCAACAGAGAGCTTCTAGTTTAAATTTAATACTAAGTCAGGACCTAGTACCAGCAAAGAGCTTCCAGTTTAAATTTAAAACACAGCAGAGTGCTTTCTGGTTAAATTTAAAACCCAGCAGAGACGTCTAGTTTAAATTTAATACTCAGTCAGGACCTAGTACTGGCAAAGAACTTCCAGTTTAAATTTAAAATCCAGTAGAGTTATTTCTGTTTAAATTTAAAACCCAGCAGAGAGCTTTAATTTACATCAACTCAGAGTATAACTTAGCATAAAAGGAAAAACAGGGTCAGTATTTCTTGAGCAAAAACTTGTTTCTAGAGACCTTTACAAAGAAGCCTTCTAGATAGGGGGCAAGACACCTGTGAAATCATATTAAATAGGTGTTAAAGCCAAGGGGCATATCAAAGGGGCATTTTGAAAGACTCCCTCTATCCAAGCAAGGGCTGTGTGAATCACCCAGGAAATTGGACACAGATTACCTCAGAAGCACAGGGCAGGGTTCTGTATAGCAGCCAGCTTTTAATAAGTCTTCTTTCCCTCCCTCCCTCTCTCCCCGACTCCCATCTCCCCCTGGGATAATCATAGCTTTATAGGTGCTTAAACCTCTTAAAGGAAAGGAGGTGCCATATTCACTCTCAGGTGCAGCTGTTTATCCTCATCAGGCATATATTAAGGACCTGAGATTAGTTAAGCTTGAGGTGAACAAAGTCCATTAAACAAATTAGGTATAGTTTTATTAGTATAAGCATCCACAGCAAACCTTAGTAAGTAAACAACTTAAATACCTAAACACAGCCCTAAAACTAAGATGCAGACAGCAGTGCAGCAGTGAGATTGGGGCTTTACAGTATTTTGCATTGAGTGTCACATGTATGATTTTCTCCCAATTGGTGAAGGATCATACATGTGCACTAGGTGCAAGGAGCTCTTTGCTCTCAGGGAACAAGTCCAATCTCTGGAGGCTAAAGTACAGGACCTGGAGGACATAAGGAAGACAGAGAGGTACATAGACGAGACCTCCAGGGATATAGTACTGAAGTCCCACCTCCAGTCTGGCAGCATCCCTATTGCCATGGAGAAAAGAGGTCATGTGACAGGAGATCATCACCCTGGTGTGGCAAGAAGTGATGCTGTAGCTAGGACCTGCTCTCAGGGTGATGTAAAACCCTCTCACACCGAGGAGGTTTCTCCAGGGCCATGTACCCATGAGGGAAGGGTTAGGACAGCCGTTATAGTTGGTGATTTGATCATTAGGCATGGATAGCTGGGTGGCTGGTGGATGTGAGGACGTCTTGGTAACATGCTTGTCTGGTGCGAAGGTAGCAAATCTCATGTGCCACCTAGACAAGGTCTTAGATAGTGCTGAGGAGGAGTCTGCTGTCTTGGTACACTTTGGTACCAATGACATAGGAAAGTGTTGTAGGGAGGTACTGGAGGCTAAATTTAGACCTTTAGCTAGGAAGTTGAAATCCAGAACTTCCAGGGTAGCATTCTCTGAAATGCTTTCCGTTCCACATGCAGGACCCAAAAGGCAGGCAGAGCTCCAGAGACTAAATGCGTGGATGAAACAATGATTCAAGGAAGAGGGGATTGGATTTGTTTGGAACTGGGGAACATTCTAGGGAAAGGAGGAGATTTTCCGAAGGGATGGGCTCCACCTTAACCAGGATGGATCCAGACTGCTAGCATTAACCTTTAAAAAGGAGATAAAGCAGCTTTTAAACTAGACAATTGGGGAAAGCCGACAGTCGCCCAGGAGCACATGGTTCGGAACAATGTATCCTTGATGTATACTAGCAAAAGATTGAAGTTAGGGCATATCAGCAGAGAGGTTCCAATAAAGACAAAAGTAGCCCAAATGCCCTTGAGTACAGAGCAGACAGAGCTTAAATATTCCAAATTACCCCTGCCTACCGATAACCAGGTTAATATGAATAAAATACAGCCTCTAAAATGCTTTTATGCAAATGCCAGAAATCTAAAAAATAAGATGGGAGGGTTAGAATATATAGCACTAAATGAGAAATTAGATATGATTGGTATCTCAGAGACATGGTGGAAGGAGAGCAACCAGTGGGATACTGTGATACCTGGATTCAAACTATATCATAATGATAGAGCAGATCAAATTGGTGGTGGGGTTGCACTCTATGTTAGAGAGAGCAATGAGTCACAAAGGATTAAAGTTTTGCAGTAAACAAAATTCACTGTGTCCTTTCATTGAATAATGGAAAATGTCTTCATCCTCCCTCACCTTCATATGCCCACTTTGATTCCACTTGTCATTCTGCATTTCACTACATATTTGATTTTCCAGGGCTGATAACAACATGCACAATGAATGCTGGCAGTATTGTCTATAGGAGGCCATGTCCTGGAGTGTAAGGTGGTAGTTCAGCACACAACATCATTTCCCCTCCCAAATCACATGCTGCCTTGTGTTCATCTGTTCTATCATCATGCATTTTCCATGCTGGATGAATATAAACATGTTAATATAACTGAGGTTTTTGTGGCTACAGTTCTGTTTCTGTCAATTGTTTGAGGCATGTGAATACACCTGAGATCATTTTCCTCTATTTTAAAATGTTTTCCCCCAGTAAAATTAGAGTGTATGTGTTATATATACTTTGGAAGACTGGCAGATGAAATTTAATTTGGGCAAGTGCAAAGTTATGCACCTAGGAAAGAACAGCCCAAACTATGGTTTTAAGATGCAAGGTTCCACATTAGGAACCACCACCAGGAAAAAGATGTAGGCGTCATTGTGCATAACACATTGAAACCCTCTCCCCACTATGCAGTGGTAGCCAAGAAAGTAAATAGAATGCTAGGAATCATAAGGAAGGGAATGGAGAATAAAACAAAGGATATTATAATGCCTCTGTATCATTCCATGGTGTGATCGTACCTTGAATATTGTATGCAATTCTGGTTGTCGTATCTTAAAAAGGATATAGCAGAATTAGAAAAAGTAAAGAGAAGACCCACTAAAATGGTAAAGGGGATAGAAGGATACCCCTATGAGGAGAGGCTTAAAAGGATGTAGTAAAAGCTGTTAGTGTAACTGGGTTTAAAAAAGTTTGGACAAGCTTCTGGAGGAAAGGTCCATAAATCATTATTAAAAAGGACATTGTCCCAATACAAGCATTGTGGAACCTGTGTCTTCTGGGGAAACTGCTAAGTATTTGTTACCTAGATTGGCCACTGTTAGCAACAGGATACTGAGCTTGATGGACCTTGGTCTGGCCTAGTATGGCATATCTTATGTTCTTATGTATATACCTTGTTTGGCTACATTAACCAGGGACAGGGGTGATGATTCAGGCTATTCTGGTGAAGATTCAGGCCATGGTTCCATGAGGGACTACAAATACCATACTGCACTGCTCTGCACAGATCTCACCTTAGCCAAAGCAATGTTGTCCCTCCTGCAATTATGTATTCTGGCACCTCAGGGAAAGTATGGAATTTCACAGGTGTTCCTTTCAGCTTGTCAAGCAGTACAGTGTGCTGTTTGTTGTCCCTGGTTGTGGCAATGGATATCCAGACTTCAGGTTCCAGAATGCATTTGACCTCTTTGCTCAGAGAGGCTGGAATGAGTCACATTCTCACAGCAGGAACTCAGTAATGTGGAAACTCATCACTCATCACCTGCCTCCAGGACATGGTTACCATGGATATTGAGTGCAAGGGGTTGTGGATGGCCTCTGCAAGTACTTCGAGCATTCAACTAACAAGAGCTTGGTAAACTCTGTAGCCCAACTGCCATTTTGAAACTCACAATGTAGCTTCTAAGCCACCACTCAGTCACTGCTTCCTCTACAGGCAAGTTGACTTGTACATGCACTCACAGACAGATCTCCTAAATGTAGCTGTGAGTACAATAATTCATTTTCAGCTCTAATGTGGCTACATGAATTGTCTGTGCTGCTGTGTTTCCTATGCCATGGATGGACTTCTCCCATGAATTATTCAGTGTTTGCTGTCTTCCCTCAAGTGCTTCTCTTTCATTTATTTTTGTCTCTGACCTTTTTGCCTGACCCCTCTCAGGAAAAGCCACAAAGTCTAGGAAAGAATATGTCTCAACCAGCTGTCACCTACATCTACTGACCTGCCTAACCAGGCACAATGGCTCTCTGAAATCTGCCCAGTAACAAGACAATGGCCACATTTAGTTAGGATTTAGCTACAAGTCTTCATCAGGTCATTGTACACTTAATAGGTTTTGAGCCATATAACATAAGGAATGCTTAAGGATGTGGCATGAAGTGGGGTTTACCCCCCTTGATACCATCACTGGATTGGCTGCAAATCTCATTCTGGGAGCTCGGTGAGTTAACCATCCTTGTCATGTATTTCGTACTTTAGCCTAGGTATGGTGTTTAGTGATAGGAGGAAAGTGAAGTGTGCTTTCTCTATGAGCTACTTGTAGACATTGGGATCCTCATTGCAGGCCCTATAATATAATGTAATAATTCCATGGTAACAAAGGCTGGACTGGCTGATACTCTCACCCCTGCAACTGTGTAACAGGAACTCAGCAACTCTATCCTAGACATGTTTACCCAGGCATTTCATTGAGAGGGGGCAGGGTTGCCTGCAGTGAGGTAGCTACATTCCAAATAGGGTATAGTTCAAATATATTCACAGGTGCCGTAACTAATAGATAGCTCAACTAGCCGTGTTTGGTATACTACATGCTTAGAGTTCTGAGGGTCAGCAGGTCAAGACCAGCCCCATGTCAGTCTTTGCCAAGTACATTTACTGGGTGGCTATATTTCCCATATCAGCTCCAGTTCTCATATTAGCTTTTCATGTGCCCTGCCTCATATTTGTACCCCTTGCAAAGGTATAATAATTAGATGTCACTCACCCAGCAGCCAGCCATCTCCATATCTTCCCTCCTTGAACTGTTGGCATGGTGCTGAGTGATGCAGGATATACAAATCATGGGTTGACCCAGCAAACCTGGCCACCACATTCAGTATGCATATGTTTGCATCACACACCACCTGCACGTTCATGGAATGAAAGTGCTTTCCATTCCAGAATACTACTACTACTACTACTGAGCATTTGTAAAGCACTACCAGTCGTATGCAGCGCTGTACAGACCATCTCCCTGTCTCTGGGTGGGATAAGAGCCACATACGTGCAATCTATGGCTCCCATTATGTGTGGTAGGCCTGCAATTCTCTCAAATTGTGGATTGAAGGTCCCCCACTGTTGTCTTTCATTAGGAAATATAATGTAATTCCTAACCCAGATCTTCATGTCTCGCAGTACCTGGTGTAGGCATCTGGAAAAGGTGGAACTGGACATTCCTCCAACTGCAGCCACAGATGTTTGGAAGCAGCCAGAGGCAAAGAAATGTAGAGCACTCAGGAGCTTGACCAGCCCTGGTATGGCATGTGACCAGGCTGTAAGAGGCTCGAGGTCAGGTCTTAGGTCCTCATAGAGCTCTCTTATGGCCTCTGAGCTCAGCCTGTAGAGGGAGATGACTTGGTCCTCGGGAAGGCCGAGGAGGGTGGCCCTATCCCTGAAGATAAAGGGCCTTCTGGGCTGGACTTCCCTTTTCTGAGGACACAAGTTCCATTGCTCTCCAGGCTGATGCCTCTGCATATTGCCCCCCATGGGGTGTGGGGGCTGTCCCAGATGTTCTTGGGCCTCCTCTGGAGCTTCTTCTTCCTCCTCCATCCACACATATAAACACACTACACTATGGTGAGCCATGGTGTAGCAAGGAAGAGGCCCCAGCCCACAATGCTTTATAGGCTGGACTATCGGTGGAGCATACTGCACACACTTCGCTTTCTTTTAACACTCAGTAACGTGTGTTAATGGGGCCAGGGAGCCCTTAACTCCTGCTCAGAGTTTCCATTAAAGTTCTTGGCAGCTGTGCCTGTAACGCATGGTACGGGAATGGCCGTTATGGGTACAGATGCTGTCTCTGTCCAGTTAACGCCCCTTTGCACCTTAATGGATGGTAAAATATTATTGCCCGTTAAGCCCGAGCTATTGGCCTTTCCTGCAATGGTAACCACTACCATGTGCCGATAACACCTGCTAACAGCAACTTTGCACCCTTAGCAATCCTTAGTAAAAGTACCTATATGAGCAGGACCAGTGCAAGGACACTAGGTGCTCATGAATTTGCAGCCTTTTGGAAGCCATGTCCTACTACATGATGAGAGTAATGTACTAAGGGACTTGAGAATGTAGAACAACATTGTATGTACTCCAGTAGGCTCATATGAAATTGTCCTGTTCTATGGGCATAACGGTAAGTGCACAGACAACATACTGCCTATGTTTATGTGATGGCAAGAACTTTCAAAGAGGTAATTTTATTAAGACCCATAAGGGAATATGTTGCTTTTACAAAACAGATGCAACATGTGCTTATGTTCCTTTCCTGCCTAGGCATCCTGTTATTATATTAACTTCTACAGGTCATGATCAACAGAATCAGTTTTCAAATTTTCAAGGTAAATGTGAGGCATTTCCTTTTGGGTTTTTTGTACTGTAAATCAGTGGAAAACTATTTTAGGTGAATGTCACATGACATAAATGAGGTTGTTTCATCTCTTAGAGTATATATGTCATTGATAATTTCTTCAATCTAGTCCCCAGACACAATCATTTTTCTCTTGAAAGCTATTGTGTAATTTGTCTTTGAAGAAGCACTTCATCATGTCCCAGAAACTCTTTGCAGTCCACCCTATCTTTTACTATATGAAATGCATCTACTCTTATTTTATATCACCCTACAGTTTATTTCCATGTCCTTCATGTGGTATGGTGAGCAACGAAAGCAAACATGAAGAACAAGCAGGATTAATCTTTCTTTCATGCGCTGCCTGACTGTGATGCTAAGATGTTCATTGACTTCCTTTTTTTCCTACTTTAACACCTGGTTCTGTCCTCACAGAAAAGAGATGTAAGAGGCTCCCTGGGGGAAAGATTTATAAAGATTCTTGGAAGTGCACTGCTCCAGTCATACAAGATTAAAATCCCCATAGGTTTGTGTTTTACATCCCAGAGTAGAGGAAGGTTGCTCAAGGCTGCCTTAGAGCTCGTCTCAACTCCCTTTGCTGCATTCACAGGTGAATCCAAGATATTGTTTTGTTCTTCCATCTCTCCTGATGAATGACGGTACAGCAGCTGCTTCAGCATTCAGGTTTTGTTTTTCGCTTGATTCCAGTGAATCTGTTTATGTTAATCAATGCCAGTATTGCTGAAAAGCCTGCAGATACTTTTTACCCATGATGTTTGCACCATTTTGCAAAGAGAAAGTATGCACATATTTTATGCCACTGAGCAGGCCCCAAAGATTTGAAAATATAAAACTGCACACACTGTGGCAATTCTTGCTCTACCTAGTTCTGAGAAAGGGTAAGCCTGTGGGAGCAACAGAAATGTTTTCATAAGAACATAAGAACTGCCTTGCTGGTTCAGACCAAGGTCCATCAAGCCCAGTATCCTGTTTCGAACAGTGGCCAATCCAGGCCACAAGTACCTGACAGGTTCCCAAAGAGGCACACAGATTCCACAGTGCTTGTCCCGGGGCAAGCAAGGGATATCCTAGGTCCTCTTGAATAATGGTTTATGGACCTTTCCTCCAGGAACTTGCCCAAACCTTTTTTAAACCCAACTACACTAACAGCTTTTACAACATCCTCTGGTAATGAATTCCAGAGTTTGATTACGCGTTGAGTAAAGAAATATGTTCTCTTATTAGTCTTAAATGGGTTGCATTGTAGCTTCATTGTGTGTCCACTAATCGTTCTATTTTTTGATGGCGTAAACAACGTATCTATGTTTACCCATTCCACTCCATTCATTAATTTATAGACCTCTATCATATCGCCCCTCAGCTGTCTCTTTTCCAAGTTAAAGAACCCCAACCTTTTAAGCCTCTCCTCATAGGGTATTCTTCCATCCCCTTTACCATTTTTGTCACTCTTCTTTGTACCTTTTCTAATTCAGCTATATCCTTTTTAAGATATGGCAACCAGAATTGCACACAATATTCAAGATGCGGTCGCACCGAGGAACGATACAGAGACATTATAATATCCTTTGTTTTATTCTCCATTTCTTTCCTTATTATCCACGATGACGCCTAAATCTTTTTCCTGGTTGGTGGTTTCTAAGGTAGTACCTTGCATCTTTAACCATAGTTTGGGTTGTTCTTTCCTAGGTGCATAACTTTGCACTTGTCCACATTAAATTTCATCTGCCATTTGGATGCCCAGTCTTCCCATTTTTCAAGGTTCTCTTGCAATTTTTCACAATTCTCTTGGATTTTAACAACTTCGAATAATTTTGTGTCATCTGCAAATTTGATCATCTCACTCGTTATTCCTATTACCAGATCATTTATGAAGATGTTAAAAAGCAGTGGGCCCAGCACAGATCCCTGGGGTACTCCACTATTTACCTTTTTCCATTGAGAAAATTGGCCATTTAGCCCTACTCTCTGCTTTCTATTTTTAACAAGTTCGTGATGCACAATAGTGCACAGCCTCCTATCCCATGACTTTTTAATTTCACCCAGAGTCTCTCATGAGGGATCTTGTCAAAGGCTTTCTGAAAATCCAGATACACTATATCAACCGGCTCACCTTTGTCTACCTGTTTATTCATACCTTCAAAAAAATATAACAGATTAGTAATTCAAGACTTTCCTTGGCTAAATCCATGTTCTCTTTTTCCCATTAACCCTCCTAAGGGGGTTTAAAAGCACTTTGAAGGAGAGTGGATTCAAATCTGATTTGAAAAGGTTATTGCATATTCATGAAAATATATATAATATCTTAGTAAGAAACTGTGCCTAATCCCAAAATGAAGAAGAGGAACAGCCTAACAATTAAAGAAGCAGGTTGTAAACCAGGGAAACCAGGTTCAAATCTTACTTTCTCCTACTGATATGCTCTGTGACCTTGGCAAGTCACTTCATCTTTCACTGCCTCGGGTATAGCTTAGATTGTGAGCCTCTCAGGTAGGGAAATAACTTGTGTACTTGACTGTAGCTCACTTTGAATGCAAAACTGAAAAAGGTGAGTAATAAAGGAAAAGGGATCCCAGAAATCTTTATTGTGGGACCGCACTTCTGTCAGAAAAAGGTTTTCTCTCTTTTTTGGTTAGCTTTTACAATTTTATCATTGCAGTGGGACATTTTTTATTTGAATGGAGCAACACTTTGGTGTGTAAGGAGCCTTATTTGTTTGACAGCCTACTGATCCTCAGATGTTCCTAGGACTTCTGAGGGCAACTGGAATGTGGAAAAAGATACCCCTTCCAACCCTCAGGTCTGCTGATGGGACTGGGGATTCAGGAGTTAAACACTGGAAACGCGGAACTTGGAATTAGCTATAGAGATGTCCAAAGGGAAAAATGTTTTAGTTCATTTTCAGTTCTTCTGGCCTTTTCTGAGACTTTTTGGGGATTATTTTGTTTACTTCATGCATTCATCAATGTAGCAGTTCACTTCCACCCAGTCCTCTGACACTTTGTTTGGGAAGCTTTCCACTACCATCTCTCCAGGATCATGAAGCAAGCTATTCATCTGCATCACATATGAGCCTGTGGATTACAGCTAAATATGGATCTGCATTCATTAACACACCTTAAAAAAAATTGAAGAATATACAAAATCAATTTAGTATGCATTAACCTACAAATCAACACATGTAAAGTCATCAAATATCTGGGTGAAGCTACCAGAGGCTGAATCTTGATCTCTTGGAAGTCTATACAGTCTTGACAAAAATCTCCAAACACTTTCTGATCACTGCCGACATCATTGTCTCCTCAATGTATTGTCTATTGCAAACAGCACATCAATTAGTAGATGGCACTTCTATGTTATCAGTGGGATCCATCCAAATGCTTCTATGCCATACAGCAATCCAAGATAGTAGGTCTCTCCCTTGTGGCCTGGATTGGCCACTGTTGGAAACAGGTGGGCACAACAGTACAAAAGCAAAAACCACGCAAAACCAAGAGGAACCAGTCCGAAGCGTGATAGTGTGGAAAGATAAAAATCTTTATTAAGCCCGGGCTATCAAGGGCTTAATAAAGATTTTTGTCTTTCCACACTATCACGCTTCGGACTGGTTCACTGTTGGAAACAGGACACTGGGCTTGATGGACCTTTGGTATGACTCAGTATGGCATATTTTATGTTCTTATATTCTAAAAGGGTGTTGAAGAGATTGTTATTAATGGCTAACTGGTAAGAGGTAGAAAGTAAACTGAAAATGCCAAGAGTATCATAAAAGTAGAGGAAACAATAGAGACTGAGAAGGATGCTGCTGGCCTTTCATCCTATCCTCCATTCCCAGCCATAGTTCCAGCAGCCGCACAAAGAGCAGCAGCGTCCCCCCTCCCCACACGCCCCCAAAGGAAGTAGAAGGAAAATCTTGCAAAACCTCAAAGATAATGGAGGCATTTCCAAGTGTTTGAGGATCCACAGAATGCAGAATGCAATTACTGTAGGAGCATCTTAGTAGAGGGAAGCTTATGGTCATCTCATGAACAGTGGCATGCTGCACCATTTGGAAGAACAGTACCCTTTCCAGCTAAGTACAAAGGAGAACGCTGATCCTTGGCTGGGGACTCCATCCAGAAGTGGAAATAACAGTGATGGGCAGGGTATGGCAAAAACAAAATTGCTTTCCAAAGTAGATCCTTGTGCCTCTTCCACAAGTCAGATGGCATGGCAAAGGCCTGACACGCATCAAAGCAAGCCACCATGGAAGAGATGGAGTGGTGTTCAGCAGCACAGTCATAGGACAGGAAGCATTGAGGGTACTTACATAGTGGAGCTTATAGCCCTGGATGACCATCCCCTTAATATGGGTGAGAAGGTGGAGTCTAAGAGGCTGCTGCATCTCTTAACTCCTGATTACTGAGTGCCCTGCATAACATCTTTTAGTAGGCAAATAATTCCCAACCTATGTTATCAGTTGCATCACCAGCTGCAGGCTGGGAGTAGCACATATTTCACCACTGACATCTGAACATTACAATCTCTTACTGACAGCACACTGGTGGCAGCCAGACGAGGCTAAAATAGGCTTTAGGTATAATAGGGGACCAAACGGTTGAGGGTACTATGGGCTGTACTGCACAGCCCAGTAATGATGACAGCCGTACTTAGACGCATACGTTAGCAGAAATAAGAGCAATGCTGCAGGGCTAGAACATAGGGCATAAACAGAGCACCGTGCTTCCATGTTTCTTTGTAACAGACGGTGGGGTGCACACGGTCAAGGCTGTGAAGGAGGGGTGCTTTCTTGGGATCAGATGCTTTGCATACTTGCTGCATCTGGTTGTCAGAGATTCCCTAGAACTACAGAGCAAATGGAATGGCAGCCTTGTCATAAGACAACTGATCAAGAAGTGTCAAAAAATAGGTGGGTATTTTAATCCAAAACGCAATAGCGGACAGACGGCAGTCCTGGATATGCTCAGCTGCCCCCCGCCATTATCTGACATTCCCCAGCAGCAAGCCTCCAGCCGCTGCACTCTGCAAGGTGTTCCAGCAAGACACATACTAGCTGCAGACAGTCTGCCAGCTAGTCCATAGTGCATGGTCCTGGAGGAGATGCATGTACCCAGAACCCAGGGGATGTCAGCATACACACCAAGCAGATAAGTCAGTGATTGGGCCCCAAAAGGAAACCCATATATATCACATGAGCAAAATGCCATATAGCGCTATGGGGGAACCTAGCCATGCCGTGGTCACTACTCAGTCAGGGTGAGAGTGACCTCCCAGCAGGACATGCTGTGGCCACTCTGTCTGTGCAGGTGGTACCGGGCACTACAATGTCCGAGCCATTGCCTTATGCCATGTGCAGATGCATCCAGGCCAGGCCACCCTATCCAGGCTATTCCCACAGTACCTTGCTCCTCATTATGCACATTGGCAGGCCAATACTGGGAACAGTGCTAGCAGTGTGGGCTGTGGAGGGTGTTGGAAGCCACCACACACTGGATAGACAGACACACACTCCCCACACCTATGCCAGCATTGTGCAACTATAGAGGTGTTGGGCAGCCCAGGCCACCACACAAGTCCTGAGCACAGTGCAGGCATGGCTATGGTACGCAAAACTGTAGGAGTCACTCCCCAGGTTGGTAAACACTGTCAGACACATGACCTGTAGCACATTCCACATACATCAGAAAGGTTGCTATGATGCAGCTCACTCAGAAAATTGTACTTAACCTAGGAATTGCTATCTGCCAGTAATCCTAGCAACCTTTTGATAGATGTGTACCATATTCCCCGGTTTAGGGTGGCATTACTAAGGTATGCAAGTGCTAGTATTGGGAGATGCACGAAGAGCCCACAGTCCTGCCTCTCCAGAAGGCTGTGGATAATGGGGCCTGTGGGTGCAGGTGTGTCTGCCCCTGTTGGATGCTGCTTTACGGCAGAGGTTCCCAACTCCAGTCCTGCGGTGCCAAACACTGTTCGGGTTTTCATGCTGTCCCTCATGAATATGCATGAGATACATCTGCAAACCATGGGGGTGGCGCATAGAAATGCAGCACAGGCATCTTTATCAGAGGCAGCATGGAACTGGAATGGTGTTTGGCCCTCCAGGACTGCATTTGGGAGGCTCTGCTCTAGGTAATGTGCATTTTTATGGTGTCTGTGCTCTGTAGGGTAAAATATGGGTGTTTTGGGCATGTTTACGTCATCTGCAAGAACGGTTCTGCCTGTATTAGCACGTTATAGTAGTGGGTAAAATATGAGGACTGGGTTGGCGGAAACCACAGCTGGGACTTGAACCTGTGACCTTCTGAATACAGTGGTTCTGTGCACTGCACCACCATGTTCTCACAGAGATGGTGCATTCCCTGGTGATACCATGCTTGTTGGTCAGACAGGGCCTGTCTGTTGCAGTGCATGGCACCCACCTACACAGGGCTAGGTCACGGTCTGCTCTGGGCAGCTGCCACTGCCCCCTCCACCACCAGTATCCCTCAGCCACCATGCTGACATGCCCTTCTGCTGGTGGAGCTGGTGGTGCGCGGTCTCAGGCAATCCAGTGTGCAGGTAGGCAGCAGCCTATGGTGCATGTTCTGGGGTAGGGGTGCCTGCATAGACGTCCACGCTCCCCCCCAGCCCCGCCTGCCAGTGTTCCGTGCCCTTGGGGGTTTCTGTTGGGTACTCTCCCCTGTGACGCTTTGGGAAACACGCTCGTGCCCATGTTGGGCCCTCATCAGTTGCTGTCTGGCTCTACTGTTTACGCATTCCTATGGGCCAACTGAGCATCACCCTAGTCCCCACTGTGGCCCAGCTGCGCCACTGCATGTGCCGCCTGCAGCCCTCTGTATCCCCTTTTCCAGCATCTGCCCGGTTGCCCGTTCCGACATGCCCGCCCTGATGTTGCGGGATAGGTGCACGCCATAGGAACCCTTTCCGATGGTGGGGAAATCCCTGAGCAGCGCTATTTCACTGTGGGCCCATGCACCTTGTATGGGGACGGAGTATGGACCCTTCCACGAATTATATCTGTTCTATGGAGTTTACTCGGGAGGGGGTTGATGTTTCTCATTGCTACCACTATTGGCCAGCTTGGTTGTTGTTTTTTTCGAGTTTGTTGGGGTCATTTTCGGTGTTTCTGTGCCCTTTTGTTCTGTGCACATGTACCACACTTATCACCTTTTTTTGGTTTCCCTGCCTAGGCTGTACATTGCTGACACGTAAATGGTTTCTCTCCCCTTTAAAGTGCTTTTACCGGTAGGTTTTCATTTGCGTTGGAATTCAGCTCTGAAATTCAGTGCGTTGGTGTGCAGGGAGCCTCTCCCCGCCCACTCTCTGCCCATTGACCCCTTCTCTCCGCCCTCTCTCCACCTTCTGCGGTGTTTTACCGCGCCGCGGAGCATTACGCTCGTTAGCGTGTGATAGCGTGCGCTAGAGGCGCGTTTATGATCGTTAATGCGCTATAGCATGCGCTATAGCGCGCTAACGATCGTTAACATTGTACAACGCGCATTATTCACGTTTACCGCACTTTAGTAAACATACCCCTAAGTATTTAAAAGTCTGTATGATATCTCCCCTGTCCCTTTTCTCCTCTAGGGCATACACATTCAGGTCTTCAAGTCTCTTTTCATACATCTTCTGGTGCAGGCTCCAAATCATTTTGGTTGCCTTCTTCTGAACTGTTTCAGTCTTTTTTATATCCTTTGTGTGAGATATGGTCTCCAAAACTGAACACAATACTCCAAGTGAGGTCTCACCAATGACTTGTACAGTGGCATTAGTATCTCCTCCTTTCTGCTGGTTACTCCTCTCTACTGTATATGCAACTCAGCATCCTTCTGGCTTTGGCTACTGTCTTTTCGCATTGTTTCGCCACCTTGTGATTGTCACACACTAACACTCTGAGGTCCCTCTCCTGGTCCATGCACACCACCCTCTCTCCCTCTATCTCGTATGATTCCTCTATTTTTGCATCCCAAGTGCATGACTCTGCACTTCTTTTCATTAAATCTTAACTGCCAAGCATTAGACCATTCTTCAAATGCTTTTAGATCCAACCCAAGTTAGAGGGTTTCAGTAGCAACAGGAATGCACAGCAGAGCTTTTAGTTATGGTGGATTTCTTCCATGGTCAAGTGGGTCAACTTCTTATGAAAGAGTTTGCTTAGATGCTAGCTGGACTCTATTACATGCAGATGAAAGGAACTATTGCTCTGCAGTGCAACTCACTAACTTACTGGAAGGAAAAACAGGTGACTGAGGTGGAGGGAAGGGAACAGCAGAGGCAGGTGGGTGGGGGGGGGGGAGGAATGGTAGCAGTAGTGGTGCAGCAGAAGAAATAGTAGACAGCAAGAAGAATTGGTACTACCCTGTCTCCTACCTCTTCCCAGCTTTACATACCAGTGGCCCATGAGCCCCAGCATGGACAACTCTTTGGTGACTGAAGCCCTAGCTACAGTGCTAAGCTGCAGAGATCAGTCTGCCACAAGTCAAACTCCTAAAAACATAAGAACATAAGATATGCCATACTGGGTCAGACCAAGGTCCATCAAGCCCAGTATACTGCTTCCAACAGTGGCCAATCTAGGTCATAAGTACCTAGTAGTTTCCCAAAAAGACACAGGTTCCTCAGTGCTTGTATTGGGTCAAGCAGCGATATCCTGTATCCCTTTTAATAATGGTTTATGGACCTTTCCTCCAGGAACTTGTCCAAACCATTTTTAAACCCAGCTACACTAGCAGCTTTTACTACATCCTCCGGTAACAAATTCCAGAGTTTGATTACACGTTGAGTGAAAAAATATTTTCTGTTATTAGTCTTAAATAGGTTACCCTGTAGCTTCATTGCATGTCCCCCTAGTCTTTTTATATTCTGATGACATAAACAATTGATCTACGTTTCTCCGTTCCACTCCATTCATTAATTTATAGAACTCTACCATATCTCCCCTCAGCCATCTCTTTTCCAGGTTGAAGAGCCTGTGTCACTCTATTGGCCCTGCTCTCATAGTAACATAGTATATGATGGCAGATAAAGACCAGTATGATCCATCCAGTCTGCCCAGCAAGGTGGCAAGAGTAGGTGCACCTGCGTGCAGGTCACCCCTCCTTATGCTTTTGTTTAGGGGTGTACCCACTGCTCAGTACAGGTTACCCCTGTTTGTTGAGATATAAGAGATACTTAAGTTTATTTTGATTTTATCCTGTGGCTATAAAGGGATCCATTATGTCTGTCTCATGCCATTTTGAATTCTGTCACTGTATTTGCCCTCACCACTTCCATCAGGTGGGCATTCCAAGCATCCACCACCATTTCAATGAAAAGGTATTTCCTGACATTGCCTTTCAATTTACCCCTTTCAGTTTCATGTTATGCCCTCTAGTTTTACAGCTTTTCCATCTTTGGAAGAGGTTTGCTTATTCATTAATACTCTTTAAGTATTTAAATGTCTGTATCATATCTCCCCTGTCCCTCCTCTCCTCTAGGGTATACATATTTAGATCTTCAAGTCTCTTCTCATACGTCTTCTGGCGCAGGCTCCAAATCATTTTGGTCACCTTCCTCTGAACCATTTCCTGTCTTTTTATATCCTTTGTGAGATATGGTCTCCAAAACTGAACACAATATTTCAAGTGAGGCCTCACCAGTGACGTGTAGTGTGGCATTAATACCTCTTCCTTCTGCTGGTAATTCCCCTCTGTATGCAACCCAGCATACTTCTGGCTTTTGCCACCGCCTTGACACACTTACACTACCTTGAGATCCTCAGAAACAATCACTCCGAGTTCCTTCTCTTGGTCCATGCACACTAACCTCTCGCCTTCTATTGCATACAATTCCCTTGGATTTCTGCATCCCAAGTGCTTGACACTGCACTTCTTCACATTAAATCTTAACTGCCAAGCATTCGACCATTATTCCAGCTTTTGTAGATCTTTCCTCATGTTATCCACTCCCTCAGGGGAGTCCGCTCTGTTGCAAATTTTCGTGTCACCTTCAAAAAGGCAGACTTCCATTCAGTCCTTTGGTCCTCTCATGGCTTGCCTTACTGATGCTCTTCACCCTCCTCTACTGGTTTGAGTGGTTCATGCTGTCCTTGTTCCTTGACTCTGCACCCAGTGTGCTATGACTTTTCTGGGTCACTCCTTATCCTCCTCCTGCTTTGTAACTTTATGGGTGCCTTTGGCATGTCATTGTGCATCTCTTTAGGTGTTCTGCCACCCACTTTGGTATGCAATTCCTAACAACCTGAGTCTGGATGAAATTGAGCCCAGCACAGTAGGGTGATACTACCAGCCTGCCACTGTCAATGAGCCTTGAGCTCTCTGTCTTCAAAGATCTTTTCAGATTTCCCTTACTGTGTTGTTTGGAGGTGCTAGCAGAAAGGTATTTCTCTCAGGAGGGATGAGCTTCAGATGCTGATGAAAGAAGTGGGCATCTGCCAGCAGGATCAACCCTAGCTATCAAGGGGTGACAGATTGCCCTCACATCCACCACCCTCCATTACTGTAATTGTTGACTATTCATCTTCTTTCACAACTATTAGTCTTTCATTATAGAGGCTTTCAGCCTATTTTGCTACTTTGTTGGTCTTTCTTAGCTCTTCTGGACTGTCGTAGTCAGTGCCGTAGCCTCACTTTCACTGCCTTTGAGGCCTTCACCACAGTGCATCCCCTGATTCTTCTTAACATCCCTTGTCATATCATCAAGGCACTCTATGAATACTCCTTCTGTCCTGGTGGGATCTTTCTCTGTACTTAAGGTTTCTATGCTGGGACCAAAGTCCTCTGTGCCATGACTCTAAATTGTGGGCACACAGCTGAATTCCCCCTACTCCTGTGGCCCGATCTCATGCCATTTCTTCTGCTGTTGTATTGGCTCTCCGCTGGTATTTTAAGGCATTGCAGCTGATCTTGGTATTGTGCCAGTCCCTGGGCATGTTTTAGGGCCTTGCAGCTGATCTGAGTGCTGCGCCGGTCCCCTTGACATATTTGAGGCATTGTAACCGATCTGGATGCTGTGATGTGCTGGTCCTTTGGCATGTTTAAGGCCTTGCAGCAGATCTGGGTGTTGTGCTTGTCCTCCTGGCATAATTTAGGGCCTTGTAGCCCCTCTCTTTTTCAAGTCATAGGAGAAGGGTTACTTCTCCTGTCCTTAGAACGACCTTGCCTCCTGCTTAGTGCACTGTGAAGCTCCTCAATGCTCCTGATTGAAAAATGGTTTAATACTGATGAGGATCGCCTGATTCATTGTACTGTTATGCTTCCTGTGCCCTAATTTTTGTTTGAAAAATGTCTTCTTAGTCCAAGTTTCATCTGGGAAATGGAGGTGGCTACATCAACGGTACTGTCTAAAATTTATACAAGGATGGGGAGAGGAGTCGTTATCTGCGCAGTCCTGGAACAAGCTGCCCGCCAAAACAAATGTCAAACTCCATCTATACACTCAGGGTCAAAGTCCAAGGTTATAGTAAGTTAATGCCCCCTCAGTGGGAAATTGTATAATATGAGGCCTATGTGAGAAGTTTAAAAAGGTGCCTGTGTGCCTATAAAATACAGACTTCCAGAACCAGCCCCCAAATAATGCAAATGCCCACACACACATTTACACCTGCTGCAAAGAATATGCACATGTGTGTGTGTGTGTGTGTGTTCTAGGTATGTGCATGTGTATTTTATAAAATATGTATGTCCTTTCATCTCTGCATCCATTCCACCCAAACTATGGCCCCAGGAATGCCTGCGAACCGATGGCATAAAAGTAGATGCAGGGCTGCTGTATGTAAAACAGGCTTTATAAGCAGAAAGGCTTTGTAAAATTATCCCTATAAAGCAGTCCTGTGATCTTCTCTGAACTAATGAAAAATCTTGCTTGTAGGTCTGAGGTACCAAGAGAAATTATACATAGTAGACTTCTTTTCTTTCTTTCTTTCTTTTTTAAAGAAGAGGTCTCTTTCAGCAAGGGCACATTTCAAACTGATTAATTCGTGTTTCATTTACCAGAGAAACCTGAACTGGTCGGTCTAGCTCCAGAGGTGTGCTGAAGAAAAAAAAAGGCAGACACACATTAAAGTAAAGCTCTCCACAGCTTAAAAAATAATTCCAAAATAGTTGCTGTGAGACCCAAAGGCAAAAGCTTTCAGCAGATCAGCAGCCAAACCAGCCCAGACTTTCTTGTAGTTAGCTAGTCTGAAGTGCCTCTTTCAGAAATCCTTGAGAGCATTAAGCAGACCTGTGGAATTGGGCAAATTGCATTGTGACTTGGCTGGCCCGCCAACGGCTGCTGCTCTTTCCCCTTCTGACCTACACAGACATAGCCCAGCTGAAATGTGCAAGCTTAGGAGAATGTATTGTACTTGACAGCACTTCTGGGAAATATTTCTCTTGGTCTGTATTTGGAGGGGAGGAGGGAGGGGGTCTCTCTTCAGCTTCTGCAGGTACAGGGCCGCTCCCTCCTCTAACAGGATGCATCTGTGCAAAGATCGAGGCTCTGCACCTTGGCCGGCGCTGTCCTTCGCCCCCATCCTGTTTACCTGCTGCGCTGAGAGGATCTGCCGCCCTCCACGAGCAGGGGGCTCCCGGGGGACTCCGGCACTAGCTGGGTACGTCAATCATTACAAGGCGATTAGAACTCCTGGGGCTGCGCCAGGGGGTCCTGCGACGGGACGGCGCTGTCACCTCGGATTGCGGCCAGCCGGGCGTCCCCTCTCTCCCCACCACCAGCACTAGTTACAGAGATGCAGCCCGGGGGGGGGGGGGGGGGTAGGGGCGCTCTCCTTCCCCCTGCCCAGCAGAGCATGAAGAGCCGCCAGCCCGATCTTGTCCTGAGCAAGAGGCTGGTAGGAGAGCAGCAGCAGCAGCATGGTGACAGTGGTAACCAGACTCGTGCAGTACCTGCACTTCAGGTGAGCCCCGGTCACTACCTCTATTGCCTGCAGTTGTCTTCTGCAGCATTTTGCTCGTCCTTTTCTCAAAAAGATTAATTTAAGCTTTAGCATGCCCTGACTGCAGTAATCATGCCGTTTCCCTCTTTGCAATATAGAAGCATTAGAAAGGAATAATCTGCAACAGTTTACATTTCTGTAGCGAGGCTGCTCAAAGCAGAACAAACTCAACTACATATTTTACTAGTATCCCAGGCATACGTCCAAACGCCGTTTGTTTCGTTATGTTGTAATATATAATTTGAATTAGAGAGGGAAACCCCTATGGGCAGAAGGTAAACGTTTAAGTTATAAGGAATATTGTAGTATTATGACAGCGTGGTCAGAACTGCCTACAAACAATTACCTATTCTGTAAAGAATGATTATGCTCGGAAATGTTATGTGAAGTTGCACTTTTGTACTTGCTGATATCAAAATGTCATACAGTTGACTGCTTCTAATTGCCATGCTGTTAGGGACTTTCCTGTGGCACTTAAAACAAAAAGAAAGAAAATCTAATAAGAAAGCTCACTTATTTTAAAACACTACAGTATGTAATTAATAGATGTTCTATAATAAATTAATAAGTGGTATCAGCAAGAATGTCTTATCCTGTTCATAAACACCACTGCCAAGAGAACATAGTTACTAAAGTAAGAACTATAGTACTGTATTATTTGGGGGACATTAGACATTTGCTTATAGATCTAGCAGCTTATGAATTCAAATTGGATTTAGGAAGTTGCAGTAATGGCACATGTGAATTGGCATTTTAGAAAGGGTGGCCAAGTGCAAACTGAGACATCCAGGGCAAAACGTGCAGAGAAATACAGGGGACATCTATAGTATGTCTCTGCCTGACTATAGAAACATCATTTTTTCAATAGAGGCTGCTACAAAAAAGCTTTCCCACATCTTAGTCCAGTTTATTCTTATTATAAGTGATCAAACTAAATGCTGTGATTTAAAATATCAATGTAAATCATCAACAGGACTCTCACGTTTCAAACCTGATATGTACTAGGCTCTGCTTCAAGGTAAACATTGATAGTATATAAAATACTCATATCAAGGACAGTCTTCTGTTTATATCCTTAGACCTTCCAAGAGTACCGCATTTATGCTCTGCTGCTTCTAATCAACCTATTGTGGCATACCCGACAAGGTAAAAATGTGGCAAATTTTGTAAACCACTCAGTGACTTGGGAGGTAGATCCAATTGATCCTTCACAATCCCCTGGGCATTTTTGGTGTGAAGGATGTGAATTTTGGTCTTTAGTTATAGAAGGTGGAGTATGGTACGTATGGTTCTAATGAAAACAAAGACTGTAGAAATGGATTCCATATAAACTGTGGTACAACTTTTGTTGTATACGTCCTGGTTTGTCCTTGTAAGAAGTTATATGTAGGATGTACCAAACGTACAGATACGTTTAAGAGAACATCAGTCTCAGTCAAACACTGAAAATAGAGGAGTTCCTATAGTAGAGCGTTGCCTGCAGAAGCGACATTTGTTTGATTAATTGTGTTGGCAAATTATAAATCATGTTCCTCACCATTGGGGGAGGGGAGGGAAGCAAGTGGGAAACTCACCTGAATTATTTCGAGCACTATTGGATTTTTACTTTAAAAACTGTGGTGCCTAGTGGATTAAATCTGCAAATTGATTGGCACAGCCTGCTTTGATGTAACGGGAAAGGTACTTTCTCCTAGGACAAGCAGGATTGTTGCAGCTAAGTAGCTGAAAAAGCTCTAATTCTCTCACTCACCCACAGAAGGAAACTCACAGACAGGCTGGAATGCAAACAGGATCTTTAATGTGCGCACAGGCCCAGACAGAGAGCCGGTACCCTCCAACAAAAAATCTGAGTCCCGAAGAACGTCCTACAATTTCTTATATACAGTACAATTTTAAACTCATTCTACAATCTCATTCGTCTCAGGTATTTTCTGTCCACCAATCAGTAGCCCCTGGGGAAGGTGCCTGGGTGACCTGCCCAAACCGGTATGCTCTGGTCTACTGATTTCTGGGCAAGGGGGTATTGTGCTCAGACCTGGAGTGGGGGAAGGGTGCCTACTGAAATCTTTATGTCTTCTCTTAGCAAGCTGATCACCTATGTAAGAACCTCATGGCTGGGGGAGGGTTACCCACAGCTAAACCTTATGGCTGCCTCAGGATAAGTGAGTGACACCTAGTGATGTCATTTGACGGCAGCAAGATGGAAGTACTCTGTATAGCTCAGAAGGGCAAAAGCCCTTCTGAGCATTAGCCAACTGGCTCTACCCACTGGCCCGCCCCTAGCTAGCCAGTCTGTTCTTTCCGTCCAGCCTTGCAGATAGATTTTCCTGCTCTCCATGTTTCATTAATCTTCTTTAAGCTTCTTTCCCTGGTTTTAATTTCTCTCTTTTCTTTTCCCCAGGATTGACCAGTTGGAGGAGGCTTCTGGTGAGACTTCCTCCTTCACTACAACCAATAACCATGTGGATGACAGTGGCAGGGCCCTCCCTCATGAGTCCCCTGCCCTTCGGCCATACTTCAACCTGCTACGCCCTCCTGAGCGACTTTGGCCTACCATGCGTACTTCAAGGGGACAGGCTGATGGACTCTTCATGGTGCTCGGACACCCACATCCTGAGAGAGGGGAGGAGAACCTCAGCTGAATCCATGGCCATGAGGGCCTGGCATGCCAAGTGCACATATGGCCCCGTCATTGTAAGATCCTTGATCGGCTTGAGCTTGAGCACAAAAAGGTCCTGCAGTGCAAAGCCACTATTGGTATCCTGACAGAGTGGAAAGGGAGGCCATATGGCTCACTGTCACAGCTACCGGCGAACAGAGTGGCAGCTCTGGAGAGTCCTCCTTGCCTCAAACCCCCAGGGGTGTGTGCCCCATACCAACTGACGTTGAAGCTCACTGCCTCCAGGACTAGTAATGGGTATGTATTACTCTAGTGTTGCACCAAGGAAAGCAGCACATCACTTCTGGCTCCCCAAAGACAGCGCCGTCAGCTCATGCATCACTTCTGGACCTCACTGAAAATGCACCATCAGGTATCAGCATCAAGGACAGCGTCCGCAGGGTCCAGGCCCTGATGCCATGGACGGTGTTCCCAGGCACTGGACCTTGGCATCAGTGGCTGCGTCTATGCCCCATCATAGAGTGCCTACCTGCAAGTTCAACACTGCACCTAACCGTCAGCTGAACAGTACTAGGTTTTGCCGGTATAGGCAGATACTTCGGGGATTAAGCCATCACAGCACTACTGCTATCGGCATGCAGGGCAAGCAGAGGCAGCCCCACAGCCAGTGCCTCAGTCTACCTGCTCATTATGCCTTCCCTCAAGGGACTGCATGCGCCCCAAGATCCCAGCACACGAGTAAAGTGATTGGTCTCTTCCAGGTTGGTGCGGTGGAAGGAGGGCTGGATCTCCATTTCCATTCCTCTCCTGCTTCCGTTCTGCTCCATAAAAAACCAAACCCCTCAGTGTGCTACCTGCTTTGGCCACTTCCCTCAATTGGCCACAGACAGGCCAGAGTGCCGCCCCTCATGCCGACAAAGCCAAGGAGACTGCTCCTCCAGCCCTCCGTGTCTCTTCAGGGCACCCCCATGGCCCATGGCCCCATTTTCTGTGAGTGCTAATAGCAGCATGCTACCGCTAGCCACGGTGATAGGCCCTACTCCTGGGTTATATAATCTCTTCTCTCTGGACAGCTGCATCTGCTGAGATCCATAGCAGGTGTAAGGAGGCTCTGAGCCCTTCTGGGAGCAGTCTTCCCCAAATAGGCTAGGTAGGGATGCACCTGCATGGTCTTGAACATCAAAGGGAACATGACTTATTCCCCTGCAGGATGCTTGCTGCCTGCGGTTCGCAACTAGTGGATAGGTCAGTAGCCAGGAACTGGATGGACCAGGTTTCAGGTCTTGGATAGGCCACTTAACATTCCATTGAAAGTGGAGTTCTAATCGAGCTCTTTGTCAAGCAACTGTTAACACCCATTGCTGTTCAAGCATCGGATAACGGAGAACCCTTCTTGAAACCCATAGGACTTAAGTGCATAGATGACCTTTACTGAGAATTTCAGTCTAATCAAACCTGTATCATCCATGATGATGACACAAACTGTGGTATCTTCCTGCCACAGCACACCAAGTTTCTGGAGTGCCTTCAGTAGGGGTGTGGCACAGGGGGAGTAGGTCAGACCTGCATCCCTTGCCCAAGATTCTTTCCAATGCAGACGATCCACCATAGGACAGGGAACATAGTGCCAAGGCATGACATCAAGGTGATAGGGGTGCAGGTCCCTATAACAGTCCTAGCACCCTCCTCTCAGGGGGTGACCACACCTAGCTCAGTGGGTCACTCTTTGATCCTCAAATGTTTAGCACCAGGGGTATGCTTCCCCCTGAATAATCATCAACATCCAGGAACCAAATCTCCTAATTTGATGGTTACTTGCAAGACGTTACACTGCTGCCTCCACGCTGCAAGATTCAGGCCCTGGCCTCTCAGAGCTGCACCCCAGTTCATATCTGGGGCTCTCAACCTCTGAAAAACCAATCGGTATGAGAAGTAGGCCAGTGGACAAATGGTCCTTCGGATCAACAAAGAGGGGTACTGCATCAGATTTTTTACTCCCCCTGTACAACGCAATCCACCCTCTTGCAACACACCACCACCGTCATTCCTCACCATGACCTCAGAACAACTCTTTCTTCTGACCTCCAGGGCGATCGAAAACATACCAACCAACAAACTGTCAGAAGGCTGCCTGGGTGAGAATTTTTCACAGTCTTGGCAAGTGCATATATCTATATGATTTGCAAGGTATTGTGGGCAATGTAGTTCATTCACACCAGACACAGCTGCTGACAATAATTTAGTTGTGCTCTTGGGTAAAGCCAATAAGATATTTATTTATGGGGTTATTTCTCCCAGCACAGATATGCTTGGTAGCACATAAATTAGGTTACTTGCTTTCAGTGTTAACTTGGAAAAACAAAGTCAAAATCAGGAAAACAACAAATGAAAAGCCACAAAGCAAGAAACAAACTGTTCTTTTCAGGTTAACTTCTGATTACTTCCCACATAGATACAGAAGTGATTCTCTCCTAGCTCACAAGCAATTAGGTAAGGCTTAATTGCTAGCAGTTATCCAGCTGAAACCCCTTAGCTGGCTTGCTTTCTACTGTGTGGGTCAAAACCTGCTTCAGGAGCTTTTTTTGAATAGATTAAAGAACAAATTTGTATTTCTTTGTGATGGTTGCTGTACTTTATAACAGAACGTTACCAACGGAGTTTAGATAGAGCAGTCCATATAAACAGGATCCTCATCTGCTATTATTCCCCCTTGTTCAACAAGCATGGGTTCAATATCATGGATTGGCACAGATGAATCTCTCAATGGAGCATTTTCAGGAGAATACTTGTTTCCCTGCTGTCTTTCAAGGTTATAGCTAGGGCATAAATCGGTGTTCATACCTGAGCTTCCATTGCTGCTAGAGTTCCTCTCTATATAGCCTGGCCAGTATGTAGTCCAGTTCTTATGTCCAGCCTTCCAATCCAGATCCCTGGACACTGGATCTCTCTTCACATACCTTCTGGCACAGGTCTTAGGGTCCCTTCCACGTGCAGCCGTCTCCCTCACAGGTAGCCTCTGGTGATTCCTAGCTCTGCAGCACCATTCCTCTGGCTTTCCCCAGTCCAATGGTGTATGCTGGCCCTTGGAATACCTCCCAGTATACGTACTGCTTTGGACTCTTCTAGACCTCTCAAAGGCTTTTCTCTTCCTTCTTCCAAAGGGTCTCTTTCCCTCTCTGTCCGTCCGGTTTGGCTTCTGCTTCTGATGATCCTTCAGATGAAACTGATGATCAAACTCAAGCTGATTCTCAGGATACTGAGGACAATTCTCTGGATATCCAAGGTGATCATGAAGATGGTCATCTGTAGAATAAACTCTACTCTTATTCTGCTTAGATGAGTGCTCCTCCCTAACACAGCGCAGCTGTGCTGAATCAGGCCTTGCCCTTTGAGATGAGTGTTCCATCCTAGCACAGCACAGCTGTGCTGAATCAAGCCCTGCCCTTTGCAATGAGTGCTTGGGGATTACCTCATAGCCCTTTTGATTGAACACACGTTTTCTCACTTCAGCTCCTCTCATGGCTGTTGGAAACCTGGTGCATTCTGGGACTGGTAGTCTTTAATGGCAAAATTCTGTTTTCTCATTTCTACCAGCACTGACAGGTTGCTTGTTCAGAGACACTTCACCTTTTCTATAGCCCCTTCCTGAGCTATGATAAGCTTCCTTATCACAAAACTTAACACCGGCTTCTACTCCAGGTACTCCTGGTCCCCAAGAGGTCGGATGGCATTCGCCCCATTCTTGACCTCAGGAACTTCAACAAGTTCATTGTCAAGGAGAAATTCAGGATGCACTCCCTGGGATCTATCCTGCCCCTCATCCACCCAGGAGAATGGCTAGCCTCCTTGGACTTTCAGGATGCATACACGTATATTCCCATACATGTGGCACATCAGAAATATCTGCATTTTCAAGTGCTAGGGAACCACTACCAGTACAGGGTTCTCCCCTTTGGCCTCTCCCCCGCACAGTGCCAAGTGCGTTGCTGTGGTGTCGCATACCTCTACAAACAATGTATCTGTGTATTCCCATACCTTGACGACTGGCTGATCTCTGCTCCATCATCATAGGAGGCCCAGGCAGCTAGCCAGAAAACCAGCAACCTCTTGTCCTCCCTGGGTTTACTGGTGAACTACCAGAATTTCCACCTATGCCCCTCGCAATGTTTGGACTTCATTGGGGCATATATAACCACAACCATATCAAAGGAGTTCCTCCCACAACACTGGAGAGATGCCATCACCAATCTGACTCAGAGCATCTCCTCGACCCAATGGACTACCGTATGGAGTCTTCTACACCTCCTGGGCCACATGGAGGCATCCACACAGGTTTTACCCCGGGGGAAGCTACACATGCGCCACTTACAATGGCATCTGCATGCTCATTGGAATCAGCACTCGCAGCCCCTATCCATGTCCATTCCCCTGGAAATGGCGTTAATGAACTCCCTGCATTGATGGACCTCCAGAGTGAACTTGGCGCATGGCAAGCCTCTCCAGCAACCCACTCATGAGTTGGTCATCACACCGACACCTCACCGGTGGGTTGGGGAACTCAATGCCTACAGTTCCACACCCAAGGGGCTTGGACGGCAAAGGAGTGTGTGCTCCACATCAACCTGCTTGAACTTAGAGTGATCCGATATGCCCTATGGGCCTTCCAGGCCCACATCTCCGGCAAGGGTCCAACCAAAAAGCACTATACCACGTGTGGCAAGCTACAATCCAGTATGAGCATGGTAAGTAAAACACATTTTATTGGGTAATCTTCAATAGGACTAGTGTTGGTCAACCCCATCAGGGGTAACTCACAGCCAAACTCGACACGGCTTTGTTTCGGCTATGCCTTCTACAGGGGTTCTTTGGTGTTCTAAAACCATAAATATCAACATAGGTAAAGAAATAAATAATTACAAACATTGATATAAAACATCACATGCATAAAACATACTTAAAAACATGTAAAACAATATTAAAACATGCAACTCCATGAACAAATATTAACCAATATAAACAGTATTTAAATCATGAGCAAATATATAGATAATAAATGAAATATCAATAAATATGAAATAAATGAAAAAATGGACTGATATGTATATAAATTATATAAATTATTAGACATCAATAAATAAATATATAAACAAACTTAAGGGATATGACATGTTCAAGAAGATAATAGAATAAAAACTTTAACAGATCATTGCTGAAAATCCCTCTGACAAGACCCTTTTATTGTGCATTTAAACTAAGGAAAGGAAAAAATGTCAGATATTTAAACTCACAAAATTACTTGGTCAGATTTTGAACGCTTATCTGTCAATTGTAGCAAACTTAATCGTTCATTATTAACCACAGGAGAGACACAAATCTCCAATCTTTTCAAAACGTCTTTCATGAAATAATTAAATTGTTCAAAATAGCAACTACATGCAATGAAGGTCTCAGTAATCCTTTGGTATCATCGTGCTGACTTTCGCCTTAGCACAGTGAATATGCATAGTAACATCAGCGATCTTCTCATACAAGCTTCTGCAAGTGGTCATAGAGGGCTATAGATAATCTATTCTTAAGCTTTTAAACCACCAAGATCCAAAATATTTCACTTAGCTCCTCTGTCTCAGCTTGCATCTGTTTAATACAGTAATCCCAACGCCAATCCCCGGCACCGATCTTGTATTTCATTTTGTTGGTTTCTTCAGGGGAATGTTCTTTGCTTAATATGTAGTACTATGTATAAATAAAACATAAAATCAATTACTCCTACGGTACTTTACATACTACCCTCCCATTAAGTAAAGTTAATCTCTTATGAATATTGGATCAGGATCTTACCTCAACCGCTGCCCGCATTCAACAAAGCTCACAACATAAGTCTCCACTCCAAGACCAAATACTCTCTTTCTACCGAGCCAAGAACGCCGCGCATGCGCTCTACCACCTGAGACTCCACTTTTAAAGATCCCTAACTTAAACGGGGACCAATTGGAACCTAAAACTGATACCCTAAGACATCCAATGGGAAGCCCTTTGGGTCTCCCAGTGAAATAATCACACAACATCTTTCTCTACAGGCTATACTACTTATAACTTGATGAACTGTCTAAAGTTTTCTTAATAAGAAATATCCCCTATGTTTCTTGCTCACCTCAAGTTACCCAAAACCCGTCCTATTTAATGATTATAAACTAACACCATTCTTCCTAGCTAAAAAATTGTTATCCTTATTACAACAAACTCTCCTCAGATAGAATCCCAATGCTAATCCTTCATAAACACGCCTTACAAACAATGTTTGCAATAAGACCCTTCGGCTCTAAAGTGTTTAGGCGAAAAATCCATCTCTGTTCCGTGAAGATTAAGGTCTCATCTATAGATTTACCATTTTGTGCCCTTTCAACTCGATCTATGCACAGACAATGTAATTGTTCAAAGATGTGACCCTTCTGTAGACAGTGCAACACAATGGGAGCCTCCTTGTTGTAAGGCCTCTTTAGGATCAGTTTGCAAAATTTTATACACCCCCAGATCCTGCAGTTGAGAGAGGGCTTCTGTTTCATAATATTCTCTCGCCAATATCACAATGCCCCCCCCCCCTTATCTGCTCTTCTAATGACTACGTCCTTGCGGTTCTGTAACTCCTGCAAAGTCGCCACTTCTTCTTTGGACAATGCTGTATGGTGTAAGTGATGCTTTCTTTCAAGTTCCTGTACATCATGTATCACCAAATCTCTAAATCCTGAAAAATAGCTCTTTAAACTCAGCTTCCGTATAAGATTTTCCAAATCAATTCGAAATTGGAAACTGTTAAATCTCATAGCCCCGTTAATAGCTAACTTTTACATGAGCCACTTTTAAGAGCAGTGGGTGATTCCTTCTGATTATACTCCAAACAATGTAGTATGGAAAAGATTTATAGATGACATCTTTTTGCTTTGGAGGGGACCCCAGTTAGTATTGGATGTTTTTCTCGATTGGCTCAATAATCTCGATAGGAACATCACATTTACCCATGCTTACCATAAAGAAAAGCTACCGTATCTGGATGTGCAGATTATGAGAGGTCAAGGTGAATGGGTTACCACAGTATACAAAAAGGCCAACGATAGAAATACCTTTCTGCATTTTCAAAGTTTACATCCTAGGGGGTTGAAAGAAAGTCTCCCATTTTCTCAGTTTCTACGTTTCAGAAGGAACTGTTCTAACGTGGTGGATTATAAGCGCCAGTCTAGGCACCAGTACAACAGTTTTCTAGAGAGGGGGTATCCTCAAAACATAGTGAAACAAGCCTACTCTAGAGCATTATATCATCACAGGGAGTTGTTATTGTTGCCTCGTGTTAGAGGAAGTAATGATTCCACAACTGTTAACTTGATTATGCAGTTTTCGCCCCTTAGTAATGATATCCAACGCATTATTAGAAGACACGGTAATGTGGTGAAAACAGTCCCCGGTTTAGAGGATAAGAAGATCCGGTGTGTCTGGCAGAGGGGGCGTAATTTGAAGGAAATATTAAGTTCAGCAGTTTTAAAACCAAGAGTAGAGGAGGGGGTGGATTTACTAAATAATGGCCATAAGAGTTGTGGAGCATGTGATATTTGTGATATCACAATAACCACGTCCTATTTTTGTTACACTGGAGCTCCAGTTAAACTTAGGCATGCCACTAGTTGCTCTTTGGATAACATGGTTTATGTCATAGTATGTCCTTGTGGGCTTTGCTATATTGGGAAGACATCACGTTCTTTTAGAACACGTATGAGGGAACATCGTAGTCGTTTGAACTGTAAGGTGAAGGAGGCTCCCATTGTGTTGCACTGTCTACAGAAGGGTCACATCTTTGAACAATTACGTTGTCTGTGCATAGATCGAGTTGAAAGGGCACAAAATGGTAAATCTATAGATGAGACCTTAATCTTCACGGAACAGAGATGGATTTTTCGCCTAAACACTTTAGAGCCGAAGGGTCTTAATGCAAACATTGATTGGAAGGCGTGTTTATGAAGGATTAGCATTGGGATTCTATCTGAGGAGAGTTTGTTGTAATAAGGATAACAATTTTTCAGCTAGGAAGAATGGTGTTAGTTTATAATCATTAAATAGGACGGGTTTTGGGTAACTTGAGGTGAGCAAGAAACATAGGGGATATTTCTTATTAAGAAAACTTTAGACAGTTCATCAAGTTATAAGTAGTATAGCCTGTAGAGAAAGATGTTGTATGATTATTTCATTGGGAGACCCAAAGAGCTTCCCATTGGATGTCTTAGGATATTAGTTTTAGGTTCCAGTTGGTTCCCGTTTAAGTTAGGGATCTTTAAAAGTGGAGTCTCAGGTGGTAGAGCGCATGCGCAGAGTTCTTGGCTCGGTAGAAAGAGAGTATTTGGTCTTGGAGTGGAGACTTATGTTGTGAGCTTTGTTGAATGCGGGCAGCGGTTGAGGTAAGATCCTGATCCAATATTCATAAAAGATTAACTTTACTTAATGGGAAGGTAGTATGTAAAGTACCGTAGGAGTAATTGATTTTATGTTTTATTTATACATAGTACTACATATTAAGCAAAGAACACTCCCCTGAAGAAACCAACAAAGTGAAACGCAAGATCGGTGCCGGGGATTGGCATTGGGATTACTGTATTAAACAGATGCAAGCTGAGACAGAGGAGTTAAGTGAAATATTTTGGATCTTGGTGGTTTAAAAGCTTAAGAATAGATTATCTATAGCCCTCTATGACCACTTGCACAAGCTTGTATGAGAAGGTCACTGATGTTACTATGCATATTCACTGTGCTAAGGCGAAAGTCAGCACGATGATGCCAAAGGATTACTGAGACCTTCATTGCATGTAGTTGCTATTTTGAACAATTTAATTATTTCATGAAAGACGTTTTGAAAAGATTGGAGATTTGTGTCTCTCCTGTGGTTAACAATGAATGATTAAGTTTGCTACAATTGACAGATAAGCGTTCAAAATCTGACCAAGTAATTTTGTGGGTCCACAAACATGGATGGTCCAATAGGGTGGAAGGAGGTTTTTAGCTTTACACAAGCTCATATTTTGGATCTTACCAAAGAAAAGACTCCTTTCACTTTGACTGACCCTCAGACGGCACTTCAAAATGAAACAACTTGGGAGACATTGTTGAAGCTCCAGAAGAGAAAAGTACGAGTAGAATTACATCGTCTTTCTTTAATAGAGTACATAAACCGACAGCAAATTCCTAGAGTGTTACGTTTATATAAAGAACCTCGGATGCTGACATCGGAAGTGGATTTTGTAGGCCAGTGGAACAAAATTTTAAACAAATGTTCCCTTGACCTAATGGTTTTGATTGTTGATACAACTAAGAAAGAATTGGAAAAATTCACAGAGGAAGTTGAACAAATGCAAGCTAATCTGAAGAAGGTTGAGTCCGCCGATATGTTTGCAATGAAAATGGACAATTTAAAGAAGCAGGTGTCTACATTGCATCAGGAGGTGATGGCTAAAAAAGTGAAAAAATTAAATCGTGATAATATGGATTACACCGTGGGTTACTTTTACCCGTGGATGAGTACAGCACGAACATCCAAGAGGGTTAAAAAATAGTCAATTTTGGAGACGCCTCCGATGATATGTTGTCTACTGATTCCAATGCCTCTTCTAAACATGATGAGGATTTTTTAGAAGGAGACAAATTGGACAAAAGGAAAAAGAGGAAAGACACAGATGGAGTCAAACAACAGGATCGCTCCGGCGTGAGGAAGAAAAAATGAAGTCCGAGGTAGTGTTACACACTGAAGACAGTTTAGTAGTTAATATTTCTGGAAGGGAGATACCCCGAAATTCACTGGTTTTGCTCAGTAAAGGACTGAAATTTGTTCCCACTATGAGATTTGACAGTTTCCAATTTCAAATTGATTTGGAAAATCTGATACGGAAGCTGTGTTTAAAGAGCTATTTTTCAGGATCCACTTTAGGAGCTCGACTGGAATTGGAGGAAGAGGAACAGACCTTAAAACAAATCCGGTTACCAATTAAGTCCTCTTGGTCCCCCCCGGGACCTTTACATATGGCTTTGGGAGTTTTTAGAGATTTGGTGATACATGATCTACAGGAACTTGAAAGAAAGCATCACTTACACCATACAGCATTGTCCAAAGAAGAAGTGGTGGCTTTGCAGGAGTTACAGAACCGCAAGGACATAGTCATTAGAAGAGCAGATAAAGGGGGGGGGGGCATTGTGATATTGGTGAGAGAATATTATGAAACAGAAGCCCTCTCTCAACTGCAGGATCTGGGGGTGTATACAATTTTTCAAACTGATCCTAAAGAGGCCTTACAACAAGATATTTTTACCCTCACTACAGCTGCTTTGCAAGCACAGTTAATTACTCATAAAGAATTTCAGTATTTAAATTTAAAAACTCCCACAACACCACGCTTTTATACAGTACCAAAAATTCATAAAGATTCGATTAAGCCCCCGGGGCGGCCTATAGTGTCAACTAGGGGAAGCGTGTTGGAGCCCTTATCCACATATGTGGATTCATTTTTACTTCCCCTCCTTGAAACTATTCCCTCCTATTTGAAGGACACTACACATTTTTTGAACGTGCTTAAGGAGGCGGGGAATTGGTCAGACGATGCAGAAGATATCTTAGTGACATTAGATGTCGCGTCTTTATACACTCATATTCCGCAAGAGGCGGCCATAGATATCATAGAACGTGTATTACAAAAGCGAGGTGACCTCTCAATGCCCAAGATTAAGTTTATTATTTAGTTAGCACGGTTGGCCATTTATCGTAATTATTTCAGTTTTCAAGGAGTTCTCTATCAACAGAACTCGGGGGTAGCCATGGGTGCTATGTGTGCCCCGTCAATAGCTAACTTTTACATGGGCCACTTTGAAGAGCAGTGGGTGATTCCTTCTGATTATACTCCAAACATTGTAGTATGGAAAAGATTTATAGATGACATCTTTTTGCTTTGGAAGGGACCCCAGTTAGTATTGGATGTTTTTCTCGATTGGCTCAATAATCTCGATAGGAACATCAAATTTACCCATGCTTATCATAAAGAAAAGCTACCGTATCTGGATGTGCAGATTATGAGAGGCCAAGGTGAATGGGTTACCACAGTATACATAAAGGCCACTGATAGAAATACCTTTCTGCATTTTCAAAGTTTACATCCTAGGGGGTTGAAAGAAAGTCTCCCGTTTTCTCAGTTTCTACGTTTCAGAAGGAACTGTTCTAACGTGGTGGATTATAAGCGCCAGTCTAGGCACCTGTACAACAGTTTTCTAGAGAGGAGGTATCCTCGAAACATAGTGAAACAAGCCTACTCTAGAGCATTATATAATCACAGGGAGTTGTTATTGTTGCCTCGTGTTAGAGGAAGTAATGATTCCACAACTGTTAACTTGATTACGCAGTATTCGCCCCTTAGTAATGATATCCAACGCATTATTAGAAGACACAGTTATGTGGTGAAAACAGTCCCCGGTTTAGAGGATAAGAAGATCCGGTGTATCTGGCAGAGGGGGCGTAATTTGAAGGAAATATTAAGTCCAGCAGTATTAAAACTAAGAGCAGAGGAGGGTGTGGATTTACTAAATAATGGCCATAAGAGTTGTGGAGCATGTGATATTTGTGATATCACAATAACCACATCCTCTTTTTGTTAGACTGGAGCTCCAGTTAAACTTAGGCATGCCACTAGTTGCTCTTCGGATAACGTGGTTTATGTCATAGTATGTCCTTGTGGGCTTTGCTATGTTGGGAAGACGTCACGTTCTTTTAGAACACGTATGAGGGAACATCGTAGTCATTTGAACTGTAAGGTGAAGGAGGCTCCCATTGTGTTGCACTGTCTACAGAAGGGTCACATCTTTGAACAATTACGTTCTCTGTGCATAGATCGAGTTGAAAGGGCATGAAATGGTAAATCTATAGATGAGACCTTAATCTTCACGGAACAGAGATGTATTTTTCACCTAAACACTTTAGAGCCGAAGGGTCTTAATGCAAACATTGATTGGAAGGCGTGTTTATGAAGGATTAGCATTGGGATTCTATCTGAGGAGAGTTTGTTGTAATAAGGATAACAATTTTTCAGCTAGGAAGAATGGTGTTAGTTTATAATCATTAAATAGGATGGGTTTTGGGTAACTTGAGGTGAGCAAGAAACATAGGAGATATTTCTTATTAAGAAAACTTTAGACAGTTCATCAAGTTATAAATAGTATAGCCTGTAGAGAAAGACGTTGTATGATTATTTCACTGGGAGACCCAAAGGGCTTCCCATTGGATGTCTTAGGGTATCAGTTTTAGGTTCCAATTGGTCCCCGTTTAAGTTAGGGATCTTTAAAAATGGAGTCTCAGGTGGTAGAGCGCATGCGCAGCGTTCTTGGCTCGGTAGAAAGAGAGTATTTGGTCTCGGAGTGGAGACTTATGTTGTGAGCTTTGTTGAATGCGGGCAGCAGTTGAGGTAAGATCCTGATCCAATATTCATAAGAGATTAACTTTACTTAATGGGAGGGTAGTATGTAAAGTACCATAGGAGTAATTGATTTTATGTTTTATTTATACGTAGTACTACATATTAAGCAAAGAACATTCCCCTGAAGAAAACAACAAAGTGAAACGCAAGATCGGTGCCGGGGATTGGCGTTGGGATTACTGTATTAAAAAGATGCAAGCTGAGACAGAGGAGCTAAGTGAAATATTTTGGATCTTGGTGGTTTAAAAGCTAAAGAATAGATTATCTAAAGCCCTCTATGACCACTTGCACAAGCTTGAATGAGAAGGTCGCTGATGTTACTAGGCATATTCACTGTGCTAAGGCGAAAGTCAGCATGATGATGCCGAAGGATTACTGAGACCTTCATTGCATGTAGTTGCTATTTTGAACAATTTAATTATTTCATGAAAGACGTTTTGAAAAGATTGGAGATTTGTGTCTCTCCTGTGGTTAATAATGAACGATTAAGTTTGCTACAATTGACAGATATTTAAACTCAGCACCTGTTTGGATAAACAATACCATAGATGTATCACAACTACCCTTTTACTAAAGCTGTACTGTGAACGGAGCAAGAGTGACTCACCAACCTAAAGGGGTGTCTAACGTCACCTCACATAAATATCTCTTCAACTGTTATTGCTAAAAAATAAGATCTGACTGGCTATATCTCATGTTTAAAGGGAACCCATTACTTCCCATTTAACTTTGTAGCTATTCTCCGCTATAAACAATGGTCATCAAGTTTTTATCCCACTACATTTGAAAGCTTGTATTCATTATACAGTTGCTAGTGAAACTGGAGGAGTGCGCCCAACTGTCTACACATCAAAAGTAGAGAAATGAATTATAGATTATAGATTACCTTTTTGCCGTGCATTTGTTGACTTTATCAAAGGCAAAAGACACCCGCATCTGCGCGGTAAAGATTTTTTATTCTTGCGCGAACCTGCTGGCATTTAAATGCCTCAGCAGTTACTCACTATAATATATCTTTATGTGAGTGGATTTACACATTAATGTATGCAATATGCAGATTTAATAATTCTTTTCATAAGTGCAGGGGGAACAGCCACTCAATACCTCCCCCGGGATTTGCCATTACGTAGGATGCCCCTTTACCAAGTGAGGAGCCATACCGCGATCTCCATCCCTTTAGATATTTAATCCAATATCTTAAGGAACCCTTAAGAAATGTGGTAACTAAATTATGACCCATGAAATAATAAGAGAATATAATTAACAGAATACATTAGATGACATAAAATAGCTGCAAGAATGGGATGCAAAATATAACTAAAAAGGAGTAAATGATCCTCTTATATATATAATCCTTATATAAGAAAGTATTCTTAAAATAAGGTTAAACTGCTAAAATACTTAAAAAATTAAAACCTCAGCCATTGATTCTGTATGCCTACTGGCCCATATACCTTATATGTTAAACGATTAAATAAATCTATAACCGGCTCACAAACCCGCTGAAAATAAAAGGTGAGAGCTGACATATTCAATTGTTCAAATATTATAAAATCATAAATACCATTCATACTTTATGAAATAAATGAATGAATAAAACCTGTATGGAACCAGGGAGGGGGGACCAATCCATTGGCCAGGTGGATGCCACCCCTCCTCTTCTGTGCTAGAGGGGAACAAAAACCTTGCATACAGGGAGGGCCTACCACCTCCTCCCAATAAACCACACCTCATACAGATTATACTTGTACCTGGCACAAAAATCTCACAGATTCTTCTTACAAATAAAATTCTTTATTTCTTATATCATAGAAGCAAGCATACAGGAAGCACAATCAAAACTAGCTAAATACAAAGTAACTTGGAGATTTCCCTCACCCTCTTCTTACCAGTTTACAGCTATAAAGTAATTAAGAGATTTTCTGTCCATCGACAGATCCTAGCACAGTGAAAAAAGGATATATGGTTCCTAGCTACACTCAAAGATAAACTAAGGAAACTTTCACACAGACAATCAAAATCATACCCACTCACTCATTAGCAGACATACAGTGCAAATTTACAAACTACCTTCTTCAGAAAATGGGGCGTAAATTCCCAATCTCCCAAAGTTCTGTCCTGTTATATAGTTTTCTTTCCAATTAGTCCCTTTACTTTCGATTCCAGGCATCTGGATTCTCTCTTTCATTCCTTCCTTTGTCCTGTCATATCTGCACTCCCATTCCTGCTGACCTGTGACCCTTATGGCCTTGTGTATAAACATGTGCTCAGGCCTTTGTCAGATTTATTTCTTGTTATCTGACCCTTTTCCCACTTATTCAACCTTCCACCCGGTCTGTTTTTCCATCCCCTATTTTTAAGAAATATAGAAAATATATCTTATTAGTTCTCTGATATTCTGACAGTTTCCCCACTAGGCCTCAGGAGGCCCCCATGCCAAACTGGCATAACCATGCTAATGATGCCTTCTCTCTCCTGTGCTCTGTAGATAAGTGTGTTTTTTTCTCACATTTCTTCCAGATGATGTCACCTAATACCTCTAGCATCCCACAAGCACATGCAGTACAAATACCAGCAATTTGTACTGTGAACTCCTTCCCTTCTGGCTCTCACAAATCATATTAAAACCATACTAAAACATGATGCTCTAAACATTGACAAGCATCAAAACACCCCATATCCTCCATAATCTATCAAATGATCAGGGACTGCAAACTACAACTAAAACCTAAACAATACGGTTCAAAATAATTTCCTTAACAAAGGGGGCATTGGACCAATAGTGATTCTAGAACAAATTGGTGCAAACAATTATTAATATAATCATAAAAACAGGTTAAAATAAACAAATAACACAGGTACACTAAAAAAAATTTTTTTTAAACTGCCTCTAATGTTTCGATTGATTTTTACGTTTTTTGGTGCGCTGAATCCAAATCTGGTAACCAATTTGCTCCATCACGTACAGATTTTTTGCTACATTGGGTTAGCAGTTTGAGGTGAATGTTTCAGATTGAGTGCGATCGAGATAAAAGTTTCTTGGATGAATTCTTTATACTAATTGTTTAGTAGTTATTCAAATAAGAATAAAGAAAATTGTAACAAGGCAGCACATAAGAATAGAGTAATGTCAACAAAACACACTGTGATGGTAGCAAAATTGTCTGCACTTAAAACAGCCACATACATGTGCACAAACATTGAGCATATAAGAGCGAGGTTAGACACAAAGCAAAGCAAAGAAATGTGCAAAAAATGTTGTACAGGTATGTATGTAAGAATAGAAAACGCAAACCGCACCATTGCAATACATGAAGACAAACACCCGATGGTGTGAAAATAAAATTCTAATAAATGAGATCCGACACTGTGGTAATAACTAGCAAATTTTTATTTCAAAGTTTAGTAAAAACACGATATTTGTCAACACAGTTTAGATTTTAAAGTCATTCTTGGGTCAATCAATCTCCTGGTGGGCCCGTTTCTTCTTCCCCCGAATGCTTCTCTTGGTGCGCTGCTTGGCGTATTTTTCATCTGGGGTTTCCCGCAGCAGCAACCAGCAGAAATCAGCCATCATAGTGGTGTTCCATCTTCCTTGGTACCTTCTCTCTGCATCCTTGATGTCCTGGTGAAACTTTTCACCTTGTTCTTCACTGTACGCCCCCAAGTTTTCGGGAAAGTAGTTCACATGGGAGTGCAAGAAATGGACTTTCAGGCTCATGTTACAGCCTTGTTCTTTGAAGGCATTGAGCATCCTGGCAACAATATCCTTATAGTTCTCATCCCGCCTGTTCCCCAAGAATTTGAGAACAACATCCTTGAAGGAATCCCAGGCTTCTTTTTCCTTCTCAGACATCGTTTCAGCGAATGCTCCATCTGAAATGAGTTTCCTTATATCAGGGCCAACAAACACTCCTTCCTTTAGCTTTGCTTCAGAAAGTCGGGGGAACTTTGAGCAAAGGTACCGAAAGCACTCACCATCTTTTGGAAGGGACTTGATGAATTGCTTAATGAGACCCAACTTAATGTGGAGAGGTGGTAATAGAATTTTATCACGAGGTACCAAGCTCTCATGAAGAACATTTTTCTCACCGGGTCTCAAATACTCCCGAATTGGCCAGTCTTTTTTCCCCCAGTGTAGGTCGCGGGCCCGGCTATCCCACAAGCAAAGGAAGCAGGGATATTTGGTGAAACCGGATTGCTGCCCTAATAGCATGGATAGAATTTTAAAGTCTCCACAAATCATCCACTTATGCTCATCATAACGAATCTTCTGAAGAATCAGGGCCAAATTCTCGTATTTTTCTTGGAGAATAACAGAGTGAGCAATAGGAACTGAAGCGAAGAACACCTTTTATGCGAAGAACACCTTTTATGCTGTCTTTTGACGAATCAATGACCAGCCGCCATTCAGCAGGATCATACTTGAGTTTAAACTTTTCCATCACTCCGTATATATCGTTGCAAAATACCAAATCTTCCTCTTTGCTGAAATACTTCAAAAATTGTGTCTCGCGGTTGCGGTACCAATAAAAAGTTGTTCCTGGTGACAATAGATTTTTCTGTTTAAGCCGAGAACCTAGCAGTTGGGCAGCATCTTTTGGGAGTCCTAAATCCTGGACTAAATCATTCAATTCAGCTTGAGAGAAAAGTTCAGGTTTCGGATCTGGTTCAGTTTCAAACTCGGAAGTACTGGACTCATCGGGAAAAGCAATCTGATGAGTCTCATCATGATCAGAACCGTCCACACAAATATGATCCAAAGATTTTGGTGGTTCAGGCACAGGTACTTCGTTGCTATGAGGCATAGGCCTAATTGCTGAGGGAAGGTTGGGGTAACTTATTACGTTCTTATTTTTTAAGTTGTATCTCTTCACAATGCAAGAGCAAAAATAGCAGTCACTGCTGTGGTCTCTTTGTTCACGCCACATCATAGGTATTCCGAAACGAAATGCTTTTTTTTTACCTTTCATCCATAAGCGTAGATCTTCCTCACATGTCTTGCACACTTTGTGAGGAGCCCACGGTTTGTCTTGATCGCCTAACTTCAAACCGAAATAGGCGAAATATACTTTTTTAATAAATGCAGAAATGTTCCTCTGCCGCTTTTTCACGGTATATTCCCCACAAATAAAACAAAAACTGTCCGGAGAGTTGACGCAACCTCTGGCTCTGTGAGCCATCACAAATACACAGCACTGCAAACTACAACTGTAGTGAACCACTTCGGAATAAAGCTGGATTATGACTGAGCAAACAAAAGGTAATAATGAACTTGCAAGAAACTGAAATTTGACAGGAACGTTCATGTCGCAACCACCGTGTTTGAGCAAGCGAACGAGGCGAGGCGAACAGGAAAGAACATGCGCCAGCGCGAGTACTGGATTTAGCCCCCCGCCTCCCAATTGTCCTTTAATGTATAAAATGAATACAAAACACTCTAAAATATCATGAGGGAGTGTTTCTAGTTAGTTAACCATTACAGCCTCTATTTTGGGCCAAGAAATAAACTGCAGTCGGCTAAAAAGAAATTATGTGAACATTCCTTATATAGGTAAGAAATCTAATTTTGCAAGAAAACGTGACGTGATGGAACATTTTGGCTATTTTTCCTGGATTCAGCACCCCAAAATCTATAGGAATCAGTTGCAAAACTGGAGGCAGTTTTTTGGTAGTGTACCTGTGTAATTAATTAACAAAATCAGTAAGAAACCTCATAAAAATATCATAAACCAAACTAATAAAACTATCTCTAACTAAAAGACCAATGAGGCCACCTTTTTAAAAATGGGGACCGGAGGTATAAAGAGAGACAATAAATAAATAGTTAAGAAAAAATAAATAGTTGAGAATAAAACAAGTAAAAAACAACTTATTTAATAATTTCAAGCTCAAAAGAACCAAAAAGGAAATTCCAAACCAAATAATTAGAATACCTTCAATATAAAGTAACCACTGAGACCAGTATCTCAAAAGGGGAATACAAGAAGGGGAGGGGGAGAAGAGCAGAAGGGAAGGGGGGAAAGAGGGAGGGAGGGGGGGGAAAGGGAAAAGGGAAAAGGGGGAAGAAGGGGGATGGAAGGAAAGGAGAGGGGGAGGGGGAAGAGAAGGGGGAAAAGGGAGGGGGAAGGGGAAAAGGGAGGGGGAAGGGGGAGGGGGAGGGGAGGGAAAGAAGGAGGAGGAAGGAAAGGGGGAGAAAGAAATGGAAAGAAAGGGAAAAGAAAAAAGTTGGGGAGAGGGGGAGGAAAAGAAGGGAGAAGGAAAGGAGGGGAGGGGGAGGGAAACAGTGTTTGGATTGGGCAAAGGTCCAAAGTTTGAGGGCTTTCTGCAGAGGGAGCAGGAGCCTGTTCCCCCTGTTTGTTGACATAAAACATGACTTTCCAATGGAAAATTTAGGGTATTCAGTCTACTCTTCCATCGCTGTCCCCTGAACCACCTTCTCCTTCAGGTTTCTCTCTTGTGCACTCTTCCTCTCAGATAGGTCTGTTTCCGTTTGAGATTCCGACTTATTCTGAACTTCATTGTTGCATATCCTAGTCTTGTTCTACTATGGCTCCTTCACATCCTTTGCCTTCTCATCTTTTTAAGCTTGTGGCAACCTCATTTCTGTCTCCTTTGGATTATATTTTTGTCACTTATTTTGAACCAGGGACATTTCCATCTTGCTGGAAGACTGTAAGTGTTCTTCTTCTTCTTAAGTCTGGCAAGGTTGATCCTTTGAACTCATTACACTATCATGCAATTTCTTTGCTTCTTTTCTTTCGAAGGTAATGAAGCACATGGTGGCTGGTCAATTGCAATCTTTTTTGACTCGCTCTCATGCTCATCACCCTGCTCAGACAGATTTTTAATCAGCTTATTCTACTAACCACTCTCTGGTGGCTATTACTGATTTTCTTCACGCTGCTTTGACTGAACACTGTGATGTTTTCTTGGTGTGCTTGGACCTCACTGCAGTTTTTGATTTGGTTTCTCATTCGCTGCTTCACTAGCAGCTTCACTCTTTAGGTGTTTCTAGCTCAGCACTTTCTTGGTTTCATTCTTATTTGGAGGATCGTTCCTTTTGGGTCTTTAGGTCTTCCACTTACTCGGTCTCTCTTCCTCTGTGTTGTGGTGTCCCTCAGGGCTGGGTGTTGGGTCCTATTCTTTTTAATGTCTATCTTGCTCATTTGGCTTCTCTTATTGATTCTCTGGGTGCCACTTTCTTTTGTTATGCAGATGATATCCAGTTGCTGTTTCATCTTCCTGTTCATTTGGCTTCTGCTCTATCTATGGTCTATACTCAGCTTTCGCAAATTGCAGAGTGGTTGTCATCTCATGGTTTGAAGCTCAGTCCTTCAAAGTCTGTTTTGGTTCTTTTCTCTTCTTCTCCCTCTGCTCCTATTTCCTCTCATGTACCAATTCTTAATGAACCAGTGCCTATTCAGATCTCGGTTAAGATTTTGAGAGTGTTGTTCGACTCATCACTTTCTTTTGCACCATATGTTTCCTCTGCTGTTCAGCGTAGCTTTTTCACTTTGCGGCAGCTTCAGTCTGTTTGCAAATACTTGGATGTTCCTTCGCTTCATCTTCTTTTGATCTCCCTGGTTATTTCTCGTATCGACTATGCTAACTCTCTTCTTATAGGTCTTCCTTGCTATCAGACTGCTCACTTGCAGTTGCTTCAGAACACGGCGGTGCGTCTGCTTCATGGCGCTTGTCGGACAGATCATGTGACTCCTCTGCTCTTCTCTGAATATTGGCTTCCTGTTTGCTTCCTGTTTGGATTTCTTTTAAAGTACTCCTCACCTTTTGTGCTTTTTATGTTGGTCATCCTCCTTTTCTTTCTTTTTTGATCCGGTCTTATTGTCCTCAATGCTCTCTCCATTCGTCTTCACTCAATGTTCTTGTGATACTGGGCCCTCGAGTGATCTCTTCAACTACTGCTAGGACCTCAGCTTTTCGGATAGTAGCACCCACATTGTGGAATTCATTATCTTTTGATCTGCGTAGTCTGTTTTCTTTAGCACATTTTAAGGCTCACCTTAAATGCCATCTTTCAGGCCAGTGTCCTCTACTGTTTGGCTGTACCTGCACTGTTGGCGCAATGTTTATTGTCCCCTTCCCTTTGTTGTTTTATTTTAAATTGTAACTTAGGTCTCCTTTCCCTTTGCTCTATTTGTTTTTTTGTCTTGTGTTTTGGCTTGTAATGTTTATTGTTAGGTTTTGATTATTTTATGTTTTTACTCTCATTTTTTTATATATTGTAATCAATGAGACATTATGTTTGATTGGCGAGATATCAAATTAATAAACCATAAACTTGAAAATGGTTGAGTGGGAGGCAGCAAAGGATACAGGTAAATGGATCTCACTCTGAGAAGGAGGTTACAAGTGGTGTGCTGCAGGGATATGTCCTTGGTCTGATTCTCTTTAACATCTTTGTTAGTGATATTGCAGAAGGGCTGTCAGGTAAGGTTTGCTTCTTTGTAGATGATACCAAAATCTGCACTAAGACACCCAGGAAGGAGTAAATAACATGAGAAGGGATCTAGCTAAGCTTGAAGAATGATTGAGAATTTGGCAGCTGAGATTTAATGCTAAAAAATGTAGGATCATGCATTTGGGCAGCAAAAATGCAATGGAGCAGTACAGTGTAGGGGGTGAAGTACTTCTGTCCATGAAAGAAGAGCGGGACCTGGGATTGATTGGTTTTGATGATCTTAAAGTGGCTAAACACAAAAGCAGAAATAGGTTGAAAGCTACAGGCCAGTTAGTTTAACCTCTGTGGTGAGTAAATTATTGGAAACACTGCTAAAACAGAGATCAGCCCTGTACATCCTGCCGGGCTTGCCTGCCCTCACACCTCCCAGATCCCACCCCCTGTTGGCTGTTCCCATCCTGATGCTCAGGATGCATGGGAAGAGCCAGAGGGGGAATTGGGCCTGGACAGCTTGCGGGGCTGCACGTCCCAGCAGGATGTGCAACCCAGCAACCCATATCCCAGAATTTGGCCTATAGTCTACCAATATAGGAATTTTATTCTTTTCCAATCTTGCATTAATTAAACAGCATCTGATAGTGCTTGATTTTGGGTCATCAGTTATATTATAGTGTAGAGCCTGCCACTATGGCTTAATATGGTTAAGCCTGTCCCTGGTACGATGTGCTGCCCCATTAAATTTATGTGTAACTGTAGCTTATTTAGAGCGGTACTGATACTGAATAATTGTAATGTTCTGATATTGTTGAGAGGGTGAGAAGGCATGAGATAATAATGCTTGAGATAATAGAAATAATATGAGCGTCAAGTATAGTTTCATCTCCATTTTTCAGCACTATGGTTTAAGAAGGTATTGCATATCTTGGATAGTAAGGTTGGTTAATCCACTTACCCTTGTAATTTAGGCAACTCAGGCAGCAGAAGAAACACTCCGTGGGATGGAGTCAGTGCAGAGGGTGGCTACTAAAATGGTTAGTGACCTTCATTAAAAAGCATTTGAGGACAGACTTAAAGATCTTAATATGTATACATTAGAGGAAAGGCGGGAGAGAAGAGATATGATAGAGATGTCTAAATACCTCTGGCATACATGCACAAGAGGAGAACCTCTTTTGATTGAAAGAAAGCTCTGCTACAAGGGGGCATAGGATGAGGATGAAGGGGATGGATTCAGGAGTAATATGCGGAATTATTTCTTTACATAAAGAGTGGTAGATGCATGGAATAGTCTCCCAGTGGAGGTGGTAGAGATGAGGACAGTATCTGAATTGAAGAAAGCATGGGACAAACACAGAAGATCTCTAAAGGAAAAAGAGGACTATTGTAGTTGATATGGAAGAGAAGACTAGATAGGCCATATGGTCTATTTTTGCCATCACCAGTTGGGTCATACCTTGGACCTAGTCCTTACCTCTTCCCCTAACATCTGTTCGGTATTATCAGCACCTGTGTCTCTTAGTGTTCCATGGTCCGACCATTATTGCATCTCTTTCTCTGTTTCCCTCCCAGTGTTCAATCCTAGTGACTCTTCTGCTTTCCAGCCCCCTGGGCGTCTTCGGCGCAATCTCACTCCCTCTAATTTGGCTGCTTTCCCCCCAGCCCACTCATTATTTCCAGATGATTTTTCAACGCGTGATCCGGATGCCCAGGTCGCTCTCTGGAATTCGGTTCTTTTACATGCTTTAGATGAAGTGGCCCCTCTTCGGCCCTCCAGTGCCCCGTTTCAGACCCGTTCACCCTGGTTTCACCAGGGCCTACGTTTGCAACGCACTCAATTGCGCCAAGCTCAACGGCATTGGCGTTCTCACCCATCTCCATCTACCATGGCTCGTTTTAAACTGTTATTTTTAGAATATCGCTCCGCAGTTCAATCTGCCAAACGCTCCTATTACACTTTAGGGATTTCACAAGCTGCCAATTCTTCCAGACAATTGCACACAATTCTACGGCAACTTTCTTCTACTGTTTCCCCTTATGCCCCTCAAGTTGCCATGCCATCCCCCGCATCCTTAGCATCTTTTTTCTCCGATAAAGTCCAGAACTTACGTTCTTCCTTTCCTGCTGCTCCCCCGCTTCCTCTGTCACCATCCATCTTCTCCTCAGCTTCTCCCTTGCCCCTTTCCTTGGAGGAGCCGGCCATTATTGAATCCTCTGGTATTGCTATTCCCGGTGTGACTAGCTCTACTAACAGGACTTTATCTCACACTTGGTCTTCTTTCCATTCCCTTACCTCAGCAGAGGTATTACTCACCTTATCCCAGTCTAGGAAGACCACCTGCACTTTGGATCCAGTCCCTTCCGCTTGGCTGGTGGACCCTTCTCTTCAGCTTATACCTCTCATCACTACCTTGTTTAACTCTAGTTTATCATCAGGTCATTTCCCTTTGGCATGGAGATCCGCCGTAGTATATCCTTGCTGAAGCAGCCCTCCCTTGATCCCTCTGTATTGTCCCATTGGCGCCCAGTTTCTAACCTCCCCTTCCTTGCCAAAATGTTGGAGCGCCTAGTTTTTCTGCAACTTTCCTCTCATGTTGAGGCTACCAATGTTCTCCACCCCCGTCAGGCCGGGCTTTAGACCAGGACACAGCACTGAAACTATCCTTCTTGCTTTGGTAAACGAACTTCACGTTGCACATGAATGGGGTGACATTACGCTTTTGGTTTCATTGGATCTATCTGCTGCATTTGATTTAATTGATCATCGGACCCTCTTGTGTCGTCTTTCTGATATTGGTGTCCGGGGTGTGGTGTTACGCTGGTTCCGTTCCTTTCTCACTTCCCGTTCCTATGTTGTTCATGCTGCTCATCAGACCTCACCGACTATTCCATTGGTCTGTGGAGTCCCCCAAGGATCAGTTCTCTCCCCTCTGCTCTTTAATATTTTTCTTGCTCCTCTTCCCCTTTTGGCCCAACAATTCCCAGTTTCCACTTACATTTATGCTGACGATATTGTCTTTCTCTTTCACACTTCTCCAGTCGCTATTGATATCACCCCCCTCAATGATTGTCTTTCCCATGTTGCCACCTGGCTCTCATCTAATTATTTACATCTGAATCCCTCTAAATCCTCTGCCATGTGGGTGTCCTTGAGCTTTTCCTGTCCGGTCATTGCACCCCAAATCAATTCTACTCCCATTCCTCTCACTTCCTCTCTGCGGTACTTAGGGGTGATTTTAGATTCATCTCTGTCCTTTCATGACCATGTATCTGCCTTGTCCCATCGTTCCTTTTTTACTTTACGGCAAATACGTTCAGTTCGTTCAATTTTGTCCCAGGATTCCCTTACCACTCTGGTATTAGCTCTAGTCATGTCCAGGCTGGACTATTGTAATATAATCTATGCCAAACCTTCCTGCCTACCAGCTCAAACGTCTTCAGCTTCTACAGAACACAGCCGCCCGTCTTATCACTTTTGCCCGTAAATCAGACCATATCACTCCTCTCTTGTTTCGTCTCCATTGGCTTCCATTACGCTTCCGGTTTAAATATAAGGTCCTTATAATATTACATAGAGCCATCCACACTTCTAATCCTCAGTATTTAGCAAATTTGGTTTCCCTTCACACCCCCTACCGTCAGCTTCGATCATTGCATGCCAACTGCCTGTTTCTTCCCCCCCTTCTCGCGCTCACCTCGAACAGACACGTCATGCCGCCTTCTTCTTCTTGGGTCCTTCACTCTGGAATTCTCTACCTCCTTCTCTCCATTTGGAATCTTCTTACCAACAATTCAAAAAATCAGCTCAAAAACCTACCTGTTTCAACAGGCTTATGATCTTCCCTCCCAATAGTCTTGTCTTTTGTCTTTGTCTGCTTATGTCTCATATGGTTTGTCCGGTCTGTCTTTTGTTTGTTGTGTTCTGTGACCTCTTTGGTCCATCTTTTCTTTATTTTAATGGATTTCCTTTCTGTTTTAATGCTTTTATTTATATTATTTTATTGTAAACCGCACTTAGTTTCGACAAGGGCGGTATATTAAATGTAAATAAAGATAAAGATAAAGATAAAGATCATGTTTCTATACATACACAACCTCTCTACATGCATTGAACTCTGACACCCACATACACCCCACAGGTGCTCATTCTCACAACCACACTCATTACTAACATACAGCCTGCCTCCATAAAAACACGCACCCCATATCTTCTATACACTCACTATCCCTGCACAAATTACTACTACTACTACAATTTATCATTTGTATAGCACTATAAGGCATACGTAGCACTGGATATGTACAAGGAGAGACAATCCCTGCTCACCAGAGCTTGCAATCTAAGTAAGACAGACCACACAGCAACTGGGGACTAGGGGAATTCAAGGGGAATGAAAAGGTACAGATAGGTGATAAGCCGGAGAATAATGAGATCAAGATACAAACGCAGCTGCAAAGAGGGTTTTTTTTAGCCTGGATTTGAATAGGGCCAGAGAAGGAGCTTGGCATGCTAACTCGAGTAATTTGTTCCAGGCATATGGAGCAGCAAGATGTTATGAGCGAAGTCTGGAGTTGGCAGTGGCAGAGAAGGGCACAGATAAAAGGGATCTGCCACAGGAAAATTTGAGAGTCATCAGCATGGAGATGATACTGAAAACCATGGGTGCACGAAGGGACTGAGTGTAGCAGGAGAAGAGGAGAAGTCCCAAGACAGAGCCTCGAGGTTCCCTGACCAGGAGCAGGATGTGGTTAAAGTCTACCTTGAATAGGATTTTACATGTGATAGAGCATATACAAGTATACGTATGTGACTATGAAATTCTATTATAAAAATGCAAATCCCTCCCTTTCATAGCCCCTATCCATTCAGAAACACACCTCGCACACATCCAAGTATGCCCATATTAGGTGCTTAAGGTGGGATTTAGCATGTGAAACAATATTTAACTTCTATTTTAATGAGCACTAACCATTTAACAAATGTTAAACCCATTAACACACTTTAGTAAAACACTTACCACACCTTAGTAAAAGGCCCTTCAAGGCCTTATTAAATTAAGATTCCCCCATCCCATTTTGAATGAGACCATAAATGTACTTGTTAGACTTGTTGAGAGAACAGGAAGAAACACACTATCGGGCCAATGCAGAAAAACTAGAGCACCCTTTGCATGCAGATAACGCAACTTATACACAAAAGTTCCACCACACCAAATGCAGAAGAGAGATTGATGTGCACATAAACAGCAGAAGAAAAGCATACACACACAGCAACGCCAAGAATATTTAAATAATATGCAAATGAGCTGCACATATTAAAATGGATGGTAATAAGGTCTGCGCCTAATGCAGAGAAACACGTAGAGGATTACATAACTATCAGGAGCACCAATATCTCTACGCCTGGTCTGAAGTGACTCAAACATCTTACACATGTAGGGAAAGACTGTTTCAGGGTATGTACTGCTGAACAGTTACTTACCTTCGATGTGAAAATTTTCTGCGTCTATCTTTCCGCATATAAGCGAAAGTTTTGCATTCAAGAAGAAATGTTTTTTGCTTTTTATCCTTGTGTGTTTTATGGACTCATTTATATTATTTATCCTTTATTTTAAGTCTCTTTGTTGTGATTTCATAAAAAAATGTTTTTGGATGAAACAGTGTTGATTTTTATGGGGTGAGTGCCAAAAGAACCTGCACATCCTGTGCGTATAATGTGAGTGTTTGACATTTACATGCATGCGCACACAGCCACTTGAAGCATGCCTGTTGTTTGTGCATCCGTTGGCTCCCCTCCTTTCAATGTTACAGAGAAATTTTGTGCACAGCTCATTTGCATACATGCTCTTTGCTGCATAGTGGCGCTGAAGTCTTGCGCTATGAAAATGCATACGCAGCTAATAGCACCCAACTTCAGCGCCGGCTTTCTGCATCAGCCTGTATGAAACATTGCCATCTGCTGGATGAAACTTTTAGCTCTTTTGCAATCTCAACAATATGAAGTGTTTAGGGCAGGTGCAAAGGTATTGACAACTCCAGGCAAACCTTCATCCCCCTACCATCTTTTATAATTAAACTCAATAGTTATGATTTACCCTAACCATCACACATCAATCCAGTAAAAATGCATAAGCAGAGATCATAGTTTTAATTATTAAACTTTGCTTTGTGTGTATGTGCGTGCTTGCTCTCTTGCTGGTAAAAGATTGTGCTGATGGCTCTGAGTTTGTCTGGCTGTCAGGACCTTGCATTGTTTTCTTTTGACTGTTGCTGCTTTTTGCTGCTCTTCAAAGCTGCAGCCCAGGCATCCACTTTGTCTTGCCTATTGGTTGAGCCAGCCCTGGGAGTGAGAATAGTCTTTGAGAAGACAGGCTTATAAATTATAAACCTGGCAAAATAACTTTGAGAGCTGAGAAACTGTTGGCTCCTGAGATCCACTCATTGTGTCACTTACCTTTCCTCTCAAAAATCCGTTGTCCTGGACTTCCGGTGACGTCACGGAGCTGATGGCGGCATAGAAGCCTAGCTCCGTCCAAATCCCGAGATTAAGAAGACTTAGCGGTGCCCCAAAAGTTAATAAAGTGGACGGGTAGGGAGCCTACACCTTGGCGATGGCGACAAAGAAAAAACTGGCCAGCTTCCAATCCCCTTATGTGCGGCAGGAGCGGAAAGACGCCGGGGAGTCGGAGGGCTCCGAGGAGGAGGAGGACGCGGTGAGCTCCGATGAGGAGGGCGTGGAGGGCCGGGGAGCATGGTCCCTAAAGTAGTGGCTTAGCGAATATAAAAGGGACATGCAGGGCGAAATCAAAGCCATGAGGAGAGAAGTTAAAGAGACTTTGGAGGCGATCCAAAAAGAAGTGAGCTGCCTGGGCCAGAGAGTTGAGAACCTCGAGGGGCACATGAGGAGGAGGTGCGAGAAATGGCGGGGCAGCACCACCAACTATGGGCACAACAGGATGAGTTCCAAGATAAAATAGAGGAGTTGGAGGACAGAACGTGCCGGAACAACTTGCGATTCCATGGGGTGCCCGAGGACAGTGCACACATTGACTGTGTCTTAGTTGTGCAAAAGCTGTGCAACCATATTTTGCAGATGGGGGAGGTGAATGGCTCCACGGAGGCTGCAATTGGAGTGCAGAGGCTCACAGAAGTTTGGGGCCCCGGCGGGAGAAGCAGGCGAGAGATATTATAGCCTGCATGAGCAGCTTCCCCATGAAGGAACAGATCCTGGCGACAGCGAGAAAGTTCGGGCGGATTGCCTGGGAAGGAGGAGAAGTGGAGGTGTTTAACGATTTGTCTAAAGGCACTCTAGATAAGAGAAGGGCGATGAAGGAGGTTACTACATACTTGCAGGAAAAGAGTTTTCGCTATCGGTGGTTGTTCCCCTTTGGACTGTTGGTATCGGTGAATGGGGTGACTAAGCGGATGAAGACGGTGGATGAAGCGTGGAGCATACTACGGGAGCTGGGGTGTGATTGCCCACCCTCAGTGGGAGCGAGAGAGCAGCAGAAGTCGAGCAGCTCTAGGCTGGAAAAACTACCATCGAGCTCTCAGTGGCAGCGGGCCGGTGAAAAGGGGAAGAGGCTTCGGCGGCTATCGAAGGAACGACAAGGAGTGGCACCAGAGACTGATACCTGAGATGGCGATGGCGACAGTTGGACTGAATGCTGGCATTGGAGAGCAGGGCGTATGGGCCCAGGACATTTGAGTGGGTGACCGGGAATGGTGGGGTATTACCGGTTTTGTGGGGGGCAGGAGTGGGGGAATGTAGAGGTGGGGGGAGATGCGAGTGGCTGAAAGGGGTATGGAGGTGATCAGAGGGGGGGTTGGAAAGATGGCTGGGCACAGGGTGGTGTGGGCCAAGGTACTAGGGATTCTTAGGGATCGGGGCACGGAGTGGCGGGAGAGGACAAGACGTCTCGGGGTGGGAGTGCAGGGCAGAAGGGGGGATGGGGGGAGGTGGGGAAGAAGGGCAGCGGGGGGGGGGGGATGGCAGGCCGGGTGCAGTCGGGAGGTACTGGGAAGGGGGGGAGAGGGAATATGCTGTGCATTGGGACAGTTAATGTTAAAGGTTTAAACTCCCCAGAGAAACGCAGCATGTTGACTAGGGCGGTGTGGAAGTTTCAATGGGATGTGGTGATGTTGCAAGAGACGCATTTGCGCAGAAGCGATGTGGGAAGACTGAAAAATAGGCATTACTCAGATCAATACTACTCATGCTGCCCGAAGGGAGAAAAGAAGAGGGGGGGGGTGGCTCTATGGGTGCGGGAGGGAAGTGGGATCCAGTTGGAGGGAAGTTTTCAGGATGGAGAGGGCCGGGTGGTGGGGATACGAGGGAAGTTGGGAGGGGAAGACATAGTGATAGTGGTGGTGTATGGTCCCAATGGCAATCAGGGAGAGTTTTGGAACGGGGTCGGGAGGCTCATTGAGAGTGCGGGAGGTGGGGAGACTAGTGGTAGGAGGTGATTTTAATGTAGTTATGGAGCCTGGGTTGGACAGGGACCCCAAAGGGGATGGTGGGGGTGTAAGAATCAACAGGGGTTGAGGACTTTGCTAAAACGGTTTAATCTGGTGGATGCATGGAGAGTGCTGCATCCTACCGCAAAGCAATTCACCTTCTTTTCACCCCCACACAATAGTTGGAGTAGGATTGATATGATCCTTATGGACAGGGAATGGATGCTGGAGGTGATGGAGGGGGATATCAAAGCGGTTGGGTGGACGGATCATAGTGCGGTGGAGATAGGTTGGCATAGACGGGGGAAGGGAGGTATAGTGTTCTGGAAGCTGAATGAGAGCTTACTAAAGGATGCAAACATGGTGAAAGATGTTAAGGAGGTTATTCAGGAGTATTTGTGATTTAATGATACCGGGGGTATGGCGGCAATAAAGGTGTGGGAAGGGCTGAAAGCGGTGGTACGGGGTAGGTTTCTGATGTGGGGGGCCAGGAGGAAAAGGGAGCGGGGAGGGCGAGAGGAGGAGTTGTGGAAAATGCTGCAAGCGGCGAAAGAGAAATATCGGACATCGGGGGCAAAGCGGGATAGGGAAGGGATGGAGAGAGTGCGGGTAGAGCATAGGGCGATGCAAATGGCGCAGGTGGACTTTGCCCTGCAGAGGGCCAAGCAAGTTTTTTATGACCACGGGGATAAGGCGGGGAGGCTTTTAGCCCGTAGACTAAAACAACAAAAGGGGGCGGCTTTCATATATCAGATTAGGGGGAGAGATGGGGTAATGTGTCGGGGGGAGGAAGAGATTAGGGAGCAGTTCCGGGATTTCTATACTATGCTATATCAAGGGATGGACGGGGTAGGGGAGTAGGAGAGTAGGAGGTATCTGGATGGAGTAGAGTTGTGGGGACTACCAGAAGGAGCGCGCACAGCAATGGAGGCTCTTATTTTGAGGGATGAAATTGGGAGGGTGGTTAAGGGGTTGGTAGGGGGAAAGGCCCCAGGGTTGGATGGGTTGCCGGGGGTGTTTTACAGGGTTTTTCTTGAGGAGATAGGGGGCTGTTAGGGAGGGTATTTAACGGGGTTTTGGAGTCTGGAGGGGAGTTTTCACAGGAGATGTTGACGGCGGGGATAACGGTTTTGTTGAAACCGGGAAAAGACCCTATGAGTTATGGCTCATATAGGTCTACCTCCCTCCTTAACGTGGATGTAAAAATCTTGGCTAGGGTTTTAGCGATGCGGTTAGCGCAGTGGCTACCGGACATAATTCAACCGGACCAGTCGGGCTTTATTATGGGGCGGCAGGCGGGTGATAACGTCAAAAGAGCAATTGCGGTATTAGGAGAGGCAGGGAAAGGTCAAGAGGACTTCCTGGTGATGTTCATCGATGCCGAGAAGGCCTTTAACAGGGTTCATTGGGGCTTTTTGATGCAAGTGTTGGAGAAGGTGGGATGTGGGGTTAATTTTAGAGGGTGGGTACAGGGATTGTATAATGGCCCTAGAGCTAGGATTAAAATTAACGGGCGGTATACGAGAGACTTTGGGTTAGGACGAGGGACTAGGCAGGGGTGCCCGCTTTCACCGCTACTCTTTGCACTGGTGGTAGAGCCTTTAGCGGAATGTATCCGGAGGAATGAAAGGATAATTGGCTTAGTTAGTGGGGGTCAAAACCATAAAATTTCTTTATACGCAGATGATATTCTCCTGTATTTGAGTTCACCCCTAGAGACGTTGCCAGAGGCAATGAGGGAAGTGGAACGATATAGGGCAGTGTCCGGGTTTAAAATGAATATAGATAAAACTGAAGTGTTGAAGGTAAAGATGGGTGGGGAGAGTGAAGGCAGATTGCGACGGTTGTACCCCCTAAGGTGGGTTAGCAACTCATTAGAGTATCTGGGAGTGAGACTCACCGTGCGCTATGAAGATCTATATCAGGCGAACTACCCGCGGTTAATACGGCGTATTAGCAAGGATTTGGAGGGATGGATGAGATTTGAGACTTCATGGGTGGGCAGAATTGCTGTGATAAAAATGAATGTGCTTCCTCGCCTGTTGTATCTGTTTCAGGCTCTGCCAGTTGAGGTACCGGAAGGGATGTTGTGGGCCTTACAGAGGAGGGTTTTCAGCTACATTTGGCGGAGGCAACCCCCTAGGATTGCACGGGATGTATTGTATGCGGCCAAGGAGGAGGAGGGGCTTGGGGTTCCCAATGTGAAAGAGTACTATTGGGCTGCTCAATTGACGCACGTTTTGGGATGGCGAGGGGGAAGAGAAGAGAAACCCTGGGTGCAGTTGGAGAGCTTGCAAGTTAGTGGGGGGAGATTAGACGCTTGGGTTTGGGCTCTGCAAGGAGAGAGGAGGCTGCTGGGGGGGGGGGGGACTCCCGTGATGAGACACGTGGTGAAGGTTTGGGATAAGGTCAGGGCGCCAGAGATAGCTGCTTGGGGTTCGGGGTTCTCGGTTATGACCCCGTGGAGGGGGTGGAGGGCATTTAGGCCGGGATGGGAGGGAGGTCGGTTTGATGTCTGGCGAGAGAAGGGGTTAGTGTGTGGTTTGCAGCTGCTGGAGGAGAGGGGGTTCAAGAGCTTCGAGGAAGTGTGCGCAGAATTTGCGTTAGGGGAGAGTGATAGATACGCCTACGTGCAAGCGCGATTCTTTTTATTAAAGGAGCTGGGGAAGGAGGGGATGGGCCGGGAGGTTTACAGACTGGTGGCTATTTGGTATGGGAAGTGGGGTACGAGAGGGTTGATCTCCGGACTTTATAAGGGGGTTAAGAGGGAGGGGGTGGGGAAGCATAGGTATATGGTGGAGTGGGAAAGAGATTTGGGGAGGCCCCTGGCGGAGACGGAGTGGAAGCGGATCTGGGACCAAATTAAGAGGGGGCCCAGTGTGAGCAGAATTAAAGAAAACTGTTATAAAGTGCTGATGAGGTGGTACTATACCCCAGAAAGACTCAGTAAAATGTATCCGGGGGTCTCCCCAAAGTGTTGGAGGAAGTGTGGGGAGGTGGGAAGCTTCTGGCACATCTGGTGGAGGTGCACTAAAGCGCAGGTGTTCTGGTGGGAGGTGGTGGTGTGGATAAAGGAGAAAGTGGGGGTTGAGGTGGCTTTCGAGCCCACTGTGTGTTTACTTTCTTGGGGTGGGGGGGGCCAGGAGCTCCGGGGGGGTATGGTGGTGTTGGCCTGTCTCTGTGTCGCACGGGGGGCGGTGGCCAGGGCGTGGAAGCAGCCAGAGATGCCGAGGCTGGACCAGTTCGTGTCCAGGCTGCGGGATATTGTCCTAATGGAAAAACTCACTGCGCTGCGAAAGCAAAGGGGGAAACGGTTTGGGGAGATTTGGGGTAGGTTGGTTCAAGTATTGGGAGTGGGCTGAGGGGGGGAAGGGGGTAGGGGGAGTGGGGGGTTAGGAGGATAGAGGGAATAAACTCATGTGGGGTACTGAGGTTGTTGTTGTAATGGTATAGTACACTGTGGCTTTGTATGTGTTGATCTTTTTGGTGTGTTGAAATAATAATTGAAAATATTTAAAAAAAAATCCATTGTCCTGACCAGGGTTTGTTCTGAATGAAGAAAGTTTACTGAAAATCTAATCTGTTAGAACAATAGTCAAATTAATAGCAGCAGAGCTGCTCGGTTATCCAGTCCCAAGAGTGAGATTTTAAGTCAGCTCTGGATTATTTGTGGAAGAAAGTCACATAAAAAATAAAAAACGACAGACAAATGAAACAAAAAGAAGAGAAAAGTTTTATATACAATGAGTAAAATATCCAGCACAGTCTTATGGCTTCAGATGAGCTAAGTATTTTTTTGTCATTTTTTATATTATTGCTCGAATATAAGAATTGATGACATGCTCTACTAATAAGGACATTCAGCCATTGATGTAAACACCGGCACGAGTCTGGGAGTACAATACGTTTAACCCAGAATAAATTAAGTGTCCAAGGTTGTTTCTGAGGCTGTGCTGTGACTAACTTTTAGGATTATTGATTCTAGTAGCATTGTTTAAGAGTTGAATGAGGTATTCATCTATTTATATAAGTCATTCACGAAGAAAACCCACTTTTACCTATTTAGCTCTGGATTTCTAACAATCCCATTCTGATGCCTCATGGGACCTGTAAAAATAATATTAGAGCTACAGAATTACAGGACTTACAAGGGAGAGAGGAGGCACTGTGCATTAAACTAGAAAGAAGGAATGGAGAAACCATTAGCATTGGAGTGATATACAGATTTCCTTCACAGGCAGAACAAGTGGGCAAGGATTTAATTGAAGAGAATCACCGTATTGCCAGGAAAGGGGAAGTGCTACTGATAGGTCATTTCAATATGCCAGATGTTGACTGGCACATCTTACTGCAATGTCATCTAGAAATAAGAAGATCCTGGGTTCTCTACAGGGAGAACTATTCAGGCAACTGGTAACAGAAGCCACACGTGAAGGGGCCATACTGGACTTCGTGATTACCAATGGGGAAACAGTTTCTGCTGTTATAGTGGGAGATCATCTCACATCCAGTGATCCCAGATGGTGTGATTCAATATTAGGACTAGGTCTGATAAAGTTCATTCAAAAGTGAGGGTCTTAGACCTTAGGAAAATCTTAGACCTTAGGAAAACTAACTTTGCCAAGATGGGACAATATCTCAAGGGGTCATTAGTGGGATGGGAACAGCTGGGGGATGTAAAAAAAAAAACCAGTGGGCAAAACTGAAAGGGGATATTTTACTGAAATCTAAGTACACCAAATCTAGGGCTCTTCCTCAGTCCAACTCCCTGGTCAGCTAGTCAAAGAAAGCAATCATATTTGTCTGACAAGACCTGTCTCTGATAAACCCATGCTGGCAATCCACTGGGCTTCAGAAACCTCACTATTCTCTGTTTTAGCAGCGTTTCCAATAATTTACTCACCACAGAGGTTAAACTAACCTGCCTGTAGTTTTCAACCTCATCCTTACTTCCACTTTTATGTAAAGGGAGCACATGGGCCTTTCTCCAGTCCTCTGGGACTGCTCCTGACTCTAAAAAAGCATTGAAAAGCTCAGTCAGTGGAGCTATTAGCATGTCCCCAAGTTCCCTCAGCATTCTCAGGTGTATTCCATCCGATCCCATCACTTTGTCTTCTTTTAGTTTAGCTAGTTCCTCACAAACAGTCTTCTGAAAATTATTCAAGATCCCCATCACTTCTGCTGTTATTTGTAGGTGTTTTTTGATGTTCTGCTCTGGCCCTTCATCTGTGAACACAGATAAGAAATATTTGTTAAGCGATTCTGTCTTATCCTCATCAGCTTCTTCATATTCCTCCCCTTCGCTCTTGAATCTGACAATACCACTTTTGCCCTGCCTCCTCTCACTAACACTTCTGAAAAATATTGTATCCCCCCATTTTATTGCATTGGCTATTTCTTCTTCTTTGTGTATCTTTGCTTTCCTGACTACTTTGCTAGCTTCTCTAAGTTTTTCCAAATATAGATGCCTCTCTTTCTCTCTCTGTGATCTATTGTATTTTATGAAGACCTCCCTCTTTTTTCTTCACCTTTTCAGCTGCTTCTTTTGAGAACCACGATGGCTTCCTTTTCCTTTTACATTTATTTATCTTTCTAACAAAAAGGTTTGTTGCCCATAAAATATCCCAATTCAGTTTTGTCCATTGCTTTTCTATATCCCCCAGCTGTTCCTATCCTGCTAATGACTCCTTGAGGTATTGTCTCATCTTGGCAAAGTTAGTTTTCCTGAAGTCTAAGACCCTAGCCTTTGAATGGATTTTATCAGCCCTAGTCCTAATACTGAACCACACCATCTGGTGATCACTGGATTCAAGATGATCTCCCACTATAACATCAGAAACACTTTCCCCATTGGTGAGCACCAGGTCCAGTATGGCCTCTTCACATGTGGATTCTCTTACAAGTTGCCAGAATAGTTCCCCCTTAGATAATCTAGTATCTCCTTACTTCTAGATGACACCATAGCAGTGATGTGCCAATTAACATCCGGCATATTGAAATCATCTTTCAGTAACACTTCTCCTTTCATAACAATAATGCATATGTCTTCTGTTAAATACCTGTCCACTTCTCCCTGTGAGGGAGATCTGTATATCACACCAATGCAAATGGATTTCTCTTTCCCTCTTTCTAGTTTAACTCACAGTGCCTCCTCACTCCCTTTTAAGTCTATAGCTTTAATATTATTTTTTTACATATTGTGCCACTCCTCCTCCCCTTCTTCCTACCCTGTCCTTCCTGAATAAAGTATAGGTCGGTATAATTACATCCCAGTCATGGTTGTCAATGAACCATGTCTCTGTAACTGCCACTAAATCCAAGTCAGCCTCTTCCATTAAAGCCTCACCATCTGGGATCTTATTTCCCATGCTATCGGCATTTATACACACCACTTTCCAGATGTTGCCCCTTTTACCTATTTCTATAGAGGTATTTAATGTTTCACTTACCTGGGGGCTTTCTTCATCCATCCCCAATGAATCTAGTTTAAAGCCCTCTTCAGTAGGTTAGCCAGTCTGCTGCAGAACACACTTTGACCCTTTTTGGACAGATGGACAGCATCTCTGCTCTGAAACCCTTGGAAAATCATCCCATGGTCCAGAAATCCAAAACACTCTCGATGACACCATCCGTGCAGCCATGCATTCGTCTCCAGGATGTGAGCTTCTTTGCCTCAGCCTTTACCCTCAACAGGGAGGATTAAAGAGAACACCACCTATGCACTTATCTGCTTCACCCTCTGTCCCAGAGCTATGAAGTTATTTTTGTTACGCTCAGAGGGATACCTAATAGTATCATTTGTGCCAACATGGATGAACAACATCAGATAATAGTCAGTAGGCTTGATGAGTCTCAGCAAACTCTCTGTAACATCTTGGATTTTGGCACCTGGCAGACAGCACACCTGTCTGGACATCAAGTCTGGTCGGCATATGGACACCTCAGTACCCCTCAGAAGAGAGTCACCAACCACCTCTACCCTTTGCTTCCTTGTATAGGATGGGTGTTGGGTGTTGTCTGTGTGTGGGTGCCTTTTTGAAAAGTCTGGATGCTTGGAGATGTCTTTTTGCAGGGTGTAGGTCAGTGCTTTTCAAACTTTTATCCCAGATGATCCCATTTTAACAACTGAAAATTCACATGACCCCAGATGATGAAATCAAAATAGCAATTTTCTAGGCTCTTTCTCTATTTATCTAATTCAAGAAGGCAGCAGCAACAGTAGTGACTTCTAGTCTAACAGGAAGCTTACCCAGGAGGGAGCAAGGGCCTATAAATGTTCACTGGCTCACAGGCTACATGCTGACCAGTGACTGTCACTACTTGGCATGTCACACTGAAAGTCCAGAGAGAAGGGAGAATGACCATGTTTCTGTGACTTCATTCACTGATGATGTGACCCTATTTGGGGTCCCGACCCCAAGTTTGGAAACCACTGGTGTAGGGAATATGAGAGCCAGGGGAGTGTCGGGGTCTGGAATGTTATGTTGTTGAGGGGGGTGTTGGGGTGTGGAATGTGTTGATGATGGGAGGTATCAGTGACATCAGTGCTGCGCTGAGAGGTGTAGGAGGTTATTAGGAACTGCAGTGCTGTGTCAGGGACTGTCAAGGGTGTAGTCAGGAACTGCAATGGTATGTTGGAGGGGTATTGGGAACTATGAAACAATGTTGAAGGGGTGTCTGTGAGAGGTTGGGAACAGTGCTGCTGTGTCAGGGAAGTCAGGAACTGTGATGGTATACTGGGAGGGAGTCAGGGGGTTGTGCATGCCTTGGGGCAGGTGTAAAGGCCAATGTGCAAATTTTTGGGCCATCATGTGTAGTCCCCTTTTAAAATGAGGAATACACATCATTATTTTTGGCCCACTCAAACCATGCCCTATCCATGGTCAAAATACACCCCCCTGAAATCTATATGTGGTGGAGATCTCTTCATGTAAATAACAGCTTTCTAAAATCGCCATTCTCCATGTGTAAATAATTCCAAAATAACTTCCATAGTCACCTATAAAATAGGCTACAAATAGGAGCCTTCTTACCTTCTTTACCTAGTCAACATGTTGTTAAATTTCCTCCACAGCGTGTCTGAGTTTTGCCACTTGCTGTTTAACTTATTCCTCCATCCCCAAAGTGGCCCTAGCCTCTCCTCTCAATGGCATAAATTCCACCAGTGTAATCCCCACAGTGTGGGGGGCACAAGCAAGAAATGGGCCCACTTGTCCCTGGGACCTGCACTGCAGCGGCCAGGCAGAACACAGCAGACAACTTAGTTTAAATGATGAGAGCAGATAAAGCATTGTACAATGATCATGATGTATTATTAAAGAGTTCTAGATCTGAATTGTCAAAGATGAGATGTTGGTTTGGATTTTAAGGTATTGACTATCATACACAAACATTGTGCAATTTTGAAAATATATGTTTATGTTTATTAAAACTTTATATTCCACCTTTCTATATAAAGGCAAGGCGGCTTACAATAAGTAAAAATTAAGAAAAGAACTCCATAAAATTAACAGGATAGGTAAGATAAGAAGAGCAAAATGCTTCTGAGAAAGGATGGGGAGTGAGGTAGAACAGTGGGAAAAGCTTCCTGGGCCCCTGGCCAACCTAGCCCTGAAGGCCTGCATAAATAAGTGAGTTCTGAGTTATGATTTAAAGGATGGATATGAAGCTTCTAAGAGGAAATGAAGGGGCAGAGAGTTCCAGGGTATGGGGATGCAGAAGAAGAAAACAGAGCAATGGGTTGATTTGAGCCTGACTTTAGAGACAGAAGGAATATAAAGTTTGTCGTCATGTAGGAAGCATAAAGAACAACCCAAACTATGGTTACACAATGCAAGGTGCCACATTAGGAACCACCACCCAGGGACAAGATTTAGGCATCATTGTGAATAAGGATTTAGGATCATTGAAACCTTCTGCCCAGTGTGCAGCAGCAACCAAGAAAGCAAATAGAAAGCTAGGAATCACAAGGAAAGGAACGGAGAATAAAACAAAGGATATTATTATGTCTCTGTATCACTCCATGGTGTGACTGCACCTTGAATATTGTGTGCAATTCTGGTTGCCATATCTTAAAAAGGATATAGCAGAATTGGAAAAGGTACAGAGAAGAACCACCAAAATGGTAAAGGGGATGGAAGGATATCCCTATGAGGAAAGGCTTAAAAGATTAGGGTTCCTCAACTTGGAAAAGAGAAAGCTGAGGTGAGATATGATTGAGGTCTATAAATGAATGACTGGAGTATAATGGGTAAATGTAGATTGATATGTTTATGCTATCGAAAAGTAGAAAGTTTAGGGGATATACAATGAAGCTACAATATAACCCACTTAAGAATAATAACAGAAAATATTTTTTCACTCAGCATGTAATCAAACTCGATTTCATCACTGGAGGCTGTTATCGTAGCTGGGTTTAAAAAATGTTTGGACAAGTTCTTGGAGGAATGGTCCATAAACCATTATTAAAGAGGACCCGGGAAATCCATGCTTACCCTGGGACAGGCATTGTGGAACCTGTGTACCTTTTTGGGAACCTCCAAGTACTTGTGACCTGGATTGGCCAGTGTTGGAAACAGAATACTGAGCATGATGGATCTTGGTCTGACCCAGTATTGCATTTCTTATGTTCTTACATTCTTCAGCATAGTGCTCAGAGGAGACTGTGAAAAAGAAAGGGAAGAGATAGGATGGTAGTCCAGTTTAGAAAATTTTGTGTGCGAGTGCCAGGAGTTTAAATTGAATATGGAAGGTAACTGTCAACCAGTGGTGATGTAAGGAAATGTGGTCCAATTCTTTTGGCGAAAGATAGGATACAGATAGCAGTGTTTTATAGTTGTTTTAATTTGGAAAGACAACGTCGGCATAAATTATGTTACAATAATCTAAACGGGAGATAAGATAGATAAGAAGAAAAGAAGTTAATGATGAGGCGTCAAGAAAAGGATGAATTGCATGACACTGAAGGAGAGTTAAAAATTATTTTGCACCCCCTTGCGGTGCCCATTGCTACCGCTGTGCCGCAACTCTCCGGGACCCGCAATGGTGGCAATGGCCGCAAACAGCCCTGCAGTGCTTACCTTGAAACTGGCACCATGGGGCTGTTTGCTTTCACCCCTCCAACCCCCGATGCCGACTTCCTGTCTGCAAACAGGAAGTCCCCATTGTGCAGTCCAAGGGACGGAAGCAAACAACCCCTCAGCACCAAGCTTTAAAGGTAAGTGCCATGGGGCTGCAGCCATTGCTGGTGCTGCAGGTCCCAAGAGGAGCAACAGAGAGCCCCTGGAGGGCTGGCATTCTAGGCAACCACCTAATGGTAGCACTGGCCCTGCCTGTCAGTATTTTTGGAAGGAATTGATATTTGCTTTTAGTAGATATCAAAATTTAAAAGAGATAATGTGCATCGGCCATCAAAGAGACAGGAATGTCCATAATGTGTGCATTAGCGGGATCACCAGTCAAAGGTCATTATAAATGCATGAAGTCTTTGGTTTGCAATACATTATCCAAGACAAATCCTTTCATTATCCACAATCTTGGAAAATATATGAATTATGACATTTCCCTGCTTGTGCTTTCATCTTTGTAATTCATCTAATACATCTAATTGTAATCCCTCTGCCCCATAGGAAAATGTATGTTGGAGCAATTACTAGACAGTTTAGATCCAGAATAAGTGAACATGTTCACTATTTTAATTTAAAAAAAACAAAAACCTCCCACCGTGACCCATTGCCTTGAAAATTAACACAACTTCAATTCACTGAAATGCCTTATCATTGGAGAAAGGGAAAAATCGTCCCAGCTAAAATAAAAATGGATTTACTGTATGTAGTGGATTCAGTAGAACTTGTGGGTTTAAACAGTAATTTGTATTGAAGGGCATTTCTATAAAAGAGTATAGCTTTTGAACTTTATGTAAATATTTTAATGTTTAATGAGCAGTAAAAGGACAGGCTGTAAGTGGTTTAATGGTAGTATCACCGCCTGCTATGAGGGAAGTTGGGGATTTGGTTCCTAGCTTGCTATTTCCCTGAACTCATATCGCCATCTGAGAACAAAGAACGTCCTATTTATTGCTGTATACTGAGCTGCAGTGAATATGGTTCAATTTATAAAGCACTATTGTCTTTATGCTGCCAACATCTTCACTTTCCATACTCTCTCCTCTGAGCATCACAGGCTTCCAAAAAACATCATTGGCAGCATAAAGACAATAATAGTGCTTTATAAATTGAACCCCCTGAAGAAACATGGTGAAGTGAAATGTGAAGAGGGCTCCTAGGAGAGGCGTAGGGGAAGAATAACAGCATGTTTAAAAGCTAAGCACTTTTTTACATCTTTCATCTTCAAAAGTTGAGTGTTGTTATTTGTAAATTAGAATTATTATTGGAAAAGAAATGTCATTGATGCGAAAAGGCACATAACAATTAGACATATAAAAGTCTGAAGTTTAGTGCCAGATGAGTCTGAGACCTATTTTCCTTTAAATTTACATTCATTTAGAGGATGAAAGCAGCATGAGAGATTTAATATATGGTTATAAAGAAATATCAACAATCTCTTGATACAAATGGAGTGAGGACTTATATGTTATGACAAATATTTCCACTCTGAAAGAAGACCAAGATCGGATTGTTATGAAAAAAATCTAGACATAAGCATTTACAGCTACCCCAAAGTACAAGTAACTGTTTGCTTGAAGGACCAATTGTAAAAGCTAAGTTCTGCCTCCCTCCCCATTCACCCACTGACATCAAACCCCCCTTTATTTGGCAACCTGATCCTTAGCAATAGCACTATGAAATTACTGCTAGGGTTCATGAGCACCATTTTGAAACCTGGTCCCAACAGAGGAAGAGGAACAGGGGATTGTTCCTGCTGCCACTAGACACCGGGGATCCCAGTAAGACCTAGGGATGGGGAATCTGCTGCAGGGTGGCCTTGGATGGGTTCTTTAGGCCAAGGTGGGTTGAATGGGGAGATCCTCATGCCAGTGGGGTCAGATGGGGGGAGCTTCATGCCAAGGGCAGGTGTTGGCATCTTTAGGCATATCCAGTTTCTTGATCCATCAGCTGGCATAGTAAAGATTCCCTGAGGAAACTGTTATAGCGAAACTGTGGTCCATAGTTGGAATTGTGATGATATGCAGTTGTGATCATGAGGAATCACTTCCCTGTTTGAGACAACAGTATAAATTCATGGAACGATTGAGTTGAGTGACTTCAAAATAATATCATTTTTGAGTGAATGACAGAACTGTGGTATTTCCATATTTAGCTAGAGTGGAGTGGAGAAGTAGCCTAGTGGTTAGAGCAGTTGCTTGAGAACAAAGCAACCAAGATTCAATTCCCTCCTTGTGGCCTTGGGCAAGTCACTTAACCCTCCATTGCCTCAGAAGAACCCAAGTTATCAATGTCCATGTTTAATGTACATTACCAAATTTAAGTTATAATGTAAACTGCTTTGACAAAAATGATAAAGCGGTATAAAAAACCTGTTAAATAAATAAATCCCAACTAAAGTTGAATATAGATTAATTCAGTTCTAAACTTTGCATTTTTGAAAGGAAAAATGATGGAGTTATCAGCATCAAATGTTCTCTCAAAATATGCAAGAAGAAATACGAATTATTTTATATTTGGACATTTTCAGATTATGAATTATGAGCATTTCTATGATTTTCTAAATGGTTTTCTAATGGGATTTATGATCAAAATCGCCGCGGCTATCTGCGCTGAAGTTTTTGGAATTGTGTCTCAATGGGGGTATTTTGAGTTTCATTGGGTATAGTGATTGCGAAGTGAATGGGGATGTGTGAATGAGTGTGTGAATGAATGGATGATTGAACACGTATATCTAGTTGGGTCTTGTGATGTGCAAGTTGTTTTAAGGTTGCTAATTTGTAAGTAAGGTTTTATATATTGTAAATGTATTGTAAATTGTATTATAAATATATATGTTCAAATTAAATGGTTTGATACAATAAGAGACCGATTCTGAAATGGGCACATCTGGACCGTCTGGACGCCCAAAAAAATGTATGGGGCCAATTTGTACCCGAGTCCGCAATTGTGGGAGCTATATGTTCCCATGGTTGTGGAATCAGGGCACTTCTATGACCCGATGTGCACCCAAATCCAATGAGGGAGACATCTTGTGCTTTGCCTGGCCAGCCTTCTCAACACGCTAGCTGGTGTGCCAGTGCAATGGTATCCCATTCCCATGGCAGTGGCACGTCCAGCCAGAGGCTCACGCTGGCAAGATGCCATACAGCCCCTTCACCCCGCCATCCAGACCTCAGTATGCCCCATGCCATGCCACATCCCCCTACACCCTCACTCTGCCCCAGCGCCGCCCCCTCCCACCTCCATTCAGCGCTCCCTGCACAACGGCCCTGTATGTACGGGAGACGAGCACAGAATTAGGTCCAGGAGCTGTGCAGGGGTCTGAATGACCCCCTAAATGAATACGTATAATATTGAAAATAATAATAATAATACGTTTGCTGATTGTCTACCCATATAGGTATTACCTGTGGTTTGTATAGGCTAATAAGGATTAGTGCCTTTTAAGGCTGAATTTTCCATTGTAATCAATTTAGGGAGCCTTTTACTAAAGTGTGCTAGGTTTTTGCACTTATCGTGTGTTTAGCATTAAAACAAATGCACAATAAGTGCAAAGTCTCCAGAGTAATGGTTGGAGACATGGTCAGCATGTTCCCAGCTGTTAATACACTTACACACAGTCCCGTACCTAGCCCTGTGTGAGCAGTGAGGCCACAGAGGGCGCAAAGGCTTAAGGGGCACATTTTAGCTGTCTGCTGTTGCCTGCCGCCGCCACTTTTTCTTCTCTCAGCGGTGGCAGGCAATGGAAGACAGCTAAAACGCGCCCCTTACGTTTTCTCACCAGCATGCTAAGCAGATTTGTCCCTCTTGCAGGGCGCGCCTCTTATCTCCCACCATGGGGGGGGGGGGTGGCGAGCGCCCGATGTGCAAGTCGCACAGGGCGCGATTTACACTCAGTATGGCCCTGCTTACACATCACCTTAGCTGTGGTGTTGGCATTCATGATTAATTCAAGTGCACTTAACGTTACTTTTTGCAACACTGACAGCATGCAATTTGTTCTGCATGCTAACTGCAGTGTGCTCTCAACATCCACTCTCCGCCCCTAATTCGCCCGTTTCCCACCCCATTGTGTGATCCGTGCTTACCAAGGGAATTAGTGCATGGTAATAGTTATTGCAGCCTTTGCTGACAGTTACCAAATGCTAAAGCACATGTTAACCTCGTAGCATGCACTATATTTTTAAGACTCCTTAGACACCCCTCTATCCATCAGGAACCTATGAGTGTTTTAGTGACTAGCTTTACAGATATTTTGTGTGTTTATCTTGTTTGAAACAACAAATATCTATTCACAAATATTTCGTGCAGGGCCTCTGGGGCAGTCCTAAGCCCAATAAAGGAAACTGCCATTGTTCATTTATATTCTCTTATATACCATGCTATTCTGCATCAGTGCAGTTTATATTGAACAAGGCATTATAACTTGGAGATAACTATTTTACAGGGAACATGGGCTATGGAGGGTTAAATGGCTTGCCCAAGACCACAAGGAGCACCTGTGGGACTAGAAACCCCAGTCTTTCCTGCCCAAGGTTGCTGTCCTCTAGTGGGATTTGAACCCCTGACCTTCAGGCCTGAAGTACCTTGCCCCAACCACTAGGCCACTCCTCCACACCATTACTTAGGAGTATATTTACTAAAAGGCGTTGACTGTTACCGCACAGAATTATCGCATGGCAGAAGCAGCTAACGTGCAAAGAATGCAGACATCACAGAGCTTCTCCGCCATGTCTGCATTTCGCGTGGTATCTGCAGGCTTTGGCAAGATTAGGGTGAAGAGTGGGCATAACTGCAACAGGCAGTTACCACAGACGCCACCAACATGCGGTAATTGCCACAGTTTGCAGGCTTCACGGATGCAGCTAATACGGCCTCAATGGGTAGCAGTAGCTGCATTAGTGAAGCTTGCCCCCCCCCCCCCACCCATGATCCCTGCATCTTCTCTGCAGTGTCTGCAGGGGAAACACTGGGAATGCCCCCTGTAGCTAACATGGGACTTTTGCATCCATCGTCCGGTGTTAGCTGCAAAAGCCTAACGCACTTCAGCACATATGCGCCTTAGTTTATTCATACAGCTGTAACCTTCCTTCTGTTCCTTATTATGCGATTATTTTGTAAAGTTATAAAAGAAAAAGAAAAAAGTAAACTAGACAAGGCTTGATTTATCGTGGGTTAGAAATAAAGCAGTGACTGTGCCAATAAAGTAGAAATGAGTGGAATTAGGTCATCCACTAGTCATGTGATCATATGGTATTGATGTGTAGTCTGAAGGTCTTTCGTTTAATTATGGACCCAAGGATCTTGCACAAGAATGCACAGCTGTTCAGTGAATGATAAACGTTGAAGGGAAGACAGAAAGTTTATATGGTTAACCTTTCGAAATCTAGAGATGTGCACATACTTGCGGAACAAGTTGACCAGCAGTGAATGAATATATGGAATTTATTGTAACTTTCTTTTTTTTGCATCCACTTCCTGTAATAATACTTATAGAAGGGTCTCTAGGGTATGGTTTGTATGTAGAACTCCCGAGGCGTGATTTGATAGATAGTTTTCTTCAGAACAGTGTCTCTGGGAAAAAGTTAGTCATGAGCAAATTGGTTCAGATTTAATACAATCCCCTTCCATATATGGATTTACTTGCGTCAATTTGTGTGACCTGTGTCATTTCAGCTTATATTATCCAAACATGGTCCTGCTCCCCTAACATGCACAAAGTTCATTTCGAGCACAACTCTGATTTGCACCCTGGCAGGTCTTGGATGTCTTTAGGCTCTATTTTTAAGGTTGTAAACAGTGCATATACTTCAGATGTAAAGAGGGTATGTGTTTGTAGTGTTTTATACAATAGAATGATGGAGTGACTGTGTGTGTGATGGAGACTGGCAAAGCTAGATGAGGGCCGGGAGCTGCTTCTTTATCATGTAGTTTATTTGTCATCCAATAGGTAAATAGAGCAGCATCCCAGGCAGCAACTGGGGAGACTTTCATGATAGACTTTAGCAAGGTACATTTGTTAGTATGGATTCAGTCAGAGCAAATTAAACAACTTAGAGGTCTGTTTACTAAAGCGCATTAGGCTTTTGCAGCTAATATGGCAAAACGGTTCAGATGGCATGTCATTAGCTGCAAAAGCCACGTGTTATCTGTTGAAGGAATGTACAGCATTTCCCCAGCACCTAACACACCGAAATGCAGCGAGCTTGGTCGGACAACAGCCTGGAAGGAGTTAACGCCACCCAATGAAGTGGTGTTAGTAGCACCCTTGCTGTTTGCATATGCAACGGTTATAGTGCACTGTTGAGGTGGATGGTAACAGCACATTGCAGACATGCCAAATCTCCATCCTAATCCTGCCCCTCATGCAGATAATGTGCTTTCTGAAGATATACCAGTATATGTAGTGCTTTTCTGTGCTATTTTGTTGTTCTATATCTTTCCATCTTTAGGGGTCTTTTTACTCTATACTCATGTTTCTTTGTGCTAGAATTGATTTTATGTTCTGGTTTTATAATATGTTTGTCACAGCTTTGTAAACTTTGGCATTGCAAGCTGCTCTGATGGCTATCTATAGTGGAAGGGTGGTATACCAAATAATGCCAAATAAACAATCGATTTGCACGCATCAAAAAGTTTTAACACACATTTTAATTTTTTATTACAATACATTTATAAACAAACCAATAAAAATCTGAAAATTGGGAAAAAGTCACAAATCTGAAAAAGAAGTCAAATATTGTTCCACTTGTACATATCCTTCTAAAATGGTTACTGAACAGAAAACCATATCTAAGAGTCCACATCTCAGTGCAAAGTACTGGGATGTGACTTACTAATAATACTATAACCTGGAGCAGAGTCATCACCCAAATGTATTGTGGAGGTAGTTTTATAAAGCCTTTTCCATGTGTAAAGCCTGTTTACAGGCGGAAATGAGCTTTTATAAGCTATATACCTGAGTCACACATGTGAGGATGGCAAGTGTGTGCCTGCTTTTATATAGTCTGCTTGTAGGTGGTTCTGGTGGCATGATAGTTCAGGCAGAGGAGAGGTGGAATTACGATGAACATGCAGGTGCAGATCTAAATTCGTGCATCAGCATTTATGTGCTATTAGGGATAGATCTGGGAGTCTATTTTATAAAGGCTTATATGTTGCCTTCATAAAACAATCATAATTACAAGCAGACACCTTCTTGAACTTCTCATATTGGTGTCCTTTTATAAAAGCAAGCCTCTCATGTCTATTGCAGTGGCTCTACCCAGTGTGATCCATAGGTAGAGACTACCCAATTTGATTAGTCCAACACTAGCAGGGAAACCCATTGCACAGAACTATCAACTTGTCTACCAGTAATTCTAGTGTGATAGCAGCTAATTTAAAAAGAACTGTTAGCAAGCAGACGTTCTGCACCACGCAACTTCTCTTGATGGTGTGCATGAGACCGACTGGTTGTCCAGCTTCTGGAGAGAAAAAGACTCACTCATTCACGGAACGTAGTGATGGTGAAGGAGGAACGTTTTCAAAGTGCTGATGTGGGTAAAAAAAAAACCAAAGCATTTTATCCTTGTTAATTGGCTGTCTGAAGATTGCCCTTCTTCAATACAGCTAAAAATACTTTTAGCTGCTTTGAGAAGTTGCATTCCCAAGGGTGCGCTTAGTTCAGGGAAGAAAGGCACAGCATGTGCCTAGATGTCATTTTCAACTTTATAGGGTCAATTTTCAAAGCGTTTAGGTTCCTAACACTGAGAGCTAAGCTGCTAAAATTGGCCTCTTTGAAACCTGACTAAGGCTAAGGGATCTGTCCACTAAACCGCAGAAATTGTTTTTGCAGCTACCCTGCAGCATATGTGAAAAATCCATGCAGTAGCTGCAAAAACAGAGGGGAGTGTTTGGATGCAGCTTTGCAGATAACGCCGAGGATTCTCGATTACTGTGGTGACCCGAAATCCTCGCAACGGCAGGCAGCGTGGCCGCTCCCGTGATTCCTGCTGACACAGGGATCATCGGTTACAGAACAAGAGTCATGGGAGGACAGAGCAAATAATTGCTCTGTCCCCCCCATCACCGCTGATCCCCCCTTTATCCCCCTTCCACCTAAAAGCTGGTAGTGCTGCAGACTGGGTGATCCGTGGCACTGACCATAGTGAAAAGTTTATTTATTTATTTGGCTATTCTTTTATACTGCTCTTCCACGGGTCAGAGTAGCTTGCAATTAACAACAACTGGTTTTTACATCAAACGGTACAGTACAACTTGGACCATTAAGCATAGGGATGAAGCTGCATTTGCTGTGTACAAGCTGGTTAATATAGCAGCTTAACTATATACTATTTATAGGCACCTATATAAGTGAACATATGATCGCTTAAATAGGATAAAGTATGGGATGAAGGGTGAGTTCAACTATAATTGTTCGTAGGTAGTTACTTTGAGTTGTGCGTCCTTGGCTCTTGTATTTAAGTATTGTCTCCATAAAATTCTCTGAACAGGTATGTTTTTAGTTCTTTATGGAATGTCGATAGATCTGTGTTAGTTCACATCTTGTCTGGGAGGGCATTCCCCCTTTCTAGCACCCCAACCTTGGACATTTCCCACTGGGAATTGTGCCGGGGTGGGGGAGCTGGGAACTCCCCTGAGAACCAAGCCCTGGGCTAGCCAGTCGGCCCCCATCCCACCCTTTCATTTACTTAAGTCAATACAGCTAGTCTGTCAGCCCCCCCTCTCTTCCTTCTGTCCCCCATACAATAACTTCAACCCAGCTAGCCAGTTGGAACAAGATGGCCCCCTGACTCCTTAATCCCCAGCCCTTACTTCCAAAATTCATAGTGGTCTACTGGGCCTGAGGACATGAGCAGTTCTCCCTGCTCCTGCCACTGTCCTAGGCACTATGTAAAATGGTGCTGATCTCACGGTACTGCCCCCTAGCGTCCCAGAGAGATGACTACTCCTGCCCCTTTCACTGGCTCTAACAAATATGTCACTAGTCTTACTGTGCTGCCCCTTAGTGTGAGGACACAAGGAGGCAGCACTGTGAAATTGGTGCAACAGGGGCAGGAGCATGGAGGACTGCTCCTGCCCCCAGGCCCACTACTCCACCAAGGATTTTGGAAGCAAGGACAAGGGGGGTTAGGGGTGTGGGGGAGCCAGTGGACAGCCTCGATCTGACTGGTTAGCCACTGTATGGGGAAGTGGTGGGGGGGAGGGAGAGAGGAGGGCTGACTAGTTAGTCGGGTTGACTTAAGGAAATTGGGGCGGTTGGGGTTGACTGGCTATCCGGTTCACTTAAGGAAATGGGGAGTGGGAGGGGGCCAACTTGCTAGCCGGACACTTGTTCCTTGGAGGGGTATCTGGTCCTCACCCCAGCATAGTTCCTAATGGATTTGGGAGCTGTCCATGGTTGGGATGCTGGAAAGGGGGATTGGACAACTTTTCACTATGGTTGGTGCCACAGTGGCTGCCTAACATCAGCACGCCTTCTCCCTGCTACATTCACGCCTCCTGATACTCTTAACACATGAAAAGCAGATATCACAGAAAATTGCCTGTAATATCTGCATTTCGACCATGTTAGTGTCAACGCATCTGTAGATTTCCCACGTTGCTGCCATGATGACAGCTAAAACATCTTATTAGACGTGTGCCTAAGTGCCTAAATTTATACTCAAAATTTCATTGAACATCTAAATTTAAGGGCCTACCAAGAGGGTGGCAACAGGGGCAGATTTAGAGCAGGGAAAAAAGTTAGGGATCCGATATTCGAAAGGCATTTACTTGGTTTAAAGGCCAGAGTTTAGCACTGATATTCAACAATAGGCACCTAAATTAGGCTTCTAAATAATAGCAAATGAGGGCAGACCTAAATTTAAGAAGAATGGGTGCCACGTTTAAAAAGCAACTAGATGTTCAATGCTATACCAAACATCTAGGTGTTTTTTATTTGTGATTTTCTTTGGCATTATGTATGGAGCAGGATTTAAATATCCCACTCTATGTATAATATTGTGCACTTGGTGGGGAGGGAAGATTTGGGGCATTCTGGGGTGATGCAGCCAAAACATCTAGTTTAGATGTCTTGGCACTCATTTTCAGCATCTAAAAGCCTTGACTATTCATTATGTTTAGGCACTGAAAAACTAGGTCTAACCTGTAACACCTAGACAAGCACTCTAAACATATAAAGGCCTATTCTGTACTGGACGTCCAGCCCCTTGTGCAGCCGGGCAGAATCGTGGCATACAGCGATAGACCCAATTCTGATCCCGCGAGGGCATCCGCAGGATCAGAATCGGGTCTACCAGCCAGAATCAGGTCTACCAGAATCGGCTAACTCAGTCTTACTCTGTAATGGAGCCGCAGTACCATAGCAGCTTATTGCCATGGCACCGTGGCTCCATTACGGAGCCGCAAACACTGCCCATTGCTGAGCTCAACCTTTTCCTGCAGCCAGACCTCCAATCCAGCCTCCCATGGTCTGGGTCTGGCTGAGGGGAACCGACTGCACGGCTTCCTGCTTTGTCCTCACTGGCAGCCGCTGCTACCCCACATCCAGGGGGACTTATTCCACCTCTGAAGTGGAATAAGTCCCACTTCTAACCAACTTACCCCAGACATACAGGGCTGACTTCAGAATCAGCCATGTACATCCAGGGTGATGGTCCATCCACACACTGCCCACGCTCCGCCTTCTACCTGCCCCTCCCGCACCCGTCTAAAGCTCCACATACAGCTCTGCTGCTCATACAGGATGCCTTGCACAGGGACGGCAAGGGGGATGTATAGCAAGGATGTGCGTCCAGGCAGGGCATACATCCCCACTATTCAGGGTTTGGAATAGACCCCATAGGTGCCTAATTTCAGCACCTAGCCATTTTAACCAGGCACCCATTTTTATGCATGCCCAGTAGCCTATATACTGTGGTGCTGAGCAAATGCTTAGCACTGCTGAATATCAGCATAAATTAAAACATCTTATTCACACAATTCAATTTCTGCATCAGACATCCTTTTAAGCTCCTAGATTTAGGTGAATGTTAACTGAAACCTTATATATATTTTTACCAAAGGGCATTAGGTTTTTGCACTTAACGCATTTTAATGCAAGATCTAGCATACATTAAGTACAAAGTCTCTGTGAAAACTATTGGGAGGCATGACCAGCATGCCATAACACAGGACACTATTAGCACAGGTGCACTTACCTCTGCCTGTTGAAGTGGAGGCAACTGCACCCATGCTAACAGCAACATTCACAGCTAACGTGCAATCTGTCCCCCCCGTGCTAACGGCAATGTGCTCATCATACCTACTTTATGTTCCTAACCTGCCCATTTGGCATCCTATTGTGTGACTGGCTGTTAGAGCAACAACTGGTGTGTGCTAACTGTCATGGCCCCACAGTAACTGTTACCGCAAGCTTGAGTGTGCGGTTAACATGCGCCAAATCACGCATTAACTGCATAGCTCATTTTCGTAAAAGGGTCCCTTAGGCTCCTATGTTTGGACAATAGGGGACACATTTAGGAGCCTGACTTAGGGCCTACATTTAGGGGCTCTTCATTTTTTGAATATTTGGAGTCCTACATGTCTGATTTTTCAGCAAGAATCCATCCACAGAAATGCAGGCACAAGTGGCTCGATGCACTTTTAGAGGGTAATTTTATAAGGGGTCATTTAGAATTAGATGGTAAGAACACCTAAATCTCAATATTTTTGTCATTTCTTTAAAACATTTGGGGGTTATTTTAGAAGCGTTATTCACAATTTCCATGTGGAAAATCTGGCATTTACTCACGGAAATGGCATCCATGTGGAAATGGCAGTTTTAGAAAGGGCTACATTTATACATTCATGTCCATAATACATAGACATTGGAAGGGAGCATGTTGGGGTCTGCTTTAGGCATGGTCTGTGTGTGTCAAATATCTACATTCACATTTTGTACAGGGAATGTATGTGTATGACCACAATCGCCCTTGGTGGGATTTAGAGCTGCTCTCTGGCCTGTATACGTTTTTATTAAGTGCTTGTTTCAGCCATCCTTTTATAGGAGGGATTGAGGGGGTTATCCTCCTTAATCTGCTGCTGTTTATTCCTCCTTAATTGATATCTATATGTGTAGTTTTGCAAACAACTTGCCTCTCTTACACAAACATTTTGCAGAATACTGATTTGCACATAAGTTACATGTGCAGATTGTAAATGACCTCTTTACATGTGTAAATTGCCATGTTTCTTCTTTTGATTTAGCCCATCTGTAGATGTGTAGAGCGGCTCCTCTGGCTCTGTGTATACACCTGCATAGCCTTATATGTATTTTAGAAAAGGCTTCACATTCGCTAGAGCCTGTTCTAAAATACTGGTGGACATGTGACGGTCTTGACCTGGACATCTCAATTACAATCTCCACCTACAATCTGAAATTTGTCTTATAGCATGCATAGGTCTCGTAGAGCTATACAGATGTAAGAAGTAGTAAGCAGGAATATACCACGACAAACCCAAAATGCATCATTGCAATGCACATATAAAAGTGGCCATGTACAAGAAAATGGCTTCTTTCATAGATCCGATGCCCCATCTTTTTACTGTGAGCATCCAAATGGACAGAGTTAGTGTAGCTGGGTTTAAAAAAGGTTTGGACAAGTTCCTGGAGGAAAGGTACATAAACCATTATTAAAAAGGGACCCAGGATATCAATGCTTGACCCAGTACAAGCATTGCGGAACCTGTGTCTTTTGGGGAAACTGCTAGGTACGTATGACCTAGATTGGCCACTGTTGGAAACAGGATACTGGGCTTGATGGACCTTGGTCTGACCCAGTATGGCATATCTTATGTTCTTATGTTCAGAGTTTGGGTTGAGCATGGGAGGCACACACAAGCACATGTGTACATTATAAGATCTTTCATTTACGTCCTTTGGGGGAATATTCAAAGGCATAAATGCCGCTCACCAGGATATTCAGCAGTACTAACCCCATTAGGGCTGTTAAATATCCCTGGTTTATGCCGCTCAATACCCCGATGCTAAGCAGCTAGTGTCAGGACATTCCGGGGGTGGAGCGGGCATGACATTGTAGGTTAACTGGACAGCAGTGATATTCAGCCGCTGCCCGGTTAGCTGAATGGCTGTCCCAACTTTAGCCGGTTTTGCACTCCAGTTTTGAACATTGCTGCTGATCGGATTCCAAATCACAGTCTGGGCAACGCAAATGTTCAGTGCTGGTGCCTGGATATGGCCTCAGCATTGAATATCCAGGGTGAAATTAAAGCGGCGACGGTCGGCCACTTTAAGCGTGCTGGCCATTGCCACTGAAAATCCCCCCTCTGGGGCGGCGAGGAGTCAGCTTTGACTTGATGGCACACATTGCATTTTTGCAACATTGAGATTAGGCATGTTTTCTTTATAAAATAGGCATGATATGGACAAACTTTGACTTAAACTCTTTTCCCAGTAATTCAATTATAGTCTTGGAGTACTGTTTGGACGAAGCCTAGGACTGTGTGTGTAGACAGGAGCTGACACTCCACTCTCCTTAACCTAGGGCTGTGTTGGATGTGGGGGAGGGGAGAAATAACTTTCAAGGCTAGCCTGTTAGAAAGCTCTTCTTCTCACAAATACTTCACTATCTATCAGTAGACAGCATGCTCAATGTTCAAAAATGGTAACTGTCCAGTCTGGGCAGCTGTTCAAAACTAAAGAATTTTTAGAGAGCAGCACCACCCAAAAGCTATAGTGCTCTAGGCAGCTGTCTAACTTCATAGCGCCTCCACCAACCCTGGACATACATTGATGCACACTCTCCAGCAGATTAGTTTATTTGTATTTATTTATTATAATCATATACGAGCATAAAATAGTAAAGGTGATTAAAACCCAACACGTCTGCATGATTATCATGTATAATTGATTTTAGTTAAATTGGTGTTTTATATATTTCTTATTCAGCATTTCTTTATCCATTCCCTTGGTTAGTTATATGATTCTAATTTTTGTTTTTTTTTGTAGAGCACAGCCTCTCTTTGTTGTCACTAAATTTAATCATGCAATCCTTCTCCATGATTAAAAAAAATATTGTCTGGGGCGGTTGCTCTCTTCTGCCATTCATCCTATCTGCAGATAAAAAGTTTAAGCTGTAAAGAGGGATGATAACACCTCCTTCCCTTGCCTCATTAAACAAATGTATGCCGATAGCGGAATCCCCTCCTGGTGACCAAAATACAATTTCCTTTTATGGACAGCAGAGGGGGAGAGGGGAATCTTCAGCCAGAGCTCCCCTTTGGGCAGCATGGGGTTAGAGGGGGAGGAAGATCCCCTGCTACTTCTGTAAGAAAGCTACTGTAAGAGAAGGGCAAGAGAAACCCTTACCAGAGGGGCTATTTGCAAATGTTGTGGCATCAGGAGGCAGGAAGTAAGCAGTGCATGACCCCCAAGGAGCTTAAATTCTTTTTATTCAGCTGAGGAGGGAGGGAAGAAGGGCACATTGGCCCTCTCAAAAGTAAATTTAAAATACTATGGAACAGGTGAGAGGCACTGTTCCCTCTAAGCTGTGCGCGTGTGCGCGCACACACACCTCGCCGAGCAAGCGCACATACTTTACAACAGAGCGCACAAAAATTACGGTTCTGATTCTGATAGAAAACAACACAGACGTCTTAAAATCTAAAAGTTGTTGTGCATTTACAGTTTTCACAAGTTCTACAATATTTTCTAGTGCAATCAATGTGGTGTACATACTGTATTCTGACATGTAGTCAAATTTTAAAGTATATAACTCCGAGTGTCGTTATGTGGCACACAAAAATTTAACCTTCCTTCAAAAGCTGCACAGCTGATATTTTATGCGCACACAGCCTACAGAAATTTAGAGGGAACATTGGTGAGAGGGAAGGAATAAATTGGCACTTTGGGAAAGGGGAGTTAATTTGAGATCTGTTGCAGAACGAAAGAAGAGAGGGATATCCTGCTTGGGCTTTTTCCCTCCCGATGGAAGTGGTGGGGGCAAATAGAGTGATAAAATTCAAAATGGAATGGGGCAGACACAGTGGATCCCTTTATAGCAACAGGATAAAATCAAAATAAATTTAACTGTCTCTGATATCTCAACAAGTAGAAGTGACCTGTACGGAGCATTGGGTACACCCTAAACAAAGGCATGGGGAAGGGTGACCTGCATGGAGCGGCGGGCGCACCTACTCTTATCATCTTGCTGGGCAGACTAGATGGACCATACTGGTCTTTATCTGCCATCATGTACTATGTTACTATGTAAGAGGACTTTGCTGAATATTGGGCACCAACCAACTAAGCTATGCTAGGGAACCTAGCCACATGTGAAGACACATTTTAGATAGATCATGGAGAAGGGAATTGAGACATATAAAATTACTTCTCATGACATTGTTAATCCTCTTCACCTCCTATTCCCCTCTCACACCAGCAGCACCCTCCGACACATATCCCATGCCACCCCCAACAACCCCAAACAGCAAGCCCAAGCAAAACAGGAAGCCCCATCCCCCCGATCCCACCCACGGCTCCTCCTACAACTACTGCTAGGGGTCAAGGATGCCATTTTGAAACCAGGTCTGAATGGAACATGAGCGACTGGCAATCACTCTTGCACCTCCTCGACCACCAGAGACACCCAGTAAGAACTGGGGAGGATTGGAGAACTGGGGAGGATTGGACTTGCTGTTGTGGGGAGGCGGGGCTTGAAGTCAGAGGAGATTTCAGGGGTGGGAGGAGATATGTAGTTGTAGGGGGGTGGGATGATGGCATTGACCTTTACACCTGCCCTTCAAGCTGACACTTGTGTGTGCCAAGAGGCAGATTTAAAGGCTGACATCCTAAATTTTTGCCCACCACGTGTATTGCCCTTGAAAAATGAGGACTGCATATCTAGCTTTTCAGCCAGCCCAAACCTCACCCTCCAGATCCAAATCACACCTCCTTGAAATCTGAAGGTGATGTAGATCTCCACGTGTACTGTAGATAGTGGCTTCCTAAAATTGCTATTTGCATGTGCAGCCGATCTACATGTGCCAAGGTCTCTGTTTACAAGTGGAGATGCCTCGAAATGGCTTTAATCTAATTGATGAAAGTGGGAGAATATTCAGCTGAAAACCTATCCAGTTAGGTTCAACTGAATAGTCATCTAAATATAACTAGCTAAAATCAGCCACATATCTTACCTACTGAGGGGTCTTTGAATATTGACCTATGTGTTGTTTGTGTGATATACATTTGTTAAAAATGTCAGGGGAAAGTAATGTATAGCATTAGCCAGTGGCATACCAAGGGCGGGACGGTGGGTGTAGCCCAACTAGGGTGCCGGCTGGGAAGAGGGTGCACTTCTGCTGGGTCCACATGAAAGAGCCAGCATGGCACACTTAAAGCCATGGGTAGTTTTCTGCACTGCCTCTGTTCCAGACCGGCGGCCCTTCTCTCATGGCCAAAGGTCTTGTGAATCGTCTGGGAGACAAGAGTCGCCAGCCTTGGAGGGAGGCAGCATGGCAAGCCACCCATAACTTTAATGTAAGTTTGCCACACTGGCTTTTCCATGTGTGCCCGGTAAGGGGGGGGGGCGCCCACCCTGGGTACCGAGGAGGCTTGGAACATTACTGGCACTGACACTTTGTTCATTGCAACAGTAAAAAAATTGAACTAAAATTCCATTTTGGTTAGTACCACTCTGGCTATCAACAGAGCACAGGGAGTTTCCCTTTGAAAAATGATCCTCCAGTTCTGCATGTTCACTAGCCCATCTCGATTGCTGCCTTCCTCCCAAAGAGCTGAAGTAATGGAGGACTGCATAAGGTGTGTCTGGTCACTAGTGGGATTTACACGGGCTCTCTGATCTGCCCCTTTTTTGCCCAGAATTTATAGTCAGCTTTTTGACCAGGTAGCTGAATGAAATGGCCTTAATCACTGTCAAATTTAGAACCTATTTCCAGCCACACTTAGAAACCTAATGTTTCTGCTGAAAATTCATCCTAAGATTAGGCCTGCCTTTCATTTGCCTGTATTTATGAGCCTCATTGAGATGCCTACTGCTAAAAGTCAGTGCTAAGCTCCTATCTTCTTTTCCCCATCCTAAGCCTGCCTCCATTGCCACACACATTTTATGCTCATAAAATTAGAAGTTTAGTGAAATTTTAAGAAAACATTTAGGCACTCAACCCTAGAAAATTTTCAAAGAGGACAATTTAGGGGTATAACTCTCAAAGTTAGGAGCATAAATCCTTTGAATATCGTGCCCACAATTTTTAATTGAGATCCAGACAGCAAACAAGTGACTTTCTAGAAACAGAACAATATCAAACAGTTAAACATCATGGCATAAACAGACCAGTATTCAGAGGAAATAAATAGCTAAAATCAAGCAGACGTGGCTCCATGAATGAACTATCCCTTCTTTAAATGGTGATGCCTACATTTTATGAAAACGAGTAACTCTTAAAACAGGCACTATATCCACTGCATTCTTTCGAAGGAAGATGCACCTGGTATCCTCCTCTCCAGGTGGCAGCAAAGGACGCCAGTGGGGGCACACCTGGTCAGTGGACCACTCTGTTTCTGGCATGCTTTCCTTTATTCCCTATTCTGATCACAAATCTCTCAGCTAACTTTTAGAAAGGAGAACAGCCTCAGGACAAGACAGGATTTTAAATACGTTCATTTCATGAGTCACAGAAAACTCTCCACTCAGCTTGTTTTCAGGCCTGGGGGCTCCTTCTCATCAAGCTATGTTCTGTTGAGCTTTTTCAATGATTGGAAGGTGCAGTCCTAAAAAAGCCCTGAAAAGGGAAACTGATGCAGAAAAGTGTGCTAGGCTTTGTGCACAAGATAGCTCAATTTCAGCACTTAATTCTGGACGCTACCAATGTAGGAACCAGTTTTGCAGAATAGCCTGTGTGCAAAGCCTTGAGCAGCCAGCAATGCATAACTCATTTAAAAACATTTAACTGCAAGGTAATGAAGCAATTAGCTATGCAGCACTGATGCAAAGAAATGTGCAGAGCGCCGGAAGACTGAATGCAAGACTGGCATTTTAATGCAAGGTCAGAGGAAGGGTAAAGGTTAGCTCGTTGTTCTGCGCTCCGCACCAGTGAGGTGTTAATGCCCATTTCTTCTGCTCAAATATACCGGATTACTATTCTGCACATAGCGATTTTTGTAATATTACTATTGACTGTATGCACAGAATAGAGTTCCATCCTATGTGTAGCTGTTATGCTCATGCAACTCCAAAGTGTTGAATTGTGTGTGGCCCTTTGAAGGCGCATGTGCGTAACATCGGTGCATATGATGGAACACTGTTCTGTTCATGAATATTAATATTGCTATGCGCTGGCTAACATCCAGTCATAGGTGTGGCAGATGCCGATACAGCTACTGCTAGCATAGATCCCGCTGTACATGTTAACATGTGGTTTTTGCTCACAGCCCAATTTGCATACTTTTGTTTACAGCATTAGTGAGCAAACTTTCTGTATTAGGCTGGTGTCAGCAAACGATGTGCTAAGTAACTCATTGATCCCTGAGTATCCAGGTCTTGGAGCTCCTTCTTCGGCACTTTCTGCTCTCAGTTTGTCACCATTGCTGCTGTCAGATCCACTCAACACAAGCCATTCTGCCTGTCGGCTTACAGCCCCATCTGCCACACTGATCAGACAAAAATAAAAAGATGCAATTGTAACATAGTAACGCAGTAAATGATGGCAGATTGTCCATTTAGTCTGCTTAGTGAGGTGGTGAGGGTGGTACCTTCCGATTCGTGCAGGTTACCCCCTTCTGAGTCTTTGTGTAGGTTGTACCCACAGCTTTCTGCAGGTTATTAAGTTTGCTTTGATTCCATCCTCCTGCTGTAAAGGGATCCTCTGTGTCTGTCCCATGCCTTTTTGAATTCCGTCACTGGTTTCATCTCTACCTCCTCCATTTGGAGTGTATTCCAGGCATCCACCACCCTTTCCATGAAAAAGCATTTCCTGACATTGCTTTTGAGTTTACCTCCTTGCAGCTTCATACCATGTCCTCTAGTTCTACAGCTTTCCTGACTCTGAAAAAGTTTGTTTGTTCATTAACACCCTTTAAGTATTTAAACATTTGTATCATATCTCCCCGTCCTACTACTATTACTCATCATTTGTATAGCACTACAGGGCATATACAGAGCTGTACAGAGACAGGTAAGAGACAGTCCCTGCTGATCAGAGTTTACAATCCAGTCAAGACAAACAACACAAGCGGGGACTAGGATAAATCTAGGGGAATGGTAAGGGAACATATAGGAGGTGAACAGGATACTAGAGGGGTCAGGATCCAACAGCAGTCACAAAGTAGTGTCCCTCCTCTCCTCTAGGGCATACACATTTAGGTCTTCAAGTTTCTCCTCATAATTCAAGTGGAACAGGCCACATATCATTTTGGTTGCCTTCCTCTGAATGGTTTCAAATCTTTCAATATGCTTTGTAAGGTCCGAGTCCCAAAACTGAACAAGTGAGGTCTCACCAATGACGTACAGGGGCGTTAACACCTTTTATTTATTTATTTATTTGGTATATTTTTCTATACCACCCCTTCCAGAGATCAGGGGCAGTTTACAGGGAACCCAACAACAGTTTACATATAACAAGAAATAACTTTTGTACAAGATAACATTTTACATAGAACAGGGGACAACTTTTGTACAGGATAACTCGGGTTTCTTAACAAGTTTTGATATAGTTGCTTAGGAACATAACTATGTACAGGTTAACTCCGTGCAGGAGGTCTTTGTGCCTTGTCATGGTTGTATTGTGTGATGAGCTAGCCTGGTAGTGTTTGGGTTTTTGGGTGCGAGCTTTCACTACCATAGTGCATGGTGAAGAGGTAGGTTTTGAGCTGTTTTCTGAAGTCTTTGAGGTCTTTTGTTGCACGGACGTGCAGTGGGAGGGAGTTCCAGAGGCTGGGCGCAGTGTATGAAAAAGCTCTGGAGCTGGTGGTTTGTTTCGTTTTGCGGATAGAGGGAGGGACTATTATGGCGTGTAGGGCATTTTCCCTACGGGATCTGGTATTCGCAGGGGTGTGGAGGAGGGTTGAGAGAAATGAGGGTGCAACATTGTTGATGAGTTTGAATGTAGTCACGAGTAGTTTGTATATTATTCGGCTTTCTGTTGGGAGCCAGTGTAAGCCATACAGAAGTGGTGTGACATAGTCAGTTAGTCTGGCTTTGCAGGTGATTCTAGCTGTGATGTTTTGTGTTCGTTGGAGTATTTATATGTTTTTTTTCTGGTAGACCCTGCAGCAGGCTGTTGCAGTAGTCAAAGTTGGGGGGGGGGGGGGGTGATGACGGCTTGGATGACTGCTCTGAAGTTGTTTTCTTCAAGGAGGGGTCTTAGATGCTGTATGGTCTTCAGTTTGTATAGAATTGTTCTGGCTGTTTGTTTCAGGTGAGGTATCATGCTCAGTGATGTGTCGAGGGTTATCCCAAAATATTTGACTTCTTGCTTGATTGCTATTTTGGTGTTGTTGATGGTGATGGTTTGGGGTAGTGTTGCATCTCGGTTCCTTGTGATGTGAAGTGCTTCAGTCTTTTTGTAGTTTAGGTTGAGATTGCTGGATTTTAACCAGGAGTCAGCTTCTTTGATTCAGTTAGGTTGTTGTAGGTGGGGTTGTTTACATCTATCAGGAGTGACAGCATGATGTCATCCGCATAGATGTAGTACCGGATGTTGTGCTTTTGGAATATTTGAGTGATGGGTTGTAGATACAGATTAAATAGAAGGGCGGAGAGGGTGGAGAGGGCGGAGCCTTGTGGTATGCCTTTTTCTTGCGGAAAAGTGTTTGGGTATTCTTTTCCTATCTGGATCCGAGCTTGCGGTCTGTGATGTAGGATTTAAACCAGTGTAGAACCATACCGCCCATGCCAAGATGGTCCATACCTCCTATATTCTGCTGCTTATTCCTCTCTGTATGCAGCCCAGCATTCTTCTGGCTTTGGCATTTGAAGAAAACCATTAATAGTTTATTTTTATTATATATAGTTGCATTTATATTTTAATCTGAGAGGCGAGATTTCTGTTGAAGATTTACTCCTCTGCTCTGTCTTTGCTATGATCAGGGCACTTATGTTGGAAACTGCACATCAGCTCTGCATGCAAGTGGCACTGTTACCTGTAGAAAAGTGCACACATCAGATCCACGAGTGGAGGGGGGAGTAGCCTGAGAACCAGGATTGAGAGCCCACCAATGCTCCTTGCGACCTCGGGCAAGTCGCCTAACTCTCCATTGCTTCAGATTCAAGTTTAGATGGCAAACCCTCTGGGAGATACCCAGCGTACCTGAGTGTAAGAAGAAACCGTGAGCTAATTGCAAATCAAGAAAATAAACAAGAGGTCTAAAATGCACCGATGAAAATTAGATCTTACTCGTTTAGTTTTACAACTGAGGCGGCCGTAATAAAACACGGAAGACCGGCCACCCGAACATAGCATCAGCGCTGTTGCTTTAAACTGCTGATCGTGCTCATGAGTCATCATCGCAGCTGCCAGGCTGAGACACCGGAAACCCTGAAATCCTCTCGCTGGCCGCAGCCTCCGATGCCTGACGGCAGGGAGGGGGCGGAGCCGCCGATGCTAATGAGCCGAGTTGCTCGGCGAGGCAGGAACTTGAAGGTCGCGTAGCTGTCCTCAGAAATTATGCTCTTTGCACCATGGAGTGGCGGTCTAATTCCCAGGGAGTCGTGCTAACGGCGTATCACCCTAGCGGCAAGGACACGGCGCCGGGGAGCAAGGCCAAAGAAGGAGAAGAGGGAAGGTAAGAGAAACGAGAACCGGGAACGGGAGAGCTGAAAAGCTGCGGTGCAAAGGTGTTTTGCTGTATCAGGTGATTGCAGGCCAGAGGCTACGAACAAAGTTTAGACATCAGACGTTATTGATAGCGGAGCGGGGTGCGAGAGCCGTGGGACACTGATTCCAGGCTTTGCCTCATGCAACAAGTGCGCCTGCAAGCCGAAGTTCACAGGCTCTATTGTAGGCTTCCCTGTGAGTCCCTAAATTGCCCTTAACTACAATTAAAGCATCGGCACCGGGGTTCTCTTTTATTTTGTGTGCCTGTAAGAAACATGGGCTGCTACACGCTTATTAGAGGGAGAGAGGGGGGGGGGGGGGAAATCCTCCAGAGTGGATACTACTCTGCCGTAGACTTTGGAAGCTGCACCTGTTACATTTCTGTAGGATGCGTGAGCCTCGCTGCAAAACTAGAAATAAAAGCATTGTGTAATGGTAGTTAGAGGGAAAACCTGCATGTGGCAACCGGCAACCCTCTATCTATGAGCTTTTGTGATGCTTTTCCAGATACCATGGCTGAAGCGAGCACTCGGGATTAATCGATTTTGTAGCGATGCATGACATAACTAATTGTAGTAATTTCCCAAGCAACTGTCACGTGAGAAACCAGCGCCGAGGTTTCTGTGGCTGTCACATGTTAATCCTATAGTTTGACTACTGCTGTTTGCACCACATCGGGTTTGCAAGAAAACCAGCCATTAACTTTTCATTAAAAAATAGTTCGGGCTGTACTTGCACAGTTCTGTATTATTTTGTATGTGTGCGTGTCTGCTTGAATTTAGGGTAGGGGTTCCCAACCCAGTTCTCGGGACACACCTAGCCAGCAGGTTTCCAGGATAACCACAATGCTGAGGCATGAGAGAGATCTGCATACAATGCAGGCAGTTCATGCAAATCTCTCTCATCTATATTGATTGTAGTTATTCTGAAAACCTGACTGTCTAGGTGTGTCCTGAGAAGGACTGTTTGAGAACCCCTGATTTAGGGAGTTTGCACGTGTTTAAAAACAATGTTTTTGAAACCAGTTGTTTACATATTAGTTTTGCAGTCTTCTGATATTCTTAGTGCTGCTGGCTCAGGGCTCCCCATTTTCCCCATAAGAACAAGTCATCACAAGTCTTTGATCTTTGCTCCCAGTCCTTTGAGAGCTGCCCACAGGTCAGGTTTTGAGGATAGCTGTAATGTTCATGAGAAAGATTTGCATGTGTTTGTCCACTGCTTCCAGAGTATGCAAACATCTGTCATGTATGCTCATCCGGGGTATCCTGAAAACCTGGCTCACTGGCAGCCTTTAAGGACTGCAGATGAACAAGGGAACATGTTTTGTAGCATGCTTTTGTGTGGCTTTTAGAACTATCTTGGAGATTTTTCAGTTTTGTGGGAGATTTAATTTGGCAAGCTTTGGTTTTGAAAATACAGTAAACAAGTGCTGAAAATATTTTTTGTTTTGTAACATTCATAGAATTCCCGAGGCGATCAGTTGCTTGTGTTCTCAAATACATTTATAGACTAAAGAGTGTGGGAGGATGGTGGTGGTGATTAGTGATGGTGTTATTTTTTTGTTTGTTTTTGGGCTGGTGTATGTGATTGGGTACATTATTTCTAGTTTTAACTCATTTTGCATGTGCTTTTTGGTGAAGCATGTAGCTAAACTGAACTAAATAAATATGAAATACATTTACTTTTCCAGTATGTGTGTAGTGCAGGCTGAATTCTTCTCGAATAAGTGTAGCTACAATGCATTTTACCAAACCTTTTATATTGTGGAGTCTCTTGATGATCAGCACTTCCCTCCATTAGTCTTATTTCAAAATCAACTTTCTAGTATTCCCCCAGTAACATGTATATTCTTTCAGTGTACTAACTTCCTTTGGAAAAAACAGCCTTGCCTGTCAATAGAGGCTTATGCCAGTGTGTAGTGCAAGGGAAAAAACTCTCATTCAACAAGGTTTTCCCTCTACTTGGCTTGGGTAACTGCTGAGCCATGCAAGTTTGGTTTAGTCTTGGTTCCTATATCTGTTCTGAGGGCTCCCCAGCCAGTCAGGTTTTCATGATAGCCACAATGAATATGCATGAGAGAGATTTGCATACAATGGAGGCAGGGCATGCAAATCTATTTCATGCATATTCATTGTGGTTATACTGTAAACCTGACTGGTTGTGTGCGTCGAGGACTGCGTTAAGAACTCCTATTCCAGAAATATATAGTGACATAGCTAAATGCTAAGCAGTGCGTGGATTCCAGCCTAATTTTGGTTGGAAGGGGGAATGGTCTATAGAAGATGCTGGTTAGACCATAAAGAACAGATTGGCAAGTAGCTGAGGAGATGATCAGCTAGATATTTAGGTTGTTCACTGAGAAGGTAAGGTTTATAAAATTAAATGTATAATCTTAATCAACTTGTAACCAATGATGTTCCTGCAGAAGGAGGTGTAACATGATCAAATGTGGGTGACTAGGTGAAAGCTATGAAAGGAGCCTCCTATCAGTAATGTTCCTGAAAGATGTACTCTGCACCTCCCCCTCACCTACAACGAGGCAGGGCTCTTGGGTATAACAGAAATCCGCATACAATAACAATGAGAAGGTTAATTTGTAAATCAGTAAAGAACACACAACACACTTGTATTATAAACACAGGACCAAAGCGCTTTGGGAGAGCAAGCTAAGCGGTTGCCTCTGTTTACTCTGAAATCAAAGCTTTAGGCCTCTTTATTTATAGGCAAAGATTCCATTACACAGCATAATTTCACTTTATTATTCTACGTCTCACATCATGTATATTCATAATATACATATTCTATTCTACGTCTAGTGTTACGTATATTCATAATATACTTTTCTATAGGCATGCACGTCATGGACAATCATGAAAAGACATACATATATTCTCAGACATGACTATGTAGGCCTTAATTCTAATTAATTCTAACACTGACAGTTTGATATCTCTGACCAGAGACAGCGGGACTGCGAAGCTGGGTAAACAACTTGCCTTTTACTTATCTTTCTAATAACATAGGCTACTGTTTATGCTATCTGGAACCTTTTACCCAATTTCTTCTACAGAGTTGTTCAAGGATGGTATTAAAGAGAGAGCTACAAATGATATTAACTCTTTCTTAGGGCTTATGCCTGACTGTGTATTCAACCCGGTACACTAAAGCTTACTTTCAGTCCTTCCTCTGATTCTGTAAAGAATCATTTCACAGATAAGGAAACTCAGACAACGGTATTAAAAATGGATCGTAGCTAGCTTCTGGGTCAATCTGCAACATCATTTTAGGGGTCATTGTCTCCACTGATTTCTTACAGCAAGCTGATATTACACAAAGAATTAATGCTCCTAAAATGATAATCCCTAATAAGCCAAATAATGAAGCTAATAGGCCTTGCAGGGGCCTAGATAATAAACTCCAGAAAGAAGAAACAGAATCAAAAAAATCAGAAAAAGAACTTACATAACTACTACTTGATACAAATGTACGATTTCTAACCCTATCCAGCAAACCTTTCACTACGTTTCCTTCATCATCAAGCATACTGCAACAAAAATCAGAAATTAGGCCACATACGCCATTTTCCTTCGCTAGTAGGTAGTCAAAAGCCATGCGATTCTGAACTGCATAAGTGGACGCTCTGTCTACTTCACCTTGTAGCACACTAATAGCCTCTGTGAGATCCAGGGCTGTAAGTTCAAAACTGCCTGTAATCGCATAATCTGGGTACCCTATTCTCTAGTGGGTGCTATGGCTCCAAAGGTTGAAAGCCAAACAGTACCTGTAAAAGCATCTATCTGAGATTTAGTTAAAGGACTTGTAGAGTCTACCAACTGTTGTGCTGCTATTATGGCTTCATCCTGAGGGGAAACATCCCTTTTTCTTCTTAAGGAATTATTCAAGGTTGATAATAAAGTAACATTTTGGTAAGGTAAAAACCGCCACGGGGTATCTAACTGAGCAACATAGCAAGTACCTGACCAACCTCTGGGAAGTTCTGTATATGCAAGATTACCTCACACAAAATAGTCTCCCTTTAAAGCCACTAATCAAGTTACGGGGACAGACTAGATTCTGCGTACAGTTATTCAAAGCCCATTGAGTAATGTTCATTTCCTTAATTCCTACAGATAGATTACGTTCCCAGGGATGGTAATATCCTAATAAAGGGCAACTCCAGTTAGGTATGTCTCGGACTGAGTCATTCAAAAGGTAGCCAGAACTATTATACTGTAACAAGTCATAATCATGCACCTGATTCCCTTGAACTTGCATTAATTGTACTACAGAGATATAAGGTTTCTGTACGTGGGATTTCTTATACCAGATGGAAGAATTATGTAGCATTATTATTTTACAAACGTTCCATGGGGTGTCCCCTACCTTTTTCCCTGTACCTTGAGCCATAAAACATATTGGAGGGGACTTTAAAGGCATAGAACTAACTACTCTAGGTTCTGTGTTTGTATGAGACCATCGTACAGTAGTTAGATTAAAAGCTGTATCACGAAACTCCTCAAAGGCTTTGGGCCTAACTTGTGGTAGAAACCCGTGTTGAGTAGCTGTCACAGTTGGATGGCAAACTGCACAACGTGATAGATAAAAAATATTTTGTAACTGAATGTAAATGTGACTCAAAAATATTTGGATATCCCTCATAACTTTCCCAAGATTCTAAATGCAGCACTGCTTCATTAACAATAATATGCCACAGCACAACTAAGACCAAATACTAAAACGTTCTTAGCAGACCTCTAAACATCTGAAACTATAATTACTCCAAAAATAAATGTGCTAAGACAAAAATAAAAATACACCTACTCTTCTTAATATGATGAAGATATATATTATAGCTATAACTACCCCTTAATTCTCAATTACGTCATGAAGTAGAGGTTAAGTACCCAAAGGTCATTGCATCTATATCAGTAAAATACTAATTCAAACTAACTATATCCACCTAATCAGTAGTGTAAATGCTGGACAAAGGTTTTTTTTTCATAATAAGTTCATTCAAAAAGCACTTAATCACAATAGTCTCTTCTTCTTTTCTGTAATATCACTGATGTCCACTGAGTCTCTGCGTTGCAATCTCTTGATTCACTGATGCAGGGAACCACCTTCTGGAGCCTGTGAAGGAGCCTTCTTACACTGTGTAAGATGTATCCAACGAGAATGTCCTTCCACTTTACAAGCCGAGTATCCCACCAGGAGCACACGAAATGGACCTAGGAACTTGGGAACCAGAAGCGTCTTTGGATGCAAATTCTTAATCAGGACCCAGTCTGGTGACTTCACTTCCGGATATGATGATTCTGATGATTCTGGATATGATGATTCTGTCATCTCGTTGAGGATTCACTTGCAATAAAAGGGAAACAGACAGGACTGAGTTCAACCGTGAGCAATAAGTCAAAATATCGCTGCGCAACAATTGGGGATCTGGGATAACTGCCAAGTAATGTGGAGAAGTAGCTGGACGTCCAGCAACTATTTCATATGGTGTCAGGCTGGGGGAATTACACACTGCCATAAGGGCAAAGGGAGGGCTTCCGTCCAATCTGTAGCCCAATCCTTTGTCATAGTGCGCAAGTGACCTTTGATTGTCCTATTCATCCGCTCCACCTGGCCAGAGCTTTGCAGATGATAAGGAGTATGCAGTTGTCTCTTAATACCAAACCAAATTTTCAATATCCTCCCAGACACTCGCAACAATGGCGGGACCCAGACAAGAAAGAACAAAAGGAACACCCCAGACAGGAATAAACTGGTAATGGATAAGCTTCTACCCATCCAGACAAATACCACCTCCTTCCTCTGGCACAGGGCAGCTCTGCAAAACAGGCTGCAAAATCAAAAAGAGTTCGGAAGGCAGAAATCTGAATAACTGACCCTAAGCTGACCCTACAATGCCAGTCTTGAAACAGTGCAGACAAACTGTGCCAAAGAAAAAAATAACAGAAGTTCAGGTGATACCGGAGAACCAAAAAGACATAATTCATAGCCACAGCGGCAAAGCATATAATGCAGGAACAGGGCAAGTAGCAACAAAAGACTGTCAGGACAAATACGCAGATGATCCTCTTTCCAGCAGCCCTGAGCATCACAGGAAGCACAAAGTCAGAGTCTGGGTTTTCAAAGGAAGTATCTTGCTATTGCTGCAAGAAAGATAAAAGGGAAAACAAAGTCATATTAAACGGTGTTAAATACAGCACTGTCGGGAACACCAATGCTTGAAGAACAGCTCGCTGTGCTTCGTGGTCTGCAAAATTTGACACAAAATCTTCAGCAGAAGAATGTCCTTTGCATTTTAAACTGCATTCCACAAAACCGTAGTGACTGCATAGCCTACACGAAGTTTGCCCTTGTCATCTCTAAAAGCAGAACTATCCACAAACAAAGGTATAATCCGGGGCTGGTAGAGGTACAGTTTGGAAACAATTGAAAATTGTTTGGAAACAATTAGGAGACCCATCTTCCTCCACAAGTGTGGAAAGGATGCATATAGATGTAGTACATACTGAAACATGAAGTGAAGTAATTATTAATTCCAGAGTCAATAAAACGTGTGGAGGACAAAAGGCTGAGTCCTGGTTAAGTGGAACAAAAGGGCGCTGTAGAACCAGAAAATCAGTAAATTTCAATTGCAAAAGGCCACTGCTACTAAACTATGTAGACATAGTGGGAGTCCCAAAGTCACTGCATCAAATCGCATTGAGAAATATCCCACCGGCTTGCAACCAGTTGGGAAAGCTTGTAAAAGCACACAGGTAGCAGAGGAATCAGAAATAGCCACATACAATTTGAATGGTAAAGAATAATCATTTCCCAGTGCAATTTTTTTTTACATTTAAAACAAACCTCCCACTGTGATAATGTGGGTACAATAAGGCCTTCAGATCCTTCTTTCCCAATAAGAGCATAAAGTGGAGCAGTAAGATCTTGAGAAATTCGCTAGCTATTATTTACAGAAAATTAATAAACTCAGGAAGCTACACAATAATACTGGTGTCGCTGGAAAAAGGCAATGACAGAATAGGTTTTAATCTAGCAGAGGTAATTGCACGACCAGATGGTGTTAAATCAACACCCAGGAAAGTAACATTTTGAGATACAAATTGCAGTTTAGACAGATTAACCTTCAAACCTAAATTAGTAATATGAGCTAATAGAGACAAACTCATAACATGGTGAACATAAAAGCAAATCATCCACATATTGAACTAAAGAGGAACGGTCGAGTCTTACATCAAATAATGCAGTTCTTAGGGTCTGCGAGAAATATGCAGGACTATCAGTATACCCCTGACACAAAGTGGTCCAGGTATATTGCTTATTGTAAAAATAGAAGGCAAATAAAACTGGCTGTCTTTGCTAATTTTCACTGAAAAATAAGCAGAAATTAAATCCACAACAGAAAACCAGGTAGTCCCTGAAGGTATCTGCGTCCAGATATCATGTGGATTAGGTACCAAGGGAAAAATTGGCAAAATCACATTATTTACTGCTCGCAGGTCTTGCACAAATCTATAAGTCTTACCATCATCCTTTAGTACAGGAAGAATTGGAGTCTTACATAATGAAGTTGTAGAATAAATGACACCTTGTCTTCAATCACAGAACGAATTCCATCAATGGCAGCTGCTTGGCAGTGGATACTGCTTGAGTTTTGGAAGCTGAACTCCAGGTTCACGGTGATTTTCACAGGCGGGATAGAAAGACATCCGACATCTGATCCCGGCACTGCCCACAAAGTAGACAGAAGTTCTCCAAGAGCAGGATGAATAGTACTGGCATCTGTAGGAGACGGCACTTCAGAGAGAGAGCACAGCTGGAAAGAGAACTTGCAACCCATCCAGGATAGAGTAGCATGATGTGACACCAAAAAAAAAAAAATCCCGACCTAGGAGATTCACTGGCAAAGTGTCTCCCACAAGAAAAGTAGTTGGATATACAATCTCTCCAATCTGCAAAGGTAAAAATTCAAGTCTACGATGAGGAATTATCTTTCCCTCAATGCCTTCCCAATGTACTATCGGTGCTTGTGCTAATTGAGCATGATAGATAGCAGGCAAATCCTGTAAACGCAGTGCTGATGTTGTAGCTCCAGTATCAATAACAGATTTCAAATTAGAACCTTCCAGTTTAGAGGCTAACTCACCCTGAGGAGTTACAGTCAAATTCAGGAATAGTCATGCATCCCTTGTATCACCTCCACAATCTTCTGGGTTAGAGAAGCACTGATATACTGGAGTGAATTCAGCTTTTACATCTAATCTGGTTTGTTGTTCTTTGAGGAACTTCAACTCACTGTATCGAGCCCCTTCCAAAATTGCATCAGCTGTTCTAGCCGGCCAATCTATTATTGAAGTTTCTAAAATTTCTTGTATTCTTGGAATCAATCCATTTACAAAAATATTAGTAAATCCTGAAGGTGTGTCTTCTGCCTCACCAGAATAGTCTTTAAAAGCTAGCATACACCTAGTGTGAAAATCTGTAACCTTTTCACCCCTATCCTGCCTTAGAGATGTTAATCTCGACCAGTCCTTTACAGGTTTATATACTACCTTTATAGATTCTAACAATTTTTCTCTACATAAAACAAAATTATCTCTTTGTGTTTTTTCTTGAAAATCTGTTACAGGGTCTGTCAGTGGCCATTACCAGTTGTCATCCCTAATTGGATGAGTAACCTTATGAAAATCAGCTGGATTAAAAAAAAACAGATCTGAGCAAATTATCTAGATCTGCCCAAGTAGGATTATAACTGTTAATTATTTGAGACCATAAAGACACAAATCTACCAGGGTTATCCCTGTAATTCGGAAAAGTTTTTGTCAAATCAAACACTTCTTTAAGTAGTCACAATATCATTTCCCACAGTGGCTTCAGTTTAACAGTGGCAGAACATAAATTAGGCTGAATAGAACATCCTGAATAGAGCCTAAATCATAATATAATTGATCACACTTCATCAGAAACACTTAATTCTTTTGAAAAGTACACACAAATGAGAAGTACACAATAACAATCTGCTTAAAGACCTATAAATTCTGCTTTGAATTTCAAATCATTACTGCTATCCTGAACTCTAGGCATAGATAATTTATTTCCCGAGAATGCTAATTTTTTTGCAACAGAAACTCTATGACCTATTACTACTTCTAAGATTCTTATTACAAGTACAACACTTTCCGTTTCTTGATTCAAACATGCTCTCAATTCTTTGAGCTGGGAGACATTCCAAATATCCAAAATACACAATTCTACTCCCCCTAACTTCTGTTGCTCTTTAAATATTTTCTTTTTCTCTTAGCTCTGCTACACGAGTGACCCACACTTGCTCAGCTGGTCAATAGGTACATTTCCTAACACAAACAACTTTTGTTTCAAAACATAAACATTCCTAATGTTTTCATCATGTACCATCTGTTCCCACCATGTAAGCACATTTGCACGGTTTACCTTTAACTGCTAACTCATATCTCGGGCAATGGACCTTATCTACAGAGAAAGTTCCCTCCAAAGGAAACTGCAAATTCACATTACCTTTTGTCACTGAATCCCTATGTGCTACGGAATCGATGGCTACATCACCTATGCTTCTCACACATACAATAGAAGCATACAATAAGGGCTACCTTTTCTAAACACTAAAGCCCTAGCTCTGTCATGCCATTCACGCATCTGAGACAGAGCCTGTGTATTTAACAGATTACCCATCACTGGTAATTTTCATAATACTCACACATCTTCAGGCACCTTCTGCCCTTGCCTTGAATGCAGAGATCTGTATCCGAGTCACGGCACAACTGAAAGATGTACTCTGCACCTCCCTCTCACCTACAACGAGGCAGGGCTCTTGGGTATAACAGAAATCCGCATACAATAACAATGAGAAGGTTAATTTGTAAATCAGTAAAGAACACACAACACACTTGTATTATAAACACAGGACCAAAGCGCTTTGGGAGAGCAAGCTAGGCGGTTGCTTCTGTTTACTCTGAAATCAAAACTTTAGGCCTCTTTATTTATAGGTAAAGATTCCATTACACAGCATAATTTCACTTTATTATTCTACGTCTCACATCATGTATATTCATAATATACATATTCTATTCTACGTCTAGTGTTACGTATATTCATAATATACTTTTCTGTAGGCATGCACGTCATGGACAATCATGAAAAGACATACATATATTCTCAGACATGACTATGTAGGCCTTAATTCTAATTAATTCTAACACTGACAGTTTGATATCTCTGACCAGAGACAGCGGGACTGCGAAGCTGGGTAAACAACTTGCCTTTTACTTATCTTTCTAATAGCATAAACATTAGCCTATGTTATCTGGAACCTTTTACCCAATTTCTTCTACAGAGTTGTTCAAGGATGGTATTAAAGAGAGAGCTACAAATGATATTAACTCTTTCTTAGGGCTTATGCCTGACTGTGTATTCAACCCGGTACACTAAAGCTTACTTTCAGTTCCTTTGTTGCCTTAGCTCACACACAGATAAACATAGTAACATAGAAAGCCCCTGTAAAAATGCAGGCTTTCATTATGTTTGTATATAAATAGGGTGTCTACTACAACTACCCGGAGATCTGGATTCGATTCCCACTGGCATTCCTTGTGGCCTTGGCCAAGTCACTTTACCCTCCATTGCCTCGGAAGAAAAGGCCTGGCAATCTACTTCCGGTCACATCTTGCCAAGAAATCCCAGGGGCAGTTGGGTCCTCAGGAGTCAGCATTGACTTGAAGGCACCAAGGCACTTAAAGGGCTCCTATTCTTAAGGTGTTAGCTAGAAACCAAACAGATTTCTAATTAGTGCTTTCAGAAAACAAAATATTGGTGATAGTTGGTGTTTTCATGCCACAGGTGGTACTGCTAGACACGTTTTCCAATGCAATCAAAGAAGTGCTATTTTTTTGTCAAAATACCAAAGCATATTGTTTTTGAGTGACACTGCAGAATTCCTTCAGGAATGAAATATATTTGTGTCACTTAGACGTTATCAACTCAAAAAAGACACAGAAATTGAATGGCAAGCTAGGGGATAGGTGGAAGAATATTAGAGAAAATAAGTATTATATCACTTAAAATCTAAAAAAAAGTCCTAGATATATATATTTACAAAGCACATGGAGGAGTAGCCTAGTGGTTAGAACACTGACTTGATAACCAAGCAACCAGGGTTCGATTCCCACTAGCACTCCTTGTGGCCTTGGGCAAGCCACTTAACCCTCCATTGCCTCAGAAGAAAGGCCTGGCAATCTACTTCCGGTGACACTGCCAAGAAAACCCAGGAGCTTCTGGGTCGCCAGGAGTTAGGACTGACTCGAAGGCACACATTGCATTGCATTGCAAACAATGCTTTGTGTGCCTTTGAGTCAATGCTGACCCAGCAGCTCCTGGGTTTTCTTGGCAGTGTGAGCAGAAGTAGGTTGCCAGGCCTGTGGCAATGGAGGGTTAAGTGACTTGCCCAAGGCCACAGGTTCAGTGGGAACTGAACCCTGGTCTCTTCATTACCAAGCCAGTGTTCTAACCACTCCTCTACTCCCACAAAACACGTAATGGCAGGTTTTTAAAATGTGATAGCTTACCATACGTTCAGCTGGATCCGCATTATAAAAAAAATGGAGATGTGCCCAGAATATCCCCATGTAGCTACAGTGAGTTACATGCCACCCCTATGCTAAGCAGTTTGCCATGAGTAATGTGGGTGCACTTAATGCCATCCATTGAGATGGCAGCAAGTGCACCTGCTCTAAGTGCAATATTGCAGTTAGTATGGGCATCTTTGACACACGCTAATCAGCAATGTGCATGTTCCGCCCCTGAACCACCCAGTCTCTGCCCCAAGTGGTTAGTGTGGGATTTTCAGCTTGGCATGAAGTAATGGTGACAGTGGCATGCTAAGCCCCATGTTAATTGTTAGTGCACCTTAGTCAGGACCTTGTGATTTGCGCTGGCTGCAGTTTCTCTTTGCCGGTCTTCAGAAGCTGGTGCCTTTATGGATAAACTGGCCCTGGTCCTGATTAATTCAGAAGATCCAGCTCCCTCTAGAGAGATCATATTCAAGGGGGTTTAATGATATGAATCCTGTTTTGGATTTTCCAAGACCAAAAACCTAACTGCAATATCCTAAAATGAGTGCTTTGTGTTTTCCTATTGTGTCATTGAGCAGTGGACAACAAGAATATAAGACTTGCTATACGGGTCAATCAAGCCCAGTATCCTGTTCCCAACAATGGGCGATCAGGGTCACAAGTAATGATGTTGCTTATTCCAGGGGTAAGCAGTGGATTTCCTCAGGCCATTTTAATTAGGATTTAAAGACTTTTCCTCCAGAAATGTATCTAACCCTTTTTAAACCAAGCTACACTAACAGCTTTTACTATATCCTCCAGCAATGCATTCCAGAGCTTGATAACAAGTTGAGTGAAAAAATATTTTATTTGATTAGTGTGTTACATTGAAGTTCAATTGTGTGTCACTTAGGCTTTCTACTTTTTGAAGGGGTAAACAACCAATCTATGTATACCTGTTCCACACCACTCATTATTTTATAGACTTCTATCAATGTCCCCTCTCTAATAGTTAGAGCACTGGCTTGGTAACCAAGAGATCAGGGTTCATTTCCCACTAGCACTCCTTGTGGCCTTGGGCATGTCATGTAACCCTCCATTGCCTCAGAAGAAAGGGCTGGCAACCTACTGTACATCTGGTCACACTGCCAAGAAAACCCAGGAGCAAGCATTTGGCTTGAATGCATACATTGCATTTTGCATCATATCTCCCCTCAGACATCCGTTTTCCAAGCTGAAGAGCCCTAAACATTTGTCTTTCCCTGCTCCTACCCTTCCATCCCCTTTGGTGCTCCTACCCTTTCCATCAGCCATTTTGGTGTGTCTTCTCTGTACCTCTTCTATTTTTGCTATATCCTTTTTAAGATATGGTAACCAGAATTACACACAGTATTCCAGGTGTGGTCGCACCATGGAACGATACAGAGGCATTATAATATCATTTGTTTTATTCTCCATTCCTTTCCTTATGATTCCTAGCATTCTATTTGCTTTCTTGGCTGCCGCTGCACATTGGGTTGAGGGTTTTAACGTATTATCCAAGATGATGCCTAGATCCTTTTTCTGGGTGATAATTCCTAATGTGGAACCTTGTATCATGTAATTGTTTGGGTTGTTCTTCCCTACAGTAAGTGCATAACTTAACAGCTGTCCACTTTGGGGAGTGTTTGTTGCAGTTCCGGTGCCCTGTGTGGGAGAGAGGGGCTGGTTGGAAGCCTGAGAATCGAGCGGGAGCCCTGCTGATGACACCTTACAGGTTCCGATTTAAACCTTGCTAGCTGCACCTTCTGTGGGAGTGTTTGTTGCAGTTTGTGATAAGGAAGCTTATCATAGCTCAGGTAGGAGCTATAGAAAAGATGATGTGGCTCTGAACAAGCAACCTGTCAGTTCTGGTAGAAGCAAGAAAACAAGAGTTTTCACATAAAAGACTACCAGTCCCAGAATGCACCAGGTTTCCAGCAGCCATGAGAGGGGCTGAAGTGAGAGAATGTGTGTGCAATCAAGAGAGCTATGAGGTAATCCCTAAGCACTCATCTCAAAGGGCAGGGCCTGATTCAACACAGGTGCGCTGTGTTAGGGAGCAGCACACATTAGAACAGGATAAGAATAGAGATTATTCTTCAGATAACAGCTTCAGGGAGAGCTTCAGCAAGGGCTACAAGCTCCAGCCCAGTTTCAGGAAGAGACACAGAGACAGAGACGGCAACGGCTATAAGCTCAAGCACCAGTATCACCTGGAGAAACAGAAGCCAAGTCAAGCAGATAGAGAGAGAAGGAAACTCTCTGGAAGGAAGAGAAGAAAGGCCATTGGAAGGTCTGGGAGATTCCAAGGCAGTACTCATACTGGGAGGTATTCCAAAAGCCAGCAGAGTCCATTGGACTGGATTCAGCCAGAGGAATGGAGTGGCAGAGATAGGAATCACCAGTGGCTACCTGGAAGAGAGAAGACTGCATGTGGAAGGGACTTTCAGACCAAGGCCAGAAGGTATGTGAGAGAAGATCCAGTGTCCAGGGATCAAGATTGGAAGGCTGGACATCAGAATTGGGTTACATATTGGCCAGGCTATACAGAGAGGAATAATGATAGCAGGAGAGGCTCAGGTATGAACACTGATCCAGACCCTATCTATAACAGAGAATGGCAGCCAGGGAATAAGCATTCTCATGATAGTGCCTTAATGAAAGACTCGTCTGTGCCAATGTATGATAGTGACCCTATGATGATTGATGAAGAGGGAGATACAGCAGATGAAAATACAGTTTATATGGACTGTTCTCTATCTAAATGCTATTGCTAGTTTTCCGTGAGCAAACACATCAGCCATCACAAAGAAACCTAACTTTGTTCTTTATTTCCACTGCAAACAGCTCTTAAAGCAGGATTTGGGCTCACACAGTAGCAGCCAGCCAGCTAAAGGCTTTCAGCTGGTCCATTGATAGTAATTAGGGCTGCACCTGATTGTGTGTGTGAGCAAGGGAGAATCACTGCTGAGATCTGCATGGAAAATAAGCAGAAGTTAACCTAACCAGCAAAGTTTATTCTTTTCTTTGTGCCTTTGTATTTGGTAATTATTTGCTAAGAAAACATTAGCTAATTGCCTGACAAGCTGAAGGTTGTTTCTGGTTTACTTTGTGACTTTTTGTTATCCATTTTAAACACTGCAAGCAAGTAACCTCATTTATAGTGCTATCAAGCATACATGTGCTGGGTGAATTAAACCCCATCAATAAAAGAAGTATTTTATTGATCTTACCACTTGGTTTCACAACTCAAATTATTGTCATCAGCTGTGTTTGGGAGTGAATGAACTACAATACCCACAATACCTTGCAAGAATCATATGAATATATGCATCGTCAAGATTGTGTAAGTTCTCACCCTAGGCAGCCGTCTGACAAGTTCCGGTGCCCTGTGTGGGAGAGAGGGGCCGGTTGGAAGCCTGAGAATCGAGCGGGAGCCCTGCTGACATCACCTTACAGGTTCCGATTTAAACCTTGCTTGCTGCACCTTCTGTGGGAGTGTTTGTTGCAGTTCCGGTGCCCTGTGTGGGAGAGAGGGGCCGGTTGGAAGCCTGAGAATCGAGCAGGAGCCCTGCTGACGTCATCTTACAGGCCTATAAATTGTTCCTCCCTGCGGCGCTCAGCCGTCGGCGCGTTTCCCAAGGGGCGGTTCCAAAGGGGCTTGGTCCCGCCCCTTACGAGCCCCTTGGGAGCACATTGGGAGCCTGAGCCAACGTATTTCTGGCTATGCCAGGGAAATGTAAGAAAAAATCTACGGCAGAGACATCGCAGGCAGGTGCAATTGAGAAACATTTGGTGTCTACACCACGGAACATCAGCCCAGGTACTGTGCCGCTTGATCCCTCCGTGGAGGGCATGAGTCTAAGCTCCTTGGAGCGGACCCCTCCCCTTCCTCCAGGTTTCCTGGAACTTTCTTCCGATCATCTACCTGGCGATCCTTCTCGGTGTATAGAGCCTTTGAAGGCAGTGGTTTGGCAGCCTTCTTCCGCTCTTACTACTGAATGCCCAGAATCAGAAGTTTCCCTTTTGGACATATGGCGGGTAGTTAAGCGTACAGATAAAATTCTTTCTTTGACTATTCCCTCCTTATGTCAATTTACAGGGGATGTGGTTACAAAATTTAGATCTCTGGAATCTCAAGTTGGGGCCTTGAGCTCCGTGGTAGCAAAGGTGGAGCCTCAGGTCGCCGCTTTTGCTGAAATTTCTAATACATATGCTAAAGATAGCTTACTTTTGCACCAAAAACTTGAGAATTTAGAGAATATTAATCGTTCTAGAAATTTACGAATTTTGAATTTTCCTATTTTTGCCTTGCTCTCTCCTTTAATATTATTTCGGAAATACTTGAAGGAGAGTCTTCTTTTCCCCCAAGCCGACTCTTGTGCAATCTTAAAATGTTATTACTTGCCTTCAACTGTATCAGCTGGCAAGGTGGAATCAGAGGACCCTCCCTTAGCTGAGTTGGATGATTTTAACTTAACTGCATTTTTAGAGGAATCACATGACCTTATCTCTACACGGGCTACATTGTTGGTGACCTTGTTCTCTTCTGAGGAAGATAAGGTCAGTGTTCTTAGGTTTTATTTTTGGAAAAAGGAGATACAGTTCTGTGGGGATAAGGTCATGATGTTCCCTGATGTTTCTCGCACCACTCAGTTGCGTAGGAAAGTCTTTCTATCTTATAAGCCTCGGTTACTTGCCTTGGGAGCAAGTTTCTTTCTAAAATATCCTTGTAAATGTTGTATATCGTTGAATGATGTTAAATTTGTTTTTCTTGTACCTTCTGATTTGGAGAAATGGATTCTGGACAAGGAACAGCTTAAGGTAGTTATAGATTCTGAGAAGGGAGGGCCTCATTGAACCGGTTAATTGTTGGCCGCAGGCTTGTCCTGCAGGCCTGGATTTTCCTTTTGTTTGTCTTAAGTTTCAACAGATTTATCTCCCCATTAATGTGGACTGGGTTCTTTTGTTTATTACTTCATTGATATTTTTGATACTGTGATATTTTGTTTCTTTTGACTAAGAATTTTGCTGTATGTCACTGTAAAATCATTCATAAATAAATAATTAAATAAAAAAAAAGACAGTTGTCCACTTTAAATTTCATCTGACATTTGGATGCCCAGTCTCCCAAATTCTTGGGGTTCTCTTGCTGTTTTTTCACAATCCCTTTGTATTTTAACTACTTTGAATCATTTTGTGTCATCTGCAGATTTTGATCACTTCACTTGTTGTTCTCATATCCAGGTCATTTATGAATAGGTTAAAAAACTATGGGCCCAGCATAGATCCCTGGAGTACTCCACTATTCACATTCCTCCATTGAGAAAATTGACTCTTTAAAAGATAGAAGACAGAGAGTGGGGCTAAAGGGCCAATTTTCCCAGTGCCTTCTATCCTTCCTGTCCCATAATTTTTAACCCTTTTCACTCGGCTGTCCCACCTTTTGGGACTTTTTTATATTTTCCCAATCCTATTGTTTGTCCCACCCTGTGTGGGACATTTGAATAACATGCTAGTTTATGGCCCAGAATACAGCATGACTGGTTACTGTAGAATGTGTATGTGATATTTGTTGTAATTTGGGCAGCCTTTTGTTAAAATCTATTCCAATCTGGCATGAACGACAGAAAATTTTAAGTGGAAAGGGTCAAGAGTTTCTCATGTGTGACTCTGTCAAAGGCTTTCTGAAAATCCAGATACACTATGGGGGTCATTTTAACTTAAGTCGTGATTTGATTTGGACATCTGAAGACATGCACGGGCTTGTCGATGTTTGTGAAATCTCGCCTGAACTTGCACATGCCTGCTTTTTTTTTTTTTCTTTTTTCCCCCTCTTCATAAAATGTGCCTTTATTTCAACTGGCTCACACCTTTATCTACCTGCTTATTCACACCTTCAAAAAATATAAGAGATTAGCGAGATAAGACTTTCCTTAAATCCATGTTGGTTTTGCCCCATTTAACCATAACTTTCTATATTTTCAGCAATTTTGTTTCTTTATAATGGTTTCTACCATTTTGCCTGGTACTTATGTTGGACTCACTGGTCGGTAGTTTCCTGGATCACCCCTGGAACCCTTTTTGAAAGATTGGTGTTATGTTGGCTATTCTCCAGTTTAAAGGTACAATAGATGATTTTAATGATAGTGTCATGATAGTTAACTTCACTCAAATAGCCATTCATTTTAATGGGTCAAAATATTAATTAGTTCTTATAATATCATGCCCATTAACTCCTTCCGACTTAAGATGTGGGACCACTTCATCTAATACAGAGAGAGATATTATCGTCCATTACTTTCTGATATACTTTAAGTCATGTGCATTGTTTAAAATAGTAAAGTCATCTTTCCCAAAATGGTCTCAGTTCATCAGTTTTTAATATCCAAATTTTATCTAAAAAATTGTTGTCAGCATCTTCCCAGCATAGGACTGCATTTCAAATCCTCAATTCTACCTCTTGGATGAAAATTAATTCATCCTAGGTCCCGATCTTTCAATGTCCTAAACCTCTCCACTTTCAGCGTGGTATCTCTTATCCATAAAAATCAAGTCATTGCCATATAAAGTCCCAGTCAGCTGATCCAGTCACTGGCCTCCAAATCTCATCCATTCAATTTTTATATTTATGCTATGATCACCTCTTTGTAGCTCATCAATCTGTTCAATTATCCACTAGTGAAAATTCATGATTATATATAATCAACCATTTGGGCTGACCTGGTTCTAGTGTTGAATCTGCTATGGTGCTTGATTACTCTCCTTCTGAAAAATCTTGATCTGCCAAAATATAACTGTGGACAAGGGCATTAAATTAAATATGTTACAGATTTAGACAAATGTGAGGGCTACTTGACCTTGTCCACTGGGCAGTGCATCCATCGGGTTTGAACTACTCATGATGTCTGCTGATACAGAGACATTTTTCCCACCTCTGTTGAGCTGCCTGTATGCGTTAGCTGTGCTTTGTATGTGCCTTATTATGCTAAACATTAAGTACCGGTACATGCTTTTCCTCTGTGCATGGACATAGTATGCAGTGTTAGTGCCTGCACAGCCAGAACACAGGCTGCAGAATGCCTAAGCAATGTGCCCTAAGTCTATGAAGCTGTTAGTGGCATCTAAGATTCACATTGTTGGCACAGACACATGCCTGCTTCTAAGAAATGCTGCTTTATGTTGCTAAGAAATGTTGTGGAGTTATGTTGTTGGTTTCTGCGATTCTTGCATAGAAGTTTCAGATGTGTCCTTGGAGGACCCCCATCTTCCCTCTTGCAGCAAGAGTTCACGGGTGCCTTGACCATCTCATTGTCACCACAGGAGGCAACAGACATGGCACTGAAAAAGGATGATCTCCAGGTCTTGGACTTGACTGTTTGTTCTGCTGATCACCTCCCTTCTCTTAAGGGTCTGACAGCAAGTCTTTCTCTCATGGGTAGGGGGGTACTCTATTCCTGTTAGGGAGATACCGGCTTCTGGTTTGTCCTTCCCAGAATTCTTCTCATTTCTGCAGCAAGCTTGGTCCTTCTGACATAGCAACAGACACTGGGGCCGGGTCCGCTCGCTCTGAGCAGGGGCTGGTGGCAAGTCAATGCCTGGCTCGGGCGCCACCTTTTAAGTAATCTTGGTGGAGATTATAGTCTGGAGATTTGTATTGCCTTTCCTTTGACTGAGGACCGAGTCCAGTTCTGACATGTCGAGTGATAAATTCAGCCCTCCAGGTTAGAATCATCTTTTCGTTCGAAGGATTCTGGATTATCCGCCTCTTCAGAAAGGGAGTAACTGGTGGCTCTAATTGCTCAAATGTCTTCTACTCTGCATTTGGCTGACCCTCTGGCGAGAGAATAGGTGTCTCAGGTACATTCCCTCCTGCAGGAGGTCTGGAACTGTGAAGGTTTTTCTTTTTCTGGAGGTTATCCAGAGTATGGTCCACTTAGAGTGGGACTTGCCTGACTTCCTGGTGAAGGGGTTGAGGTTTCTTCAGGAGCTTTATGCCTTGCCACAGGAGGACTACACCAGGTGGTTTAGCATGCCTTGGGTGGTTGTGCATGTCATGGCAGTCATGAAATGGACCACCATCCCGATGGAAGGTGATGCAGCCCTAAAGGCCACCTGGATAATAAGATGGAATCTCTCCTGAAAAATCAGTTCTCGATTTTATTTATTTGAAAAATTTATATACTGCATTTCCAGTGTTCAATACGGTTTACATTTAACATAAAAGAACCAAACATTACATGGAACATATAAACATTATAAAGAACATTTTACAGATAATCAACCCATATAATCATGCATGGAAGCATTATGAACCAAAACATTAGCCTTGAAGATAGAAACATGTAAATCATCCAGGGCATAAATTATATATATATATATATATATATACACAAGTCTGAACGGGTGTATTGGTGTGGATATTAGTGTGGTGTGTTTATTACTGAGGTGCGAAGGTGGACTATATCTCAGTAGTGTTTTAATATGCAATTTAGCGATGCAGTTTGCTTGCTTATGTTATGCCCTGAAAGCGCATTTGGAACAGGTGCATTTTCAGGGGTTTCCTGAAATCCTTAGAGTAGGTGGTTGTGCGGATTTTCACAGGGAGGGAGTTCCATACCATTGCAGTATAAAATGAGAATGCTCTTTAGCATGCAGCTTGGTTGCATTTTGCGAAGTTTGGATGAGAAGCAAGGGGGAGTTCTGCGGTGCTTCTTCTCTGTCTGTTATTGGGAAGTTTTGTTATTATAGTTGTAAGTACTCAGAGGACTGGTTGTGGAGGATTTTAAATATCATGACAATGTTCTTGTATTTGATTCTGTCCATTAGAGGCAGCTAGTGGAGCTCTTTCATGACAGGAGTGATGTGTGAGCTCTTAGACGTTCCAGTGAGTACCCTAGCCGCGGTGTGCTGAGCAAGTTGTAATGGCAATAGATGGGATTTCGACAAGCCTTGGAGAATTGCATTGCAGAAGTCAATATGTGGAAGTGTCATCGCTTGGAAGACAATCCTGTAGTCGTGTGGTTCCAATAGGGGGCGAAGCCATTGCAAAGTCCTTATTTTATTGTAGATTTGCTTTGTTGAATTGTTGTTGTGGGTCTTTAGGGTACGATGCTGGTCAATAGTTACACCGAGGTAACAAACCTCAGATTTGACTGTTAGTTTTATTTGATTAACCTTAACTATTTTTGGGGGATGAATGAATGATCTTTTATAATTAATAGACTTCTGTTTTGTTATAGTTAATGGTAAGGCCTTGTTGGGAGAGCATAGGACAATTGAATTGAACAATGTCCGATGGAAGTGAATTTTGTGTCTGTGATTGAGAATGGTGCTTAGACATTGTCGTCCGCATATAGATGGTATAACAGTATGTGACTGAAGGATCTGGCAGATTGACTGGATGTAGATGTTGAATAATAAGGATGACAGGGATGAGCCCTGAGATACACCACTATTCTGTGGGAATGAGTTTGAGCTTTTATTCTCAGATTTCCTCTTTTATTCTCCAGTTTGCTGTGTGTGTGGGTCTGCAAACTCAAGCTCTTTTTTAGTGGATTCAGTTGCTCATTCTGGATGGATACTACCATCCTCCCGGAGTTGGCAACAGCCTTTCTGTCGGATGCTATGTATGATCTTGTCTGCTTGGCGGCTAAAGACATTGCTCAGTTGACTGTGACATGACATTGGCTGTGACTTCACCTCTGGGCAGTAGACGCAGCCTCCAAGTCCCAGTTGTCCCAGTTTGCTTTTAAAGGGTAGTTTTTATTTGGGGAGGACTTGGAGAAACTGGTTAAGAATTTGAATGAGTCCAAACCTCCATTGCGTCCCAAAGGATAGGCTGAATGGATCTGGGAAATGAACGGGTGCATCCTCTTCCTTAGCTTCTGCCCATTTTTTCCTCATTCCTGATACCTGCAGTGGTCCCAGGAACTCCAGGATTCCAGGTATAGCCCCGGAAAGCCCACTTTCTCTTCCTCTTCTGGTGCTTGGTCCTGTGTTCAGTTCTTTTGCGGGGCTTGTGGATCCTGGGAACCTACCACCTCCAGAAGTGCCACCTCCCATCTGGCACAATGATAGGTTGAGGGCCCTTTCTGAGATGCCTCTAGTGAGCAGAAGGCTGTGCCTTTAAAGATTAGGAGTGGACTCTGGTCACCATGGATTGCTGGGTGCTAGGCACCATTCAGTACAGCTATGTTCTGGAATGCAGAGAGCCTATCCCGGATGTCTTCATTGTCTCCCATGTGGTTCTGTGGCCAAGAGGGCCATTGTTCAGGTTACACTGTACAGATTGCTCCAGCTGTTGGCAGTGGTCATGGTTCCCCCTGCCAAGGAAGGCAAGGGGCAGTACTCCATCTTTTTCATGGTGCTGAAGAAGGACTGTTCTTTTTGGCCAATTCTCAATCTCAAGGGGGTCAAAGCCCATCTTTGAACTCTGCACTTCTGAATGGAGGCTCTGCAGTCAGTGACCAGGCATTGTGGCACAGGGGGAGTTCCTTACGTCTCTGGATCTAGGTTGAGGCCTATTTTCACATTCATATCCGCGAGAATCAGCAGTGCTTCCTTGCTGTGCTTGGTTCTCATTGTCATTTTGCTGCTCTCCCCTTTTGGCCTCTTTACCACCCCACAGACATTCTCGAAAGTCATAGTAGTGAAAGCTGCAGTGCTGAGGCACCAAAGGATGGACGATTGACTCATTCGAGCCAGGTCACAGTCTGAAGCATCTCAGGTGCTGACCTGTGCAGTACAGTTCCTGGAGAATCTCGGCTGGGTGATCAGTTGTGGGAAGAGTCAATTGGAGCCATCCCAATTGCTGGAACACCTGAAAGCACAGTTTGACACTCATGTAGGCAGGGTCTTCCTGCTCAAGGAGAGGGTGAAAAAGTTGTTCTCTCAATAGGCAGCCTTCTGGACTCGGCAGGCTCCCAGAGTGTGGGATTATCTGCAGCTTCTCAGCTTGTTGGTAGCATCAATCTAAGTGGTACCTTAGCCATGTAGCAAAAGGTTTTATGGTATGACAAAACTAAAACAGAACTTTTGGATTGAATGCAAAGCATTGCATTTAGTGCAAACGTTGCACAGCACATAACCCAGGGAACGCCGTGCCTAATGTAATGCATGGTGGTGGCTGCCTCGTGTTATGGGATGTTTCTAATTGACAGAGATTGGGGTATTTGTCAGGATAGAAGGAGCAACGATTGGAGAAAAGCACAGAAAGGCCTTTGAGGCAAACTTGCTGCCCTCTGCAAGAAAGCTGAAACAGAGAGGGGGAGTTCTTTCAGCGAAAGAGTGGCCCAGAGCAAACAACCAAAGCTACAATGGAGTGGCTAGGGAACCAAAAGATATGTCCCTTGTATGGCCCACCGTAATTCATCCTTTCATTTTCCAGGTCATTTATACATATGTTAAAAAGCACCAATCCCATCACAAATCCTTGGGGCACTCTATTATGTACTTTTTTTTTTCCTCTGAGAAAACTGGTCATTTAGATGGACTCTGTTTCCTGCAAAAATGACAGAGGCAGTGCAGGGCTGGCTCAAGGGTTTCTGCTGCTCCAGGCAGAAGCCCAGGACATGCGGCTCCCCCCTCGCACGCCAAATCATGCCGTACTACACCCCCCCAATGCTAAGCCGTGCTGTCGCCGAGCCTAGCTACTTCCCCCGGCCCTGCTGCTGGATTCAGTGGCAACAGGGAGAGATGGTGTGACTCAGCAGGCCATGTGTGCCAAAGCACATGGCCTGCCGTGGTTGCCATGCTGCCCACAGAGGTCTTCTGCCCTAGACAGCTACCTAGTGGATGGGCTGCCCTGGGCAGGTGGCACCTTTAAAAGACTAACCGATTTTTGAGGCCTCAGTTTTCAAGGACAGGAATTCACTTCTTGTCCTCGAAAGCTCATGCCTCAATAAATTGTTTAGTTTTTAAGGTGCCACCTGCCTCTGTCAGTTTTGTTACTCCAGACTAATACAGCTCCCACTCTGAAATTTGTCATTTTTTTCTTGCAAGACACTTACAGGATACAAGTTCCAAAATCGCAAATCTCTTCCCAGTGCTTAGACCAAGTACCTTTCAGTGCCCGTGCCTCTGGGTCTCTTTCCAAATCCCAAAAATCTCAAATGCATCACTGTAAACACCCCCCCCCCCCCCCCGCCAAAAATATTCCATACTCTTTTATGTTTGGGATGCACTGAGGTTTGGTCTCTTATACCAGAGAGTGGACTTTCTGTAGGTAAGGTGGGATGCACCATGTATTCCTTCAGGAGGTCAGTTGGACTAACAACAAAAAAGACTCAATTGGCTCGACTCCTTCAAAAGACTTATTCCAGTCTTTTAATATCTCCACTGTTATAGATTAGTTCTCCAGTGCTTTTCCTTCAGACCCTTCTTCAGTTTGTTAGCTTTTCCAACTCCTCCTCTTAGATTTGTCCAGCCTAAAAAAAAACCCTTATCCTGTTCCAATGGCCCAGCCAGTCATCCAGAGAGGATGACTTTTTTCTTGCAAGACACTTACAGGATACAAGTTCCAAAATCGCAAACTCCTTCCCAGTGCTTAGACCAAGTACCTTTCAGTGCCTCTGGATATCTTTCCAAATCTCAAAAATCTCAAATGCATCACTGGCAACCCCCCCGCCAAAAATATTCCATACTCTTCATAGTATTCCCACTATGCCGGCAGATCTACTCTATCTTCTAGGGCAGTGATGGCTAACCTTTTTGAGCCCGAGTGCCCAAACTGCCGCACAAAACCAAAGAATTTCCTCAAAGTGCCAGCACGTCATTTGCATAAGTGGTCTTATTTGCATAAATATTTGCATAATGTTACCATACACTAACTTTTAGTAAACATGTCTCTTAATGAGTGTATGGATAAAGAAAGACTAAAAGATTTCTACATTACTATAATCCAGTGCCAACCGCCAGGCACATTAGGAACTACTACAAACGCTGCCCATTTAGAACCCATAGCAAACCCGCCGTATCCTGACAGCATTACCAGGACTCACAAAGCACCATACCCTACCTATCAAAAGGCAACACTGCAAATATTAAACCAATACATTTCAGAGAATACTGGGGAAAGAGAACAAGTGGCAACGTCAAATAGGAATTTCCTCTTGTACCAAACAAAGCGCAGATGTTAATGATGCACATTTCCCAGAGCTGACATATTCCAGTTAATAAATTCAAAATAAAGAGATATCTTTCTACCTTTTGTGCATTTTTTTTTCAGTTGCAATTGGTCCAGCCACCTTCTTCTGGTTTCTTCTTCATGTTTTCTGCTAACTCTCCATCGTCTGCTGTCCATTTGTCCTTTCTTCTCTCTTCTAGTTTTTTTTCCATTCTCTCTCTCTCTCTACATCTGCTTTAACATACTAATCTTTCTCCTTTTGCTCTTTCCTCATTCCTATTTCATCCACACAAATTTTACCCCTCCATCCTCAATCCCCAATTACTCTCCCAATACCTGGCCAATTGTAGATTTTTCATCCCTCCTACACAAAATATTTTTCCCCTCTCCATTTTACTCTCCCAGCCCCATCCCATTCTAATCCTCCCCCAACATCAGCTCCCTTCTAGTTCCAGTCTCACCCAGCATCCATTCCCTTCTAGTCCCTGCATCAGCCCATTTCCAGTCCAAGTCCCTTCATCTGCTCATTTTCAATCCTAGCCCCCCCCATCAGCCCATTTCTACTCATTTCCTAGCCCCACCATCAGCCCATGTCAAATCATAGCTCCCCTCCACTCAGCCCAATTCCAGTCCAAGCCCCCCCATGAGCCTACTTCCAGTTCTAGCCCCTCCATGAGTCCATTTCAATTCAAGCCCCCACCACAGCCCATTTCCAATCTTAGCTCCCCCCAACAGCCCATTTCCAGTCCTATCCTAGCTGTTCCATCAGCCCATTTTCAGTCCTAGCTCCCTTCCCTCACAGCCCATTTCCATTCCAAGCCCCCTCCCCATCAGCTATTTGCAGTTCAAGCCTCCCCTTCCACTCAGCCCATTTCCAGTCCTAGCAACACCCCAACCCATTACCAGTCCTAGCCCCCCGTCAATCAACTTCCAGTCCTAACCCCCATCACCCCATTTTCAGTTTAACGCCCCCCCCCTATAACCCTTTACCAGTCCTAACCCCCCATCAGCCCATTTCCAGTCAGCCCCCCATAGCCCATTGCCAGTCCTAAACCCCCCCCATCAGCCCACAGCCCATTACCAGTCCTAACCACATCAGCCCACCTCAAGTCCTAACCCCTCCCCATCAGCCCATTTCCTGTCCTAGCCCCCCCCATAACCCATTATCAGTCCTACACCCCCATCAGCCCACTACCAGTCTTAACCCCCCCATAGCCCATTACCAGTCCTAACCCCCCCCATCAGCCCACTACCAGTCTTAACCCCCCCCATAGCCCATTACCAGTCCTAACCCCCCATCACCCCATTTCCAGACAGCCCTCATCAGCTCATAGCCCATTTCCTGCCCTCATCAGCCCACAGCCCATTGCTAGTCTTAACTCCCCCCCATAGCCCACTGCGTCTTAACCCCCCTCCCCAGCCCACTGCCAGTCTTAACCCCCCCTCCCTAGCCCATTGCCAGTCTCAACCCCCCTCCCTCCCTCCCTCCCTAGCCCATTGCCAGTCTCAACCCCCTCCCTCCCTCCCTCTCTAGCCCATTGCCAGTCTCAACCCCCCTCCCTCCCTAGCCCATTGCCAGTCTCAACCCCCCCTCCCTCCCTAGCCCATTGCCAGTCTTAACCTCCCTCCCTCCCTAGCCCATTGCCAGTCTTAACCCCCCTCCCTCCCTCCCTCCCTAGCCCATTGCCAGTCTTAACCCCCCTCTCTCCCTCCCTAGCCCATTGCCAGTCTTAACCCCGCTCCCTCGGCTCATGGCAATCAAAAAAAAAAAAGGGTGCCCCCTGCTCCCGCGGCGGCATGGAGTGTCCCGCGGGGCTCCCTCTGCCGGGCGGGACTCTCCCGGCGATTCTCAGCCCCTCTCTGCCGGCGTTCAGAGAAGCGAAGGGAGATAGAGTCTCCCTCGCGTCTCTCTTAAGCCCGCAGGGGCAGATGGGAAATTTCCCATCAGCCCCTGCGGGCTTAACAGAGACCCGAGGGAGACTCTCCCTTCGCGTCTCTGCAAGCCGGCAGAGAGGGGCTGAGCAGCGCCGGGAGAGTCCCGCCGGGCAGAGGGAGCCCCGCGGGACACTCCATGCCACCGCGGCGGCAGCGGGCAGCTTTTTTTTTTTTTTAATGTGCGACCTTCCCGCGTGCCAGCTGCAAGGCCTTCGCGTGCCACAGCTGGCACGCGTGCCATAGGTTCGCCATCGCTGTTCTAGGGTATTAGTTTCCTCCAAAACACAGGGCCCTACTCTTAGTGATGCTCACTCAAATCCATCCTCCATCATATCTGCTTAGACACAGAGGGAATATTTTGGGGTCCTGCTACACTTGGCTACATAATAAGATAGAAGTGAAAGGAGGAGGAGCCTAATGATTAGAGCAGTGGGCTAAGGACTAGGGAAACCAGGGTTCAAAATCCTGTGACCTTAAAGTCACTTAACCCTCCATTGTCTCCAGGTGCCAAACCTAAGGCTTGATTTGCTAAAAAGCACTTCTGCATTACTATACATTAATTACCGCAATTCCCATTTTATGCAATGGGACCTATTTACTAATAGCATGAGTTAATGGTGGTAGCATGTGCTAACGCCGGGCGCTTCAGTAAATCTAGAGCACAGATTGTAAGTCCCCTGGAGATAGGGAAATACATACTGTATCTGAATGCCATTCACCTTGAACAACTACTGGAAAGGCATAAGGTATATTCCTTCCTCTTCTCCCCTCCCTCCTCCCCCAAGAAAACCAAACGGCTGATTTAAAAAAACAAACAAAAAAACCCTTACTAATTTGTTAGTAAAATAGACTAGAGATTCCCCAATGATTGCTACAGGGAATTTTGAGGTGTGCATACAAGGATGGTGTACGCTTTTGTATAAAGTTCCTTTTGTGGTCAAGAATACACAGGGTATTGATTAGATTTGCATAATTTGTAGAACTTGTCTACTTATTCATGCATATTTGATCTGTACAGGTTTCCTGTTTCTTTTCTTAGTCAAATTACGCTGCCCCCATTGCCTTAAAAAAGACGAAGTAGGAAAGACAGCATTGCGGTTTTCATTGAGCAGCAACCTCTTTGTCCTCTGGAAACTCATGCTTGACTTTCCATGGAGGTGACATCACATAGGGCTTCGGCATCGCAAGGCAAAGTGTGTACAGTTGACACTGCTTACTGTCAACATGTGACAATTTTTCCAGAAGGGATATTCTTCTTCTTCCCCCCCCCCCCCCCACAGAATTTATATTGATCAGTAGAAGCTACTCATCAAACTCAAACTTGCCATGAAAAAAAGTTGATGTATTACCATGGTCTCTGGCAATGCCATGGTGTCGCTGCAGTTACCATTGGTTGGTCACAACTGTGGATTTGCAGCAAGGTTTCTCCTACGATTCGTCACTGTTACCCTTTCCCTTCTTTCTTCCATCGCAGCTCAGATCGTCTTGCCGCTGCTGCACAGGCCTTCTGCCGGGTTCTCCCACTTTGCCATGGAAGGCACCATGGCTTGTGCTTCTCTCCTGACACTGACAGCAGGTGATTTGACTTCCCCATTTTCTAACTATGAGCTCAAGGCAAGTGCCATCAGGTGCACAAGTGGGCTTACCAGCTAAATTGTATCTGAGGTGACAGCAGAGGGTGAAGTAACTTGTCCAAGGTCACAAGGAGCGTGAGTGGCATGGTAGAAGCAGGATCTGAATTCTGCTTTCCCTGTTCCTCATCCTGCAACTCTAGACTGCTCTGATGTTCTGTAATGGGTAAGGGGTGTGGGCTGGCATGAGACAGGTGGAAAGACTGGGAAAACACCTAGAAAGAGGGAGAGAGGAGATGTTAGACAAATCTTGTGATTTTCATTATGGTGTTTCTGGACCAGAGATGTCCATAAGACTCCTTCTGTTTAGGGAGCATTACAAGCATATGAGAGAAAATCAAAAACAAATGTATTTGGTTTCCATAATGAATGTGGGCCTAGATTGTGTTTTCTATAATAGACACATTTTTTTTTCTTTGACTTTGGCATGGGACCCAGGAAAAAAAAGGCACAATTTATCCTCTTAGTTTTACTGCTGCCGCTGCAAAACCTAATCCTGTAATCATATTTTTCTACATCGGCCATTCTACTGTGTTTATGACCTAATGTACACATTATAAAATCTCTTCAGTGCTGTGCAGTGCAAGTGAATTCAAGGTGCAGCTGCCAATCGTTCTTTCAAACAATTAAGTGCTATAAATAGAAAATGGCAGCAATAGACACACCCACACATGTCCAAGGAGAATTTGAACTTCAAAGATATGAATGTGAACAGTAAAAGATCCAGGTAGATATGTTTATAGGTAGCAACAGTGATTAGCTTCTAACTTCTTCACCAATGAAATGTGTGTAACTATTTTATGTAGCTATGCAGCAGTTTTTGTTCTTTATTTATTTATTTTATTTATTATTTATTACAGGCTCTTATATACCGCTCTATTCAGAATCAGCGCGGTTCACAATATAACAACATACCATAACAACAAACTGTTAGGTTTTACAGAGAACAAGGTCAGAGAACTTGGAATAAAACATGGTTTTTAAACATGGTTTTTAAACATAGTTTTAAACATGGTTTTTAAACATAGTTTTAAACATGGTTTTTAAACATAGTTTTAAGGCAACACAGTGCGAAGTCCCAAGAGGGGACCTGCATTGCCTACTAAGTAGGACAGGCACATTGCATAAGGTGGAAAAAATGCACCTGTGAATCTCTTCCAGTGATTCCCTTTCTCCCTCAGCTTTACCTTGCTTCTTCCATGTGCTTCTCACCATCCTGTGGTGCCTCTGCAGCTGGGCATAAGGGTCCTGCCATTAGCTGTGGGCACTTTTCGGCAACACTCCCTCCCTCATGGACTGTGAACCAACATGTTCTCACAGTCCCAGTTTTGGGCATGCCCTCACCCATGCAGATTGTGTGTCCCGGGGGGGGGGGGGGGGGAATAGGAAATGTAGCAGAGTGGAGGGGATACTGAATATTGATATCGCCCAGGTTGGCAGAATTCATTTCAGCAACTGTAGTGTTAGACGAGCAGTTTGGAGGGGTTTTGTGTTTGGATGCCATGATGTTGTGAAATGTCTGTCTGCATTTCTTAGCTTTGTAAGTACTGGCATTGCAGAGAGTTCATTTGTCGTGTGAGAGAGTTCATGTATCCTTCAGTTAGTTATTTACCTTTATTCACTTCATCTGCATATTTGTCGTCACCATAGGACCTTCCTTCTCCTTTTAAAGAATCCCGCTACACTGCCCTTCCTCCACACACAACCAAACAAACTGTACATCTTAGAGCTTGAGTAAAGAGAGATTTATTTTACTGGTCCATGGTAGAGTAGCCCTCTTATAACTAATTCTTTATATAAAGGAATGATTGCTGTGATTCCTCTATAGTTTTGATCTTTCATTTTTCTTTGGACGGAGATTGCTGAAACCATGTTTTGAAGCACACATCAGCATAGGCATCTGTATGAGACTCTACAATTAGAGTACGAAAGCTGCCTTTGTTGTAGACAATTGCTAACTTCCCATTAAGGAAAGATCAACGTATTGCCTAAAATGAACCCATGTCTTTATGGAAATTGCAGAGTGGGGCGAACACACTCAAATCATCTTATTCAATATTTCCCAGAGGTTGATGGAATATTGCCATATGACGGCTTCCCTGCATGGTGTTTTGATTAGTATACAAGCCGTTTTGTCTATACCTAAAAATTTAAAAAAATCGTGGCTGCTGTGTTAAATTGACATTTTGAGATTTCTATTCCGTTTGCCCCATTGTGTGTGTGTGTGTAATAATTGTAATAGCCATTTCCCCAGGTGAAAGGTATGTGAAGGTTATCTGATCTGAGCGGAAGTGCTCCCCAGTGGGGGGGGGGGGGCAGTAGTGCTTGTGTGCATGCTTTACAAATTTACCTGTGCCAAATCAAACCAGAAAATTTCTGTCTACTAACTTACATGCATACCTTCTACACAGGTTGGACAGCCTGCTATACTTATGGATTCTTTATGGGGAAAATCACTTTAAAATGTGGCCCTTAATGTGCAAGTGTGCTCCTTTGTGCCCTTGGGCAAGTCACTTAATCCTCCATTGCCTCAGTTATGAACTTAGATGGTAAGCCCTCCAAGAACATAAGAATGCCTCCTGTTTCTGATTGAAACTCGTCTTGAATTTCTGAGAAAAGTGTGAGCTAAATGCAGTTCCCCCTTTCCAATGTATGTAGAAATCTTTTAAGAGTTCAGGCAGAGTCACCTAGGAATAATTATACCAGACAAACTATTGTCTGATCTTCTTTTTTTCTGGAGGGTTTTGTTCACATTTGTTTGTGAAGAACTTGTGAATTTAAACCAGAACTTGCTGGAATACATTTTGAGGTCAATTGAACACAATGACTCTTAAGTACATGTTTCCTCATAGATTCTCCTTTCTCCCCTCTCCCTCCCCTCTTTAATTTGTGGTTCAAGATGAGTAAGCAGAAGGGTAAAATGAAGACTTGGATGCAACTGGCACCTGCTCGGGACACAAATGACTGGAGCTGGAGCTGTTCCAGAGGGCTCAGTGGAAGATTGAAGCCATGCTGTCAATAGTTGACATTGCCTTATGCCATCAAACCCATGCTCTATTCAGCAATACTAGTGGAGAAGTGGGGAAAGACGATGTCATGTCAGTATGCATCAGAGAAGTGCAGCTGCTGAGGTGCTTCCCCCACTAGGCACGCTACAGAATGAGGCTTGAATCACACATGAAGGCAGTATTTGAAGAGATGAGCATTCAGCAAGAGCAGTGTTGGAGGGAGAAGTAGCCTAGTGAGGCCTCAAGAGTCATCCAGACATAAGTTGGTGGTTCTGGTAATGCCTTTGAAGGCCCAGGAGTGGAACGACCGTGCACTCGTTCCTCCTAAATGGTATGTTTCATGTTTAGAGCTATAAAATCTCATTTCCCAAATGAAGCTTTGCAAATTCTCAGGAACGATCTAGGTTAAATTCTCAGCCCAAAATGGCATTGTAGAGACAGGCTGCACTCGAGTTGATGGAAATGCCAATATAGCAGACTTTTTGGAAGTCGATTACACTGCATTAATTAAAGATAATTTGTTGCTACCTAGCAAATTGGAGAGGCTTGGAGAATACACTCATATACAAAAATGAATGCTTCTTCAGTTTGCTTTGAAATAAAATTAATTTGTCTTTGAACTATGTTAGGGGCGTCTTGAAAATTAGAGCAGATGCACCTGCCTGCTGCTTCTTTACTGTCTATTGGGGTCTTTGCGTCAACTGGTCCCATGATGTAAGAGATGTTCTTACATCTCCCAACAGTCTGTATTTGATGTGAGGTTTATTTATTTGGCAGAGTTTTTATACCACTTTTCATTGGGTCAAAGTGGTGTACATAGAACAAATTTCAACATTTCCAGAGAACTGTAACTATTTACATTAACAATTTAACTAGGACATTCTGTCCTTAACCTATTTACACAGCTGTATTAGGTGGGGGGGGGGGGGATAGGTAGGTTGGTGGGACAATTCTGAAATAATAGGGTAGGGGTATCAAAATATAGGGTGAGCAGGTGGGTTTTGAGGAGTTTTCAGAATGTGAGGCGGTCTTTGGTGTTCCTTATCAAGCCGGGGAGAACGTTCCATATGGTAGGAGCGTAGAGTTCGAAGGATCTAGTGCATGCGTGTTGGGTGCTGCTTGTTTTTGTGTGGGTAGTGGCTAGGAGGTTCGTTGTGGAGTGCCTTCTTTGCTGTGGTTTCTGCTTGGGCAGAATTTATGCCACTGTTTGACATGCAAAGGCACATTTTAGAAAAGATGTGGAGATGGGACCTGAGACATCAAGGTTGGGACGTTTATGGTTCTGGTAGTATTTTAGAAAGGGTTCTGCTAAATGTGGAACCGTTTCTTAAATACTTAGAAGACATGCAGGAATACACTAGCATCCATGTACAGAAGAAGGAGCCTGGGGAGCATAGCTGCATACACTGTAAGTGCTGCCTCTTAACATGTGGAAGCCAGTATTTTCTGAGCTACTGGTGTAGGTCCCGCACACTTACATGTATATGGGAGCCATATTGCAAGCTTCAAGTGTAAATGCAGCCAGTTAACGATAAATGCTGCTACCTAATTTCAGCAAGGAAGGGGAAATAACAGGGATTAAGGATAATCCCCACTGAAAAGGATTGGCTGAAACTAACACTTTTTAAAAAAATCTAAATATACTAGGGAGAAGGTATAAATTCTGTTGTGGACAGTTTGGTCGTACATGTGTATTTCCCCATATGAAATAGGGAATGCAGGTTGACCTTTGACCTGCTTTTCATGCTCTAACCATGCCTCCAACATGTCCCCTTGCACATAGGGCTGAATTTACACGTCGTTATGATTTTCTAAAATCACCCCTGCAATAGTTAATCTAACCCGGCATCTACTTGCCATGGAGCACTTACTTTTAGCTATATCTTGTCCTTGTTTAAGAATCCTGCCACGCAGTGTGGTGAGGAAGTACACATGATGATATCCATGCATCGTCATGGCATCCTAGTTTTATCAGATGACGCTGTCATTTTGTGACCACTTTAACAAACAGAACTGTCAAACTGTGAAGACTAAAAACGATTCTGTTTTTGCTTTTAGAAATATTGTAAGCTAGTGGGTGCTACTAACAGTAACTGTATATGACTTTATCATGCCTTGGTTTTGATTCAGTTTTCTTGGTGGGTGTTCATACTAGTGGTGACATTACCAGAGTTTTTGCATGCAATTGTGGGACACTTATCCATAGTGTTTGTCGAGGATGAAGGGGTGGAACACCTTAGTTCCAGGTCCGAGCAACAAGGGAAGGGATGGATGGAGAAGGGAACAGGAGTTATGGGATGGATGGGGTGAGGGTAATAACAGCAACAATATCACTTTCATACAGGTAAATCAACAGAGAAATAGAAACAGTGATGCATTTAATTCATATAAATTCTGAAAACTGACACATTTAAATAAGTAAATGGAAAATACATTTTTTCTACCCCTCTGTCCCCATCGCTGGGATCAGGCATAAGAGGTTGCAAACGGAGGGGAGGCAGGAACAACAGCTCTAAAATCGATGACATCTGGTAACCTTAACTAGTGAGCTCTGCTAAGTTTATATAATGCAGTTCAACACTGTATTAATAGGATACAAACTTTGTAAAGATTGCACACCTAGATTGACAAATGTTCAGGAAAACGTTTGACTGGAGTATAGTCTAGGAAACCTTTTTTTCTTAGGCACGTTTCGCTCAATCAGGAGTTCTATTGTGGAGGGTCCATCTGTTGTCTGTATCTTCATCCATCTACATGCAGAAGTTTGTTTGCACTTGCACAGACAAACCTATGCATTCTAAGAGGAGGAGCTTAGAGCGGACAGCATGAGAAGAGAAGCTGGTGGTGTGGGAACCACAATTCCCACCTCTCAGAGAGGAGAGACCTCCTCTAGTGGTGCCGCTGGGGACCTCAACTCCTGCTAGCACAAGGACAGATGGGTTGCAGCCATGGCATGTGCTGCTGCTGCTGGTAGGAACCTAACCCTTGGTGGCAGGAAATGGAGGAGAATCAAAACCGTGGCACATGCGCAGTTGCCGCTGGGATCCCACTACTGGTGTTCACCACATTTGGAGCAGAATTCTAGAAGAGCTGTGGCTGTGGACAAAAATTATTTATTTATTTAAAAAATTTTTATACCGCCTTTTCATTTAATCAAGGTGATTAACAATAACGTAACTTTTACAAATATCTTGCAACTTTAAACAATAATAGAGATCTTGCAATTTTACGCATTATCAATGTGACTTTGAAAACTTAAACAGTTTCTGTAGCATCAACACTACTTAAGTATGTCTTAGTAATTGTAGTAGGAAGGTAGAATGGTGTAGATGGCATTGCTTGAGAAGATAGGCCTTTGGAGTAGTTAGTGTGATTGGGGGTCTTCGTAGAATTGTTCAATGAATAGAGTGGTTTGGGGTAATTTTTGGAATTCTTTTAAGTCATTTGTTGATCTTAGATTTTCTGGGAGGACATTCCAAATGGCAAGGGCAGCAAGAGAGAAGGCTCGCATGGATGTAGATTTATTGGTTCTTGTGAAGAGACTGGGGGTTGGTATAGTGTTTTTGGTGCTGTTTCTGTCTGGTCTTTTGCTTTCTTTGGTTCCAGTGAGCTATTTTAGCATTCCTTGTAGTACGTTGTTTTTAATTTTGAAGATAGTATATTTCGTCTGTGAAGAGATTGGCAGCCAGTGTAGGTCATGTAGTATGGGAGTTATATGGTCTTGTAATGAGGCTCCAGTAATGATACGGGCAGCAGTATTCTGTACCATTTGAAGGGGACGAGTGGATTGTTTAAGTAGACCTTGGTAAAATAGATTACAGTAGTCCAGTACAGGTGTAATGATCACCTGGCATACTGTGCGGAAGTGTTCTTTATTGAGGAGAGGTTTTAGTCTATGGAGCATTGCTAGTTTGAAAAAAGCTGATTTGGATATCTTATTGATATGTGGTTGGAGGGTAAGGTGTTTGTCTAGAATCACTCCAAGATATCGAACTTCGTCTTTTATTGCAATCGGTGTATCTGAGATGTTAATAGAGGTGGGAGGAGTGAATGTGGGATCCCTTGTAATGACAGCTTCAGATTTATTTATGTTGATGTTTAAATTGTTGTTGGAAAGCCTGGTTGTTATTTCCTGATTATGGATTGATATAGTGGAGTAGTCTGGGGCGTCCAATTGAATAGGGGTATATGCCATGATATCGTTAGCATATATGGCATATTGTATCTTGTATTTGTTGAATATTTTGCATATGGGCTGAATATAGATGTTGAAAAGAAGTGCAGATAGTGAGGAGCTTTGGGGTACTCCTTGAGTTGTACGGAATGGTGCTGAGGTGCAGTTACCGGATGTTACTCTTTGCTGTCTTCGAGATATGATTGGAACCATTTGATGGTGGTGTCTTGGAGGCCAATCTCAGTTAGGCGTTTCAATAGGATGTGGTGGGAAACTTTGTCGAAGGCGGATGTTATGTCAATGAAAATTAATAAGAAGCCCTTCTTTATCTTGTCTATTCCTTTGATTATATTATCAAATAGATGTATGAGGAGTGTCTCAACACTATGTTTTGGACGGAATCCGTGCTGGTGAGGATCTAGTGGGGCATTTTGATCGATATGGTTTTGAAGCTGTCTTTGAACAATTTTTTTGGTTATTTTTGCCAGGAATGGGAGGCTGGTTATTGGGCAGTAGGCTGATGGGTCAGTACTATTGGTAGAGTTGTTTTTTTGAATAGGGAGAATAGTAGATTGTTTGAGTGCTTTGGGCATGTAGCCCTGAGTAAGAGAGTTGCTTACTATCTTTTGGATGTATGTGTTGAAATCTTCTTTGGCTTTGATCCATTTCACTGGGCAGGGGTCTGATGGGAGAGGTGGTAGTGTTTAAAGCAGTGATAGTTTGTTCTATTTGTTTGGTTGATGGTAGTTGTGGAGCCCACATCTGGTATGCTCATCAGAGGGATGTTTGAATGGGGTGTGGTGAGACTGTTCTTGGATATTAGATAATTAGCAAAGGTTTGAGGGTGCATCTTGTTTTCATCTTTCATGGTTGGGTCATTTGTAAGGGTGTGGATGATGTTGAAAAGTTCCTTGGGTTTGTTGCAGGCTTTTAGCACAATGTTTATGTGGTATTGTTGTTTATGGTTGTTTATTAGATTATTGTATTCTTTTTGCATCTCCTGGTATTGCTTCAATGTAGTTTCTGATTTGTTATGTCTCCAGCGGCGTTCCAGTTGTCGTAATTGAGCTGTTGCCATGGGAGACCCAACCCCCCTCCCATGGAAAAAGAATAAAGTAAGTCCAGAAAGTGAGAGGGGTGGATAGAGTGGAGGGGGAGAGGGATGAAGAGTGCAACGGGGATGAGTTGGAGGAGAGGAGTAGAGAGAATGCAGGAGATGAGTGGGAGGGTGTGAAGAGAGCTGATATGGGAAGAAGCGATGTGGAGTTGAGAATGGGATAAGGGATGGAGAAAGGATGGGAGGGGTGAGAAATGGAGAATGAGTGAGAGAGAATGCAAAAAGGAGGGAGATGGAAAAGTGCCAGGAGATGGGAGGATGAGGAAATAAATATTAAGGTGAAAGGGAAGAGTCCAAGGGGGGGGAGGCAGAAAGCTTATAAGCCAAGAGACACCCCCTGCCCCCCAACACACACCCTGCTGCAAACACGCACACATCTCCCCTCCCCCCCATTCAGACATCCCGAAAGATGCACACTTACACTGTCAAGACAAACACAGATATGCATGATACCACTCATATCCCCCCCCCCATAGCCATGTGGTTCCTGCCTCTCTACTGAACTTTACCATATCTTTTCCCACCAAGTCCCTCAGACACAAGTTCTTGAGTTTGCAAATGAAGTAGAAACATGCTGTTGAGACACCCTTTTTTAAGTGTGCTCTTTTCAACTTGTTTAAAATATATTGGACACTGTGATGAGAAATAAGCTCATTTTCAATCTAATAGTGAATGAAGAATAAAGAAACGGTTATACTTCAGTTGATTGCTGGCCTAGATCCTTAGGGATTTAATTTCTATGGAAAAGTAAATTGCTTTTGCTTTTTTTTTTTTATTCTTATGCTCAAACTTTGTCATCATCTAAAGCCAGAAGTCAGAAGTTTTATGTTTAGAGTCTGTTATAGTGTCAAAAAGCTAACAAGGCATGAAATTAAGTATTCACGCAAAGGTCTGGACCTCTATTGTTGTTGTGTTGGCATGATTCCATGTCTTGTGCTGTTCTAAAGAAGCAAGTGGTTGTACATAGTTGATGCTGCTCCAAAATGACTCAACAGTTGAAAGTACCTAATTGAATATTGCTGGATTCAGTAGAAACCATATAATCTCGGAATTCTCTTTAACCAATCCTTAATGCAATCCGGGTCCCAGAAAGAACTCCCTGTCCTACAGTCACCTCTGATTATTATGTAGTCACAGGCAAAGTGGACAGGTGCACTTACTGAGCTTGAGTTTCATTTAAAACCTTTAGAGACTTTTGCAGAAAGCCGGCGTTAATGCCATGTGCGAAAATCTATGCACATGGTTTTCTAGTGCGAGAGTACTGCAGAAGTTGTGAATAAGCAAAACGCATACAAATGAGAGATGTGCAAAATGTCCGCACTAAATGAGCAGCAGGCACCAGACATGTGCAGAAACCTTAGCTGCTAGCAGTGACACAGCTGTAGTGAAATCTAAAATGTTTTAAATTTAAAGTAACCATTTCCAGTGCGGAGTAATGTTTACCTGCATGACAGCTGTGAAAGTTATGCACTTAACTTTAGTGCCTGAAACAGTGGTTTGTGGAGGGTGCCCATACATTTTGTAAGCACCGTGAGGAATGGGTGACTGCAAAGACCCCAGCAGTAAACCTCACCAGGAAATGTTTCTGTTCTCCTACATGCCAATCTGTTTTCTGCTATATCAACTGAAGTTTTATGCGCTGAAGTTTTCTTTTACACGCACCAATGTTTTACTTCAGCTCCAATCAGATGTTTGAACAATGGCGTTACTGAATTCTGCACTTGGCCTTTCGGTCTTCTGCGCCCATCTTTGCATCTGGTAGAATAGCTAATGATCTCATCATGCCATTTGAATACATTTGAATTGGTGGAACACTACTATTTGTGCAGGTAATACGTGCACTTATCCTGTCTCTGCTTTGTGGTGCGTATGCACAGGTGCCATGCTGCCGACATGCAAATGGTGAGTTAATGTTTCTGCATTGGCCCCTAAGCTTTTCTAACCCTTGATAAGAAAGAGAATAAAAGTCATTTTAGTAAAGGGAGAAATCAGTCTGATGTGACATTAGGCACACCTTGAGATGTGAGTCGGGTAAAATAAGCAATAAAGTTCACAAATAGAATACATTTTTAAATTTATTCTATTTTCAAATAAATAGGTTTACAATTTTAAATAGGATAAAAATGAAAGTTTTAATTAATTAAAATTCCAATAAAGTGATGGTTACAAATGCAGTTTTAGCAAGAAGGAAATGTCAAATTCTTTACCCTTCAAAAATTGTTGTTTTTTTTTAAACTCCTTTTAAGAAGTAACTGCTGTCATTCAAAGGAACATGTTCTGTGTATCTTTGTACATTTAGATAATTTCTTTTATCAGCTGAACAACCAACATGTTGCAGAAAGACTCCTCACAGCTTTTACAGTTCCAGAAACCTTAATCTTTCAAGTTGGGTTACGTAGTAGAATTTTACCAAATCTCAGCCAGAATTCTCTCTTAATCCTACCCTAAACTATTTTCTTAAACTGATTTTTTTTTAACAGATACTTTGAATAATTCTTAAGACTGAGGTAAATATTCTTTAAGTGATAATATACTTTAAAAGTTTTCATTACATTGAATATTTTCTGTCTTGTTTACTGGAACTCCAGCAGGTTTCTTAGGAATTAAGGACCTCTTTTACCAAAGCCCGCTAAAGATTTGCCATTAACGTGCTGTTCTCATGCGTGTTAATGACAAAGGCCACATGTTAGCTGTAAGGGGGCGTGTTCAGTATGTCCCCGGTAGCTAACCCGTGTAGCTAACGTGCATTCCACTACATTGGATTCAGTTAATGATTCCTATAGAAGAGTAGTTAAGTGAACCCATGTTAAGAGCCGCTTGCCGCTGAGTGTGTGACAATTACCCTGACGCTAACGGTAATGTGCTCTCCACACCCTCTCTCTGCCCATTCCCCGCCCCATCCCATGATCACTGTACGTTTTAGTGTGCAAAGGCAAACGCTATTGCACGTTAGTATTACCGAATTCCTGTAGCTGCATGTTTAAAATGCCAATTAACCAGCTATAGAGTTTTAATAAAAGAGGCCCTAAGGTTTTTTGGAGTTTTGTTCAAATTTATTTGCACTCAAATAAAATATGGAATTTTCTCTTTTCTGAGTGTGTGTTGTTAAATGTTACTTAGCTCTCCGTTGTCTTCATCTGTTTTGTGTTGGGGCCCTGCTTGACACGCAGATCTCCTCTGGACTGCAGGATACTACTGGGTAGGACAGCATAGGATACCTATCCCCGTTCTTCCTTTAAAAAAAAAAAAGGTAAAACCTTATTTCCCTACAGCCGAACGTCCGGATTCTCTCCTCTTTTACTGGAACAGGCTTTGCAGTACTTGAAAACTAGTGAAATAAAATCAATATAATTTTTAATCCCCCAACTAATTCTATAATTTCATATTTTCTATCATACACACTTGAACAAACGTCTCGGGGCCTTTACGCTCAGTCACACTGCAGACTGACACGATCCACCTCAGCACAGGCAAAATGCTTCAGTTAGATTTCTGATAGCCAGAATCAATTTTAGCTATAGCTCAATAAAACAATCGGCTTCCACTTGCAGTCACGCCTCTCTCCCCCTCTTCCACAACACTGCAAATTTCCCTTGAACGATAATGGCATGCAAACTGCTAAGTAAAGCAATGACCAGTTGCTAGACTGTCTGTTTTCACCGGTTCACTATTCCTCTCCTTTTCAAATCCCTAACGGCTAGTTTACCTTCAATAACAATTGCTACAAGACAGGGCCATACCAAGGTCTGTGTGAGAAGTGCAGCCACACAGGGCGCAAGCATGGAGGGGGTGTTGATATTATCACTGGGCTTCCAGGAAGCTCAAAAAGAGTGAGTTACTGAAAGAGGGTGGGTCTTAAATGTGCTACATTGTACCTTTATTGTGTGTCCCCTAGTCTTTCTACTTTTTATTTTTTTTATTTTATATTTATCATTTTACAGTATTCCAAGTGAAACACTTATACAGAAAAAAGAGAACAGGATTGATTAAAAAAACCAGAGGAAAAATATCAAACAAACCGAATAAATACATGGTTCCCGTCACAGACAAGAACCCCTTTCCCTGTTCCCCAATGTAGCCCACAAAATGAGAGGGGGACTACATAGGAAACAAACTAAACCAGTACAACTCAGAAAACACGGGCTTAACAAACAGCATAATTATGTGGTAGAGGAAGGAGATACCTCTGACCCGATGGATCTATGTGAGTTCAGGAAGGATAGCAGCTGGAAAGGCTCAAAAAAGCATAAACATTAGATTGAAATTTAACCATGCACTTGCAAGGAAATTTAAGGGAAAAAAGAGCCCCCTGCTGCTGAACCCCTGGACGGAGCAAAAGAAATTCCTTCCTTCTACATTGTGTCTCTTTAAATAAATAAATCCGGAAAAACTCGGACAGCCAAACCTTTAAACAAGGCAGCTCTTTTATGGAAAAACATTCTGAAGAAACACGATCAGTAACAAGCACAAATGTTACAAGCAACATAGCTGGAACAATACCCTCAATATCAGAGGATTCCAAAATAGCAGAAACATTTAAAATATCCACCTGGGGGACCCCAGGTGATACCCCACCAGTCGAGACCTTTTTCCCAACAGATAAATAATAAAGCTTAGTCAAAGGAGGTTGGAATTCACCAGGGACACCCATTACTTCTGTAAGGTACATCTTAAAAATTTCCCTAGCGTCTATATGAGAAGACTTAGGGAAATTTACCAAACAAAAATTTAAATGTCTGGCAGTGGTTTCTAACATTTCCAATCTAAACTTCATGTTTAAAGAGTTCCTAAAGATGAATCCATATAATTTTCCAGCAGTCACCTTAGACTGTAATGTAGTAGAAACAGTCTGTAAAGAAGAGACCTCTTCAGCTTGCTTTTGAATTACCAAAGAGTTACCTTGGACCTGAGTGGAAATAGCCGAAAACTGAGATACAAAAGGTTCTCCAAGCTTCACAATGGTAGATCAGATAGATTCCAGTGTAAAAACTTTGGGGCGAGCAATTGAAAATGCCATAGGAACTCCCGTTGCTCCGGCTCCTTCTCCTAAGCTCAACTGATCCATCGCTGTCGAACCCCCAGCAGCCAACTCCACAGACGCACTCTCCTTTCCCCCTGGCAGCTCATTGCCAAGACGATGACCCGGAACAGCTCCAGCAGAAATTCCTCTGTGCTCCAGAGCCAGTCCTCTTGCAAGAATGCTCTCACCCCCGTTGGAGATACTGGTCTCCTGCAGTTTCTCAGGGCTAAAAATCAGCAACGGCACCTTAGGGAGCCTCCACCGTGATGCTGGCGAGATGTGCGCCCCCAAGCTGGCTGCTGAGCTGTCTGACTCCGGTGAGCTGCTAGCAGGGCACTGAGCTGGCACCGAAACCACCTGTTGCTGCAGCCGAAGCAGAAAGGAGTCCAGAGGACCAGAAACAGAAGGTAATGGAGAGGTAGCTAAAGGGGCAGAGGAGGGCTTCTTGCCCATCTTAGCTTTCTTCTTCCCCATTAGAGAAATCGGCTGGAGCCATGGCACCCGTCAACCGCCATTTTGGATCCCTGACCCTTTCTCCTTTCTACTTTTTAAAGGATTAAACAATTGATCTACTTTTACTCGTCTCACTTCATTCATTATTTTATAGATCACTATCATATCTCCCCTCATTTCTAAGTTGAGGAACCCTAACCTTTTAAGCCTTTCCTCGTAGGGATATCCTTCCATCCTCTACTATTTTGGATGCTCTTCTTTGTACCTTTTCAAATTCTGCTATATCCTTTCTTAAGATATAACGACCAGAATTGCACACAATATTCAAGGTACAGTCACCTCAGGGAGCGATATACTATAGAGACATTATAACATCCTTGGATTATTCTCCATTCCTTTCCTTATGATTCCCAGAATTCTATTTGCTTTCATGGCTGCTGCAGATCCTTTTCCTGCATGGTGGTTCCTAATGTGGAACCTTGTATCATGTAACCATAGTTCGGTTCTTTTTCCACAAATGCATAACTTTCCACTTGTCCATATTAAGTTTCATCTGCCATTTGGATGCCCAGTCTCCAAATTTATCAAGGTCCTCTTGCAGTTTTTCACAGTCCTTCCCTTGTTTTAATCATTTTAAATAATTTTGTGTTAACTGAAAATTTGATTACCTCACTCATTATTCCTATTTCCAGGTCATTTATAAATATGTTAAAAACCCGTGGACCCAGCACAAATCCCTGGGGTTCTCCACTATTCACCTTTCTTCACAGAGAAAATTGTCCATTTGGCTGTGCTCCGTTTTCTATCTTTTAACCAGTTCCTAATCCACAATAGTATATTGCATCCTATCCCATGACTTTTTAATTTCCTCAAGAGTCTGTCATAAGGGACCTTGTCGAAAGGCTTTCTGTAAATCCAGATACACTATCAACTGGCTCACCTTTATCTACCTGTTTATTCACACTTTCAAAAACTTATACGAGATTTGTGAGACAAGACTTTCTTGAGCTAAATCCATGTTGGCTTTCTCCCATTAAACTATGACTAGCTACATGTTCAGTAATTTTGTTTTTTATAATGGTTTATATCATTTTGCCTAGTATTGATGTTGGGTTCTCCAGTCTTTATCTTCCCAGATCACCCCTGGAACTTTTTTAAAAAATTGGCATTACATTGGCCACTCGCCAATCATCAGGTACTATATATGATTTTAATGATAGTTCACAGATTACTGAAAGTAGGTCTGCAATCTCATATTTCATTTCTTTCAGCCCCCGGGATGTAAGCCATCTGGTTCATGTGATTTGCTACTCTTTAGTTTATTAAATAGCTGTATTACATCTTTCCAGTTTATTGATATTTGTTTCAATAATTCTGACATATCACCTTTAAATATCGTTTCTGACATGGGGAAGTTTTCTGTATCATCTTCAGGAAAGACTGAAGCAAAAATTTAATTTAGTCTCTCTGCTATGGCCTTGTCCTCTTAGTGCCCCTTTTACCCCTCTATTATTTGTTAGTTCTGAGTTCCTTGTAAACCGTCTTGAATTGTAGAAAGATGGTATATAAAAAACATTTAATTAATTAATTAATTAATTAATTATCTAATGGTTCAACTGATTCTCTCACAGGTATTTTTCTATTAATGACTTGAAAAAGTTATTATTATGGGTTTTTGCATCTACAGCAAGCTTCTTTTCAAATTCTCTCTTTGCCTGTCTTATTAATGCCTTACATTTAACTTTCCAATGCTAATTCTGTTTTCATCATTTGGCTCTTTTTTCCATTTTCTGAAAGATTCTCTCATAGCTATAACAGTGTCTATCTCTCTCTTTCTCACCTCCTTTAAAGTCCTGTTCCTGTCCTTTTTGTCTTTCAACCCGCTTCATAGACTTCACTATTGCCCCTGCCTCACCCTTCCCCAGCATCCATAACTCTGCCTCTTCTCCTGAACTTGTTCTCCCCTGCCAAGTATTCACCTACCAACCTCATCCTCTGCTATTCATTTACCCTGCCTTTCCTCCACTTTAATGTCCGCATCCATTCCTCTGCCCCTCCATCTACACCTTTCCATCTTTGCTTCTCCCTCCCCTACATATGTTCTTATGCTCCTAGCCTCCTTATCCCAGCCTTGGCCCATGCATTAGACCTCAGCCCCATCATCAGACTTATCCCCTTCTTCTGTCCTCACCCTTTAGCTTCTTCCGTCTTCTCCCATCTCCAGCCCCCATGTTAGCCCTCAACTCCCTTCTCCCAGTCCCATCCCCTGTGTTCTACCAGCTCTTTTCTCCCAGGATTAGCCCCCCCCCCCCCCAGTTCCTTTCTCCCAACCCCCGGTTAGCTCTTAGGCCCCTATTCCCAGCACTGACTCCACCTGGGCAGCAACATCTGTGTAAATTTCCAAAACCTGGTGGCCCTTTATGGGAGGCAAGGGTTTTTATTATTCATTAGCCTCATTTTCTATAGTGAAACTGGCTCAGAGCTGCTGGTGCTGCCGCTGGCCATTTTCCAAGTTGGGTTGAGTGCTAAAGGAACGTTAAAGTTTAGCATCTGATAGGCTGGTAGCATTCTGCAGGCCACTTTTGTATAAGAGAATCTGAATTCTTAGAAATTCACATTCACAGGCTTCCTGAGGAGCATGATGCACATATCACAGCATTTCCAACAGCAGCCACAAGCATAGCTTTAGTACCTCGCTCGGGAAGGTAGGTCTCGATCTCTAATTCAGTCAAATCAGGTTAGTGTTATGGCCATGACTTTCTCAAATTCAAACAGCCATCCAATGGGCCATCAGCAGTCAGACTGGACCCTGCATCTGGCAGGCTGGATGCAAGGGAGCCTGCAGCCTACTCGGCTGCACTGCTGCCGCTGCTTTGCTGTGCAAAAAACTGGTGCACCTCTCTGGCAGTTGGCTCCGATTCTTACCTCGTGTCAGTTGGTACAGTCGATACTGGCAGTAGCACATGCTGATGGAACGAACTGCAAGCATGGATGGAAGGAGGTTTCTCTATTCGCCTCCAGTCTCTACTTCTCTGAGCTCTGCACATCACGACGCTTACATGCATTGCACTGCGAGCTGGATATTTGGCAAAGCAAAGGCACTATATGCAGCATGAGGAAAGAGAGTTGGCAACAGTTTGGAGGGAACAGAGACTGGTAGGGATGAGCTGCCACAAGGGAGAGGGAAATACAGAGAGCAAGAGAGAGAGACTGGTTGGGATGGGCTGGAGGAAAGCAGGATGAGTGGAGATGGATTGGAAGGGAGGAAAAGAGAGGGTTTAGGGGGAGAGGAGAGTGACCGAAGACAAGACCTCTCCATTGAAAAGGAAGGCAGAGAGAAGTTTGCCCAGCCTTGCTGCCCCTGCCGCCACCCCCACCCCCACCCCCACACCCATCCCCATCCCCTACCCCCCACCCCCACTACACCATCTTAACACCTGATTTAGTACTTACTTTGGTAGGAAATCACCCCGGTTAAGGGACATCCTTATAATTGCATTGCAAATTCTTTACCGATGCTAGTTGTTCACTGGTTGCAGCAGTCATTTTATAAATACAGTACTTGCCATGAATGATACTACTGCAAGGTTTATTGGCAGGATTGTTATGCCCTACATGAGAGCTGTCGATGATGCCAGGGGATGTCCAGCACAGCAGGGTTTGTCTGTGCCAAAGTCCTCTTTTATGTTCAAGCGCCGATCATTCCCTTTATCCCCGAGTGCTCTGTAATTGTTCTACTTCTTAACTCAAACATGAAAGAAGACATTCCAGAAATCTTAACCTTTGCCTTTAGGATCCTGTGCCAACATCTAATCTATCTTTGTGCATGATTCCCTGTGGGATGGGCAATTCAGCCCTATCAGATACTTTTTTTCCGCATGTAGGGCTATTGGAAGGACTATATCATTTCATTCCCTTAAAAGGTAAACCAGGTATATAGTGCGCATTATATATTCTCCCTTCTCCCAGATTTTTATACATCCAGCCTGGTCTTTAAATAATGGCAATTGTTAAACATTTTAAATTCCAGTTCATCCTTCCAGTATAATCCAGACGTGTGTGTTATGCTCATCCACCAGGAGAAGGAGACTGAGAACAACAAGCTCAAACCTCTCTCAAGTAGCCTGTACTCTCCTGCAGAGCCAATATTTCTCAGTCGCCAGCAGGTGGCTGTTTGTTATTTTTCAGTGCTAGGCTGCAGTTCAGGAGTGTAGAACTCAGTGGTGCTAGGTCCTTCCGCTAGCCGCTCCTCGGGACCTTCAGGATATGTAGGAGCCAGCTGCTCCACCTTGTCCTCCTCCCCAAATCCTGGGAGGGGGCCAGGGATTGAACTCTCAGTGCTCCTGCATCGCATTATTAAGCTTAAAAATAAAAAAGAGTGGCAGGCAGGGTTTGGGAGAGGCAGCAATAGTACAACGGTGCTCCTGGATCAGTGAGTCTTTGGTCGGTGGGGGGGCTCTTCTGCATGGCACAGCATGGCATATACATGGTGAGCAAGAGAGGGGCTATTGTGCAAAATGTGGTAGTTGTTGTAGCCTACTCTCCATGGTCAGGCTTTGACATGTCTGTGCTAAGGAAAGCGTGGCTGCCGCAGAGAGCTTGGCTCGTGGTGCAGCAATGTTGGAGTCAACCACGGGGAGAGGGGGTTCCGGCTGTGATCACCCTGCAGGGGAAGCTGGAGCACCTGACGTTTTGGTGGGAACTATCGTCATTTTGTCTGCTCCTTCTCTGCTGCTTAAGAGAGCAGGGAAACTCCCTTATTGCAGTTTGTGTCCTCAGATCCTCCTGGGACCCTGGGGGGGGGGGGTGCTGTGTGGTGGGGTAATCCCCTTTCTCCCCGCAGTTTGTGCTGTTATTGTACCAGGCTTTCCTAATGTAGCAGGGGCATGAGGGGGGGGGGGTGTCTCTCGAGTTGGGTGGTAAAGGCGATGGTTAATAAGGAGAGGAAGGTCCCTGAGGCATGCTTGCGGGTCACCTAGGAGTATGGTGAGGCTTTACCCTATCCCTCTGGATGAGAGGGAGCGCTTGAGCCTTCCCTGGGTGGATGCGAGGTCTCCAGGAAGATTACTATCCCGATGGAAGGCAGTGTGGCCTTGAAGGACCCGTAGGATCAGAGGATGGAGGTGTTGCTCAAGCAGACCTTCGAGATTTCCGCCTTGGCTTTGCAGGGGGACATTTATGGATCATTTGTGGCACATGTTGCTTGCATTGGTCGCAGAAGATCCCTGAGGCGGTGCTGATTGAGGCAGCTGCTCGAGAGGAGGCAGCCCAGTTGGAGTCTGGCACCACCTTCCTGGCTGATCTCCTTTACTATTCGTTCTGGGCTTCAGCTAAGTCCATGGCAACTGTGGTGGCAGTTCTGCATGTACTGTGGCTGCAGAATTAGCTTCCAAGATGAGGTTGAGTAAGTTTCCCTTCTTGGGGAGGCTGTGGTTTGGGGAGGACTTGGAGAAGTTGGTGAAGTATATGGGAGACACTAAGGTGCCTCAGCCTCTGGAGGACAAGCCCAAGGTGGGAGGTGGGAGATGCGGAAGGTTCACCCGGCCAGAGAGGCGAACCCTCAGAGGTCCTGGTTTCTCCTGAAAGGCCCCTCTCTTTGTGGAGGTGGCCAGGGTGACAGAGGGGCCTCCTCGAGCCCCCGGAGCTGCCAAGGCCTCCCAATGAAGGTTTGGGGGCCCTGGTAGAGGTGCAGTCGATAAGCAGGCGTCCAAGTCAATTTTATCCTGCCTGGGCCCAGCTTTCGACAGATGTCTGGGTGTTGGAAGTGATCAATGAGGGTTATGCCCTCAAGTTTACAAGGCCCCTCATGGATGCCTTCAACAAGGCTCTGTCAGTCAGAGTGACGCTCTGACGTCTTCTGCAGCTTGAGGCCATCGTCTCTGTGCCTCCAGTGGAATGGGGTGTGGGCTGTTACTTGATTTTACTTAGTGGTGCCCAAGAAAAAAGGCTCTTGGCAGCCCATCCTGGATTTGAAATGGGTAAACAGGGTTAGCTGGGTGCTGCGCTTTTGCATGGAAACTTTGCGGTCCATCATTTTGGCCGTTCAACAAGGGGGATTTTTAACATCCCTAGATCTGTTTGAGGGTGTCTGCACATTCCTATGTTGCCTGGATCATCAACATTATTTGCATTTCACGGTGCTGTAGGGACACTTCCAGTTTCAGGATCTTCCCTTCAGGCTTGCCAACACTCCCTGGGGGTTCACAAGAGTGATAGTAGTAGTTATGGCAGCCCTGTGGAAGCAGAGCATCCTGGTGCACCCATATTTGAATGATTGGTTGACGCAAGCGAAATCTTGGCAGGTTGATTTGTAGGCAGCAGCCTGTGTGATCCACTGGCTGCAGGAGCTAGACTGGATCATCAATTTTGCCATGAACAGTCAGTCTCCTTCAAAATACTTGGAGTACCTGGGCACCTGCTTCAACACTCAGTGGGGGATGATGTTTCTGCAGGAGAGCAGGATAACGAAGTTGCAAGGTCAGGTACAGAAACCCATGGGCCGTTCCTTGCCTGAGAATTTGGGATTATCTTCGGCTGCTCGTTTCGATGGTGGCCCCCCTGGAGCTAGTGACTTGGACGTGGCTCCACATGCAACCCCTCCAGGCTTCGTTTTTAGCACAGTGGTCCCTGCAAATGCAGTCGATGGAAGTTTGCCTTGCTCTCCAGGGTGGGACTTGGAGGAGCCTGCACTGGTGGCTCAACTCGACAAACCTTGCAGCTTGCGTGCCCCTCGAGACCTCGGACTTGGGTGGTGGTGATGATGGTTGCCAGCTGTTTCGGTTGGTGCGTTCATTGTCGGAGCCACATGGCCCAGAGGCAGTGGTTGCTAGAGGAGAGCCAATGGTCTATCAATTGACTGGTGATGAGCAGTACGTCTTGCTCTGGAGTTTTTTTCTCCCCATGGTTCAGTGGCGGGCAGTGAGAGTGCAAAGCGACAATGCCATGACGCAACCTACATAAACTGGCAGGGCAGCACTCGGAGCTTGTTTGTGGCAACAGAGGCAATTCCATTTCTATAGTAGGCAGAGGCCCATCTGTTCTCATTGTCTGTGGCACATGTTGCGGGGAAGGAAAATGTGCTGACAGATTATCTGTGCCATCATCTTTTGGACCCAGGGAAGTGGTCCCTCTCCAAGGTGGCCTTCCAGACAATTTTTGGGGCACTGGAGCGTTCTTCAGATAGACTTAGTGATGACATTGGCGAATGCCAAGGAACCCAGGTTCTTCAGCAGGCACCAAGAGCCCATGGCGGAAGGGCTTGATGTGCTGGTCCAACCCTGGCCTAGCAATGTTTCTTCCATGACCATTGAGAAGCCATGTTCTGCAGTGGGGCAAGACCCATGCAGAATGTGTGGTATTAGTGGTCCTGAATTAGCCCAGGTGGCCATGGTATGCTGCCCTAGTGCGGCTTTGGGAGGCAGAGCCTCTCCTCCTCCTTCCTCAGGAGTCCGATCTCCTAACACAGGGTTCTGTCCGTATTCCAGACTTGGATCAGTTCTCTTTTACTGCCTGGCTGTTGAGAGAGTTGATGAGGCTTTAGATTCCTATGCTCTAGATACTTTTTCTCTACCTATCCTATGTCCTGTGAGGTGCACTATACCTCAGCCATAGCTGTCTTCAAATACCTTTTACTTTCGCTCCTGTGCCTGCTCAACTGAGCACATTTGGCTCAAATCCCACTCCCTTTCTGACTTTCTTCACTTCAAACTCATGCTTGCTTATTTCCAATCTGCCATAGCACTTGCCAAGCAAAACTACTATGTCCATCGAACTAATTCTCTTGCCTTTGACCCCTATTGTCTCTTCTCTACTCTCAGCTCTCTCCTCAAGGCACCTCCTCCTCTGACCCCTCCTTCTCTTTCTACCCAAACCCTAGCCAACTATTTCCATGGCAAAGTCCACAAGATTAATCTCCAGTTCCCCTCAAAATCAGCTTTATCCCCTCTTTCCCCTCTTCAATACCAACTTTTCCCCCTCAATCTCTGTTACCCTTTCTTCCTTTTCTATGATCTCCAAAGAGGAATCCTCTCTTCTTTCCTCCTCTAAGCTGTTCCTCTGATCCTCTCCCCACCAGTCTACTTACCTCCATTTCCTCCTCTGCCACACAGATTCTCAACCTATCGTTCTCCACTGCAACCTTCCCTGCAGTCTTCAAACATGCTCTGGTCTCGCCTCTCCTCAAGAAACCTTCACTTAACCCTACTTGTTCTTCTAATTATCTTCACTTCATTTCAAAAATGATTGAATGTGCAGTTCTCCGCCATTGCCTTGAATTTATTTCCTCTCAAGCCCTCTTAGATCCATTTCATTCTGACTTTTGTTCCTTACATTCTACTGAAACAGCCCTTGCCAAAGTCTCCAGTGACTTGTTCTTGGCTAGATCCAAAGGCCTTTACTCAGTTCTCATTCTTCTTGATCTTTCTGCTGCCTTTTCCACTCTTGACCACTATCGTCTCCTCGTCACTTTGTCCTCACGGTTTTAGGGGCTCTGTACTGTCCTGGTTCTTTTCTCATTTCTCCTATCATTCTTTCAGTGTTTGCTCTGGTAATTCCTCCTCTACTGCTAGCCCTCTCTCAGTTGGTGTACCTCTAAGGTCTGCTCTAGGCTCTCTCCTTTTCTCTCTCTATACTCATTTCCTTGGTGCTCTCATCTCCTTCCAAAACATAATGCAATTGGTGCTTTCGAGTCAGTCCTGACTCCTGGCGACCCAGAAGTTCCTGGGTTTTCTTGGCAGTGTCACTGGAAGTAGATTGCCAGGCCTTTCTTCTGAGGCAATGGAGGGTTAAGTGACTTGCCCAAGGCCACAAGGAGTGCAAATGGGAATCGAACCCTGGTTGCTTGGTTACCAAGCCAGTGTTCTAACCACTAGGCTACTCCTCCACTCCCATCTCCTCCTATGGCTTTCAAAATCATTTTTATGCTGATGATTCTCAAATCTATCTATCTACACCCGATATTTCTCTTACTCTCCAAGCCTGTATATTTGCCTGCCTATCTGGCATCACTGCTTGGATGTCTTATCGCCATTTAAAATTGAACATGGCCAAAACTGAACTTCTTGTCCCCTAAACCCTCTGTCCGCCCTCCCCCTCCCCTTCCTCCTTTCTCTATCTCTGTTGATAGCACTCTTCTGCTTCCTGTTTCCTCAGCCTGCAACCTTTGGGGTCATCTTTGACTCCTCCCTCTCCTTCTCCACACATATCCAACAGATAGCAAAAACAAAATTCTCCCCTTCCTTTCTGAACACTACTAAAACACTTAGCCACTCTTTAGTCACCTCTCACTTTGACTATTGCAACCCCCTCTTTGCTGGTCTCCCTCTGACTTATCTTTCTCCCTTTCAGTCTATTCAGAACTCTGCTGCATGGCTAATCTTCCGCCAACCCAATATACTTATATAACTGTTCTTCTCAGATCACTTCATTGGCTGCCCTTCCATTTCTGTATCCAGTTCAAACTTCTCCTTTGACCTTTAAATGCATTCGTTCTATTGCTCCTCACTACCTTTCCTCTCTCCTCTCTTCCTACACTCCTCGTGAACTCCGCTCTTCCTCTGGCCTGCTTTTCTCTATATGCTTCTTCTCCTCTGCCTCCAGACTTTAATCCTTTCACCTTGCTGCTCCTTATGCCTGGAACAAACTACCTGTATCTTTACATCATCTCTCCCCCGTTTCAAATCCATGCTAAAGTCTCACCTCTTTCAGGCTGCTTTTGCAACTTAATCCTTTGTTCTCCTTCTGTCTTCTTACCCTTCCCTATTGTACCCTTGTTCTTATCTAGTGTACTGTCTGTCTTGATTAGATTGTAAACTCTGATGAGCAGGGACCATCTTTGTATGTGTCTGTACAGTGCTGATATGCCTTGTAGCGCTATATAAATGATTAATAGCAGTAATAGTAGTAGTAGTAGGGTGCATTTGAGGTACAGGGGTACTCCCCTCAGGTGTACAGGCTACAGACACTGAAGTGTTCTACATTCTTGGCCTATGTGTGGGTTTGGTGCATCTTTGAGACTTGGTGCAGAGAGAAAGAGGTGGGGCTGCTCTCTTGGATATTTTGGCCTTCCTGCAGAATGGACTTGACAAGGGTTTGGCCTTGAACTTCTTGAAGGTACAGGTTGCGGCCCTGGCTTGCTTCTGGTGCCAGGTACAGGGCGAGTCTTTTATGTTTGTTTATTAAAAACTTGATATACTGCTTTTGCGGAGGAAACAGAGTGGGTTACAATATAAAATATAAAATAATGAGAAAACAGAAAGGACCTCCAATGGTATATACAAGAAATAGAGTACACACATGCATGGGGAGGGGTAAGGGGAAACGAGGGAGAGGAGGCCGGGGGGAGGGAGATCAAAAGCCCACAAGCACTCCTTGCAGCCTTAGGCAAGTCACTTAACCCTCCATTGCCTCAAGAAAAGTCAGGTCATTGATGTCACTGTTTAATATACGTTACTCTGCAACAGTACTGCTTTGTTACGCCCCACATGTCGAAACTGGAGGGACAAACTGGAAGGTGAAATTAGGCTATACTTGCTAATTTTCTTTCCTGGAGTCCCTCCAGTCCAGTCCAGGACTCTCCCGAGACATGGTTTCTGTCTTTCTGGCCTTGTCTGTTCTAAAGAAGGTGATTGGGTGATTTCCGGGCCGATTAGTTGTGGCGATTCCCCACCTTTGTTTCTTTTGCAGTTCTAGCGGGTTTCCATTGTGCTCTTGTACTGCTTGCTCTTCCCGTTGCGGACCTCGGTCTTTGGGGGCAGGGGGTATGTGTTGGCACTGCTACAAAAACAAAACAAAACAAAGACAAATGTTGAGGTAGCTGATGACAAGCTATGCATTTTTGTTCTGGGGCACGATTGGTTGCATGACTGGTGGAAATGATGAGGTTCTGGGACTCCATGCTGCTGTTTTGCGAGGTTCATACTAGCTCTGCAGGAGATTTCAGGCTACTTAAGAGAGAAGTTTGAGCTTGCTTTCTCAGTCTTCATCTGCTGGTGTAATCCCTAATTTCACCTTTTATTTTATTGGAACTGCTTACCTTGGTAGAGGTTAAGAGGCTCAGTTAGAGGCTACGGCAGCAGTCCCTGACTGCAGTGTCTGGAAACAGTCTTGGAATGGACTAGCAATAGCTGGGAGACCTTAAGTTCAGTAGGTCACTCTATTTAAAAGTTTGTTCCAAACCAAGATTAGTGTTACTTAGAAAGAGATGGAAAAGATTCAGCAAATCTCCTGGTTTTGCAGATTTTCAGAAATGTACTGATCACAATCTAAATCACAACATGCAATGGGTTGAGAAAGATACTTCAAAACTTGACAAGTAGGAAAACACAATGACATGGACTCTTGCAATTTCCTTTCTTGCAATGAGGGTTTGTGCTCATCCCTGTAATATTTTGTAAACCGCCCTGGTGTAATGAAGGGCGGTATATCAAGTTAAATAAACATAAACATGGACTCTTTGAGCGCTTACTGAATGGAAACTTGGATTTTCCGCTGTTTCCACTGAGATCTTGTCCTCTAACCCCAGGGAACCCCTCTTTAAATACAAAACCATTTCAATACTTTTTGAATGAACAGTTTCCCAGGATCAAGCTTCTACCCCCCTTGATGCTGCTCCATTGAGTCTCCTCTTGATTCCGTACAAAAAGCATCTGGAAATGTAGCAGCAAAGTGCAGACAATGAATAAATCCAGGAGTCAATTTACAGGGTCCAAGCCAATTTATTGTGCACAAGGCCCAGTTAGTCAAGCTAAAGCTCTTACAGAGACATATCCATTTATACATTTCTTTTCAGTTTGATACATGCAAACTTTCTATTGGCCCCAACGCCCCCTCCATTTGTCCAATCGGAGATCCCTCCTGGGCCTAGCACCCAGCTCCCTCCTCTAGGACTGTTCTAACAATGGTACAGTTTCTGGGTTTGGATACTTCTCTACTGCAAGGTCATTTCTGGCTCTAGGAATGCATGTATTGAAACATTTCTATCTTCACAGCACAAGAGAATAATGAAAGATTTATGCATTCATGAAAACTTCTTATTAAGCAATTTAAAACAGTTTTCTCTAACTTTTACAGACTTTGGTTCCCTCTCTTAGATGGGGGTTGGAATCAGGGCCTAACTTACAGGCCTTTCATATTTGCAGACTATTATAGGCCATAGCCTGCCACAGAAAGATACCATCTCTTCAGATGGAAGAGGCTCCTCCCTTCCCCTCCAGTGGAGCATCTGAGAGCCCTGCCCCCTTTACTGCCTGCTGCTGCTCTCTGGTTGATCAGTACTCAGTCTCATTGACTCCCTATTTATAATCCTCCTAGAGCACGCCTCCCTAACTTCTATGTCCAGGATACTTTAAATAAACTGAAGGAGCCCAAGCAGTTTCCACATTATTTGAACTACTCGGTAACTGGGCTGCAGGAGATGTGACATCACAGTAGTAAGCTGCTCTGTGCTCCGGAATGTCTTGGCTATCACGTGCTGGTATGGAATGCTCAGATGAAACATCTGTAAGAAGGCTCCCACTTTCTGAAATTTCCTCCTACAAGTTTCAAAAGTAACAAATTATCTAAAGCTAGACTAAATTTGGGGTTGCGTGACAATATCCTAGGGGTTTTATCTGTATCTCTCAACATCCCTATCTGAATTCTTAATCTGATCTCTTTCCTTTGACTTGCTGAACCGCTGTGCCTGTGATAAGAACAGAGTAGTGTTGTCGCTGATAGACAAACAGTAACAAGCTTTTTCTCATAGAAAGCAGTGGTGGATTATTTTTGGAGGTGAGGAGGAGGCTTTGAAAATATGGACCCCATGTTTCTGGCATGATCCAGAAAAATGTAGACCAATATCTCCAGGAACAAGCAGGAATGTAGTCTTCACATATGGGTATCGTCGGTACCGATGGAGCCTGCGCGGGAACGCTCCCCAGTGTCCAATTAGAAAGCTTTTGGGAGCATCCCACAGCGCCTGCGTGCTGCCTTCCCGCCTTTCCCTACTGCCTCTCTCCAGTTCTTCGTTTTCCGCGGAGCCAGCAGGAGGTTGTTCCTGTCACCGCAGAAAATTCTTCCTTGTTACTTTCTTTTTTGTGGTCGCATCTGCCTTCTTCGACGCTTTACCGGTACCGCCGGTTCCTCTTTCTTTATTTCTGTTCTTTAAAAAAAAAAAAAAACTTAGTTCTTTTTTTCCCCTTTTTCCCAGGTGCACGCGCCATTTTGGGCCTTAGGCCCAAAAGTTTTCCTTCAGTGGAGAATCCTGCTTCAGGTTTCAAAAAGTGCACCAAGTGTGGCGGTACCATCTCCGTCACCGACACCCATGAATGGTGTCTAAAATATTTAGGTCCTGACCTCTCCATCACGGATTGTATGTCCTGTGCCATGATGTCCAAAAGAGGTCGGCACAACCGAGCTGCTAAGCTCAGTACCCTGTTTCCCTCTGATGCAGCTTTGGTGGCATCGACGTCTTCCAGGGCTTCCTCTTCCTTCCGTGGATCTCAGGTAACTAAACATAAGTCCAGCCGGTCCTCAAAGGGTAGATCTCCTTCTGAGCATCGAGATGCCTCTGGCGTTGCCCTTGAGGATTCTGCACTGGCAAAATTGCCCTGGTTGGAGGCTTTGGCTTCCAAAGCATTATCGGGACTCCAGGATGTTCTCGAGGCCTCGACCTCGGCAGAACTACTGGTGCCATGCTCTGGGGTACCGGCTGTCTTCTCCGGTACCGACATCCAGGCATCGGCAGCGTCGATAGACCAGAGGTTCCAGGCTATTGAACGCAGTCTGGCGGCTCTCCTTGTGGCATCGATAACCCTCGGAACTGTCACCCGATGCCCTCCGGTACCGATACACCGGTACCGATTCCCCCCGGTACCGACTTTGGTCGGTACGGGTATTGGGCTCTACAAGAGCACCCGGACAGAAGGTTCTTCGAGTCCTCGGAGGAATCTGAGGATTCCGATAGTTCTGTCAATACCGGAGCACTTCTTCCAGAGGAGCCCTCCTCCCCTAAACGCAGGATGTCTCCTCCAGAGGATATCTCCTTCCAGGATTTCATCAGGGAGGTGGCTTGGGGTCTCTCCATTACTGTGGCTCCTGAAACAGAGCCCAGAGCAAAGGAGTTGGAAATTTTACAATATCCCAAAGCTCCTAAGGAGGCAGCTACTTTGCCCATCCATGACATCTTGCATGATCTCATGCTAAGAATGTGGGAGACCCCTCTTACCACATCTCCTCATTCTCGTAGACTTGACACTATGTATCGAGTCCCTCCTTGTCCTGGTTTCCAGAAAACTCAGCTCCCTCACCACTTTATTGTAGTGGAATCAGCTATGAGAAGGATCAGGAGTGCAAAGAGGCATGCCTCTAATCCCCCAGGACGTGAGTGCAGAACTTTGGATGCTTTTGGACGTCGTACTTTCCAAGCTTCCATGCTTTCTGCCAAGATCATTTCCTATAATTTTATATATGGGAATGTTCCTGAAGGAAATCACAGGAGATTTAGAGGTTTTGAGTCCTCTTCTTCCTGAGGATAGGAGACAGGATTTTCTCACATTGGTCAAACATGCTCAGGATGTTTCCAAATTTGTCAACCGTGCAGCTTTTGACTGTTTTGAGTGCATAAGCAGAACCTCTGCCATTGCCATAGGTGCACGTAGAATTGCTTGGCTCCAGGCATCTGATCTGGAGCTCTAGGTACAAGACAAACTAGGAAATATTCCTTGTACTGGTGAGAACCTGTTTGGCAAAGATTGGCAGGAAAAGGCCAATGAGTTGGATGCTGACAACTCCACCTTGGACAGATTATCCAAGGGCACAGCTGATCCTGCAAGAAAGAAATCTTTCAAAAAACCATTCTTTTCCAAAATGAAAAGGTTTTATCCTGCTTATTCCCAGCAGGGACGCTCTGCAGGTCAACCTATCCGGAAGGGTCAGCAACCATCCAAGCAAAGAAAATCAAAGACTGCTAAGCCTCAACCGCCTCAGCAGTCTCAGCCTCCACAAGGCCTTTGACTTGCATCTAGAGAACTTAGCCTTCCTGGCTCTAAATGGACCAGAGCCTTCCACCATTCCAGGAAGGTTGTGTCACTTTGCCCCAAGATGGGGACAGATAACAGCAGAGCATTTGACACTCTCCATCATAAAAGAGGGGTACAAGCTTCATTTCTTGAGCATGCCCCCTCCCACAATAGTAAAACAGTTCAATTCTCAGACCTCTCTCGTCAACTTGTTAGATCAAGAGGTCACCATGCTTCTTGCCCAGGGGGCAATAGAAGAAGTACCCATTCTTCAACAGGGTACAGGGTTTTACTCCCCCTATTTTCTTATCCCAAAGAAAACAGGAGGTCACAGACCTAGTTTAGACCTCAGAGAATTGAACAAATTCCTGTTCAAGGAGAAATTCAAAATGGTTTCTCTAGGAACTCTGCTGCCATACCTTCAGAGTCAGGATTGGCTATGTTCTCTAGATCTCAAGGATGCGTACACTCATGTTCTCATCCATCCAGCTCACAGGATGTTCCTTCGGTTCCTTTTTCAAGAGAAGCACTACCAATACAGGGTGCTCCCGTTTGGCCTGGCCTCAGCTCCAAGGGTGTTCACGAAATGCATGGCTGTGGTAGCAGCATTTCTCCGCACTCTAGGAATATTCGTCTTCCCCTACTTAGACGATTGGCTCATTCGAGCCCCATCAGAGTCAGAGGCCGAGGCCAGGATTTCTCTATCTTGCACAATGCGTATCCTTCAGTATTTGGGTCTGGTCATAAACATCTCAAAATCCAGTCTAACTCCAACTCAGTCTCTAGAGTTCATAGGAGCTTTGCTGGATACCAGAAAAGCAAGGGCCTATCTTTCCCAGGCCCGTTGCCTTCGCATGCTGCAATTAGCTTCTCAAACAGTGCTAAAGCCTCATCTCACTGTTCGAGAAATGTTACAACTACTAGGCCACATGGCATCTACCGTGCATGTGGTTCCTTATGCTCGCCTCCATATGAGAGCAGCCCAGTGGACTTTATCCACTCAGTGGACTCAGGCATCAGGGTGCCTGTCAGACAAAATAGCAAACACAAATTGCCTTATTTTGTCTCTCCAATGGTGGCAGTCCACTCAAAACCTGTTGCTGGGGTCTCCATTTCAACAACCTTTACCCCAGGCAACTCTCACAACAGATGCTTCTCCACTGGGTTGGGGAGCTCATCTGCAAGACGTCTCCACCCAAGGCACTTGGACGCCACAGGAGACTCATCTACACATCAGTCTCTTGGAGCTCAGAGCAATCTTCCTTGCTCTGCGAGTGTTCCACACCCTGCTCAGCTACAAGACAGTCCTCATTCAGACGGACAATCAAGTAGCCATGTTCTACGTGAACAAGCAGGGAGGAACAGGCTCTCTGTTGCTTTGCAACGAAGCTTTGTGACTATGGGCCCTTGCCAGAGAGCATCAGATTCATCTCCTGGCAGTGTATCTTCCAGGTTTCCAAAACTCTTGGGCAGACAGACTCAGTTGAGTTCTGCTTCCACACGAATGGTCTCTATATGCAGACCAGGTGGCCAAGATTTTTCAAATTTGGGGAACCCTGGACATAGACCTCTTTGCAAGTCCGTTGAATGCCAAACTTCCCTGGTTCTGTTCCAGAATTCCGGCTCAGGGCTCTCAGGCCAGGGATGCTTTCCTCCTTCATTGGGGTCAAGACTTCCTGTATGCCTTTCCACCTATTCCCCTGATTCCCAAAACCCTGTTCAAGCTTCAGAGAGACAGAGGCCATATGATTCTCATAGCTGCACATTGGCCATGGCAAGTGTGGTACCCTCTGCTTCTACATCTCTCTCAAGCTCCCTCTCTGGAGTTAGGCTCTGCTTCAGATCTCCTGTCTCAGGAGGACGGAATGTTATGGCATCCCAATCCCCAAGTCTCTGCATCTCAGGGCTTGGTTGCTGAAGGCCTAGATCTCCATGATCTTAACCTCCCTCAGCAAGTGAAGGATATTCTTCTTGCTTCCAGGAAGCCTTCCACAAGACGCTCTTATGCTTTCAAGTGGAAAAGGTTTACCATATGGTGTTTGCAGAAGGGTCTTAACCCCCTTGCGATATCTTTGCAATCTTTACTGGAGTATCTCCTTCATTTATCCAATGCAGGACTTAAGACTAACTCAGTAAGAGTCCATTTGAGTGCTATTGCAGCTTCCTTCAAGCTTCTAGATGGACAACCTATCTCCTCTCATCCTCTTATAGCAAGATTTATGAGAGGCCTTTTTCTAACTAAGCCTCCCATTAGGCCACCACCGGTGGCATGGGACTGAAACCTGGTTCTTGGGCAGCTCATGAAGCCACCTTTTGAACCCTTAGCTACTACCTCCTTGAAATTCCTTTCTTGGAAGGTTATCTTTCTCATTGCAATCACATCAGCATGTCGCATTAGTGAGTTGCAAGCACTAGTAGCTCATCCACCTTATACAAGGTTCCATCATGACAAGGTAGTCCTTAGGACTCATCCACACTTTATGCCAAAGGTGGTCTCGCCTTTTCATCTTAACCAAGCGGTCTACCTGCCTGTGTTTTTTTCCAAGGCCTCATGCATCAAATGCAGAAAGGAATCTTCATACTTTGGACTGTAAAAGAGCATTAGCCTTTTACTTACAAAGAACACAGCAACATAGAAAGTCCTCTCAACTCTTTGTTGCTTTTGATCCTTCTCATTTGGGACGTCCAGTCTCCAAGAGGACACTGTCCAACTGGATTGCACAGTGTATCTCTTTTGCCTATCAGAGTAAGAACCTTCCTCTGGAGGGCCATGTAACAGCTCACAATGTGAGAGCCATGGCAGCTTCAATGGCTCATCTACACTCTGCGTCTATCGACGACATCTGTCGAGCAGCCACTTGGGCCTCGGTTCATACCTTCACAGCCCATTACTGCTTGAACAAGGATTCCCGCCGGGATGCCTTGTTTGGTCAGGCTGTTCTCCAACACCTGTTCCATACCTAATCAACTCCTACCCACCATCCCTGGGTGGATGCCAGAGATCCATGGGGGGAAGTGGAGCCCTTTCACAGGGACACACAACTTCTGGGGTCTCTCCCTGGCATCTAAAGCTAGGAAGTCCCCGTATGTGAAGACTACATTCCTGCTTGTTCCTGGAGATAGCATAGTTACTCACCTGTAACAGGTGATCTCCGGGAACAGCAGGAATTTAGTCTTCACAACCCACCCATCTCCCCTAGGAGTTGTATCTCTTTATCTATCTCTTTCTCTTTCTCTCTCTCTCTCTCTTTGTCTCAGCTTAAAACTCAACTGGAGAGAGGCAGTTGGGAAAGACAGGAAGGCAGCACGCAGGCGCTGTGGGATGCTCCCAAAAGCTTTCTAATTGGGCGATGGGGAGCGTTCCCGTGCAGGCTCCATCGGTACCGACGATACCCATATGTGAGTCCTAAATTCCTGCTGTTCCCGGAGATCACCTGTTACAGGTGAGTAACTATGCTGAGTCTGATGTTCATGCTGGGCAGAGTGATGGAGGCTACTAAGTTCTTGGCCTTGTGGACAAACATACCTTCATGGGTAACTGCGAGCACAGATTTAACAAAGTGCTGTGCTTTAGTAATCTAGCAGAGTGTTTGAAGATGTTACCCCCCCCTCCCCAAAAAAACCTGTGAACAAGGGTGAGTTGCAGGGCCATGGCAAGCTAGAAATGCTCCCTGTGCAACTCGCGAAACTGATGCCGTGCTCCCCCACCCCCTCTTAGCTGCACGCAAGCAACTCACCCTTTGGTGTTCTTAGACGCCCCAGTGATGACATCAGTGCTCCTTCCATACTTGTGCCCTGTGCTGCTGCATTGTTCATACAGCCCTTGCTATGGCCCTGGTGAGCTGGTCATATAGTGTATCTGAATTTTCAGAATACATTTGAAATTATTTGAGACTCCTGAGGAAACTAAAGTCATGGACAGTTGCATTTGATTCTTCATGTTGTTGTTTGCTGTCGAGTCAATGCCAACTAATAATGACCTTGTGACTGTCCCCTGGGTTTTCTTGGCGACCGGAAGTATATTGCCAGGCCTTTTTTCTGCACAGTAAGCCTACGGCATCTATTATTAGTGTGGCGGGCTACGTTCCACTTTCTAAAAGGGAGACAGTCGGGAATAAAATCAATAAGATTTCAGATAATATAGCATTTTATAAAGCAGTTAAGACATAAACTGACTGAATAATTGCTGGAATATAAATCTAGGATACTCTGCATCTAAACGTTAGATGGAATTTAATGTAGGAAAGTGCAAAGTGATGCATATGGATAAAAGTAATCCTAAATAAATATGGATTTGCTTTACTAAGCCTATCGTAATGCTTTTGTGTGAGCAGGCCTGGTGGCTTAAGTGGTAAATGCTCTGCAGTGCCATACAGAAGGTCCCTCATTTGTTCTGTACACTGGGCTTTCTGCCTCCTGGACTGGCTAGGAATGCCGATGCAGGCAAGTTCACAGCTCCTGTGGGAGGAAGTCAAGGTCCTTGATTAAGTGAGACACCTCATAGCCAGATCCATTGCTTATGCAGGGTTCCACTGTCATTGCAGTGACTAGGTTAGGGAATATAAAAGTAGGGAACAGAATTAATGGATAGTTGTGAATGAAGGCTCATTCCAATCTTGGTTCTGATTTTGATTTCTTTATCTGTATCCCACTCATGATTTCATAAACATCTTTTACAGGAGTGTACAAGTTCAGTCCACAAGGACTGCAAGCAGGCTTGGTTTTTCAGGATGTTCCTAATTGTATGCAAATTTATCTCATACCAGAGATATTTGGTACTTTCCCCCTCTTACTTCTGAGATTAAGCAACGGAGATGAGATCTCCCCATCAGGATCTGCCAGATACGTGCAAGTGACTTTGATTGACATTGTCAGAGACCAGATGCTGGGCTCAGTGAACTGTGATCTGACCCAACATGGCAGTTGTGTTTTTAAGCAGTCATTTCCGTGCAGTCCCGGTCCCTTCCATAGATTCCCATACATACCCAAAATACTGCCCCCACCTTAAAAAACAAGGACCACCCATCTTCAGGATCCTGCACAGGCATGTTTCCCTGCCTGCAGCACAGATTCAGATACATGGCAAGCACATCCATTTCTTATTCTATTAGGTACTGGATATAATTTACAAATGACTATTATCACAAACATAAACTTTCTAAAAGACCTTGTTCCCCCTTCTCTGCAGCTTTGGTCACAGAAATGTCAATAAACTGCCTAAAATTAAATTTGATTTTAACGTACATATTTAAACCATAAGACTTCATAAAAAATGCTTATACCTAATGAACTGGCAATGAGCAAAAATGTATTCCACATGTCCCTTGCAAGACCTCACTACTCTGTTAAGCCGACTCTGTGGACACCAGCGCCTTAGAATTGCTGATTAAATATAACATCATGGAGCAGCACGGTTTAACAAACCCAGAAATTGTATTGTTGAAAAAACTGCTGTAGTTCTTCAGCCACCCAAGACCTAAATTTATAAAACCATAGCGCTGTCATCAAACCATAACCAGTACTTAGCAGATGTCCTGAATGGTCTTCAGGTTCTCCTAACTTTTGGTATATCAACTAACATCCTGAACCCTGGTTGAAAGCATTCAAAGTAAAGGGTGACTGATTGCGTTCTCTGTGGTAGCACAATTTCACTTCTCCTGGCAGAGAGATCCAAAGGACTGACATAACAACAGAAAATAGGAACTAAATATTGAATTTATAAAAACTATGGGAAAGTTCCTTGATAACATTTAATGAAACACCTCTTATTTATATTATCGCCATCCTTTTGTGTCACATTTTAATTAGTATTTTTTTATCCTTAAAACACTTTCTTCTGTGGATGAAGCTCAATGTCACTTGAAGCCTCCCCGAAGCAGCTCAGAATGAGCAAAACTAGGGTTGGAGGTGAAGTGGTTTAACATAATCAGTGGGGTTTGTAGAGCTTGCAACTACATGGAATAATAGGGGTGACTTAACTATTTAATGATAAGTTTAAATTGTACCAGCCATTGAGCCGTTCTCTATGAGAGTGGGTAGATGTCCGAGTGTCTGCATTGAAGCATTGATCTTTGTAAGTTCCAACATCTTTGTGTATCAGATAAGTACTTTTTATATATAAACCTTATCTTTCTTTGAATATTGTGGCTTTCAAGAGGAACATTTCATCAGAATTAAGGGAGCTGTAAGCTGTTAGGATTGCAGGGATGATTTAGATACATGTCAATACTTAAGATTTGTCTACATCATAGTGATTTTGAGCTCACCCCCTATTTGATGTTAATTTAGGGACATTTTGTTATTTTCTTGCAATAAAGAATGTCAGCAACACAGCTGGTACATAATTACTCTTTTTACATACCAACTACTATTTGCAATAGTTTAATATGAATTCACAGTTGGGGGAGGATTAGAATGGGATGGGGCTGGGAGAGTAAAATGGAGAAGGGAAAAATATTTTGTGTGGGAGGGATGAAAAATCTACAATTGGCCGGGTATTGGGAGAGTAAGTGGGGATTGAGGATGGAGGGGTAAAATTTGAGTGGATGAAATAGGAATGAGGAAAGAGCAAAAGGAGAAAGATTAGTATGTTAAAGCAGATGTAGAGAGAGAATGGAAAAAAAACTAGGAGAGAAGAAAGGACAAATGGACAGCAGACGATGGAGAGTTAGCAGAAGACACGAAGAAACCAGTAGAAAGTGGCTGGAGCAATTGCAGCTGAAAATAAATGCACAAAAGGTAGAAAAATATCTCTTTATTTTGAATTTATTAATTGGAATATGTCAGCTCTGGTAAATGTGCATCATTAACGTCTGCGCTTTGTTTAGTACAAGAGCAAATTAATGTATAGTTTTTTCTCCAGGACCAAGCAGGAAGTCAGTCCTCACTTATGGGTGACGTCGGCGCCGACGGAGCCCTCGCGGAGCAATTTTCCCCAGCTTTCAAAGAAAGCCTTTGGGAATTGCAGCGCGCATGCGCGGTCGTCTTCCCGCCCGAGGGTGCCATCTTAGCCAGTCTTCTTTTTTCCGCGGAGCCCTACAGACGTCCCCGTCTTGTCCCCGCGAAAAAGTCGATTTTCTTCATTATTTTATTCTTATTTCCTTCGGTTCGACGCCGATCCTTTTCCCGCCCGGACTCGCGACGCCGGTCACGAGTCCTCTTTTTTCGGTTTTTCTGACTTTGTCAGCTTTCGTTTTCGATTTTTCCCTGGCAGCCCGGTCCTTTGACCTCGCAGGGGCCCTTTTTCCCCCGATGGCTGCCAGTGGCTTTAAGCGGTGTGGTCAGTGTGACCGAAATATGTCACTAACTGACACACACGACTTTTGCCTCCGCTGCCTGGGCCCGGATCATGAGGAACTGATCTGTGGGCCCTGCGGCAAAATGTCCTCAAAAGCGTTGAGAAGTCGGCGGCATCAGCGCGATCGAATCTTCGCTGACCCCAGCCGTACCCGGACCTCGTCGGAGGCCTCCGCGTCAAAAGGCTCCAGCTCGGACCGTCGCCGGAGTTCCTCCGACCGGGGTTCTCCCTCCGGGGACCATCGTCGGACGGTGAAACCCGCGAGGGCGGCGTCGGTGGACGCTCCTGGTTCCGCGAGGGCCAGGTCGCATAGCCCCGATAGCCGCCCCGGGTCCTTGGAGAAGGAACACCTCCCGAAGCGACCTCGCCTGGAGTCGGAGATGCCTGCTCGGGTAAGTCCTGTGGTCCTTCTGGACTCGCCTCCGCGACCGCCGATGTCGGGCCCGACGCCGTCGGGGCCCGAGTCGGGGGCTGCTGGGTCACCTGAGCTCGGACTCAGGTTGACGGCCTTGGAGAGCAGACTGTCTGCCTTCATGGACCAGCAGCGGGCACTGCTCGCTGGCCTCGCTGGCGCCGCTGCCCCGACCGCCGGGACGTCGACGTCCAAGTCGACCCCGGAGACCGAGCCGATCCTCGAGTCGATGAGAACTCGAGTCGATCCTCGGTCGAGGTCACCCTCGGCCTCCCGTTCGGGACCGAGGTCGCCGACGCCGACTCCCTCGGCGTCGGGGCGGCAGGCGCTGCGCCCTGCCCGGGCCGACCCCACCGAGTCCTCGTCGGAGTCGGTCTGGGAGTCTGAAGAGGAAGAGTCGCCTGATTCTTTCCGGACTCGGTGTGTCCCCTCGGACTCACCGGAGTCCGAGCCTCGGAAGCAGTCCCCCCCGGAGGATGCCCGGTTCTCGGACTTCGTTAGGGATATGGCCAAGGCTTTGGCCTTCCCTGCGGATCCCGAGGAGGAGCCTCGAGCCGAAGAGCTCGACGCCCTCCAGTATGACTCTCCCGCGAGGGAACACTTTACTGTACCGGTTCCTCCTATGCTGGAACGACTACTCTTCCGCATGTGGGAGAGTCCGGCCTCCTCGCCGGTCCTGAGCAAGCGGGTTGATTCTATCTATCGAGTCCGCAAGAGCCCTGGCTTCCAAAAGGCACAGCTACCACCACACCATTCCATGGTAGTGGAATCGGCCATGCATCGTCTTAAGAGCCAGAAGATGCACTCCTCGGTGCCCCCTGGCAGGGAGGCCCGTAACCTGGATGGCCTTGGTAAGAAGTGTTTCCAGGGCTCTATGCTCACATGTCGTGTCCAGACTTACCAGCTATACATGGGCATGTATCTCCGGGATCTGGCTAAAGAGCTAGCCGGATTCTCCGCTGGTTTGTCAAAGGAACCCTTGCGGAGGTTCCTGGCCTTGTCCACTGGCATTCGGGAATGCTCAAAGTTCATGTCCCGGGCTTTGAAGCGTCGGCTCGAGTGGCCGCAGCCGGCATCGGTGCCCGCCGACAGGCTTGGCTTCAGTCGTCAGACCTTGAGCCCTGGGTGCAGGACAAGTTGGTCGATGTCCCCTGCCGAGGCGAAAACCTCTTTGGCAAGCCCATGGCGGAAAAAGGCTGCACAAATTGAGACTGAGACTCTCACCAGGACCAGGCTTTCTAGGAAGACCTCCGCCCCTTCCCAGAAAAAGAAGGGCTCGGGGAAAAAGTCCTTTTACCCGAGGAAGGCGGCTGCCTACAAACAATACCCCCCTTATCAGGCCCCTGCAGCTCCCCAACAGGGCCAGCAGGCCAAGGGACGGGGTAACGGGTCCCGTAGGCAGCAAGCCCCCAAGCCTGCACCACCAGCCCCTGCTCAGCAGGGTGGGGGTTTTTGACTCACAAAGCATAGCCTCTCCTCCCCCGCTGGTTCCTCCCAGCAGCGGAGGCCGGCTGGTTCACTTCGCCCACAGGTGGTCCAGCATCACCGTAGATGCCTGGGTGCTTCAAGTCGTGCGAGAAGGCTATCTTCTCCACTTCCACCAGGTCCCTCCCTTCTATTTTCTGGGAGAACCTCCGCGACCCCCTCTGCACAAGGAATTACTCCTTCAGGAGTTAGCAGGTCTTCTGCAGGAACAGGCGGTGGAACCGGTGCCACACCACCTGGAAGGTCAAGGCTTTTATTCCAGGTATTTTCTAATACCAAAGAGAACAGGGGGCCTCAGACCCATCCTGGACTTGCGCAACCTCAACAAGTTCCTTGTGCGGGAGAAGTTCAAAATGCTTACCCTTGGAATCCTTCTGCCCTACCTCCAGCAGGGAGATTGGCTATGCTCCTTGGATCTAAAGGAGGCCTACACGCACATCCTCATCCACCCAAGCCACCGCCAATACCTAAGATTTGTGGTGGCAGGAAATCATTACCAGTACAGAGTACTGCCCTTTGGCCTGTCCTCCGCACCGCGAGTCTTCACAAAATGTCTCGCGGTCGTGGCGGCCCATCTCCGGCTTCACGGCCTCTATGTCTTTCCGTACCTCGACGACTGGCTCATCAGAGCAGCGTCCGCTCGGGAGGTCACCAACGCCACGCGCCGCACGGTGACTCTTCTGCAGCACTTGGGCTTTGTTATAAACTTCGCAAAGTCCACTTTGCTCCCCTCACAGGATCTCGAGTTCATCGGCGCAAGGCTGCACACTCCTCAGGCGCGAGCATACCTACCGCTCGACAGGGCTCAACGGCTCATGGACCTAGCCGACCGCTTTCGCAGCCAGCCCCTGGTCTCCGCCAGGCGCTTCCTGAGACTACTCGGCCATATGGCTTCCACCGTCCATGTGACCCCCAATGCCCGCCTGAATATGCGGTCTGCTCAATGGTGTCTCCGCCAGCAGTGGCGACAAGCCACAGGCGGCCTAGCAGACCTAGTGCGCGTCTCCGAGCCGCTGATCTCGTCTCTCCGGTGGTGGATCCGGCAGCCGAACCTGATATTCGGAATGCCTTTCCAGTCACCTCAGCCGACCCGGGTGCTGACCACCGATGCATCCCTCCTGGGCTGGGGAGCACATTGCCAAGAGGCACGTACTCAGGGCCTCTGGACCACGTGGGAGTCTGCTCAGCAGATCAACTTCCTGGAGCTCAGGGCGATCCGCCTAGCTCTCAAGGCCTTCTCCCACCTGACTTCCCACCAGTCCGTCCTTGTCCAGACGGACAATCAAGTTGCCATGTTCTACGTGAACAAGCAGGGGGGCACGGGCTCCTTCCTCCTCTGCCGGGAGGCACAGAAGCTCTGCTCTTGGGCCGTCAGTCACGGCATTCTCCTCAAGGCAGTTTATCTCCCGGGCCAAGAAAATTGCCTTGCGGACAAACTCAGCAGGGTCCTCCAGCCACACGAGTGGCGTCTGGATCCCTTGGTAGTTCAGAAGCTCTTCCTAAAGTGGGGCCTCCCCACGGTGGATCTCTTTGCCAGTCCTCACAACCGGCAGCTTCCTCGCTTCTGCTCTCGTCAGCCACACCCCCTTCGGGTTGCGGCGGACGCTTTTCTGATCTCATGGTCGGGGAGCCTTCTGTACGCTTTCCCTCCCATCCCGCTAGTCTCTCGGACTCTTTTCAAGGTTCTCCGAGACAAAGCCTTCATGATCCTGGTGGCCCCTCGCTGGCCCAGGCAGCCGTGGTTTCCGCTCCTACTGCAACTGGCGGTGGAGGATCCAATCCCTCTGGGGGTACAACCGGATCTCCTCACTCAGGATCAGGGGTCCCTACTGCACCCCAACCTCAGGTCTCTCAACCTCATGGCCTGGCTGCTGAGAGGGTAGTCCTTGCTCCCCTTCTCCTGCCGGCGGAGGTGGAGGAGGTCGTCTTGGCTTCGCGACGGCCTTCTACCCGCAAATGCTACGCCCTTAAATGGCGTCGCTTTGCAGTCTGGTGTACCCAACAGTCTCAGGATCCCTTCTCCTGCCCGGTGTCGGTGATCTTGCAGTACTTGCTACACCTCTCTAATCTGGGACTTAAGTCCAACTCCGTCAAAGTTCACCTCAGTGCTCTTTTGGCACATCATGTGCCGGTGGACGGTAGACCTCTCTCCAGCGACCCTCTCGTAGCGAGGTTTCTCCGAGGTCTCCTTCTACTTAAACCACCTCTGCGCCCGCCAGCGCCTGACTGGGACCTGAATGTGGTTTTGCAGCGGATCACCTGTCCGCCTTTTGAACCTATGGCTACCTGTTCTCTCCGTTTTCTGTCTTGGAAAACACTGTTCTTGATAGCCCTCACTTCCCCTAGACGCGTAAGTGAATTGCAGGCCCTCGTGTCTGATCCCCCTTACACTCGGTTCTACAAAAATAGGGTAGTCCTACGGACTCACCCAAAATTTCTGCCTAAAGTGGTCTCCCCTTTTCACATCAATCAGGAGGTGGTACTTCCAACCTTCTTTCCCAGACCACACTCCAGCCGAGCTGAAACGGTCCTCCATACCCTGGACTGTAGAAGGGCTTTGAACTTCTACCTTGACCGTACGCGGGAGCACCGTAAAGCTGCTCAGCTTTTTGTGTCTTTTGACCCCAATAAATTGGGGCTCCCGGTCTCCAAGCGTACTCTGTCCATCTGGGTTGCAGACTGTATCTCTTGGGCTTATGGGGCAGCCGGACTCTCCTTAGAAAGCCGAGTCACGGCTCATTGCGTTCGGGCAAAGGCTACGTCAGTGGCTTACCTCCGCTCTGTTCCGCTGGCAGACATCTGCCGGGCCGCTACTTGGTCTTCGAGCCAGACTTTTGCGGTCCATTACTGTCTCGAGAGGGAGTCCCGCAGGGACAGTGCTTTCGGACAGGCAGTCCTCCGTAATCTCTTTGAGGTCTGAGCAACTCCTACCCTCCATCCCGGATGTGGGCTACCGGTGGGTGATAATTCAGCGAAGATTCTGTCCTTCTGTGCTGCTGAGCTTGAGGGAGCTCATTTTTGTGCTTAGGGTCTCCGGTAGCCTTGAGCTTGGGAGTCCCATAAGTGAGGACTGACTTCCTGCTTGGTCCTGGAGAAAGCGTAGTTACTCACCTGTAACAGGTGTTCTCCAGGAGCAGCAGGAATCAGTCCTCACTACCCTCCCTCCTCCCCTTGGAGTTGCAATCGTCTGCTTATGTTCTTTTTGCAAATTTTTATGCTGTCTTTTTTAGCTATGTCATCTGACTGGCTAAGATGGCACCCTCGGGCGGGAAGACGACCGCGCATGCGCGCTGCAATTCCCAAAGGCTTTCTTTGAAAGCTGGGGAAAATTGCTCCGCGAGGGCTCCGTCGGCGCCGACGTCACCCATAAGTGAGGACTGATTCCTGCTGCTCCTGGAGAACACCTGTTACAGGTGAGTAACTACGCTATTTCTACAGTGTTGTACATTCCAAGTTTGGCTTTTGGGATTCCCAGTTTAATTATTGTCGTCCTGTTTCTAAATTGTGATTCCTTGTTTGGTGATGGTTTATGTTCTGTTCATGTGTAACTGAGCTGAGGTATTCTGTTTATATAATTCCTATTTGACATTGCCACTTGTTCTCTTTCCCCAGTAGGTCATGTATTGGTATTCTCTGAAATGTATTGGTTTAATATTTGCATGTTTCCTTTTGATAGGTAGGGTATGGCGCTTTGTGAGTCCTGGTAGTGCTGTTAGGATACGGCGGGTTTGCTGTGGGTTCTAAATGGGCAGTGTTTGTAGTAGTTCCTAATGTGTCTGGCGGTTGGCACTGGATTATAGTAATGTAGAAATCTTTTAGTCTTTCTTTATTCATACACTCATTAAGAGGCATGTTTACTAAAAGTTAGTATATGGTAACATTACGCAAATATTTATGCAAATGAGGCCCTTATGCAAATGAGGCCCCGCACCGAGTCTCCGCACATGGCCCCGCACCCCCCTTGGGCCGCCCCTGATTGTAGGGTTTTATAAGAAAGTTGGACTCTGCCTATATTTGATATTGTGTTTCCAAAGCTATACTGATATTTATTTGCAGAAACGTTAGTATTTATAGGCTGTGTGCAGACTGTTTCTGAGTATACCAAAACTGTGGAATGATTTACCTTCTCAGATTAGGGATCTTGTAGACTGTATACAATTTCATAAAGCTTTAAAGACGTGGCTATGGAGGAAATATTTTTAGATTGTATCTGATCTGTTTCTTGTGTTACCATTATATTTTTGTACTGTTGCTTTGTATGTCTTTCAATAGTAAAAGCAGATTATAAGCAATGTAATTAAATTTAAAATGTGCGCTAAGCCTCAGGACACAGCATGTCATGGTTCATACTGATAGATATTTGGCCATGTATTCAATAACTTTAGACATCTATTCTTAGATGTGATACAAGGATTCTAAAGGCATGTTGCCTATTCTTGTGATTCCTCTCCTTCTTTCTGCAATCTAGTGATCTACCCTCTCATAATGGACTTCTAAATTACTTTTGTGTGTGCATGTGTGCTATGAAAATCCTCCTGTTACCCACCCTTTCTTGTTGCTCAATGGCTGGAAGCCTTTCACAGCTTGGATAATAAATTCCTCCCAACAACTCCACATTTCCCTCTCTAGAGCAGTGGTTTCTGTTCTGGTTTGTGGGCCCCCAGGGGTCTTTGAGACCATTAGACCATAGAAAAGAGAAGCTAGTGGGGACTGGCTGGGGGCAGTGGGAGAGAGCAAGAGACTGAGGCTGGTGGGAACTGGCTGGGGTAGGGGAGTGGGATATAAAGAGAAAGAGACTGGTGGAGATGAGCAGGGAGATTATAGAGGCTAGTGGAGACAGGCTTGATGCCTGATGGGGGCTCAAGAAGAGTGATGGGAATCCCTTTGATTTTTTTTTGAGGTTTACAAAGAGTACACAAAGCCAAAACAATTGGGAATCTCTGCTCTAGAGCTTGCCCACATAACTCTTGGTCAGTACCACTAGAACTCAAAACAAAGGGGCTTGTACATTTGGGACATACATGTTGATAGCATACAGAATGCATAGAATTAACAATTACCATGAGTGGTGGGCCAGTTCACCAAGTAGCACCCTCCATGTTCACTCCCATTGTCTCCTGCCCTGAACGGCTTACATACCAGGCTTGTATTCTACATGGAATTATTTCTTGTGTATGTTAATTTTTTGTTTCATATTTCAGAGTATCCAAAACTTCTCTCTGCATATTCTCTACTGGATCTGTTGGAGTTTATTCAAAGTCGGGCAGCATCCCAGATCTGGGCTGGCTGTGACTTCAAAACCAATGTACACTGTAGTCTTTTTGAGTACTGTGCCTTTAAATGAACTGTCTGTCCTGCAGGTGAACTTCTAAAGACTTGTACCTCTCCTCCTCCTCCTTGCTGGTTTGTAAACTGCAGCAGCTATTATTAGCTTAATGAGCTGGAGGTTGGAACCAGGGCCACCTCTCTTTGTTTTCATAAGGGATTGTTAGTCTTTCTGCTTTGGAGCATGCATATGTAGGTGACGGTAATAAATTGTCTGATTTATATGCATTTCGTCCTTGTGACCTTTAACTTATCTAGGCAATCACATGCTTTATCCTAAAATTGCATTTAGTTCTTTTTTTTTTTTTGCAAACAGATGTATTTTTATCTCTTGTGTTTATCTAGTTTTAGAGTGCAAATGTTCTTGGTCGCATGTAATCTAAACTTTCTACAGTTGACAAACTTGTTAGCGTGGAGATCTGGTTTTGCTGATTAATATACAGTGCCTTGTTAAAAAAACATCTTCAGACCTTTGTACATTTTTCATGTTTTGCTGTCTAAAAATACAATTCAAATGCATTAAAATCACAGTTTATTTCACTGATATACACAACATACTCTACAGTTTCTATATGAAAAAAAGCAATTCTAGAAGTATGCTAAACGGAATTAATAAACTAAAAAGTTTTGATTTTGCAAGTCCTCCATACCAATATGTGGTGAAAGCCCTTTTGCAGCAATAACAGCTGTGAGGCAATTAGGTTTAAGGTCTGACGACTTTGCAGGATGGTACAGTTTTTGCCATTCTTCTTAGTAGAATAGCTCAAGCTCTTTTAAGTTGGTTGGGGATTTTTTTTTTTTTTTTTATATTTCAGCCTTCAATCTTGCCACAAATTTTCTGCTGGATTCAGGACTGGTCTTTCACTGAGTCACACATTGTTGCTTTTGTTTAGTGTTTAGGATCATTGTCCTGCTGACAACCAAATCTTCTCCTCAGACCCTGTTCTGTGGCAGGCATGGCCACCTTAAGGAGCAAGTCAGTGAGCTACTGGTTCAGGGTGCCAAATAGTAAGGGCACCAAAAGCCTGCCTTACTGATTTGCCCTTCACAATGGCAGAAAGTACCTGTTCTTGCATTGCCACTTGCACTGTGGTTGGTCTGAAATGTCAGTTGAGTAATGGTATAGTGGCGAGCGAAAGTCTTCTGCTGCTGGGTTCAGGATTAATGGAGATGCAGAGTACTATTACTACTACTATTCATCATTTATATAGCATTACAAGGCATATGCAGCCCTGTACAGACACATATAAAAGACAGTCCATGCTCGTCAGAGCTTGCAATCTAATCAAGGCAGACAACAGAATAGCTGAGAACAAGGGTACAAATAAGGAAAGGAAGGGGAAGGCAAGGGATCAGGATCCAAAAGCAGCCTCAAAGAGGCGAGCCTTTGGCATGGATTTGAAAAGGAGCAGAGATGGAGCCTGATGTACAGAGCCAGGTAGTTTATTCAAGGTGTATGGAGCAGCAAGGTGAAAGGAATGAAGTCTGGAGTTGTCAGATGAAGAAAAGGGCATAGAGAGAAGCAAGCCAGTGGAAGAGCGGCGTTCACGAGGAGGGGTAAAGGTATTGAGGAGCAGCAGAATGAATGCATTTATAGGTCAGAAGGAGAAGTTTGAATTGGATACGGAAAAGGAAGGGCAGCCAATGGAGTGACTTGAGAAGAGGGGGTTATATGAGTATAACAGGGCTGGCGGAAGATTATTTAACTGTTTTTCTATACTGCCTTTCAGAGTATCAAAACAGTTTACAAGGAACAAAGTAACAATGTAATACATGGAACAGTCAGTGAAGAATAACAACATATACATGCAACGATCGGTTAAACAGTAACAGATTAAGTTGAATAAACATAGCAGGCACTAAGGATGAAGTAATCCATCAATATGACTATAATAGGTACATTTGCTGACTGTTAACAAAAGGCGAAAGGGAGGATTAGGATGAAAGGTTACAGGGGAGAGGAGAATACAAGAGCTGTAGAGACATTAATATTTAGTGTCGGAAGAATCAAGGTCTTGAATCAACTGAGGGAGGAGTGGAAACGAGCTGTAATGTCATAGTAATAGTGTTGCTATTAAGTGACAGATGTATCAAAATGATCAGTAAACAGGTGTGTTTTTAAGCTCTTACAGAAGTCTTTGAGGTTAGTTTTGGATTGGAGATTGTTCAGAAGAATATTCCAGATCTTCGGGGCATATAGAGAGAAAGCTCAGTTTGAAGCTGACTGTGTACTATTCAAGTTGTTAGGTGGGATAGCAAGAGTAAACTGTATATTGGTTCTCCTTGGATGGTTATCTGGTGTTCTTAGTATAAGTGATTTTAGATAATCTGCGGAGAGGTCATGAAGAATTTTGAAGATTGTAAGTAATGCTTTATATCTTACTCAGGAGGCATTGGAGCTAGTGTAGGCTGCGTAGGATTGGAAGGATGTGCTCATGCTTAGATGCACCATACAGAATCCGGGCAGCTGCATTCTGCAACATCTGTAATGGATGGATTACATTTATTTATTTATATTCTCTTATATACCGCGCTATTCTGCATCTACATATCCTGGTAGGCCTATTAGGATTATGTTGCAGAAGTCCAAGTGAGGTAAAACCAGGATTTAGAAGACTGTACAGCATTCATGAGTCTCCAGGAGGGGGCAAAGGGCTTGGACAGTCCTTATTTTACGGTATGTTAATTTGATAGTATTGCTGATTTTGAGGGTGTAGCGTCAATCCCTGATCCAGAATTATTCCAAGGTATCTGACTTGTGTCTTAACTTGAAGCTGAGTTCCTGGGACTTTTATATGTGACGGTGGAATGAATGATGGGTCTCTGGTGACATGTAGGATTTCAGTTTTTTGGAGGTTTATAGTTAAGTTGTGGTCAGTTAAGCATTTTGTGATGGCTGTGAAGCAGCTGGTCAAAGAAGTATAGACTGGATGCAGGGTATTGAATGGAATGTAGAGCATTAAGTCATCAGCATATAGATGATAGAAAAATGTATATGAGTGAATGATTGAGCATATGGCCTGGATACAGATATTAAACAGAAGAGTGGAGACCCTTGAAGGATTCTCTGTAGCAACTTGTAAGGTATGGAAACATTTACTGATAATTGCACATGTTTCTGGTGATTTTTAAAGTATAATTCAGACTAATTTAGGTTTATGTTATCAGTGCCAATTTCTTCATGCTATGTTACTCCAACGTTTCTTGGAGTAATGTAGCATGAAGTACAGAATCAAATGCTGCCAAGATATTCAGAAATAGCAGCACAAATCTTTGATGTTGCTTTTGGATTCCTAGTGTCAGCCTATCCATTAATGATGCAAGTAAAGTTTCCACATCATGTTGGGGCCTGAAACTGTGTTGTTAGGGGTCAAGAGAAGTATGCAAATTTAATGTTGTGCTGGAGTTGTTGTACCACCTTTCCAGTAATCTTTGCCAGGAATGGGAAGCTAAAAATTGGTCGATAAGAACTTGGTATGTCTGGGTCCAATTTGTTCTTGAGCACTGGTCTAATGGAAGCATGCTTGAGGCCTGCTGGCATATAGCCTGAAGTGAGAGAGAGTTGAGTGATCCTGAGAATTATGATGATGAGTTCAATCTGAGCTAAGTTAATCTACGTAATAGGGCAAAGATCAAGTGGTGAGGTGGTAGTGTTTAAGTTAGAGATTATGGTTTAGTGGGGGAGGAGTGACCTAGTGGTTGGGGCAAAATACCTCAGGCCAGAGGTCCAGGGGCTTGAATCCCACTAGAGGACAGCAACCTTGGGCCAGAAGGACTGGGGTTTCTTGTCCCACAGGTGCTCCTTGGGGCCTTGGGCAAGCTACTTAACTCTCCTTTGCTTCATATACAAAAACATAGATTGTGAGCCCTTCAGGGACAATGTACACCGCTTTGACTGGTAGAAAAGCAGTATATAAGCCTAGTTAAATAAATAAACATGGTTTTGATTTGATGTTGGGAAATTTGCTGGAAGGAGCACTATGTAGGGAGCTGGGCTTCTAGTGATAACTGGGGTAGGATTAGTCAGTGAGCTAGGTATAATGTTCACCTTAGATTGGATGCAGTTAGCCAGGAATTGTGGTGATATGCTATTATATCTTGGGAGGGGTTCCTTACCAGCGACTTAATCATATCAAACAGCTCCCAGGGATTGTTAAGAGACAGACAAATTAGATTAGAGTGGTATTCCTTTTTGTTATTATTAACCAAAATCTGATAATCCTTTAGTTTCTCCATATACGTATTGCTGTCTGTTGAGTTCCTAGAACGTCACAATTTTCTTTCCAGCAGCCAGTTTAATTTTAGCAGATCATAGATTAGCATTAAACCAAGGAGCAGAGTGGTGTTTTCTAGGTAGCTTTCTGGTTGGAGGAACTATTGTAGCTTTTGGCAATTGTTTGGTTCCAGTTTTCAATTAAAGTGTCTAGGTCTCTGGAGTCTCTGTCCAGGAGTGGGAGAATTATATTTAGAAACTCGTCCTTATCTAGTTGCTTGAATCTTTTGGCATTGAGGTGTTACTGTATAGCATGAGGAGGAGTCTAGTTGAAGAGATAATGGAAGAATATCATTCTGTGGTCTGACCAGGGTATTGAGAGTCATGCAGCGGAGTTCTGAACAGGTTGAAGAGGAGAGAGATGACTCAGAGGGAGACCAGTAAGGAGGAGGTTGCAAAGAGACTGGAGGTGATTAGGGAGTGGATGAGAATTTTAGTAGTGTGCTCAGAAAGGAAGGGGTGAATTTTCTTGATGTGTTAGAGGAAGAAACAACAGGTTTTAGCAATCAATTGGATGTGTGAGGAGAAAGAGAGGAATGAATCAAAAATGACCCCGAGGTTGCAAGCTGAGGAAACAGAAAGTAGGAGAGTTATCAACAGAGATAGAGAAAGGAGGAATTGGGGAGGAGGGTTTAGGGGGAAAAATAAGAAGTTTGGTTTTGGCATGTTCAATACTGGTTAGAGAAGGGGCTGAAAATGGGACTGAGGAGTCTAATGCTGTTTGGGGGCTGGGAGCAGAGAGGATGATGGTGATGCTGGGTCTGAGGGCTGGGAGAAAGGGGCAGAAAGATGGAGGAAGTAGAGGGGTGGATGTTGGAGACGGGAAGAATTAGGTATGGGGAAAAGGCAGGGTGATGGATGCTTAGCAAAGGGGATAAACAGGAGGGTAAATTCTGGGGCTTGGTTGTGATGGAGAGCAATGACTCAGATTTAGAGACTCTGGGATTGGGTGGGAGACCAGTAGAAGACAAATTTTAAGGTTTAGCTGGTTATTGGGAGTGTAAGAGGGGACTCCAGACTTTGATGGGATTGCGAGTGAGGACCTAGTGACGTTTTTAGACATATTGATTATACATGAAGGTTCACATTTTTGGACTACACAGAAACCTGTGGCTCGAAATAATTTGCTGAAGTATTCTAGTCATCATCCGATGAGATTAAAAAAATGGCCTTCCAGGTAGTCATTTCCTCCGGATTTGGAGGATATGTTCTTCCAGGCATGATTATATTGAAGAATCAAAAAAAAATGTTCCAAAAGTATATGGAACAGGGTAATCCATTTGGAGTAATTAAGAAAGTGTGTCTGTGGGGGTTCTATGCTCAATGGGATTTTCTTTTAGCAGCTAATATATAGAGGATGATGGCGTGAAAACATACTATTTGCAGATCATCTTATGTGTTCTATTTACTTTGGTGTCCTTGTGAAAAAGTTTACATAGTGTGCACCCATAGAATGATGATAGCCTGCCTTCGAGAGCATAAATCATGAATAAATACTGCTACTCAGTTGGCCCCCATAGTGGAACATTGTTTAATGATGCATCATACTTTTGCACATTTGAAATGGTGAATACTTCAGCATATACCACAATCTTGGCATGGTGGGGATAGAGATGCTCAATTGAACTTGAGGGAACAGTTTTGGATTTTTCATCTTGAATCGGTTCAACGGAAGGGTTTGAACTTACATATTGACTGGCATATGTTGGTGCGAGTCCTCTGGCTCTTTAAGGAAGTTTTGGAGGTGGAGTTTAAAGTATTTAAAAAGACTGCAGCCATTTTTGTAGAAGCCAGTTTGAACTCCTATCAAGCAGGACTCCTCTGAAACATGATATGGCATTATTAGGTACTGCCTGCCCTGAAGCAGAACTACTATTATAGTTCAAAATGTGGTAATATTCTTATGGCAGTCTTTTATTGCATGATCACTTAAAAAATAATAAAAGGACTAGATTGGAGAAAACTTTATTAATAGCAACCTCAGCAAAACAGTCTGACAAAAATATTGCTTATTCAACTTGAGAGCATTTGTAAAAGTATAGGATAGTGTGAGTCACAAAACGTGGGAAATATTGTTTCTGTACTAGTCCATCTCTGTTTGCTGATAATTGTTCAAATCTATACTCACAACTTTCAAAATCCTAAATGATTCTGCTGCAGCGCATCTTCAAACCCTGATCCAGATCACAGTGACGGCAGAGGACAACGGACATGCTACAGACACTGTTGGCGATCACAAAGACCAACACCACTACAGCTAAGAGGGCCTTCTCTCTCTACGCACCGCTACTTTGGAACTCTATCCCAGAAAAGCTAAGGACTACAACTGACATAGCTTCCTTCAGGAAAGCTCTCAAAACCCACCTATTCAAAGAATGCTATCCATTAACATAGCCCCCCAGCAGTTCCCCCCTCCATCTCCCCCCTTGAAAATCCCATAAATCCCCTTACCACAGCCCCCACAATAGAAGAATGTACATAGTTACCCCCACTCACGTGTATCAAAGTTCTCCAAGTTGACTATCCTGTTTACTGTAAACATTCTGTTTCATTGTAAACCCCTCTGACCGAAGAATAAAGCGGTATAAAAAAGCTGTTAAATAAATTAAATTAAATTAATTGGGATCCTATCATATAGGCCATATTTGCGGAGTAATCATCACAGCTCTCTACTCCCAACCCACAGTCAACAGTTTTTCCAGTCTTGGCCAGAGACCACGGTAGTTCTTTTAAAGTAATCTTAGGCCTCAAAGTGACCTTTCTGAGCACTTTCCTTAACCCACAGCTGCTGATATTGGATGGATGGCCTGAACGAGGCAGCACTTTGTTGGTGAAAAGCTGTTTCCACTTTACAATGATGGACCCAAAGGATATTCCAACGCGTTGAAAATGCTTTATGGCCTTTCCCCAATCTGCACCTTTTCAATAACTTTCTAACTTTGAATCGGACATAGGTGAAACCCATTTAAATTGTGAGTCTTGTTAAGACAATATTTGGAAATGGAGCTAATTTGGGTTTGCTATGACAAATGGTGTGAAAGCGTATACAATCAAGATGTTTTGGTGTCTTATTCTTAATTTACTTTTTGAATATTTCTATAATGGTTCTTTCACATTGAAAGTGTAGAGTATGTTGTTTAGATCTGTGAAACTCCTGCTCTAATGCATTTTGGATTATATATTTTAGATGACAGAATGTGAAAAATATACAGTAGTGTAAAGGCTTTTACAAGGCAATATAGCGGTGATCAGCTCAAGATTAGAAAAATATCTCTTAGCCACATGTTAACAAATTTACAACTATTAAACAGAATAAATCAAACTCCACCTTTTTTACTTTGTATGGTTCATGGATCTAGGCAAAGCTGCTAAGACCAATTTTTATAATGGGAATTGGATTTAGGTTAAACCTTTCTCAGACATTCAGGATATTCAGGTGAAATAGGCATTTTCCTGTCCTCTGAGAGCTTATTTGAGGCAATGGAGGGTTATGTCAGGGCCAACTCAACCACTAGGCAAACTATGCAGTCGCCTAGGGCAGTAACCTTTGGAGGGTAGCAAAAGCAGGCCAGTCAAAGCTAAATAATGTAACGGGTCTGTTTCTTGTTGGTCACTCCAGGCCAGGGAAGTCCCGAACCCTCATCTGCGGTATGCTGCTTCGGCTGGCTGGAATCCAGGGGAAAAAAACACACAACCCACACAGAAGGAAAGGTGTGCAAGTTTATTCCATAGGGTGGAGGGATTGTCTATATTTACCAACAAGAAACAGACCCGTTACAAATTGATTTTGACAGCCAGAGGGGATGTAAACCTTGAGGTTCACCTAGGACTCCAATACTTTGTATTAATTCTAGGGCCAGCCCTGGATTAAGTGACTTGCCCAAAATCAGAAGAAGCAGCATTGGGATTGGAACCTGACTTCCCTGGTTCTTAGTCTGCTGTTCTAACCTTTAGGCTATTCCGAGTGTGTAGAGGAGGGGATTATAAAAGCCTCCTTTGATCTCTTATGTATAATAAAATAGCTCCTTAGTTAGAAAGATGAGATGCCTACATCTTTAGTTCTGGCATGTGTAAACCAGTGTGGGCTGTTTGCATAGCAGGACCATTCGTAATTGCACCTGGTGGATTTGTTGTTAAAGAGCCAGTTTTGCTATTTTGCAGCAGGTGGTATGTGCCAGTCTGACATTTTGAGCCCTGCTTCTGTGGATTTAGTCTCTTCCGCTGGATGATACTACCCCTCTTTTGGAGTTGGCTATGGCCTGCCTTTTTGATGACATGTATGACCTGGTACATTTGGCATCCAGGATGGTGATCTGACAGTGGTGTCATAGCATTGGATTTGGCTCTGGCACTGGGCAGCAGACTCATCTTCCAAAGCCCAGTTGGCCTAACTGGCTTTTAAGGGGAAGCTTCTTTTTGGAGCTGATTTGGAGAAGTCAGTGAAGGAACTGGATGAGGTGAAATCTTACTGCCTTCTGGAAGACTTCCCAAGGGGCCTGTGAAACAGGTTGGTGCCACTTTCTTGTCAACATCCACTTGTCCATCAAGGGCACCCGGGCCGGATCCCTGAGGGTCTCGGGACCTTTGTCATTACCGATCTGGAAAACCTTTCTTCCCTTCTCTAACAGGCTTCAGGCTTGTTCTTAGACCTTTCATGGAGGGCATGAGCCCAGGGACTCTGTCCCCTCCAGAGGAGGACTCTCCCGGACTGCACAATAAGGTTTTGGGGGCCCATTCCCTAGTTCCTCTGGTTGGAGGCAGATTCTAGATACCATTCAGTTTAGCTATGTCCTGGAATGCAAAGCGCCAATTCCGGATGCCTTCGTCATCTTACCTTGGTAGGCCTGAGAAGAAAAGTGCATTGTGTGGACCACAATGGGCAAGTTGCAGTGATGCTTGTCCCCCCTCCCCCGATGAGCAGTACAAGGGCAAACACTCCATGTATTTCATGGTGCCCAAAACCGATGATTCCTTCCGGCCCATTCTGGGATTCAAGGGGGGGGGGGTCAATGAGCACTTGGGTATCCTGCACTTCCTGATGGAATTCTTGCGCTCTTGTACTCTGTGATTCAAGCAGTTCACTGATGGCAGTTCTTGGCCTTTCTGGATATGGCCAAGAAATGCAGATCAGCAAAGATATCTGCATTTAGCCATGCTTGGCTCTCACTGTCAGTTTGTTGCCCTCCCTTTTTGGGCTATCTACCACCCTGAGGATTTTCTCCAATGTCATGGTGTGGCACTATGGTGCCAAGGGATCTGTGTCCATCCATATCAGGATGACTGGCTTGTCCAGGCGTGTTCCCTTTCAGAAGCATTTTGGTTGGCATCCCAAATGGTGTCCTTTTTGGAAAGCCTCTGCTGGGTGATCAATCAGGGAAAGAGTCAACTGTTGCCTTCCGAGTCCATGGAGTTTCTGGAAGCATGGTTCAAAACTCAAGTGGGCAGAGTTTTCCTGTCAAAGGAGAAAGTCATGACTGTTGGATTGCCTGGTGCTGTTCTGTGCGCAGCAGGCTCGCAGCATCTGGGATTATCTTCAGCTCCTTGGATTGATGGTGGTGACCAGCGGTCCTTACTGACTTTGTGGTCCCCAAGTTCTCAGGAGTTTGAGTACAAGCTCCCACTCTCATTAATGGTGACATCTAGCCTGTGGTGGTGGCAGCAGCCATGTCATCTGAGGAAGGGCATGCCACTGGATGATGTCTCCCATATCTTCCTGATGACATCTGCCAGTCTCTCAGGCTGGGGAGCTCATTGCCAAGACCAAAGGCTTAGGGCCATTGGAACCACAGGGAAGTGGTGTGGTCCATCAGCCATCTCAAGGCGAGACCCATTAGGTTGGCTGTTCTGTGTTTCCGGCCCCAGTCGAGGGCTGGACGGTTTGAGTGTTTTCAGACAATGCCACAGTGGTGGCTTATATCAATTGGCAAGGTGGCATGAGGAGTGCTGAGGTAGCTCTGTAGAGGGCTTTCCTGTGTGCCTGGGTGGAGAAGAACCTCCTAGCCTTATCGGCTCACACATTGCCGGGGTGGATATTGTGGAAGCTGACTTCCTCAGCCGGCATTCTGGATCCTGGAGCATGAGAGTTGAGTCCAGAAGCATTGCAGTTGATTCTGCACCATTAAGGTCACCCCAAAATGGATCTGATAGCGACATGCTCCAATGCCAAAGTTTGATGCTTCTTCAGTTGCCGTACGGTCCAGCCTTGGCTTGCTGTATGTGTTTCCTCCATGGACCCTAGTGAGGCATATGATTCAGCATATAGAATGCCACCTCGGCAGACGTTTTCTAGTGGTGCCGTGGTTTGGAGACCTGATATGGCTCCTGCAGGCACCTCCTTTTCAGTTGCCTCCATCTTGGAGCCTATTACAACAGGCTAGGGGACCCTGTTCCCTTCTTGTTTATGGCTTGACTCTTGAAAAGAGACTGTGTGTAAGGGCTATTCTCTGGCCATGGTCTCCACTCTGCTCAGAACCTGGAGTGCCATCAAATCCCATGCAAGACCTTTCAAATGGCAGATCTAGCACCCCTGGATCTATCTTCTGAAAGTCTTTGAGGGCAAGACTGTCCCAGATCTTTCATCAACTTCTTGAGATCCTCCCCAAAGAGCAACTTGCTCTTAAAGGGGAGCCTGCGCAACCATAGTTTGGAGTCCATCGCTAGGAGTCCAGGAGGCATCTGTTCTTTTTTCTGATCCTAGGCCCAAGAAGTGGCAGTTGTTTCAGAGTGCTCAATACTTCCAAGATTCTTCAGCAACCTATGGTGCCAGTAAGCCCTCACAGTGTGATCCAATGGGTCCCTTCCAATGTACAACCAATTGGGGGGCAGCTCAAGCTGTTTCTCTCAAAGTGGGCTCAAATTACTTCCAATCAGTGTGTTCTTGGGGTTCTGAGTCTCTGTTATGCACTGGAGTGTGTGGAGCCTCTAAGAGAAACCTTTGTAAAGTCTCTCTCTGCAGCTCCCTGCTCAAGTTAGTTGCAACTGAGGACACTCTTCAATTTCTCCTGCAGTTGCAGGCTGTTGTAGCCATGCCTTCTGCAGAGTAAGGGCAGGGCTATTGCTCCGTCTACTTTTTATTGCCCAAGAAGGTTCTTTCTAGCCTATTCTGGACCTCGGAGTAGTTAATGTCACTCTCCATGTTCCCCATCTCTACATGGAGACCATCAGGTTGGTCATTCTGTCTGTTCGGCAAGGAGAAATTAAGAGATGCCATACTTGGTCAGACCAAAGGTCCATCAAGCCTAGTATACTGTTTCCAGAAGTGGCCAGTCCACTCACAGGTACTTGCCAGGTTCCTAAAAGGTAGGCATATTCCATGCTGCTTATCCCAGGAGTAAGCCATAGATTTCCTCAGTCCACTTTAATAATGGTTGATAGACTTTTCCTCCAGAAACTTGACCAAACCTCCTTTAAATCCAACTATACTAATAGCTTTTACTACATCTCCTGGAAATGAATTTCAGGTTTGATTTACACATTTAGTGAAAAAAGCTTCATTGCACGTTTACTCCTTCAAAAAATAGAAAGACTGGGAAACAACTGACCTACTTTTTATCTCTCTGGATTTTGCTGAGGCATACTTCCAAATTCCTATCTCAGATCAGCACCATCAGTTTTCTGTTTGTGTCCTGGGCAGCCACTTCCAGTTACAGGCTCTCCTTTTGGCCTAACAATAGCTCCTTGCATCTTCTTGAAGGTCATGGTGGTGGACTGGCTGATCTGGTCAGACTCACTGGAGAAGTCTAGAGTTGATACTGCCCTGGTAATTTACTGGCTGGAAAGACTAGGGTTGGTGATAAACTCTCAAGCAGCCTGCTCCCTTCCCAGGACTTGGTTCAGGCCTCTCCTGGGGTGCGTCTTCCTTATGCTGAAGCACACCCTCAAGATTCAGAGCCAACTCAGGGAATTTTGTGCTCGGTCAACCGCATGGACCTGAGACTGGGACTATCTCCAGCTCCTCAGGTCCATAGCATAAACTCTGAAGCTGGTTCCATGGTCAATGCACACATGAGTCCTCTGCAGTAGCACCAGCTGTCTCTTTGGTCTCCCTGTTCCCAGTTGTTCAACCAGACCCTTCCTATGCCATGGGAGATTAAGAAGCAGTTGCAGTGGTGGTTGCAGTCCTACCATCTGATGGCCCAGTTGCCACTGGAAGTACCAGAGTAGGTGATTTTGGATCTTGATACTCCTTATGCTCCCATTCACCATTTATGTGTATCTTACCATACTCAAGTTCCCTGTTTGGTCATGATGTTCATTTTGATTAGATTGTAAGCTCTGATGAGCGGGGACAGTCTCTTACATTTATATGTACAGCACTCCGTATGCCTTGTAGTGCTATACAAATAAGTAATAGAAGTAGCAGTGATTGTCATTTTAGATGATGGCCTGAAAAGCTGGGGTGCATACTGCCTGGGCCAGTTGGCCCAGGGACTCTAGTCCCCTCAGGAGGCCTCCTGGATGATGAATTGCTTGGAGGTGAGGGTGATCTCTTTAGCCCTGGAGAGATTTCAGTTTCTCCTGATGGGCAAAATGTTCAAGAATACTCTGACCTATGTCACAGCTGTGATGTAAGTCAATAAGCAAGACAGAACTTGCAGTGTTGAAGTGGTTCTCAAAGTCTCAGAACTCTCTCATTGGGCGGAGGAGCATCTGATTGCCCTGTCCGCAGTGCACATTGCTTGTGTTGACAAAATGCAGGCTGACCGAGTCTGATCACCGTGGATCCAGGTGAATGGGAGCTCAGCCTTCTTGTGTTCAGCCTCATAGTGCAGAGGTGGAGTCTTCCTGTTATCAACTCGATGGCTACTCAGGAGAACCTTTTCAGCTGTAAGAAGAATTCAAGGGTGGTGGGTTTAGATGCCATGCTTATATTTTCTCCCTCCATGGCCCTTGGTGAACCGTCTTCTATGCAAGATTTGGGCAACTCTATTAGCCCTGGACTGGCCTTGCAGGCCTTGGTACACAGATCTCTTGAACCTGTTGTGGGATCCTGTTTTGTTACCTCAGGAGAGGGGTCTCTTTCAGCAGGGGCCCTAATGATGGAGGACCCTGGTCCTCTTCTCGCTTACTGCCTGGCCCTTGAGAGGCATATGCTGCCCAAGAAGGGCTACTCTAGGAAGGTAGTAGACATTCTGCTTCTTCATCTGTGCCTTAGAGTATGGAGAGTTTTTGAGAGGTAGTGCTCCCCTCATTCACTGGAGGCCAGGAAGGCAGATAGAATAGCAGTTTAGTCCTTCTTATAGTCTGATCTGGATCAGGGCTTAGCCTTGACCTCTCTCAAGGTTCATTTGGTGGCCCAGGTATGCTACAGGGGTTGCATCCAAGGAATAATGTTAGCAGCACACCCTGATATCTCCCACTCACTCAAGGGAGCAAAACAAATCTGTACACAGATTGTTGCTTAGTGGATCCTCTTTCTAGTGTTGAAGGCATTGAAATGGCCTCCATTTGAGCTTATTCACAAGAAAAGTATTTTGCTTTGTTACCAGAATTAACTCTGTGCTAGACAAAATACTTGCTCCTTTTATTTGTTGCACTTTGAATTGTTGGTTATTAAAATTATGTGAGTTTGTTTCCTGAGTTTTTCAGTTTAATTCTGGGGAAATGTCATACTGACTTCTTTGTGCTGCACCAGCATATATACCTAGAGGTGACATCACTGAAAGTTGTTCAAGTCTACTTCCACCTGCTGGATTCAAGGAAAGAAATTTATCAGGTAACATTTCTCCTTTTTGGCAGTATGTGTGTGTGTGTGTGTGGGGGGGGGGAGGGTAGGATGTAGGAAGGACTGTTTGTCCCTTCTCTCTTCAAGTTCAGTCAGGACTGATGCTGGCATTCTGACCTCACGAGTGTTCATTCACAACTTGACAAAAAACTTTTTCCTTAGTAGACCCACCTACCTTCTGTTCCTTGTCTGGTCATTGCAGAAGCAGTCATGAGACTGGGAGCCATGCACTGGGAACTTTTTAGGAGACCCTGAAACATCAAGGTCCTAATGAATGCTATAGTATTTCTTGATTTGACAGTGGAATTGGCAAGACTTAACACAGAGCTAGTAGACCCATTCCATCATTATACTCGCATACTATATTTTGTTGTTGTTGCTGACCTTTACTCTTAGTTCCCTTTATTTCATTTCATATTTCATGCATAGAACATATCTATTCACTAGTATCATCCTCTGCAAAGTGCAGTCATTATATTAATTGGTCAGAGTCAAGTCTGTACAGGGGAAGTTTTGAGAATTTTGTTTTTCTTGCATCCTGTCAAAATATTTTTGTCTGTTATGTAACACATCTCGAGATTAGTGGGTGCATTTCACTATAACACATTAAAGACCAAATGCACTAAGAATTTTTCCCATAGATTTAAGAGTTGGACATGATTTAATCATGATATAGTCCCTTTTTTAAAACTTCCTTTGTTTTGAAGATGAAAAAAAATCATAAAACGGTTTAGGTTTAATCTTTTGAACAATTTATTTTATTGCACCGAGCTCAGGTGCTTTTTGTACACAAACAAGCTGTTAACATATGATCTTTCCTTCCTAATTCCATAATGATCTTGCCAACTTGTCCTGGCAGCCTCCTAGCAATCTTGATAATTTTTCAGCGCCTTTTAAAAGGTTATAGATTAACCATGGCCAGTTTTGATTGAACTCTAGTGATTTTGAGCTACTGTGGTATATATTGTTTTCTGCAAAATATGCAGATCTTTTCTCTTTGCTTTTTTGACTCGGCAACATCTTCCTGTTTTTTAGAGTGGTGTGTGTGTGTGTGGGTGTCTTTTACTAAAGTGCATTAAGCATTATGCATGTGAATTAGCATGGGACACTTAGGGCAATGTTTACTAAACCTCATTTCATGCTGTCTGCCATAGTGCTCATGGAAATAAGATACTGTAGGTGCTGCAGCAGATAGCAAGCGCTAATGTTTAGTAAACAGGGCTCTTAGAGTGCGTTAAATCAGGCACTATTCCATTGTGTGAAATGGGACAGGAAAAGGGCGTGGATCATGCCTTGCTGTTGGCGCACGATAACTTATGTGGTAACTGTTACCGAAGCAGATAACGCAGATCTCTCAATATCATCTCAGCAGGCGCCAAGTAGTGCATCTGTGTTATCTGCAATGCACTTAATATACGATAAAAAAATTTTTTTCTCAGTATTAACTGTATGGGAAGATGGGTACACCCCCAACAGTTATCACAAAGGCTCTGCATTTATATGCCTTAATTGTTACAACTAACATGCAGTGACTGCAGATTTTTACTAGTTTTAGTAAAATGGCCACTAGGGCTAGGATCTGGCACCAGGCGCTCTAAATTGGAGATACCCGGGAATTTTTATATTCCTTCTTGAAACATTTTAATTCAGTCCTTGTGGTGATGATCCTCTGCCAGGGATGAACAGCAGAGGCTTTTTCCAGAACCCTACAAGTGTGAGTCCTAAGTACGATCTGTAGGCGGCGCCATTGCACAACGTCTGACTCTCTCTCTCTCATAATGGGCTGTGAATGCAGCCTCCATAGCATCTCTGGCCCTTGCTGGGCAGAGACCTGAGACAGGAATCAAACACAGGTGTGGACTCATTGCTACATATTCCAGGGGCTCTATATTTTGGCCTTACAAATTTAGCTCTGTCTACGTTAGTTAAAAATAAAATCTGTGACATTTATACTTTATTCATTTTTGGTGAATTAGTGTTTTGAGTGGCAGCATAGAGAATGCCAATACGTAAATAAATAAATAGTTTGGCTCTAGTTTTTAAAATAATTTATTTTCAAAAGCATGCCCGGTTCATTAGTAAACAATTATATAATCCTTCTCAAGAGTTATGATGTACCAACCAAAATCTGAAGAATATTTCTACAGTAGCAGTGTGGCGCAAAGGATTAACATGGGCTCGGCTTTTTTGAGTAAAAGGACAATTATTGTGGAAATTGATGCCTGCTGCCTCATATGGAACGCAAAATCTTCTTATGTTCCTTAGAAGTATTAAGACTTATTTATTCCAGTGGGCTTTCAATAATTTCTAATCATTATTTCATTGTTTGCATGTCTTTGTGTGATATTAACTTCTGTGTGTGTATCTATGTTTTATCAAACATTTTTTAATTGGTGGTTTATAAATTAATTTAAATAAGGATATATTCCAGTCACCAGCCATGGAGCCCATAAGCTATGGAGTGTGTTTACGAAGGTGTGCTACCTGTTAACGCAGCAGATAACCCAGGCTAACAGATAACCCAAGGGAAATGCAGATAGCACAGCGATTTTGTGCTTTATCTGCGTAGCCCGCATTAACTGACAGAGTGGGCGGGATCTGGGTGGAGAGTGGGCATGTCTGCAGTGTGTGATTATCACGGGCTTCAACGGAGCACAGTGACTATCAGATTTGTAGACCTCACTGATGCAACTACCACCATCTCGGTGAGTGGTATTAGCTACATCCAGGATGCTGCTGGGCTGCGATCTCTGCATTTTTGGCACAGTATCTGCTAGGGAAATGCTGTGCACACCCTCAACATATAGTGCACTAATGCTGCACTATTTGCACAAAAATACCCTGTTAGTAGTTTGCAGCTAATCTGCTTTGGTAAACATACCCCATCCCTCCTTTTGTCGTCATCTTCCATTGCACCCCACCCTTATCTGTAGCTGAGCATGTGCCTTCCCATCTTCCACCATCTTGATAAGACCATGGCAGCGTGGTATTATCCATTAATTGTAAAACTATAAAATGCTCACTGTCAACAAAGGCAAAGTGGCTTGGCATCTAGGTAAAGGTCAATTTTTATTCATGTTCAATGGACAGAAAAGAACAGATGAAATGAATGTGTGTGCTCTCTCCTTACCCCTGCTACCAACTGAGCATTTGTCTGTAGCATTGTTCAATTTCTTTTTCCTTTAAATTGTCTATGACTCACCTTTTTCATAGTTGTTTTCTAGTGAAACCCACCACATAAAAGAGGCCTGTGAAACCAACAGTTTTTTTTGTCTCTCCCAAAACAATGAATGGTTAAGAACAGCTTCTGCAATGAAGTATCTTTGGTATTTTAGAAAGGGGAAGGACAAGGCACGTTCATAGCAATGACCAGTCCTCTCATATGTTTGTCTCCAGTGTCTCAGCTGTCATGTCCCATGTCTTTCACAGTCACTCCCACCCCACAAGCACCTACAGACTTACTCTTGGGTCAGCTTAAGCAGGAAGAACAGCTGAATGTAATATAGGTAACCTCAGTTGCTGATTCTTCTCGGGCCTATTTTTAGAGGTTTCATGATCTGACTTAATGGTTTTAAGGATGAGCTTGTTGAATCCCATTTATTATAGAGCGATCCCAGCGCAGAAAATAGGCACTAAAGGTGGGTGTTGGTGTTTTCAAGCCCAGACAAAGTTCATTGCATAAATATGCACTGTAAAAGAACCAGTTATAGTGTCATTCTTGTATTTCAGTAGAAGGGAAGGTCAATCAAACCTGTTCCAGGTGGTACCCTTTTGTTGGATTCATCTCATGCACTATTCTAGGAATTTAAGGGACCCTCCTGTAACTTTCTCCATTGACCTTTCTTTCTCTGCACCTACATGGGTTACCATGGCAACCACATTTATTTTATTTGGTCTTGGTGTAGAAAAAGGGGGTAAGGGAAGAGAACTGGATTTAGCTCCAGCTTTTCTCAGAAGTTCAAGGGGTGTTACATTCAGGTATAGTAGGTATTTTCCTATCCCCGGAGAGCTTGCAATCTAAGTTTTTACCTGACGCAATGGAGGGTTTAGCGATTTACACAAGATCACAAAGAGCAGCAGTTGAATTCCCTGCTATACCTATTAGCCTGCTCCTTGAGTTACTTTACCTTAGTGTATCTTTGGTTCCTTAACGTCCCTCCAGTCTGGTCCCGAAACCTCTGGGGTTCTGCTCCTCTTCCAGCAGCTTGGAGACTGAGAAACATCACACTTGTGATGTCACTGGTACTTAAGCTCCGGAACCGCCTCCAGACACCAGTTACCTCAGTCTCCAAGCAGCTGGAGGGTGGTGAGCCGTGTTCGGCTCACCAGAGGAGCAATTAAGGAGAGTTAGGAGCCAGTGGGGTTTTTGATGGGTTAAAATTTCTTTCTTTGATTCAGTTATTTTCTTCATCGTTTTTGCCTAAAGTGGTCTCCGTTTTTCATCTGAATCAGGTAGTTTTCTTGCCCGTTTTTGCCTCAACAGCTGACAGCTCTTCATCACAGTGCTTACGTGGCCTGGATGTCCGGAGGGCTTTGAAGCTCTACTTGTGTAGGATGGAGTCCTTCCGGAGGTCGGATAGGCTTTTTGTGCTCTTTGCGGGGGCACGCAAGGATGAAGCTGCTTCTAAGGCTTCCATCGCCCGTTGGGTTGAGGCGATCGCATCTGCGTATCTGCTCAAGGGCAGATTAGTGCCAAAAGGGTTGAGAGCTCACTTGACGCGGGGACAGGCGGCGTCTTGGGTGGAGTGCAGTTTGGTGCCGGCTGCGGAAATCTGTAAGGCAGCGACCTGGTCGTCTCTGCATTCCTTTGTTAAGCATTACCGGCTGGATGTCCAGGCGGGACGGGATACCTGTTTTGGATCTGCGGTGCTTCAAGCCGATCTACAGGATCCCACCCATTGATTTTTCATCATTAAAATCATCTCTAATACCTGAAGATTGGAGGATCGCCAATGTAACACCAATTTTTAAAAAGGGTTCCAGGGGTGATCCGGGAAACTACAGACCGGTGAGCCTGACGTCAGTACTGGGAAAAATGGTAGAAACCATCATAAAGAATAAAATTACTCAGCATGTAGATAGTCACAACCTAATGGGAGACAGCCAACATGGCTTTAGACAAGGAAGATCTTGTCTTACTAATCTGTTATGTTTTTTTGAAGGAGTGAATAAACAGGTGGACAAAGGTGAGTCGGTTGATATTGTGTATCTGGACTTTCAGAAAGCCTTTGACAAGGTCCCTCATCAGAGACTTTTGGCAAAACTAAAGAGTCATAGGATAGGAGGCAGTGTACTATTGTGGATCAGGAACTGGTTAAAAGATAGAAAGCAGAGGGTAGGGCTAAATGGCCAATTTTCCCAATGGAGAAAGGTGAATAGTGGTGTACCCCAGGGATCTGTGCTGGGTCCGCTGCTTTTTGACATATTCATAAATGACCTGGAAAGTGGAATAACGAGTGAGGTTATCAAATTTGCAGATGACACAAAACTATTTAAAGTTGTTAAAACCGAAGAGGATTGTGAAAAATTGCAAGAGGATCTTGTTAAATTGGAAGACTGGGCATCAAAATGGCAGATGAAATTTAATGTGGACAAGTGCAAGGTTATGCACCTAGGGAAGAACAACCCAAACTATGGTTACACGATGCAAGGTTCCACATTAGGAACCACCACCCAGGAAAAAGATTTAGGCGTCATTGTGGATACCATGTTAAAACCCTCGGCCCAGTGTGCAGCGGCGGCCAAGAGAGCAAATAGAATGCTAAAATGTCATGCAAATATTGCCCTGCGCCTGAAGCAGAGAAATGCATAGAGGATTTCACAACCAGCCTTGGTGCCAGTATCTCTATGCCTGGTCTTGAGGTGGCTTAAACATCTAGCACGTGCCCCCAACAGTATTTTGATGGCATCAGGTGCTTTCCCCGATGCCTGGACCATCTGAGGGAAAATGTTCAGGGCAAGTTACAATAAACATACATATGCAACACACAAAACACAACTCAACAGCAAAAGTAGGCAAGGTGGCCAGTTGAAAACTGATCCTTTCTTCCCTGTGGATTTACTGAAAGGAGCAGCTGCAAAGGTTAAAAATTTACATCAAGCGTTGGTGTTTACAATACTATCTTGAGGAGGACGTTGCTCTGCAAGTGGGGGCTATCTGTTAGAGTAGTTCATTCTGCCAGTCATTGCAAGCTCTGGGATCCTCCCCCTTTTCCAGTGTCATCGAGGGGAGCTGTTTTTTTGGCATTTAAACTCCAACAGCTGTTCCGCAGCCGCAGATGCGGCCTGTGGTCGCATGCCCGAAGGGGCGTGTGACCTAGGGGAATGCCCCTTTACTGCCCCTTTGGGGGCATTTTGGGGGCCTGGGGGCATTTGCCCCTCCTGATTTTTGCCGCTGGGGATGCCTAGAGGGTGGGGTAAGAGGAAGTGTAAGGCGATGAAGAAAGATTCCATGACAGCAGTTTCGACACTGAAAAGGTCGCGTCGGCCCAGTGGACCAGCATGTGCGAGTGTTGGAAGACCTGAAGCTTGGGTCAGAATTTCTGTGGCTTGATACGTCTATCTCTGTTAACACGTCTTTATCCGGTATCTGCCTGAGTTCCATCGATAGGACACCACATCTGAATCCTCCTCCTCCTTTTGAACTCTGACGTGGGTAGGGAGGAGGCAATCCCCCTGGTGGGCCCAGTAACTGCATCGGTGAATGCGGTTTCTGAGGGCTCCCCCCCCCACAGCCTCAGTGTTGGCTGTTGATTGTTAGCTCCTATTCAGCTGGTTAAGCCTTAGGTTTATTACCTTTGGCCTCTTCTGTTGATATTTCCTTATTTGATATTTGGAAAGTGGCTTCTGAGACCAATGCTTTTTTTTTATCTGGGTTTATTGATCAAACTGAAGTTTTCTCAACAGTTTGTTACTAACTTCCAGGAGGTGGATACTAGGATTGCTGCTTGCTCCCAGCGATTGGATGATGTGGATAAACTTTTGGATTTATTGCAAGAGGGGTTCATGTGGTAGTGAAAATTAGTATGTGTTGCTTAAACAAATTGAAGCCCTAGAAAACGCTCATCGTTTAAAGGTTACTTAATTTTCCTAAGACATGATTGCTATCTCCATTAATATTATTTAGGAAATATTGCAAAGAGATTTTATTAATTTCTGATTTTGAGTCTATAGGGGTTTCGGATCTTTATTATCTGCCTACTCGATTAGTGACAATTGATGATGACGTTGCCCATGTTGAGACACAATCTGATTTGGATCTTACTGCTTTTTTGGAATCTTCTAATGAGTTGATCTCAGCTCGGGCAACATTAATCGTGTCCTTATCTGCTGTGGCTGATAAGGTTAAAATCTTGAGGGCTTATTTCTTGAAAACAGATTTCCTGTATTTTAGGTTATAAGGTTTCTGTTTTCCCGGATGTGGCAAGGTCAACTCAGGTGCGGAGGAAGTCCTTCCTGCAGCTTAGACCTCATGTCTTGGCTGCAGGGGGGGACTTTCTTTTTGCAATTTCCTTGTAAATGTTTAATCACTTTGAATAATGTTAACTATTTGTTTATTGACTCTCTTCATTTCTAAAATCTTTTGACTAGCAAGCAGAGTCTTACCGAGGTTTTGTGTTATGGAATATAATTTTTTAAACTTTGTTTAGTGGTTTAGTTTTGGACTGTCCTGTAAGTTTTTGTTTGCTTCTGCTTGTTAGAAGTGATTGTCCTCCCTTAATGTGGGCTAGAAAACCTTTTCTTTTTCTTTTTATTATTCTTTCTTTTCATTTTGCATTTACTAAAAGGTGTTTTCATGGTGTTATGCTTGATGTGTATGACTATAAAATTTGCAATTAAAAAAAAATACTATCTTCTATTCCACGCTTTGAGAAAATTGGAAGGAAGTCCAAAAAACTGCTGGCATGGTTTAAAGGTGAGGTCAGAGAGGCTGTTGTAGCCAAAAAAACATCTTTCAGAAAATGGAAAAAGGAGCCAAATGATGAAAACTGGAAACAGCACAAGCACTGGCAAGTTAGATGTAATGTATCAATAAAACAGGCAAAGAGAGAATTTGAAAACAAGCTTGCTGTGGAAGCGAAAAAGCATAATAAAAATATTTTCAAGTACATTCATAGCAAAAAAACCCCGTGAGAGAGTCGGACCATTAGATGATAGAAGGATTAAAGGGGCACAAAGCAGGGCAATGCCATAGTGTAGAAACAGATTGAATTCTGTGCTTCGGTCTTTACTAAAGAAGATGTAGGGAAGTTACCCAAGTCTGAAATTGTAATTAAAGCTGCTACAGCAGAAGAATTGAAAGAAATTTTGACAAACTGGGAAAATGTATTACAATTATTTGATAAACTGAATAGTAGCAAATCACTTGGACTGGATGGTATACTTCCAAGGGTGTTGAAAGAACTGAAATATGAGATTGTAGACCTATCATTAAAATAATCAGTAATACCTGAAGATTGGAGGATAGCCAATGTAATGCCAATTTTTAAAAAGGGTTCCAGGAGTGATCCGGGAAACTACAGACTGGTGAGCCTGACATCAGTACCGGGAATAATGGTAGAAACCATTATTGAGAACAAAATTTCTGAACATGTAGATAGTCTTGGTTTAATGGGAGACAGCCAAAATGGCTTTAGCCAGGGAAGGTCTAGTCTTATTAATTTGTAATATCTTTTTTGAAGGTGTAAATAAACAGGTAGACAAAGGTGGGTCAGTCGATGTAGTGTATCTGGATTTTCAGAAAGACTTTGACAAGGTCCCACTTGAGACTCTTGGTGTAATTAAAAAGGTTATGGGATAGGAGGCAGTGTACTATTGTGGATCAGGAACTGATAGGGCTAAATGGCCAATTTTCTCAGTGGAGAAAGGTGAATGATGCAGTACCCCAGGGATCTGTGCTGGGTCCGCTGCTTTTTAACATATTCATAAATAATCTAGAAAAGGGAATAACGAGTGATGTAATCAAATTTGCAGATGACATAAAATTTTCATAGTTGTTAAAACCTAAGAGGATTGTGGAAAATTGCAAGAGGACCTTAATAAATTAGAAGACTGGACATTCAAATGGCATATGAAATTTAATGTGGACAAGTGCAAAGTTATGCACCTAGGAAAGAACAATCCAAACTATGGTTACACGATGCGAGGTTCCACATTAGGAACCACCACCCAAGAAAAAGATGAAGCGGTAGTCAGGAAAGCAAATAGAATGCTAGATATCATAACAAAAGAAATGGAGAATAAAACAAAGGATATTATAATGCCTCTGTCGTTCCATGGTGCGACCACACCTCAAATATTATGTGCAATTCTGGTCACTGTATTTTAAAAAGGATATAGCATTATTAGAAAAGGTCCAGAAAAGAGCCGCCAAAATGGTAAAGGGGATGGAAGGTTACTCCTATGAAGAGAGGCTAAAAAGGTTAGGGCTCTTCAACCTGGAAAAGAGATGGCTGAGGGGAGATATGAAAGAGGTCTATAAATTAATGAATAGAGTGGAACAGGTAAACATAGATCAATTGTTTATGCCATCAAAATGTAGAAAGACTAGGGGACCTGCAAGGAAACTACTTTGTAACCCATATAAGACTAATAAGAGAAAGTATTATTTTCACTCAGTGTGTAATCAAACTCTGGAATTCGTTACCGGAGGATGTAGTAAAAGCTGTTAGTGTAGCTGGGTTTAAAAAAAAGTTTGGACAAGTTCCTGAGGAGGTCCATAAACCATTATTAAAGTGTCCCAGGATATCCACTGCTTGTCCCACTGCAAGTTTCATGGAACCTGTGTCTTGTGGGGAAACTGCTAGGTACTTGTGACCTAGATTGGCCACTGTTGGAAACAGGATACTGGGCTTGATGGACTTTGTTCTGACCCAGTATGGCATATCTTATGTTCTTATATCCTACAGCCTATCAATTATAGCCCATAGTGAACCAAAGGGGATTTTACCACCCATCTAAAACCAAATCAAGTCATTCAACCATTAAATAGAGTCTGGGGTTCAATGCCAAGGAGAAAAAAAACAAACTTGATTATGGAGGGATGAAGAAAACAGCTCAGCTTATGTGTTAGCTTAGCTAATGAGTGGAGGAGTATCTAGTGGTTTGAGAAACAGCCCCACACCCAAGAGATCAGAGTTTGATTCCCACTGGCACTGCTTGTGACTTTGGGCAAGTCACTTTACCCTCCCTTGCCTCAGAAGAAAAGACCTGGCAATCTACTTCCAGTCATACCTTGCCAAGTAAACTGAGGGACTGCTGGGTCGCCAGGAGTCGGCATTGACTTGACCCACTTTTAAAAATAAATAAATAAAAAATGAGTTAATTGTTGTCTCCTGTTGTTTTCTTTGGAAATGTCTGTGTCGGTTAAACCTGATTATGGTTCTTATATTTAAGAAGGAAGTAGCACAAGATTGGAGGGAATCCTTTTTTTTTTTTTCCTTTTCATGTGGTATTGAGCAGAGCAGTGAACAGCGTTTTGAAGTGCATGCAAATACATCTCATGTCTGTTCATTGTAGATAGCCTTTAAACCAGACCTTTTGGCACTGTAGGTATGGAGCTGCCTACCCCTGGACTAATCCTTAGCTTTTTCCTACCCCAAGGACAGTGAAATTGCATGCCAAGCAAACTTAGTAATGCTAACACGGCCTCTTAAATTACTGGAATATTTCCAGCAATAGAGTTGCAGTGTCCATATCTGTTCTATAGCTTAAGAACATAAGATATGCCATACTGGGTCAGACCAAGGTCCATCAAGCCCAGTGTCCACAAGTACCTAGCTCTATAGACTGTACTTCTCGGCATTCAGGGCTTGTGGGTCGGTGTGTGTATTACTAAGAAGGAGAGATTGTGTTCCTTGAATTACATCAGAGGAGCCCATGCGGCTAATCCAACAAAGCTGGGATAAGCAGGTTATGTAGTTCTGTTCTTCCATCAATGTGTTCTTTTATCTTTTGTAAATTAAAAAATAAAAAAGTTGAGTTGCAATTAAATATAACTACATACCATTATTCAAAGACCACTAATTCCCAGATGTTTGGTTTTCATTGCTTAAGGTAAAATCCGGCACCTAATCCTCCTCACCTCCACCCATAGCCAGGCAGGAAGGTGTTATGCATGCAAATATCACAGTCACTTTGCATCTGACGACTCCTGTTTGTTTGGGTTTTTTTTGGAGGGGAGCGTGTGTGTTTATATTCCAAGAGTCAGAGTGTTCTCAATGTTTGTCTTTGGGATATGTACAAAAACCTTGGTAATTTCAGACAATCAAAGACTTTATTCCAGAGATGGAATGGGACTGATTCTGTTAACATTAGAAAGCATAGCATAGCAACTGGATACTCCGGTATGCTGCACTCGGGTGGTGTAACCTTAGGTTTAACCTCTGCGGGTGGTAATAGGTGAGAAGCTATTGGCTTTCTGAAAGTTTTGGAACCTGCAGTGCTGCATACCCATTCTTAATGAGGTTGCTGGGTAAAGTTGCCATGGAAGTGAATCAGGTGAATTTTTTTCTTGGCTTAGGTCTGAGATTTCCTAAGGTATTATGGGCGGAGATTCCCATCCCACTTAACCCCTACAGTATGTGGCAAAAATCAGTGTGTTCTCCTGCAAGCCCTGCATCTGGACATGTTAATTCTTTGATGTCCGATAGGCTAAATGAATTGTAATATTCAGATTTACAGTGGTCTTCTAAGGAGCATGTTTGCTAAAGGTTTTAACTTGCGCTAATGAAATTAACACACGTTAAATGGCCATAACCCTTTTGTTTCTATGGGTGCAGTGGTACTCAATGTGTGTTAACCTTTAGTAAACATACTCCTTAGTCTTAAGTACGGTATATTGTATATGTATCGTGTGTGTATATATATATATATATATATATTTCTTTTGGCAGGAACTGTAAGCATATTTTTTACATGAATGCAAGGTGGCACTTGCTGCTTCAATTAATATGACTTGAGATTTCAAATTAGCTGTGCATGTTCATGATTATGTATAATAGTGATGAGATAAGCCCCTTAGAAAAGAGAACATGACAAGAGATTATTAAACTGTGATTAATTTCAGCATAGCTTTTGGATTTATTTGTAAGCACCCCTTTTCAGTGCCAGGCCTTTTTTACAAACAAGCCAGTCGGCATCATAATAAGCATCAACAATCTGGTTAAGTGATTGCAGCTGGAGATTGGAATTCTACCCCCTTCCTCATTTTTGTTCTGGACAGCAAAGACATTTTACTATCTACAAACGTTTTTCCTTGAAGAAAATCCTATTCCTTATCGTCCTTCCAGTCCAGTTCAGTATGTGTGGGTTATCTCTCTCCACCAGCAGCTAGGGACTGAGCATGTCGGATTTCTAATGTCCAGAAATCAGTATCTCAATCCTCAGCAGCTGGAGGAGAGTTTCCTTATGGCCGAACTCCACTGGAAGAATTCCTTCAGACTCTTTTCTAAAAGGAAAAAAAAAGAGATTGGGGGTAACAGACTCTTTAACCTTCAGGCTGGGTTTTTGCAGTGCTGAACTATTTGCTTGTGGGGACTGGCAGTTGGCAGAGTCTGCCTTTTGAGCACTGGGACTATTGAATGGGTCAGGGGCAGCCCAGGGGTCAAATACCTGGTGGTCCAGGTCCCTTTCCCCCCTTAGCCGGACAGCCCAGCACTCCTCTGGTAAGGCTCTGCTGACTTTCCTTTGTTTCTCCTTTTACTTCAGTGTACTTCAGTAAGTGTAGTTTATTCAGTAACTGCGCCTTTAAATATGAAAGGAAAAAGTGAAACCTAAGGCAAAGCCTAGCAGTGTTTCATAGCTTGCAGTGGGATCAGTGGTTTTAGTGAATGTCTGTTGTTTTCATCAATCAGAAGCTTCAGGGCAGTGAGTACTGTGGGTTTTTTTCTCTTTTCTCTCTTCGGGCTGTCGGGGTTTTATTGCCGCATGTGTTTCCCATATGTTATCAGCTCCCTCCTTTTGTGCAACATGTTAGGGGAGCCACTGTTTACTTTGTGAAGGTATTTTGCAGGCTTTGTGTTAGGCAGGAAAGGTCAGCAGAAGTAGTTTGAGCAGTCAGGGAGATAGATTCAGCATTGGAGGGTTCAGGGCAGGACTCCTCTCTCTCTCTCTTGGGGACTCCTGTGGTTTTGGCAGGAACCACAGCCATTTCCTCTCCAACGGCCATTTCCCCTAAGGAGACCAGGGGAAATCATAAAAAGTGAAAACACCACATTTCAGCACCAGGGATAGAGGAGAATGACAATTCTGGGTTTCTTGATGAAGGTTTCTCCCCTGAATTAATTTTAGTATTGCATAAAGTATTTTTGTTAAAAAGATAGAAAGCAGAGAGTAGGTCAAATGGCCAATTTTCTCAATGAAGAAAGGTGAATAGTGGAGCACCATTGGGCCCGCTGCTTTTTAACATATTCATAAATGACCTGGAAATAGGGATAATGAGTGAGATGATCAAATTTGCAGATGACACAAAATTATTCAAAGTTGTTAAAACGCAAGAGGATTGTGAAAAATTGCAAGAAGATCTTGATAAATTGGAAGACTGGACTTCCAAATGACAGATGAAATTTAATGTGAACAAATGCAATGTTATGCACCTAGGAAAGAACAGCGCAAACTACGGTTACACTTTGCATTAGGAACCACCATCCAGGAAAAATATTTAGATGTAATCATCGATAATACATTGAAACCCTCCGCCCAGTGTGCAGAGGCGGCCAAGAAAGCAAATAGAATGCTAGGAATCGTAAGGAAAGGAATGGAGAATAAAACCAAGGATATTATAATGCCTTTGTATCATTCCATGGTTCTACCGCACTTTGAATTTTGTGTGCAATTCTGGTCGCCATATCTTAAAAAGGATATAATAGAATTAGAAAAAGTACAGAGAAGAGCCACCAAAATGGTAAAGAGGATGGAAGGATATCCCTATGAGAAGAGGCGTAAAAGGTTAGGGCTCTTCAACCTGAAAAAGAGAGAGATGAGGGGAAATGTGATAGAGGTCTATAAATTATTGAATGGAGTGGAATGGGTAAACGTAGATTGATTGATTGTTTATGCCATCAAAAAGTAGAAAGACTAGAGGGACATGCAATGAAGCTATAATGCAACCCTATTTTTTCACTTAATGCGTAATCAAACTCTGGAATGTCTTACCGGAGGATGTAGTGAAAACTGTTAGCATAACTGGGTTTAAAAAAGGTTTAGACAAGTTCCTGGAGGAAAGATCCATGAAACATTATTAAAGAGGACCCTGGAAATCCACTGCTTGCTTGTGACCTGGATTAGCCACTGTAGGGAAAAAGGATACTGGGTTTGATGGACCTTGGTCTGACTCAGTATGGCATTGCTTATGTTCTTATGTTCATATCTTATAAAGCCTCTGGATCAGATAAATTACCTGACACCCTGCAGAGGTCTCTCTGAATACTGAGGATCCTCCATCCAGAAAGAAGCGACTTGAGGAGAATCATTGGGTGGTCCAAGATTCCCTTCAGTCTCCACACACTAAGGGTCCCCTGGAAGGGCCAGTGGATCTCTGGGGAGGGCCAACACCCGAACTAGGAGAGAGTGAGTTCCCTCAAGGAGAAGACCCTAACGTAATTCATGTATTTCACAGGGAGGGGCTGTCTGCGCTGATTTCTCACTCACTGGCAGCACTCAACATTGTTCTGGCTCCCGCAGTGGCAGAAGAACCCTTTGAAGACCCCCTTTTACAGGGTTTCAAGGCTTCACAAACTTCCTTTCCCGTCCACAGAGTCATCAAGAAAATGATTGAAGTAGAATGGGAGGTGCCTTAAGCTGGCCTGAGAGGTGGTCAGACCATGGCTTGTCTGTACCCTATTCCTCAGGAGGACAAATAAATTAAGATTCCTAGGTGAATGCCCTAGCCTCTGCGATGACCAAAAAGACTACCATTCCAGTAGAAGGTGGGGCAGTGTTGAAAGATCTGCAGAACCACAAACTGGAGACCTTTTTGAAGCAAGCATTCAATATTAGCACCCTGACACTTCAGGTCTCCATCTGCGGGGCTTGTGTGACTAGGGCTTCCATCCGCTGGATTCAAGGTTTGTCAAAGGGCGATTTGGACTTTCCAGCTGCCACGCTAGAGGTGGCTAAGTTGGAGTCAGCCTTTTATGACCTGGTCTGAGCTTTGGCCAAGACCATGGCTTCGATTATTGTGGCTCAGCATTTTCTTGTGGTTAAGGAACTGGTCAGCTGTGCCTTCAAATACTAGGCTCAGCAAGTTTTCCTTTAAGGGCAAAGTGCTCTTCTGGGAAGCTGTGGACAAATTAGTCAAAGATCTAGGAAACTCTAAGGACACTCACTCACTGGAAGACTATCCCTAGGGACAAAAGCAGGGGGCCATCACCAGAGACCAGCCTAGGGACTATAGGAAGTTTTCCCTCAATCCGTTTTGCCCCCTTTCAGCGAGGTTGCAATGCTTCAATAGTTCAGATCTTTTGAGGCTATAGAAGATCCAGTAGGGATTACTACTCTGCCCCTTCGATGCTTCCCAAAAATTTCCAATAAAACAAGGCAAGCTCAGGTGGGGTCACTTACAGCAGTTTTACTCCACCTGGGCCTCTATTACCAATGGCCAGTAGGTTCTGGAAATCATTGGGGGAGGAGTGGCTAGTGGTTGGGGCAAGGTACCTCAGGCCAGAAGGTCAGGGGTACAAATCCCAATAGAGGACAGCAACCTTGGGCCGGAAGGAGTGGGGTTTCTAGTCCCACAGGTGCTCTTTGTGGTCTTGGGCAAGCCACTTAACCCTCCTTAGCCCATGTTCCCTGTAAGTATTAGTACATGTGTCTCATATCCCCTCATGTTAAATCTATCCCCCAATTGTGTTGTGACCACTTTGATTGAAGGATAAAGTGATATACAATTCCCGTCACACAGGGAATACCTCAGGGCTCCGCCTTATCATCAATGCTCTTTAACATCTACATAAAGCCCATATGCACCACAAACTTCACTACCACATTTATGCAAACGACATCATGGTGTACGCTCCAATCAACCTACTAGCACTAAACACCACAACAATAATCAAATGCCTCAAAGACATGAATGACTGGCTCATAGCTAACAACTTAACGGTCAACTACGATAAAACCGAGGCAATGTTCGTCACCAGGAACCCCACTTTCATACCTCCACAAACTATCAGCATCCAAAACAAACACATAGTAGTCAAAGAAGAAGTTAGGTATCTGGGCATCACACTAGACAGAGCTCTGAACCTGAAATCCCACATAATCAAAACCGCAAACAAGGCCTATCAGTGATTGAAAACAATCAGACAAATCAACCCAATGCTTCATCAGGACCACGTCCGCACAGTGTTCCAAGCACTCATTACACCACTGCTTGATTATGGAAACTCACTATATCAAGGCCTTCCTCAGCAGACACTCCACCCACTACAGATGGTACAAAACACCACAGCACGCATCATTACAGACAAACCAAGGACTGAGCACATCACCCCCGTCCTACAACAACTGCACTGGCTCCCAATGCTGGCAAGAGCTAAATACAAAACAATCATGATCATCTTCAAAGTCATTCACCATCTCTCAGCAGATGTACTCCAAAACGTTATAAAAAGAGATATCAGCAACAGACCAAGAAGAACCAATAACGACAACATGATTCGCACACCTGCAGGCTACCACAAAACCAAACAAACAACATCAAAAAGAGCACCGTCACTACTGGCATCACACTATGGAACTCCCTCCCAACGAACCTGAGGGCACTAGATGATCTCACAGACTTCCGCAAAGACCTCAAAACATTTTTATTTATAGAAACATATGAGCATCCAGGCAACATCACATACCCAAACCGACATATTACCTCCACCGCCAACTAAGCACTCACCCATCATATCCACATACACAAGCTTATCAGACCGCATTATTAAATACCCTCATGTTAAATGTTACCATCAATTGTACTGTCTAAATGTTTACACGTACCCTAATGTTAAATGTAACCCTCCAATTGTAATGTGACGTGACCACCTTGATAAGGATAAGGTGGCATACAAATCTGTCTAAATAAATAAAGAAAATAAATAAATACAAAGCTGTCTAAATAAATCAATCAGGGAGGGGTATGCTCTGGAATTGGCTCATCCTCTTTCTGATGCCTTCGTGTAGTTACCTGCAAAATTCCTTTGAAACAGTGAGCAGTCCAAGAGACATTAAAATGCTTACTGGACATCCAGGCTGTGGTACCAGTTCCAAAAAACAGTGCATATCTGGTCGATACTCCATTTACTTTGTGGAACCCAAAAAGGAGGGTGCCATCTGTTCCATCTTAGACCTCAAGCATGTAAACTGAGTCCTGTGAGTGCCTCACTTCTGCATGGAAACATTGTGGCAGTCAAGAAAGAAGAGTCCTCTCGGCATTGGATCTCACGGAAGTGTATCTTTACATACCATTTCGACCAGACCATCAACAGTACCTGTGGTTTGCCATGCCTATGGGACATCTTCAATTCCGAGCATTGCCATTAGGTCTGACCATGGCCCTTTGGACCTTTGCCAAGGTCATGGTGTTGGTGGCCAGAGGGCATGTTGGTTCAGAGGGCATGTTGGTGGCAGGAGGGCATGTTGGTTCATCCATATCTGGATGATTGATTGATCAGAGCTGAATCGGAAAGCAAGAGCACTGCTGCTACCCAGCGAGTGGTGGAGTTTCTCCAGAGTCTCAGCTGGGTGGTCAGCTTAGCAAATAGCAATCTCATTCAGGGACAGGATCTTGTTTACCTGGGAGCATGGTTCAACACCAAGGCAGGGCTGGCCTTCCTCCTGGTCAAGAGGGCATGGAAAATTTAATCTCAAGTAAGGTCCTTCCATGACATGATGGCACCTTTGGCATGGTACTACCTTCAGCTCCTGGGCTCTGTGGCAGCAGCTTTGGAGTTAGTGCCTTGATTGCTGGCTCACATGAAATCTCTACAATAGGCTCTGCTCTCTTGTTGGTCTCCACAACATCATCTGCTGTCGAAACTGGTATGTCCACTGGACATGAAACTGAGCCTTTTCTGATGACTGCAAACAGAACACCTTACAGCAGGAATGCCACTGGAGCTGCCGACTGGGATATTGATAACAACAGATGCCAGCCTGATGGGGTGGGGTGTGCATTGCGAGTCACAAGTGACACAGAGACTCTGGTCTCAGGAGGATAGCACGTGGTCGGTCCATCAATCGCCTAGAAAGGAGAGCAGTCTTTGTAACTGCACAATTTTTTCATCACTTGCTTCACTGGGGAGTAGTGCGTATCTGCTCTGACAATGCGATGAGGGTGGCATACATCAATTGCCAGGAGGGCATAGGCAGTGTGATGTTGGCAGAAGAGATTCACCCCTACTGTTGTGGATATAAGAGAATCTCAAGGCTCTTTCGGCGGTTCACGTGTTAGGCAAAGAGAACGTCTAAGCAGATTTTCTCAGTCATCGCCAGTTAGACCCGAGCGAAGGGGAACTAAATGAGATTATCTGTTGGTGGGTTGTTCTGGTCATGGATCTTGTGGCCTCTGTCTCCAATGCCAAGGCGAGTAGTTTCTTCAGCAGGTACTGGGAGCACATGGCCAAGAGGTTCAATGCCCTGGCGCAAAGGTGGCTGATGGAGGGGCTCCTGTATGTGTTTCCTCTGTGGCCCGTCATAGAGCGCCGCCTTCAGTGCATAAAATCCCACTCCAGAAGGATGATTCTCATTGCTCCAGACTGGCCCCACAGGCTGTGGTATGCCAATCTCTGCCAGCCATTGGTAGCATCTCTGTAACATCTCCCAAACAGAATCAATCTGCTTTCACAGAGATCAATCCTCATGTCGCAAGTGGATCGATTTTTGCTTATTGTCTGGCTCTTGAAAGGTCTAGGCTTTAGCGGTGGGGCTACTCTGCCTCAGTGGTGGCCACCCTCTTGAGAGCCTGTAAACGTTCAACTTTCTTAGCCTATGTCAGATTCTGGCGGGTGTTTGAAAGATGGTGTGGGGACCACTGTCTCCGGGCATTTTCATCCTCACTTATGAATATTCTGGCCCTCTTGCAGACCTTGAACTCCCTATCAGGTAGTGACTACCTCCTGTTACTGGGGACGTGTGCAGGGACACTCATTGGTGGCTCACTAAAATGTGGTCCATTTTCTCAGGGCAGTGATGCAAGTGTGTCCACTGTTGTGGGCTATAGTTCACCCATGGATCTCATCCTGCTCTTACATGGTTACCTTTTGAGCCTCTCTCTAGGGCTTCCTTGAAAGACTTTACCCTGAAGATGGTTTTCCTGGTGGCTATTTGTTCAGTGTCGTGGATTTCAGAGCTTCAGGATCTATCTTGTAGAGAACCTTGTCTGCTGATGTCCAAGGAGAAGGTTGTGTTGAGACCTGTTCAGTCCTTTTTACAGAAAGTGGTCTCACAGTTTCATCTTAACCAATCTGTGATCCTTCCGGTTTTTCCTCGTTTGCAGGAGTCCAAAGAAGATCGTCAACTGCACCGTCTCGACTTACGCAGAGTGTTGCGTCAATATTTTCAGGGCACATAGTCTCTCTGAAAGCTTGTTTTATTTAGAGGGCTGCACAAAAATGCAGCGGCTTCCAAGGCCTCGATCGCTTTTTGGGTAAAGGAGATGATTACCTCTGCCTATGTGTGCCAAGTGGTCTGAAGGCAAATTTGAAGTCATAAGTGGCCTTCCACCAGCTGATATTTGCAGAGCAGCTACTTAGTGATCCTTACATGCTTTTATGTGCCATCACCGTCTAGATGTGCATGCTTCGAATGATGCGTGTTTTAGGGCCTTGGTGCTCCAGGCCAGGAGGGATGTTAAGGAAAGCAAAATTAGATCTTACCTGTGAATTGTCTTTCCTTGAGTCTGTCCAGTCCAGTCCACGACACCCTCTTTGGTACCTAAATTCTCTGGGGTTTTTTGCATCTTAGGAGCAATGGCTGAGTCCGGCTGATTTCCCTGGAGGACTCCATTAAGAAATTCACCACTACACATTGGGGAGTCCACATGAACAGTTCTTAACAGCATGGCAAGTATGACCCTGACTGCTTGCTTTCTTCTCACTTTGTAAATAGTTCTAGAAGTTGTCTTCTGTAGCACGCTTTATTAGTGGCTTGTTCCCCATTGGTTATGTTTTACGGGGATGTTGCCTGTGTCTTAGGCTTAATATGCTCTCTTGGAGTCTGGTTTGTCAATAGGTTACTAATTTCTGAAGTCTGTGGAGGGAGTTCTTGTATTATGATACCAGAAATCTGACATGCTCAGTCCCCTGCTGCTGGTGGAGGGAGATAACCCATACGTACTGGCCTGGATGGACTCAAGGAAAGACAAATAGCAAGTAAGGTCTAATTTTGCCTTTTCACTGTAAAAATTAGCTAGAAATGTGCTGGAAGAAATCCTGTTTGTTATGGTGTTTCCTGTCGTTTCTGCTTGTAACTATCTCAGGTTCTTCCTACTCTGCCGAACAGAGAACAGACCTAGAAAGAAAGCTCTTCCAATTTTAAAAGAGGTTTAACTCTTGCCTCTTATTCAGCATTCTTCATAGTTATTGCTTTTCTTTCAAGTTGTTTTCATTTGTCATTAGCATATTTAACTTCATATGTGTGAAAACCGGCTCTACTTATTCACCTCAACGTAGTATTAATCTAATAGCAAAAGCAAAGTGGAGAGGGCAGACCTCAGAAAACTCTCCAAAAGGTACCTTTGACCCCCAAGTGGATCCAGGTATCTATTCATATTTAATACATCAACGATCTGCTTAAACCTCCACCACCTTACTATATCAAAAAGGGGATACCAAACATTCTCACATAATAAACTTTTCTTTTACATAACAAGACATCAACAATTTTTTAGGCTAAACATTTGCTACCAACTTCATGTTGTCTTGTATACATATTATGAAAAAGTCTCAAAATTCCTTCACATATACCAGGCCTCCACCTTTTAAATCGGTAACTCAGATATCAACCCCGACACCCACCTGGACGTCCCTTCAGCATTTCACCTTCGTTGCTTCAGGGAAGCGGCCGGGCGAGCCCAGATTGGTTTTGGTCTGATAAATGCACGCATCCCGGAGGGTCAGTGCTCGTCGGCATGTATTAGCTCTAGAATTGCCGACGAGCACTGACCCCCCGGGATGTGTGCATTTATCAGATCAAAACCAATCCGGGCTCGCCCGGTCGCTTCCCTGAAGCAGCGAAGGCGAAACGCTGAAGGGACGTGATGCAGAGAAGCTTCAACTTGTCCAAAAAGAAGAAAAGAGGGCTTCCTCTGTATAGTGATCAGCTGACTGCACATTCGAGTAGATCCTCTTTGGAGGAGGCTCCACCCACATCACTGCCCAGTGACTTAATCCAGCTACAAACTTAAAGTGCCAAGTATTGGTCAAACTGGCCTAAGCTCCTGGCTCCCAAGACCAAAGCACAGTTGTCTTCAGAATACTAGCATATGCTTGAGGGGAAGGTGTCAAACGTAGCTCTTCTGAAACACATGAGAAGCAGAGACACATCAGCCCTGAAGTTCATTAAGACGTAGTCTCCAGAGCAGTCCATTCAACTAAAACAATCAGCACCAAGACACTGCAGCTGGTACATTTTAACCCCTCTTGGTGCAGGCCTTACAGAGCATGCATAGCACAGGTCTTCTTCAGCAGAATGACCTCAGCACAGAACAGATGGAGCAGGTGCTTCTGGCTCCCTAGTTCTTTGATCCATCCCTGCACAGAGACTGGCTGCCCAGTCTCCAATGTCATCAACTCCAGTCGTAGCGACAGTAGCAGACACATCCTCTCCATCTGTTTCACTACCCCTTCTAAAACAAACATCTTCATTTCTACAAAAGAGGTTCAGTATCAGCAACCTAACATAACACCATCTCAGTCCATTGGAATAATTCCTGCGCACAGAAACTTGCTCTCCTGTCTACTTCAGATTCAGAGCCTCATGGAGGCTGTTGATTGCCCTCCTCATCCCTGTGCTCTGTTATCTTGTCAAAGATGGTGGAGAACTTCCTAGACCCAGATTTCATTCACCCATAATGCTTCCTGGAAGCTCAGGAGTCTCATATGCAACTCTTTCTGAACTGTCCCCTCCTCCAGCACAAAATGAACCTCCTTAAGAAGACATCTCTTGTAGTGGTGTCAGAAGTGTGCTTTCAAATGTACCTTGAAATACTAGGCCTGTGGCCTAGCTGGAATGTCTTTGTCTCTTTTGTTTCACTGTAGCCTGCTTGGTAGTAGAACCACGCAGTAAGAAATGCATAGTTTAGCAGCTTCTCACCTTACATAACACGCCCCAGCTGACCTCTATTGGTGAGCAATCAAGGGGAACTTAATATGTGCCTATCATGAAGTAGCTAGAATGTGATAAAAAAATTATTAGTTTGCATATAGCTAGAAGTCTATAAATGGAACTGAAACCTTGCCCTAGGGGCTCAGTCTTTGGAAACTATTCCACTGAGTTCTCGCATGCTATTAAAACTGTTTGATTTCACAAAGGCCTCAGGTGTCTTTTCTTGGTCTGGTAATCTACTACACTCTTACCTAAGATTCTTTCATTGCATGGCAAGAGAAGTTCTAATCCTGCTTTTGTGCCTGATCAATCCTGTCTACAGAAAACATCTGATCTCCAGGAACAAGCAGGAATCTAGTCATCACATATAGGTATCGTCGGTACCGACGGAGCCTGCGCGGGAACGCTCTCCAGCGTCCAATCAGAAAGCTTTTGGGAGCATCCCACAGCACCTGCGTGCTGCCTTCCCGCCTTTCCCAACTGCCTCTCTCCAGTTCTTCTTTTTCCGTGGAGCCAGCAGGTCATGTTCCTGTCACTGCAGAAGAATTTCCTTATTTCTTTATTTCTTTTTGTGGTCGCGTCTGCCTTCCCCGACGCTCTACCGGTACCGCCGGTATTTCTTTTCTTTAAAAAAAAAAAAATAATAATAATAATTTATCCATTCTTTTCCTTTCTTCAGGTGCACCTGTCTTTTTTGGGCCTTAGGCCCCAAAAATTTCCTTAACATGGAAAAACCTGCTTCAGGTTTTAAAAAGTGCACAAAATGTGGCGGTACCATTTCCGTCACCGACACCCATGAATGCTGTTTAAAATGTTTAGGTCCTGACCACTCCATCACAGATTATGTGTCCTGTGTTATGATGTCTAAAAGGGGTCGACAGAACCGAGCTGCTAAGCTCAGTACCCTGTTTCCCTCTGATGCGGCTTCGGTGGCATCGACGTCTTCCAGGGCTGCTGCTTCTTCCCGTGGATCTCAGGTAACTAAACATAAGTCTAGCTGGTCCTCAAAGGGTAGATCTCCTTCTAAGCATCGAGATGCCTCTGGCATTGCCCTCGAGGATTCTGCACCGGCAAAATTACCCCGGCGGGAGGCTTCGGCTTCCAAAGCACCATCATCGGGGTTCCAGGATGTTCTTGATGGCTCGGCCTCAACAGATCTCGTGGTGCCATGCTCTGGGGTGCCGGCGGTTTCCACCGGTACCGATTTCCAGGCATTGGCAGCATCTATGGACCAGAGAATTCTGTCCAGAACGCAGTCTAGCGGCTTTCCTGGTGGCATCAACGCCCTTGGTACCGCGACAGACAACTCCACCGGTACCGGCATCGGTATCAGTATCGCAACCGGTACCAATAGCATCGACATCGGCATCGATACCTGCTTATGCCGGTACCCTGTCCTTCGATGCCCGCCGGTACCGATTCCCCGGCACCGGTTATTCTCGATACCGATTTTGCTCGGTACGGGTATTGGGCTCTGCAGGAGCATCCAGACAGGCGATACTTCGATTCCTCAGAAGAATCTGAGGATTCTGAAAGTTCTGTCGATGCAGCGATGATGCTTCCACAGGAGTCCTCCTCCCCTAGACTCAGGATGTCTCCTCCAGAGGACATGTCTTTCCAAGACTTCATCCGAGAGGTGGCTCAGGGTCTCTCCATCACTGTGGCCCCTGAGATAGAGCCAAGGGCCAAGGAGTTGGATATTTTACAATATCCTAAAACTCCTAAGGAGGCAGCTACCCTACCCATTCATGAGATTCTTTATGATCTCATGTTGAGGATGTGGGGAACACCTCTTACCACCTCTCCTCATTCTCGTAGGTTAGATACTATGTATCGTGTCCCTCCTTGTCCTGATTTCCATAAAACTCAGCTTCCTCACCACTCTATTGTGGTGGAATCTGCTATGAGAAGGATTAGAAGTGCAAAAAGACATGCCTCTAATCCTTCAGGACGTGAATGCAGAACTCTGGATGCTTTTGGACGTAGAGTCTTTCAAGCTTCCATGCTTGCTGCAAGAATCAGTTCCTATAGTCTCTACATGGGGATGTTCCTAAAGGAAGTTACTGATCATCTACAGACTTTAAGTCCTTTCATCTCTGACGATAAAAGGCAGGAGTTTCTCATTTGGCTCAAACATGCCCAAGATGTCTCTAAATTTTCCAACTGCGCAGCCTTCGACTGCTTTGAATGTATAAGCAGGACCTCGGCTATTGCCATAGGTGAACGTAGAATTGCTTGGCTCCAAGCATCTGATTTAGAGCTCTGGGTACAAGATAAATTGGGAAATATCCCTTGTACTGGTGAAAACCTGTTTGGTAAAGATTGGCAAGAAAAAGCCAATGAAATGGATGCTGAAAATTCCACTTTGGATAGACTATCCAAGTCTACTGCTGATCCTGTTAGGAAAAAGTTGTTCAAGAAAACACCTTTTTCTAGAAAGAAAATATTTTATCCTGCTTATGGTCAGCAGGCATCTTCTGCAGGTCAGTTTTCAACCAAACGTCAGCAACCACCCAAACAGAAGAAAGCAAAGGCTGCTAGGCCTCAACCAGCCCAGAAGCCTCAGCCTCCTCAGGGCCTTTGACTTTCAGCTAGAGAACTTAGCCTTTCTGGCTCTGGAGGGACCAGAACCGTCCACCATTCCAGGAAGGTTATGCCATTTTGCTCCCAGATGGGGGCAAATAACAGCAGAGCATTGGACACTCTCCATCATAAGAGAGGGGTACAAACTTCATTTTTCAAGCATGTCCCCTCCCACAATAGTGAAGCAGTTCAATTCTCCAACCTCTCTCATCGACCTGTTAGGTCAGGAGGTTACCATCCTTCTTGCCCAAGGGGCAATAGAAGAAGTGCCTCTTCATCAACAGGGCACAGGGTTCTATTCCCCTTATTTTCTTATCCCAAAGAAAACAGGGGGATACAGACCTATCTTAGATCTCAGAGAATTGAACAAATTCCTTGTCACGGAGAAATTCAAAATGATCTTTCTCGGAGCTCTGCTTCCATACCTTCAGAGTCAGGATTGGCTTTGTTCTCTAGATCTCAAGGATGTGTACACCCATGTTCTCATCCATCCAACTCACAGAAGGTTTCTTCGCTTCCTGTTTCAAGGAAAGCACTACCAATACAGGGTGCTTCCTTTTGGTCTGGCCTCTGCACCAAGGGTGTTTACGAAATGCATGGCTGTGGTAGCAGCATTTCTACTCACTCTGGGAATATTCATCTTCCCTTACTTCGATGACTGGCTCATTCAAGCTCCAACAGAGTCAGAGGCCAGGACTTCTCTATCCTGCACAATGCGTATCCTTCAGTATTTAGGGCTGGTCATAAACACTGTTCCCTGTAAGCTGTGCACGTGTGCACGCATGCACACCTCGCCAACAGAGTGCACAAAAATTACGGTTCTGATTCTGATAGAAAACAACACAGACGTCTTAAAATTTTAAAGTTGTGATTGTAATTACTAGAAATTTTCCGCTTCATTTAGTAATCGTCTATTTTCATTTAATTTGATTAAAATCAATGTGGTGTACATACTGTATTCTGACGTGTAGTCAAATTTTAAAGTATATAACTCCGAGTGTTGTTATGTGGCACACAAAAATTTAACCTTCCTTCAAAAGCTGCACAGCTGATATTTTATGCGCACACAGCCTAAAGAAAATTAGAGGGAACATTGGTCATAAACATCCCAAAATCCAGTCTAACTCCTACTCGGTCTCTAGAGTTCATAGGAGCCCTACTGGATACCACAAATGCAAGGCCCTACCTTCCCCAAGCCCGTTGCCTTCGTTTGGTGCAATTAGCTTCTCAAGCAGTCCTAAAGCCCTTTTTAACTGCTCGAGAAATGTTGCGGTTACTAGGCCACATGGCATCCACCGTGCATGTGGTACCATATGCTCGCCTTCACATGAGGGCAGCTCAGTGGACTTTATCCACCCAATGGACCCAGGCATCAGGTTGCCTGTCAGACAGAATAGCAAACACAAGTCATCTCATTTTGTCTCTCCAGTGGTGGAAGTCCACTCAAAACCTGTTGCTGGGGTCCCCCTTTCAGCAACCCCTGCCCCAAGCAATTTTTACAACAGATGCTTCTCCAATGGGTTGGGGAGCTCTTCTGCAAGACCTCTCCACCCAAGGCACCTGGACTCCACAAGATAGTTGTCTACATATCAATCTCTTGGAGCTCAGAGCAATCTTCCTTGCTCTGCAAGTGTTCCACACCCTGCTCAGCTACAAATCAGTCCTTATTCATACGGACAATCAAGTAGCCATGTTCTGTGTGAACAAGCAGGGGGAACAGGCTCTCTGTCGCTTTGCAACGAAGCTTTGCGACTGTGGGCCCTCACCAGAGAGCATCACATTCATCTTCTGACAGTGTATCTTCCAGGCTTTCAAAACTCTTGGGCAGACAGACTCAGTCGAGTGCTCCTTCCACACGAGTGGTCTCTGCATGCAGACCAGGTGGCCAAAATTTTTCAACTTTGGGGAACCCTGGACATAGACCTCTTTGCAAGTCCGTGGAATGCCAAACTTCCCCGGTTCTGTTCCAGAACTCCTGCTCAGGGAGCTCAGGCAAAGGATGCTTTCCTCCTTCACTGGGGTCAAGACTTCCTATATGCCTTTCCACCTATTCCCCTAATTCCCAAAACCCTTTTCAAGCTTCAGAGAGACAGAGGCCACATGATTCTCATAGCACCACATTGGCCATGGCAAGTGTGGTATCCTCTGCTTCTACATCTCTCTCAAGCTCCCTCCCTG